>OU795042.1:55902466-57117466 GCA_917208275.1 Patella pellucida
TTAACAACAATCTGATTTCAGTCGTAATATACCTTACTCAAAAAAGCACTCTGCTTTCTATTTTTTTTACTAGATATCAGTATATATATCAACAATTAATTGTGTTAAAAAGTAGAAGAAATTTAGTTTAAAGCCCCAATACCACTCTTGTTGTAACTGAATAATATGTCCCAATCTTTATTCTGGTCATAAAATTGTACTATTTTATAATATTCCAATTAATAAATGATACAATTTTCATCCTAACACACCTAGTTTTAAAAATTGAAAAAATTCAACTTCATGCCATAACATGGTTTGAAAAGCCTTACGTAAGCACTTTCAAATGTAACTTGGATTTAAACATATTTTCGAACCCTCTGGGCAAGTAAGATAGGGTATAGGGGATAATTTACACAACAGGGAGGACACTTAAACATCTCGTAGTTAGATTAAGGCAATTTTTTTTTTTTTCGGAACCTGTCAAACCAGCAAGAGTGTTATTGTCCCTTTAAAACGGAAAGATTTTATTTACTTGATACCAAAAAAATCAATTGGTAGGGGTAGCCAATTGTTCTAAAAGATCTGTTATTACCCATAACATTGTGACTTCATGTTGTGACACCAATGTCTAACGATAAAGATTTTCTTCAGACCTTCCACTGTTATTTAGCCTGTGCATAATTGAAATAATGATGTAAAGCTGTGACATTTTAGTGAGTGTTAGATAGGACACATCTTTTACCATTCTCCTTATTGCATGGTATTGGCAATACGTATATATACCAGTAATTATAATTTTTAATTTACCTTTTAGGCTTAGGGCGATTATCCCAAGCTGAGGAATATTTAGCACAGGGTCAGTGGACTGTTTTGAAAACACCCGAATGTTCCAATGCCATCAAATCAAAACTGTATAGAAATCTGGGATTACTTTATGCTGCCAAAGGAGAATATGATGAAGCATTAAGAAATTTAGCAGATGATGTAAGAACACTCTTTTGATTCAGCACCACCATAAATCCATCCAAATTTATAAGCTAAAATCTAAAAATACACATTGATGCTTATTACTATTATCTGTTTCATAGATAACAATAGTATTTCAGGCGTTTGTCCACTCTAATCCTATACATGTATGCACTGAAGTGAGCAACAATATTGTCGCAAAGTCTTGGACATCTTAAGTAAATTATATGTTGTATTGTCAATTTATTGTAATTATTTTGAAGATCTACCATGCATCTGTAGAATTTGGTACTGATGATATCCGAACAGCTGGTGGATATTTCCATATGGCAAATGTGTTTTACCGTCAAGGCAAAATGGAAATTGCTGATTCTCTGTACAGACAGGTAAAAAAAACATTATTCAAGAGCTAAATCTGATTATTGTAAGTCCTAATTCTGTGGCCCCATACATGAACCTGATAACCCACATTAGTCATAGTATTATTCAATATTTCAAACAATTACATTTAAGGAAAAATAAATTTTGTCATTTCTTAAGTTTCCATGCATAAACCTGATAACCCAAATTTTATCAGGTTTACGCAGGGAATTTTAAAACTAATGTTTTGAGATTTTCTTAATCTTAACTATAAACCTAGTGCTTGGCTTTCACATATTTAAAGGGGGGATTAAGAAGAATATACACGACTTTCACTTTGAATTCTAGTGTATTGGCGTCTAGAATCAACTGTCAAAGCCTGGATTCCACTACCCGGTATCTGAAAAAGTCCATGCATAGACCTGATAAGCCACAATAAATCAAATTGTTGACAAATGTTTAAATTCATTATTTTATAGGCATTATATTATTATACATTGCTTATACTAAAACGCATGACTTATTTCATTTTGAAATTTCATGAAACAGTAGACATACTGTCAAAAAAAGCCATGTGTTTATTTGTTATAATAAAATTTGTTAGATTTGTTTAAAAAAAACTTGATCTAAAACTTTTTGTGAATGAAAAGACAATTAAAATTATTTAATACTAAATAATAATCTAATATATATAGTTGCCATCATTGATTTCGTTTATAACATCTTGAAATGAAAGTTTCCTTGAACACCCTGAATTTTCACATGTCCTATGGATGCTGTCATGTTAAATTGTGGGATATCAGGTTTATGCATGTACAAATTGAAAATTGATATCCCCGAAATTTTATGTTTTGCTTATTCCTCCAAATTTATGCAAGATATATAAATGACAATTTTAGAGAACATAGACCTTGATAAAAAAAATACTGATCAACGGTAAAATCTCACTTTTTATGAAAATGTGTGTTATCAGGTTCATGCATGGGGCCACAGAATTTTGGTTTCAGATGTTATTGAAATTATAAATTAGATCTTTATTTAAACATCAAGCCCAAAATCAACTCTAGACCAACGGATGGCTCGGCTACAGTTTGGATTTAAATGGGATTTCACTGATGGATTTAATCAAATATGGCCCTCTGTGATGAGAATATTAACTGTTCTGTTTACGTCATGAGTTAGATCGAGGCTAAATGATAGAGTGTACTTAGTGAGGTCGTTGTTGAGCGGTATTCTGCATGTCATTGAAAACTTTACTTGAAAATCGAGATTATGTAGGTGGAGTTAACGTCTGTCAATCAAACAATCGGCCAAGGTGAAGACACATTTGGCCCCCGGGCCATTTCTAGTCAAATATTACAACTCTAAAAACTTTGTTATGAATAAAGTAATTTGACTGAAATTTTCAATATATTCTTCTTTCATCATCTACTTTTGAACTGTTATAGCAAGAATGGCCAACTCTCTATAGAAATCTCCCATAATGTATCTTTAACCACAGAAAACATTTTACTTAATATTGCCAGCATAAAAATTGCCAAAACATAATGGGTAGGGTTGAAAAGGATATCAGTTGCTATACATATCTTCAGTTCTGTCTTTGCAAAAAATAACAGAACAAAATACATTGTTATCTATTCCATGGGTAGATTCTTACTGGATTTAATCTTGGAGATTCATAGTTGTGATCCAAGAGCCATAATCAAAACATTACACTTGTAACTACCATTAACAATGTTCATTCGTCTTCTCACAATATATTTTTTTTTCTGAGAGAAACACAAACATTCGTGTTGTCCTAACCACTGTAGCACTGCATGAATTTTAAATTGCATGTTTTATGTTTAAGGTAACAGATATATGGTATAGTCATTTAGATGGTATAGTCAAGTGCAGAACTAAAACACCAGAAACACCCAAGGGAGTTGGACCTGGAGCTGTAGAAGTTATTGTAGATGAAGAAGACAAACTAGGTTAGTTTTTATTAATTTTTATAAGTTAGCAATTTAGTTTGCCAGAGACATTGTTTTATAGTGTTAAGTAGAATTGTATAGTAACATGTTCAATTTACTTTACATTATATTAATTAAGTGGGGGAGCCAATGGTTGCATGTTTACTTTGTATCATAAGGTCTGTCATTGTGTAAACTGGCGTGGTTTCGATTACAAGTTGTACGTGGCAAAGAGTAGGAATGCATGTCCAACCTCCTGTGTTTCTCCGGGTTTTCTGCTTCCTCCTATGCTAAAGACCGTATGTGGAAGCAAATTACTGAAATAAAATTGAACCATGTTAGTCCCGAAATAACCTAGTTTGTGTTGAGTGGATGTTAAACTCTAATTTCTCTTTCTCTCTGGTTAGTGCAGGACGACTGCACTACATGCAAACAAAACTAAAAAGACAAACCCGCGGAAAAGATACAAAGTACATTACTCACATTGAACATTCCCAAGGGAGATATTCCTTTTATCACCTTTAGGAATTCCCTAATTGAGTCTGTCAGTCCTCTCAAGGATAGCATGGAACAACACTATAATAATATTAATATTAGACTGGCACATCTTGTCTTGATTTGGAATTTTGAAAATTGGGGTGTGATGAGAAATTTATACACAGTGATTTTTTACCGTTTATGAGAAGAAGAAGGCTATAATAAATATTAGCATTAGCAGACATAAATCAATTTTTAATTACTTTATATATAGGGTGTTACTCTTGATCAGTTTTTAATGATCACATTAATTCTGTGACAACTTTTGAAGACTGCTCGACCATTGTAGCAGCTTTGGTCATATGTTTCGTTGCCTAAATAAAAATATTTTATACCTTACTGTCTAATATTGTTTAATAATGGTAATTTCATTTTAATCAATGAATTTATTTTGATTAGATGAAGCCCAGGAAGCAGAAGCTATTCAAGTTTTAAACGCTATTTATGATATGCGTGAACATCAGACAAACTGTCGAGTTGATGACTTGGCTCTCATCTGTCATGCACTCGCCATGTTATATTTTATTTTCCATGAAATGAATAAAGTAAGTTATCCACTGTAAATTAGTCATTCTAAGTGTGAATTAGTCATTCTAGTTTTAAAGCATATTTTAGTAATATACATCCCGATTCTGATTCTGAATATAAACCACGAAACAACCCATGGAAACAAAATGGAACGTGACAGATGGTTTTGTTTACTTAATTATTAGCCCTGATCAGTGGGAACTGGACCTGAAGAGTCCTGAAAGTTTCCCTTAATAGCGTAACTGCCTTGGCCCCGACTTTTGTACAAACAAACTGACTTGTGTAATATCTAAGTAAAACAAAATTTGAACTACAAAAATTGAAATAAAAAAGAATTTGTGTTATAATTTTGTTTTAGACAAAAAAAAAAGTAAGCTTCATATGAATTGTGCTTTATTTTTATTTTTAGGCTAAAGAATATGGAAGAAAGGCTGTAGTTACAAGCAGTAACAACCCAGATGAAAACTTTTCTCGTAAAATTGTTGAATTTATGAAAATTTGTGATAATGTAAAGTAAAATATTTTTATTTTGTAAATTTATACATATATTATATTTGTTTTGATCATATATATATAGTCATCAAAGAATGTAAATATATAATTTTATTTGTAAATAAGAAAAGTATAACTTTCAGTTTGTATTTTGTTTTAATAGCACTGTGAGTAAAACATTGATGTGCATTCCATTTCTTGTAATTATACCATATGAAAGGTTTATATCTAGTGCCCTTGCCGCACTAGTTTTCTCTGTACTCTATAGTTCTCAGTCGATTTCCTGCAGACCACACAGCTAAAAAAAATTCTGTTGTCAATTTTTTATTCCGCACTATGAATTCCTTGCTGTCCTCTTGTTCACTGACCATTAATTAGCAATTACAAATAAGTAACATACAGATTAATTATGTTTAGCATAAGGATTTATTGATGATCATTTATAGAATTACATTCTAACAATATTCGATAGGTATGAAAAAAAAAACATTCTTTAATCTAAGACAGAAATTATTACACAAGTTTTGGTACAGAATGGACATTTATATATAGTCATAGGACTTTAACCAAACCAAATCATACAAACACAAATATTACAGCACAAAAATTCTTCAATTCATGGTTTTCAGTCAATCTAATTTCATAAGGACGGCAGCTAAAACAATAAACATGTATAGAGTATATGGATATCTACATAATCATATTTAGCCCTGATAAATAAGTACCCAAGGGCTTTGGCATAACATAGTTCCTCAAGGGATCTAACATGCGTAGATTAGACTGAAGAGGTTATCTGTATGTTTTCAAGTCCTGTTGAATCACATGTCTCAAGTTAGAATCTCCTGATTTTGAAAATACGAGGTCAAGAACGACAATAAAGTCATTATGAAAAAATAAATGAAACCTTGTATTAACCACAACAGCCTGGCAGGCCTTTGACCTGACTTTCAAAATCAGAGTGTAAGACGTTGTAGACAGTGCTAGATATTCTATTTTACACTAATACAAACATATACATGTAGATAGCTAGTAAAATAAATTCTGTATATTCAATTAACAAATCTTCAATATTTTGCATTTAAATTAATTTGAACTTTGAAATTTATTTACAAATAACAGCAATATTATATAATAATTCAAAACATGTCAAGGATTTCATAGATTATTCAAATGCACTTGATAGTTTAACATTCTTGTGGCAAGAGCAATAATTTTTTACAATTACGGGTATAGTGTCATAAAGAACTACTTAATTCGTTCTGGCATACATTTCCCCATCAAACATTAGATTGGTACTGATGGGGCATAGAAGCGTTTTGGACAAAAATAATCATAATAGTTTTACCCATGTTAAATCGTCGAAGTGGATATGGTCATTGACCAGATTTTCTGTGTTTAATTGTGTCTTCTTTCTAAACAATATAATATTCTGTATAATTATTCATTTCTATGTACAACTAATATATAATTAATCTGAGCAGCTTAAATTGAGCATCTCTTCTACAAACTTAATACAATAATATTTAATATTAACTGAATTGTTTTCTAATTCTTTCCAATAATGGTAATAGCACTTCTAAAAAAAAGATTCCCAAGCTGGCGATTTACACAAATCTCAACCTACGGTAATAAGATTCTAAGCCTGGTGATTTAAGCCTCCCTAAAATCCGGTTCCACGACTGGCTAATTCCCCCTTCCCCCCCTTCTTAAATAAAAACATGTAACATGTACTTATACAGCATTCTTTATAACGTATACATTTGCAAAGGGTTATTATAAGATCTCTACGCCCTTAATGGTATTTGTGTTTATCTAACTTTCAATACAAGAGTTATTTCCCTTTTTACTATCACAATATCTCTATAGCTACTTGAAATGAGAAATAAAAATCATGCATTTTTTACAATTTTGTTTTAAACATTGAAAAGAAGATTATAATCTGTAGTACTATTTTAAATGTTGAGTGAGATTAAATTTGTAAGCAGATCTCTCTCTATAGCAGACACAAATATTAAACGTTGAAACAGAAAAGAATGCATGGCAAATAAAATAAATGTTGGAATAGCAAATTTATAACATATGGTTGATTGGCAAGGTTTGTTTTTTGTTATCACACTTTAAGATAAGTTGAAACCATGATATTTAAAATAAAGCTACAGTGATTTACAAGATACAACATGCATACAATATGCTCAATCCTGGATATCACCTGTCACATAAATTTGGGAGGCATAAATTAAGACGTCTCCCACAACCCCTCTGACATCTGGCATTTTGTCTGTCACATATTTGTCTCTTTTCTGTGTTATTATTGATATTATAAGTTGAAAATGTCAGAAACAAGTTCATTAGTGTCTGACAATTCTCAGGTACAACTAAAACCATTAAATCCAGGCCTGAATATGCTAGTATCTAATTTATATCATGATGATTAACTCCTGGTATGTAGATAACAAGTGGATGTTGGCGGGGAAATATGTGTTCCCATTTTTGCTCAATTTCATTTATATCATATAAAATATGGTATTTTTATAATATACACCAAATACCATAATCATTGTTAATGATCACAACAGGACAATAATGTTATTTCCTTAAAACAATCTGTTCATATCAACACACAAGAACCAGATTACTTTAATTCGATTATCAGAAGAGTTTACCATATTTCTTTTTTTTTCTTTATTTCTGCTGATATTTGTCTCACACACACACACAATATTTTTTTTCTTTATCAGTTTCATTTAAATAATTAACACATAATTGCACAATTTCTTTAACCAACCATCAAATGAGATTTCATCATGTTCCCACAATTGATTCTAATCTTGAGATCAGCAACAATTCAAATTAGGGTAGATAATTCTGACTTCTCACTAAAAATTTCGCAAACTTGGAGACATTTTTCTATATTAAAAATTGATACATTTATAGAATAAATAATATCTGGAAAATGTTAAGATTCTATAATCTTCACTGTTATTTATCCAAACTGTCTTGACTGCCATTTTTATTAGTTCTTAAAAACAGACATTTTATAGCACTGTATGCACGAGAACAATAATCTCTGTGCGCAATAGCTTCATCTTGATCTTCACTTATCTCCTCTGTATTGGAGGTTGGACCTATCGAAGGACCTGCTGTCTTAGTTTGATTTTTGGCTGATGCTGAACCAAGTTTTAATGCTAACCAATCTAAAGCTCCATGAAGTCCATCACCTTTTACACCACTAACTGGTAAAATATCTGAAATATAGTGAAAATAGTACTGGGGTTTAAAATTGTGCTTATTTTGAAGCTAAAGTATTGCTATGGTAACAATAGCTGTTAAATATAAAATTTTAACCAGTGCATGCAACAGTACAGTTTACTATAGGACAGTCTGAAATTAGTATGGCTCCCAACAGCATTATACTGATCAAGACCTTATTTTTAAATTAATTCAAAATCGCTGGGGTTTTAAAGATATATCTTGTTGTGTTCACACATACTATAAGCCAAACTAGCTTAACTATTCGGACGGAGGTTAGAGTTAACTATAGATTTATATTCTTTATTCAGTTCTTGCATGCTGTCGTTAATGCTGGCACTGCCTGACCCCGATATTTTCCCAGGAATGTAACTTACTGCGTACTGTGCATGGTCCAAGCGAGCTGAAGCCAGGGGTTTTAAGCCAACCTAGCTAAGATAAACCAGTTTAAAATAAAAAGCCTTCTCGAAGACAGGTCGCAAGTTTAACTGGTTAAACGATAACCAGGGTTTTTAAACAAGTTCAACTTAAGCATCTGAACAGGCTATTACTTAGTGGTAAACCAGTACGTCATGAAACATGGCCATAGGACCATAATGGTTCTGTCAAATGAAATGCTTGAATTAATTAAGATAAACAAAATATCTTACTCCAGGGATGTTTTAAATTTTTGAGTCCAAGTTTGTCGGAGATCTCTTCTATTGTCATGGTATCCGCTAAATCCATTTTATTGGCCAAAAAAAGAAAGATGGATTCTTTCAGTTCTTCTGCTGCTATAGCTGGTTTTATAACATCATAATTTAACTCATCTAGTCGCTCTCGATCTTTACTGTCTATCACAAACACCACAGCATCAGCTCCTTTATAATAATGTCTAAACAATGGACGCTGTAATACACAAGATAATTACCGTAAAAAAATATAGTACTATCAAAATCCTAAATTTACAAAATGACTCACTATGTCGAGTTTACAACAGGAACATGTAAAATTGACCAATTGCAACTTACGATTTTATCTCTGCTGCCGATATCCCAGGCCGTAAAATTAACATCTTTATACTGTATAGACTCAACATTAAAACCTATAGTTGGAATAGTGGTCACCAATTCATCTAATTTTAATTTATATAAAATAGTTGTCTTTCCAGCTGCATCCAAACCTGAAAAAAACAATATTACAAAACTTAATACACAGTACATAATAAATATATTTTAGGGAGGTCAGGAATGGAGTTTCATAGATTGGGATCTATTTTTCATCCCATCCAAATAACTAGATGCTTTGCCGTTACAGACACTCTATCTAGCACCACTTATCAGGGGAAACCGGGCTGGAAAATCCCAGGGAACATTCGAAGTCAACACCGGGATCAAACCCAGGACCTCCTACTGGATCAACACCACTCACTAATAATATAGTAATTGAATGCAGGCTGATCGCACCACATCCCCTTGCAAAAACAACTAACTTGAAACACTCGAGCCAGACAAAACAAAGACACTGTAAGCCATAAGAGAATTACCGGTATTTAATGCACAGTGTACACAGTAGAATCCAGTTTTAAAGAGTCATTATCGTTTCAAACAAAAAAATAAATATAATTTATTTTATATAACACCATTTTCAAAGTAACCATAATTATTGCTATAATCAAGCACAAGCCTATTATATTTTAAACAAGCCATCTTTAAAATTCATTGATAACTACGAAAAACTTTGCATTACTTTCAACATTGGTAGGCAGATTTGTCTCAAATTTTGCATATGATATGAACACCACATTGTAAATGATATATGGAATAGCAATTACCGGTTTATATACCTGCATCAATTTGACAATGGTTTTCTCATATTTATAAAGCAGATTATAACAAAAAAGTAGAAACCCTAAATATTGTAATAACAAGCCATACATGAAAAGTTACACACATATAATAATAGCATATGCTCAAGGTAAGTGGGGGGTGGGGGTGGATGGTCGAATGGTTAGCATGTGTGCGCTGTATCATAAAGCCTGTCATTGAGTCAACTGCCGTGGTTTCGAATTTAGGTTATACGTGACAAGGAGTAGGGTCGCCTGTCCAACGTCATGGGTTTTCTCCGATTCCTCCGGTTTCCTCCCACTGCTAAAGACCCATACGCGCTAGCAAATTATTGAAATAAAATTTAACTATATGTTAGTCCCGAAATGACTTAGTTTGTATCGAGTGGACGTTAAACCCCATTTCTCTCTCAGGGCAAATCAACAGTTTGAGCAATACCATATACTGTACCAATATCACCCAATCTTAATTACATTTTTCCCAACTGGTTTCTTTAATATAAATATTATCTGTGAAATGTTACAAATTTCAGGTAACATTAAAATATGTTAACCTTTAGGCCAATCTGATTTCCTCCACAGTAAACAATTTGTATTTTTGTAACTAAAATGAGAAGATGTGGAGGTATACATGTGTAATATATTATCTGAACACAAACAGAGATTACTTCATATAAACAATTAGTCACTACTGAATCAAACACAATCTTTCTTCTTACAGACAGTAGACTACATAGGGTATATTTGGTAGGCTGTTGCGAACTGTGGTGGCTCAATGAGTAAAATGTTGGCATGACAGCCTGGAGGTCTGGGGTTTGCTGCCGGTGTTGGTCCAGAAAGTTCCTCTGGATTTATCGGCATGGTTTCCCCTTGTTAGTGGCAAAACTTTCCTCAAAGCACACTGTGTGGTGTATGCCCATCTTCATTAACCCAGTTGGAGCAGAACAGTAGGACATTTCACCTTATTCCATTTCAATTCGTTGAGACAGGGAGACCAACGGGGCTAAATGTATCCAAAGTCCAAAGGTATTTTCACTTTAAAATAACATATTTAAAGGCAGTGCTGTCAGATCCTTGGAAGCGATATAACCTTGTTAAGCCCAACAAGAACAAGACAAAGATGTTGGGTCCAAAAAAATCAATAGATTCGGCAAACCATTTAAAATCCTCCTGTCATGTTTATCTTTTATTTAAAGGAACATGGGGACTCAGTAGGGTGCTGGTTGAGCTGGCTCACTAACTAGGAGGTCCCAGGTTCAAGCCCAGTTTGGCATAGACAGCTCCTCAGAATTTTACAGCTTTGTTTTTCCTTATCAGTGGTTGAGGACGGAGGATCAGACAAAGAAAAGGCATCTAAAGGTTCAGATGGGACGAAAAACCCAGGTCCTGTGTAAACATTGGTATGTGCAGGTGAAATTCAAGGAAATGTACGATCAGATAAGCGGTAACACCACTGTCCAGGGAAAACATCCTTGTGTATGGCATGTCTGCCCCCATTAACCTGGTTATTGCAGAAAAGTAGGCTGTTAAACCCAATTTCATTTTATTTTTTCATTCAAAGTGATATCACCACTTTAAGAAATGTAGTAGGCAAACAGGTCATACATATAAATATGTATGCTATATGAAATAACAATCTATCTATTTATAGAAAAACACTTGAGTTATGATATAAAACACACTGATCAGGCATATCTGACATCTGACATGTACCAATATCATTCAGCTGATAAACTTATAAATCAGAATAAAACGATAAAAATAACAAGATCAAGTACAAATATGTGACTAACAATTTAATTTTGATATTTGACACACCTCACCTGTATTATAAAATATGTCATACCTGTATCATGTGTGTACAGGTAATCAATATGTTGATTACAAAGTTAATAATATACATGTAGAATTACCAATGCAAGTATAAGCATGGATTCAATATTTTTCTTATACATGTAGGTGGGGTTGGGGAACAATTTCTAAAAAGAAAATGTACAATGAAAATCCTTTTGAATGAATGAAATGGGGTTTAATGTCCTACTATTATGCACCTAACCTCTGGGCTGATGGAAGACGGGCATACGCCATACAGTGTGCTATGAGGGACATTTTTCCCAGGCAGCGGAACTACAGCCTACTCTTATATGGGTCATTCTATGAACTCGCTCTCCTTTTGACTGCGACAAAGTAAAATTAACATATATTAAAATAGTTGATGTTTGTTATTGATTATATAGATTTATTTTTCGAGTGAATAATTTTGTATGTGGGCACGGTTAATTTACGCAACTTTTCCGAGTTTTTGGCTTATTAGTGATTACTACCTGGGGAGTTTCATCATTACCGCGATCTTTCTTTATTACCTTTTTTTTTTCACTAAACATTACTCTTTGACAAGATGAAAAATAATATGAGCATAGTATCGAAAAAGGGTAATCAGCAACGTAAAATATTTAAATAAAAGTGTATACGTGAATCAGAATACGCAAAAGAAAAACATGAGCTTCTGCATTTTCAAAATAGAGGCATTTCAAAACGTTCCCCAGTGTTTAAAACAAAAGATATTTTATTTTTTTTTGTTTTCAGGAATAAGGTGACACTAATTACACAAACTTATACGTTTTAATTGATTACATTTCCTATCTTTATAATAAACCTACCTGAGACTGTCATTCGCGGTAATGACAAAAGTCTATTTTTAGGCTCGCGGTAATGATGTTTTTTCGCGGCAATGACGTTCAAATTGTATTTTATAATACGGAAACTAAAATACGTATGCTCATTGAACACTTCGTTTGTGTTTTTTTAAGGCCCCCCCCCCCCCAAGAACAACATAATTATAATCGGCGATGGGTAGGGTTGTGACGGTAACACGCAGTCACTGCAAATTATTGCATAGCGCGGACGTGGTTGAAATCACCTGAGCTATTGCTAAAAATAGATTAGATTTTAATAGTGGATGAATTATTAGCGTGTATCGTCACGATCCTAGCGATAGGGTCAAAGACATTCAATAACTTCTATTCTGAGCAATGACCAAAATAATAAAAAAAAAACAAGACGATCGATTATCTTAAATATCGTCTTTAATATATAACACAAATCAACAAGCCAACATAGTCATACAATAAAAATCACAAATAGTCATTTCAACGCAATAACGATCCCATGCCAACTGTAATATTATGAAAGCTCAGTCCAATGTTGGTTTAATTCCCCTCAATATTTACAAATATTATATTTATACCTCAAAACTAATTTATTAAACAGTTTATCATATTAAATACTAACCGTATTATCATAGAAATGTCAGTATATATTTCTATGATATTATACACCAAATTCTGTATAATTGCTTGACAATATCACAATATCCTATATATATGTTCGAATGTTTATTGTATCTTTAGATCGTGAGATCTCCATACTAAATAAATATTATTATAATATTATATTGAATTATAAAATGTAATAAGCCAGCCTCCGTGTTGCTGCGGGCGTACAGAAATGACAGCCTATTTTAAATCCGATTTATTCTAAGCCAGGACATAATCAATCTGGGTACATACAGCGAAAAGTGCAAATGGGACTTTAAAGAAATTCATCGTATTTGATTGCTAAAATTTTATAAATCTCTGGGTCTATTTGGTGATGACGCCCAGTAACATGCGCTGGAGGGTCAATCAATGCTATGACTTGATCTGGTTTATACCATAAAATGTCTTCACATGTGGGTTTAAAATAGCGGTTTTTGCCAATTCTCATCATGACGGACACCTCTACCTCCTGGTCATCTATGTCAATAATTTGACCGGGATAGAATCGGTTTTCGTAGACGACAATGCACCATTTACTTAACAAAGAATGATTTATATCAAAAATAAAGGGGTCGCTGGCGGTAACTTCATCTTCTTTTGATATATTAGATTCATTATTGGTTTCAAAAACACAATGTTTTGTGTCAAAGCAAAGACAAATTTCCGGATGTTTGCAGAAACAGCTGATATCGCGGTAAGAAATCGAAAAAGGCGAATTTACTACTATTTGGTGTATTTTCATAGAACCTGAAATAGTTTTAATCAATTTATACTTATTGTTGTCCATCTTTTTTATATCATCGGATGATATCAGCTTAATGTATATATTGGTTTTTTCAGCAACAACACGGGCAAATGTGTCTGCATCCCCAATTGTTCCACCATGGGCAATAAAATTGTCCGCACACCGTTTAAGTGTTGCGCCAATCCCGTCCGGAGCCCCTTTACCGTGTGAACTTTCAAAATAGTTCCACGTTGCACCCTTAAACCCAAACTGAAATATAATATCCGACATCATATAGAAATTTGACTTGTTTCTATACTGGGTTGTAGGCCCATCACTTAAAAAGTGAATGGAGGTAACCCCAGTAGTGTCCCTAATATGTTCTAAAATTGGCGTTAAATGTCCCCAAATTCCCGGTGGGTCCTTGCGTGCGCTGTCTGAAACCGTGCAGAAAGGTTCCATTCTATCGTGAAAATAAATCACGCCAGTATGCATAATAACCTGACGCTGCGATGCGCCGAAATGTGTGCTCTGGACAGCTTCGTGAAACTTGCATACATAGTTTTCAGAAAAATCAATATGAACTAAACAATCATTGATATTCATTATATTTCTCAGACGTCTGATTTCTCTGTACTGGTGAGAGATATTAAAAATATGTCTGCAGAATCGTTCTAAATCTTGATTCACTTCATCCACAAGAACTTCTACCGAGGTGTTTTCCGTGATTTTGGCGGTAAATTTTACTGTTATTTTCTCTCCTGTTTTTGATTCTCTTTCCTCTGTTCTATTCCCCCATCGTTCCCAATCTAGGCGTCTTTCAGAAATACAGCTTTCAAGTTCAGAACAAAACTTTCTTTTTTGGCATGTCGAACAATTTCTGTACATACAGTCTTTTTTTTCTGCATCACAACATACTTCAGTTATCAAATCTTCTATTTTACTGGAAGAAATGGCCCCAGAACGCTTCAGTGCATCCAATTTCAATTGCATGTTGCTGTGTATAATACACAGACAAGTTTCGCGATCTGAGATTTTAGGCGCAATAATGTAGAACGGCCTAAGCCGACAAAACAAAGAATAGGAGATGTTACGCGTTGAATTTTCGGACAAAAACTTCTTATGTAAATTAATAAGAGTATCGGATAAAAATCGCTTCTGCATTTTGACCTTCTTTTTCGTTACTGTGGACTTCTTGCCGGCAACCAACCGACTATTATCATCTCTTTCTAAAAATTCCTTTACACACCTTGATAATTCAATTGCCGTTTTTGTAGGTTTCTGCGTGTTTTTTGCCCCTGTCATTTTGATGCCGAATTCACCTTCTACGAATTTGTTTAATTTGTATTTTTTCATCATTTTATCTCGAAGTAAAATGTGCAATGCATTGTTTTCTTTTCTTTTTTTTAATCTTGATTTCATCAACTCGGTTAGTGTAAAATGAAAGCGTAAGCATTTGCTTACGTAAGATGAATTTGTATCTGATAGAACTTTTCTTGTTTTTGAGCCGGGACTATCTGTTTTTCTTTGGGTGGTTAAATTGAGTCTACTAAGGCGTTTTCTGTATCTCTGTATTGTTCTTTCTTTTTTTTTCATTTCTTCTTTTAACATTTCAAGTTTCCTGTAGCAGGTCGATCTTGGCATTGATTTCTTTTGCCTTTTATTACTATTACTATTATTACTATTAGAATTAGGTTCTGCAACTGCCGGGGCGGGGCCATCCTCTGTCGGTGATAGTGGACGTGCTTGGTTTTGAAAAAAGTTTAGACGTACATGTACTTTGGCCCTTTTATTTCTTTCTCGATATTTTTTACTTGCAATTTTCCATTTCTTTCTTTGGGAACGCTGTTCCCGTGATTTCAGGGCATCAATTGATTTTAATTTTCCAGCTTCTTTTCTCTTTCGGTATCTTTCTCTCTCTTTTTGTAAATATATTTCATACTTCTCTGGATCTCTTTTTAATCTTTCTCGGTATTGGCGATCTTTTGATGTTGGTGGCATTCTGAAATGGCAATATAAAATATAAGAATTAATTTGACTGTGACAACGGGCTAAATACGCCTATTAATGAAATATTTATTATAAAACTATTAAAGGTAATGTCATATTCCAACAACCTGTCACTACCGCGAGATAGAAATCATTACCGCGACAATTGCAGTCGCGGTAATGACTATCGTGGCGATGACGTTATAGGGCTTTGCCTCACTGTGCTTCCATAGTTTTTGACGTTGTAGATCTGCGGCCGTCACAGTCTTGAAGGAATTAACAAAATACACAGACTAATGCAAATTTAAGCCATAGAAGACATATCTTCATGTTCTATACGTGGTTGTGGTAATGATGATAATACAGTGCTGAATAAAAAAACTAACCTTAAAGTGGCTAATATGCAGCGTTAGTATAACTGTAGTTTGTTGTTGTCGTCGTTGCCGATCAGAAGTCAAGTGGGCTCACGTTCGCGCGTCAAAAAAGTAAAATGGGAGTTACCTCCCTTCGGCAATCTGACGTTTTTAATTAAATCGCGGTAATGACTAAGATTTTCGTGACAGGTAAATGAATATAAAAATGCACAATTTATGGTTCCCCATGGGCGATGTTATTGATATAGTTATAATGCTGAATATTTGCATAATTTAGACAATGAATTAAACACATGAGATAAAGAACACTGTTCTAAATATTTGTGATCGTATTTCTGTAATACGCTGCGTGACACGGCGTTTTCTTCGATTTTGTTCTCTTCTTTCACATTTTACATCCAATTTTTTTTACAAAATTTCAGTAAATAGATTACAGGATGTTTATATATATATTTGATGATGCTGTGAAGAAAAAAACAACAGATTAAATTATGCAATTTTTTTATGTTCACTTCAAAAGGGGCGTGACATGAAAGGAGAGTTAATTCGTAGAATGACCCATATCAAATTCCAACTGCCATGGGTTCTTTTACGTGCACTCTAATGTGTACACGGGACCTTGGTTTTTTGTACCATCCAAACAACTAGGCAGCTATCCTTTTGTTTTAAATCATCAAAACATTATGTTATTTTTTGTTTTAAGTTCTTCACACATGATGATAAAACACAGCTGCACAGCACTTGAATTTTCCTGACCCTTTCTGGCACTTCAAAGGAGGCAAGTCTACTCAATGTCATTTACATCATTCGACATTGCAAACACAACTTATTGGCAAATTTAAATCAACATTGATGTTGTTATCTTACAGTGAAAAGATGGGCTTCTGATATCAAATAATTAAGCCAAAATGAAAATTTTAAATTTGACACATGAATCGCGTGCCAGAATGCTTTCGAGCACTATTGTAATGAAGCGACGAGGCTAAGCATACCACACAGTATACTACCGGTGTGGACTGGAATAAGTAGACACCAAAGACTGCCATTCAATTTGGATTCTTTGTGTATTTTGATACATGAATCGTGTGCCAGAATGCTTTCGAGCACTATTGTAATGAAGCGACGAGGCTAAGCATACCACACAGTATACTACCGGTGTGGACTGGAATAAGGAGACACCAAAGACTGCCATTCAATTTGGATTCTTTGTGTATTTTGCCGAACATAATTGATTAGAAATTACAGTAAAAACAGAAACTTTTGAATGTAAATTAGTTTATATACATTCATATACATGTAACATTATACTAGGTGCCAAAGAATAGAGATTTACCTCCTTTAAACATAAGTCACAACATACATAGATTAGCATGGAGCTCATAAGCTCGTGTCCATCTAGTCCATGCATTAAGATGGACACAAGTCTACCTTATTTTTACATTTCTATAGAATGTAGCCTGGATTATGTTCTACATATCAGTATTAACAATAACATCATGTTTTACAAGAAAGGAAGGTTGCTAATATTCTAGTAGGCAATTATTGATTCTTTAAAAACATCCAGACTAATCATCAATTATTCATGCTTGATAAAATTAGTTGATAAATCACTGAGTTCTTATCAAAAGGCTTGTCACAAAATTCATTGCATAGCCGTAGGATTGGAAGTAAAAATGTCTGGCATGTTGTCAGCATGTTAAAAAAATTATTGTATTTTCTACGAATTTTCAAGAAAAAAATAAAAATCAGGGCCCTGTTTCTAGAAACCTTACTGAAGATACAAATCCAAATTTAAGTAGATACTATAATTTTGATTGGCTAAGCACTAAAATCAATCTAATATTTATCCGATCAAATTACTAAAATTTTGATTTTATCTTAGTTAAAATTTTGTGAGACAGGCCTCTGAATAATACTGCATACTAATTGCTACAATATCTTTTGTACATCTTCCATTACCTAAAAGTCCCAAGAGGACTTACACCAGCCTTCCATTCAACCAGACCAAACGACTAGCCATTTATTTTATATGTATAGAAACAAGACCAAACGACTAGCTATTTATACCGAACGGTTTTATTATCATCTACAAACATTATGGATCTTACTAACTTTCACATTTCTATTAGAAAACAGTAATTTTTAAATTGGTTTGCAACTAAAATAACATTTGTGTACAATAAGGTTCTCATTGTCGGGCCCGTATTTACAGGGGGGCGCGTGAAATGCTCGCCCATACCCCCCCCCCCCACCATTATAAACCATATTTTGTACTTATCTAAACTTGTTAGCCCCCCTACCGAAAGGTAATGCACCCCCCCCCCCCTCCCGCTTAATGGTGTCTAGATACGGGCCTGCTCATTGTTGGGCTTTGCTCCTGTTTGTTCACTACACTTTATTATCATTCTTTTAAGTGTTTTCAAAGATTCTGTGGGATTATTGCCCTTATTGTTGTAAACTAGCAGGCTATCGTCATTCAGGAGACAACTACCATCTACATGTAGATCAGTCACATTGTTTCTTTAATATCTTTCTTGTAAATCATAAAAAAATTTTTTTTCATTTTTAGTGAAGCCTATACAGGCTATAGGTCTGGTACTGTCAAGTACATTGGGTGCTTAATGGGGCTTTCCTCAGATCCATTCACTTGATTTGATATTAGTTGCTCATTTCTTGCACAGTAATTTTGTGTTCTCCTCATAAAACAGCAAGGAGATCTACCTGTATGTTTAAAATTTACATATGTCAATATTTAATGAAACATATAGAGAATCATGCAGATGTTACACTACCCTAAATGAGAAAATAATTTAGATTCTACAACATTGTTTATCCAGAGCACTAAATAAATAAATGTAGGAACTAATGTTACACTTCAAATCATGCAAGCTACATGTAGGTATTTACATAAATACATCTTCCCGTTGGTTGAAGAGAAAGAGATCAAGCAGAAGGATAACTACTCGATACAAAGTTAGGCAGATGTCCCTTTTCCTTGTCAAGAGAATATTCCAGCCTGGATTCATTTGGATTAGAAAGATTTACACTAGCGCTTGCTTATTTATATCATCTGCAGGGGATGCTGAACATGCCTTTGTAAATACCGAACAGAATATATTCTTTCAAGAAATTCAACTCTCAAAATATATTAGTTTGCAAAGGATTCAAATCAAATGAAGATCATCGGCTTTTATTGTTGTTCATCAAGATAATATGTTTTGGTGCCATCTGTTGTCTTTTATTCAGATTGCCGGTTTAATATGCAAATAAAATAAATAAAACCAGAAATTTGTAATTATTACAAGAACTAACAGAAGCACTTAAGATGTCAAAAGCACTACATGTATCTGATGTACAGTACACACAAAAAAATTCATACAGTAAAAACATTACATGTATGTGTAATTGCCTTTTTATAACTAGAACCCTGACAGGTACTTATTTCAACAGCACAGTAATAACATAAGTTATTTATACATTGCTCATCATATACCTGCTGATAAATATGCTTCAGGTGTAAAGGCACTATGTAAATAAATCTCAAATATCACATCAACTAAACTCCAGCTATTTTAAAGGCTTTACAGTTTACAGACATAAATTGAATAGGTGACAATCAATTATGCAAACTCTTTAAGTGATCCATATTGATTCTGGCATCAGATTGGTTTATTTGTTAGGTAACATGTTTATACATGTATTCACTGAAAGGGTTGCTTCTGCAATGGCAGTACCTTATCTATACTATTATTTAAAATTCTTAGTGAAATTGTGCAAGTTACTAAAAATTCGACAGTAGATAATATCTAGAATATTTTTAATCTGTACAGTGACCATTGATTCAAAGGTATAGATGGTCCGATCTTTTTAGTTGTTATTTAAATGCATAACTCTCAAAGATCAAATAGCTACATCATTCAGTTCGAAAAAACAGACAATATGCAAAAATTAAATTTGTTTTATATATATTATACTTTGAATTCTGATTTTTTTTTTTTTAATTTTAAATGTATTTTATACTTGTATTTGTCAAAATGAAAAAAAAAACACATGTTGTCCTACATTCCTGAAATCATACCAACATCACCTAGTCCTTCTTGAACATCTTATACCATTTAATGGTTCAAAATGCTAACTTACAAATGTCTACAGAATTCTCAACAAACCATAAGGTAGTGCAATTCTTTTAATAATGAAACTCAGTTAAATGCTTGCCACATCACGATCTGTATTAAAAAAAGTGTTGGTTGGTAAAAATATGGATGTGACCGCTTGCGCTTTGCTAAACTTCCTTACAAACATCCGTTTATCATTAAAAAAACTTTCATCAACAGATGTAACTTGGAATCACTGACTTTTGTAAAATACAGATTTGACTGACTGAAGTAATTAATGTTTGATTGAACCGAAACTGATAATAAGGAAGCCATTAAACTTTTAATACTCTGTGATTTATATATTTCATGTCTTAATCAAAAGTCTAATTTGAGGTATCAAGTAATATTTGAGTTTATTGGTATATTTAAGTAGTTGATGAGTTCTAATGACTTTCTTCATTAAATCAACAAACATGAGGGGAAACTCTCACAGCTGTTAAAACACCTTTTAACCAACCAACTTTATTTTTAACCAAATCTACTTTTTACCTCCCAAAACTTTAAGCATTAATGCTTTCCACTAATCTACCCCCCTAAGTTCAGAGTTGAATCTGATACCAGTAAAAAACAGCTGGTAAAAGAGAGCTTGTAGATAGGCATGACCAATATTTAGTCATACATGTTTAATGATTCAGAGTCTGGTTACGTTACTCAACATATATTTATGCGTATTTATATCCATCATTTAAAATGTCATGTTTTCTCTTATTTTCCTTTGCTTTGGGTGGGTTTTGTATTTATTTGTCTATGGTTATAATTTTAACATTAAGCAAAGTTCTAGAAGCAAAAACAATAAATGAAATGAGGTTCAAGGTCCTACTCCGAACTGGGCTAATGAAGACAGTATGCTATTACGGAAATTTTGCCGTGACAGTAGAACTATGGCCTACTCTTATATCAAATTTTAACTGTCTAGGGATCTTTCACATGCACTCCAATGTGTACACAGGACCTTGTTTTTTGTCCCATCCATCCAACTAGACAGCTGTCCTTGTCAGGCCCTCCATCCTGCATCACTGACAAAGGGGAATCATGCCGGAAAATGTGGATGAACTTTCTCAGCCAATTGCAGGGATCGAACACCCGACCTCCAGGCTAGCTAGCCAGCGTCTTAGCTACTTAGCCACAGTGATCCACAGCAGACAGATTAAGTAACTTACATTATTAAAACCACAAAATATAAATTTGATGCTATCCACATTTTGATGTTAATGGATAGAGCTTGGTTATCATTCAGACAATGAATGAAATTTATAATAGAATAAATATGCTGATGGGTGTCCTGAAAGTAATGAGTACGCACTAGTTAGCCATAACTTCCATTATGATTGATCAATTTTCACAATATTTTGACCTTCTGTAGCTCAGTTCATTCCAAAAAGTAGGACATTAAACTCATTTGATTCCTACATGTATATTGCCATTTATACTGGATTTGCCTAACAAAATAACAGAATTAACACTACATGTAGTTCCAAAATGACCCATGTTTCTTTTACATGTATTCTGGTATTAATTATCTTTTTAGAAACCTTTTTTTTATAGACCCCTTCCTATATACCATCTGTTACCTGCTAATTTATTTTTCTTAGGTAAAAACAAGATATACACATTACACAATCGTAATGTTCCTTTGATTTACTACACATCCATACTGTATTCTTGTATCATGAGCTTCCTTATCTAATCATTATGGCATCATTATAATGCACCTTACACCTTTAAGCTTGGGAATTTATTTTTTGTACATAAAACTCCAGATAAATGTTCACATAATTCATGCTTACATGTATTTTATCAAGAATCTATGGTATATCTAGGAATGAGGTTTACCTGGCAAATGTATGTGCATATATTCATAGAGATGAAAAGGTTGCTGAAAATGGATTCTACAGGTTCTTTCTATTAAAGCGTTGACATGCCAAAATGCTGTTGTGACATGTTTTTCCATTTTATGAATACCTTAAGATGAAGGATTTTAATACAAAACTGCATCTTTCTTAGTGGTTACTAAACCAATTTACTTTCAATTTTAAGGAGATATTGTGTCCCTTTGAGGAATGATAAACATATACCTGCTTTTGAAACCAATTTTCTTCCAATTTTATGAAGATAATCCCTTTGGGGAATGATGATCATATCCCTTGCTATGGGATTTCATTTGTTTACAATCAAAGTACCTGCTCCTGATCATCTACATAAGAGCATTTACCAAATACAATCATTTACATGTAGTTACAAAAATCGGTAGAAGCAACAAACATATATGGAAAGTATAAACTATGTACCCAAAAAATTAGATTTTATCTCTGAGCATTAATTGAATCACGACACTGTATTAAATATTCTATGTATCAAGTTTCTCATTAACAGATTACATTTTTTAACACAGGTTGTATCAATTTTAATTACCAGTTTAGCTCATAAACGAAACTAAGACCAAGGAAATCTATTTTCAAATTGACCAATATGTTTTCCATATCGTTTTTACTTTCAGGTAAAGGAAAAGATAAATTAGATAAGTATATTGGTAATATTACTTCTTATCTTCGTGAATGCTAAATTGGCTGGTAATTTTTTTTAATTTTTACTACAGTAGCTAGATGATGACACATGGGGGTTACAAAGTTATCATCCAAAGAGAATCATATTCACTAATTAACCGATATCTTTTATAATTTGTTGGTAGATAGTTGGCCATGTAAGCATTAATTGAGGGAAAAAAGATGATAACATAGATGGGGTTTCTAATTGACTAGGCCCCTATATATTGTTTTATTAGTATGTTACATACCTAACTTTTTGTTTTCAAAATAATTATTAAAAGACTGGAACATTTACATAATATAAGAACATAATTACTCAGATTTTTTTTTGAATACAAGGTAGAAACCAAAGACCATACCACGATGAAAACTGAGGGTAATTTCCTAAAAATGTTTATTTTATCTGCAATAAACAGATGTTTTTAGTCAGTGAACCTGAGTTTGGTGTAATATAGCTCATATCTCATGGCTTATATTAGATAATATATATGATGTCATAAAGCAGACGTTTACTCATATTGCACAGTGTATTTTCATATTCTACAGTAAATTACACAGATGAATAATGAAACTACACTAAGAATACTGTTCATAAATACAAAGAGCTGTATTCGGTAGGCTTTAACATACTACTTCTCTGATCCATTTTAATTAATGAAAATGTGCATATGCCATGCAGTGTATTATGAGAGGAATTTGCCTAGACACCGGCATTACAGCCTGCTCTTATTTCAAATTCCTACTGTCAAGGGTTTTCTTGGATGCATGCCAATGTGTACAGGTTGTTTAGTTTTTGCAATGTCTATTTTCTGTCTTGTCCGCAGGTTTATCTTGTAGATTTTTTGTTTTTTTTGTTTTGCGTGTAGTGCAGTACTCCTGCATTTACTATTAGAGTAGAGTTTTAGCCCTTCGTACTGCAGAATGTTCTCGTTGTCGGGCTTTGCTCCTGTTAGCTCACTACATTTATTTGTTTTTAGCGTTTTCCGAGTTTCTGTCCGGATTATCGCCCTTATTGTTAAAATTATTTGACGTTCTAACACCTGACGTCGATTGGCTGACTATCGCCATTGAAGAGACGACCACTCACAAGATCGGTCGCATTAATTTTTTTTTTTTGTTACGTCTTTTATGTAAATCATTTTAGTGAAGCCTGTACCAAGACAGGCCCGGGACTGTACAGCGCAGTGGACGCTTACGGCTGGCCCCCGGATCCATTCACTTGATTTGATGGTTGTTTAGTTTTTGCAATGTCTATTTTCTGTCTTGTCCGCAGGTTTATCTTGTAGATTTTTTGTTTTTTTTGTTTTGCGTGTAGTGCAGTACTCCTGCATTTACTATTAGAGTAGAGTTTTAGCCCTTCGTACTGCAGAATGTTCTCGTTGTCGGGCTTTGCTCCTGTTAGCTCACTACATTTATTTGTTTTTAGCGTTTTCCGAGTTTCTGTCTGGATTATCGCCCTTATTGTTAAAATTATTTGACGTTCTAACACCTGACGTCGATTGGCTGACTATCGCCATTCAAGAGACGACCACTCACAAGATCGGTCGCATTAATTTTTTTGTTGTTTTGTTACGTCTTTTATGTAAATCATTTTAGTGAAGCCTGTACCAAGACAGGCCCGGGACTGTACAGCGCAGTGGACGCTTACGGCTGGCCCCCGGATCCATTCACTTGATTTGATGGTTGTTTAGTTTTTGCAATGTCTATTTTCTGTCTTGTCCGCAGGTTTATCTTGTAGATTTTTTGTTTTTTTTGTTTTGCGTGTAGTGCAGTACTCCTGCATTTACTATTAGGTTTTTCAATACATCCGAACAACTTGACCCCACTCCATTCTGCACCACTGACAAGCAGAAACCACGCTGTGAACTCTCAAGTATATTTCTCTGCCTGTACTGCGACAAATCTGGGACCACCTTACTCACTGAGCCACTGCGACTCCGACTTAACACCAGCTAGTCATATGGGAAGAACCCATAGAAAACCCATTGAGTAAAGTAAGAGATCCACCTTCTTGTCATAATTAAATAATTCAACAGGGTCTTCACAAACATGGCATGTAAACCCATCCCTCCCATTTAAAATAATTTAATAATTTCCTGTAAGTCAAAATATCTACCCCTAATTTACTAGACAACTATTGTTTATAATTACATGTACAGTGAGTCTGACATGACATGTACACTGTAAATATTAAAATACAATACCCAAAACAATCCTTCCTTATGTGAGAACATGGCAAGTTTAGCAAAGAAAAAAACTAATAACAAGAAAAAAGAAAAAAAATTTGGTTTCCGCCATACATTCATTCATATAATAATTAATAATATACAATACATCACAGCATCCCAGGTGATATGTACTGTGTGTACAACCTATAATATATTGGCAAGTGTATATCCCACAGCATGTACATGTATGTATGGAAGTATGGAAGTGCTATGGTGTACCTACATTTTTGATTATATGTTAACAAGTTTACACCTTAGCTACAAGATTCAATGTTAAGGTACCTGTTAACAATAGGAAGCTGTAACTGGGTAATAACTATGGGTGTATGTAGTGTGCCAACATATAAATAACAATATTGTAACAAACAAAACTGTTAAATTTTTAAAACAGTACCTATTAGAAAAATAGGCTGGCAGCTGCCAGGCAAAATACGCCCATATTTTCGAGAGATGGATAGAGAACAAGCTAAATTGAATGTGATTAGTCCTACAATCAATGGCCATAATTAATGAGAACAGCTAAATAGAAAGTGATTTTTCCTACAATCAAGGGCCATAATTCATGAAGTTACAAATCGATATGCGCAAATATCAAATGGAACCAAGATCTCTGAGTTATACAGTAATATACGTCCACATGAAAATGAATACATATCAATTATATGTGGTGGATTTCGGGGTTGGGGTAGTGATATGTAGACCCACCCCCACTACTTAGCTGCCTAATGGATATTTCAAAAACTGCAATTTAAAAGTACACTTTAGTAAACTTATCAAATTTAATATAAAAACCTAACAAAATGTTGACAAGGGCGTCTACCACCATCCTTATAGATTTTGTGAAAGCACTTTGATGTTTCACCCTTCTCGAAATAATGTGGTTTCAAACACAAAACTATTTCTCCATCATTTAGTTCTAGAATCACGTTTTTAAAACAGAAAACAAATTTATCCCATTAAAGACAGTGGAATTGCAGCCCTTTCTACCATTTCAATGACATATTTTTAACTTGCCCATGATCTTACTCTTTATGACCATAAACCCAAATTATTTTTTTTTTACAGGTGGTCAAAGGAATCTATAGATTGTGATTTCCAGTTGATCATGACCTCCTGACCCTTTATTTTAAAATCATGAATATTCACCAAAGTCGGCATAAAATCTTAATTCAAACAGTTTTCTTTGACCCTTGACTAAATAGTCAAAACAAATTGCCATGGAAGGTCAGGAAAGAAAAAGAGAAAATTGCAACATTAATCTATAAGGTAGATAGATTGTTTATAATATGGAAACAAGGGGTTGAATTAAAGATGGAAAGACATATGCCTTAGACATCACTCAGCATGGTCTATAGGATGTAATATACATGTACATGTATCATAAATTGGGTTTCACACCAGGAAATTGTATTGTTATAGTACAATTATCTCAGGTATTAGAGAGTCAATTGAACCACTCTTGTGTCAATATTTACAATGCATATACAAGTAGTCTTATTTTGTACCAGGAAGGTGTAGGTAATAACCTATTTATAAATATTACATATATACATCAAGAGTATTTTTATGATTAAAATTACCAGTCATAGTCCCGGGTACACATACATGTAACCTGTTGCCATTCGGTTAAGTTACTTTTTGGAGTAAAAAGGTGTCTTTAAAAATGCAAACCTATAGCTCCTATATCATTATTGTATCTGAGAGTGCCTATGCATGAAATTAATTCTCCTTTCAAAAAATATTCTACAGTGAAGATAATTGGGATTCAATGGCCTGTTTAAGTTGAACATCAAGTTAAACTTTCCATTAATACTTATATTACATTTTAATGGCAATCTTAGTAGTTCTTTGGACATGACATAATACTGTAGTTATATGAGACTGTATGAGAGAGAGAGAAAAATGAGGTTTAAGGTTCACTCGACACAAACTAGGTCATTTCGGGACTTACATACGGTTTAATTCTATTTCAATCATTCGCTTGCGCGTAGGGGTCTTTAGCAGTGGGAGGAAACTTAAGGACCCAGAGAAAACCCAAGAGGATGGACAGGCGACCCTAGTCCTTGTCACGTATAACCGGGGATTCGAAACCACGCCAGTTGACTTAATGACCAACTTAATGATACAGCACGCACGTTCTAACCATTCGGCCATCCACACCCCACACACGCTGTAGTTATATGTTAAAGGCAATCTTTGTAGTTCTTGGACATGACATAATACTTGTATTTGTACTTATGGTTATATTTTAAAGGCAATCTTACAGTAGTTCTTGGACTTGACATAATACATGTGGGGCAATCTTACAGTATTTCTTTAACTTTCCATTGCACATTAGTGGGAGGTCATTGGGCAATACAAATCGTCAACTCATTTTAGTTAGATTTTTTCCTATTTCTTTTTTTACTGGACACTCAACAAGACCTATTAAAGCCCACAGTAACTGAACAGTATCTGTATTGGGCATAAAACTGTTGGGAGATGGCTGGAACTTCGCTTTATGGTAGTTTCCTTATTTTAAGTTTGGAATCTGCTTCTTGGTAGACATTTTGATGCCATAAACTATCTTTTTCTTATGGGCAAAACACATTAGCAAATTTATTATCAAAACATGCCAGACAACCAGATCAATAAACACATCATAAATACATGTATAATCATCCCCATAGATTGTTTTGGCTAAAGGCCTTCTTCTTGTACAGTTGGACATATATATATAGCATCATCAGGTCACCAAGCCAACACAAGGTTATTATGCCCTTTCCGACCATCAATGTTTCTGACAAAAATTACATTGTCCAAAATATCCAAAATGTTTCTGTATTTTTACCATATCACATGATTTAAGAGGCTGTTCCCATAAACATAAATCTAGAAAACCAGTGGCTGTTTTTTTGTTTTAGTTAAAAAAAAAAAAAATCCTGCTTTAGATAGTAAGAGTCCATCTATTCTAAGCCATATTCACCTATCTCAAGTACAAAACAAGAGAAACAGACGTCATGTCCCGATTTTTTGATATATTCCCATGAACATAATTCTAATAAAACAACCAGCTAGTTGTTAGTCTTTAGCTATAAAAAAAACAACACCCTAACTGAACCTGAACCCTGTTGTAGATAGTCAAGTCCATCGTGGTCATATTGCCCTATGTCAAGTAAGGGGGTGGGAGTGGTAGGGGGTCGGGGGGCTTGTCCAACCTTGTGGTTTTTCTGCGGTCTTCTAATATTCTTCTACTGCTAAAGACTCCTACGCTCGAGTGAAATATTGAAATAACATGTCGAGTGGATGTTAAACTTAAACACTCTCTCAGTTTCTTTAGTTTGTCAGAGGTGTGTCCTGGAATTTGACAACTATCTGCGAATTTGATAAAATCAGAAGATTTGAGACAATATTTCTACTCATTTTGGTGGATACATGTATATAATTACGGCGGAGTGAGGTCAAACAGCGCTATTTCTATAAATTCAGGAGAGAAAAAAATATTTTCTGCATCAGCAGGGGGCGGGGCCAACCCCCTGAACCCCTCCATTTGACACACAAATGCTTGTACAGGTCATACTGGACTTAGTGCATATTCATGCATGTATAGATTATAAATATGACATGTTAGTCCCAAAATAACATAACCTCTCTCTATCTATATTCGCTCAATTAAGGGGTTCTTTTTTCAAATTTGTGTGTTTTTATTCAAAATTTGTTGTCAGTTTGAATTTATGACTTTTGTTATACCCGTATAAATGTTGCGTCACACCCTTATTATGAAATCGCACATCTATTTCATCTATTCAGTTTCATATATATATATATACTTTATAAATAGCTTTCAAAAATTTTGTGTGCCAGCCCTAACTACAAATAGTCAACTCCATTTAGCTACAGGAAGTTATCAACAATTACCAATGAATAATTCAGTTATGTTCCTCTGAAGTGAAAGTGGTTTAGAAATTAATAGTATCATCGACATGCTTTTAAATTAACCAGATGATATATGAATCATAAAAAATTCATAAAGTTTAGTTTGAATTTGATTAGTCATGTTATTAACCTTTTATTTCATCTGCGTTATTCAAATAAGTTTTGGTCCCTTCTGGTGTTTGACATTTAATGTGTATGTAAATGTATATTATATAGGCCTATATATATGAGTAATTATTGACGATGGATGCGATTCATCATAGTTCTGTCAGACTGAACAGTAACATCATCCGACCGCAGCATATCTAGTAAACAAAGGTCTGACGATGTAGTCGGTCATAATGGGAAAAGCACGCGTGTATGCTCGTACATTTCGTGCATGTAACGGTAAAAATCATCCTCGGTTATTTAGTCTTTTTTCTTTCGATACTCTCTATGGGCGAAAAGTCTGGATAATCCAAATGTTTACCTACCTAGCAGCAGTATTCTTACATCTCTGTGTTTGAATATTCTCGTCCAAAACTGACCCATGGTTATTATTTCTGAATAACAAAACTTTTTATAAATGAATCCTCCATATCTGAACTATATAATTGCGATAATCCTGATGCTAAAAGCTGTATATAGTTTCTGATTTTATAAGTAACATGTTATTACTGCCTTCTTCAACCTTCCAGGAGGGATTAACAAGACTTGCAGACGATACATTGTTCAGGTGAAACTGAGGCTCGCGTGTTTATTCCCTGTTTGATTGGTGGATATCTCGCGTGCTGAGGATATTTCGTCTATAGTATTGATGCGTGTATACTCATTACTCACTCAACGCGATCGGGAAATACGAACGATGCATAGAAATAAATAAATAAATAACCTATTTTGTAATTTTTTTCCCGTAAATCATATGTTCAAAAGAACGGAAACTAAATTGCATATTTCTCTCACTAAAAATTAGATTTTACAAAATAATAACGAAGTTAATATACATCTAAAACATGATTTAATTTTTCAAAATTATAAAGATTTTGTTTAAAGATAAAGGGTTTATTAAAAGTTTAAAATGAATTGAAATAACCCGGATGGTGTTTAAATTAAAAAAATATCTGATTCATTTCAGACGTAGTTAAGGTTGGTGTAACTGTTTTTCTGGGTGTAAACAAATCTAGCCTGCGCCAACACGTTGTAAAATCAGTTCCATAACGGGGACAGCAACAAAATTCCATCTGCTGTACTGAAAAATAACCTGTCTACAAAAATACCTTACTTCCCTTTCTGTTTAGAATATAAGAATATTGCACTGTGTTGAATAATATCATTTAATTACCAATTGTCATTTAACCAGGTATACGCCACCGATGTTGGGTTTTTTTTACGAACACACGAACGTGTACGCGGAAGGTCGGTTTTGGTCCCATCCGATCGGCAAGAAGATGCTGCGATAAGACACTGCGACTAGACGTTGTTCCTCCCACTGCTAAAGACCCCTACGCGCAAGCGAATTATTGAAATAAAATTAAACCATATATATGTTAGCCCCGAAATGACCTAGTTTGTAAGTGGGCATTAAACCCCACCTCTCTCTCTCCCTCTTCCCTCTCTCTGTCTTAAACATTGAATATTAGGATTCCACATGTTTACGGCAACCAGGCCCGAGGCCAGTTGGGGTGCCGGGGGGGGGGGGCATGGCCGTTTTTGTCGGAATTTTTTTTGTCTGCGTCGGAAAAAAAATCGCTGGTTAGCCATGCCCACATTTTCGTCGGGAGAGAGTTTTAGTAAGACATATCCTCTTAAATTCGGCCGAGAGATAGTTAATGTCGGACGGAAACTCTTAATTTTCCGAAGTAGTATTACATGTTCTTGACGTGCGCTGAACACTTGGATATTTTCACGTGGTGAATACAAAGTTACGTAAACCAAACCTTTGAATATAGACAACCATACTTTAAAGACGTAAGCATTATTATCGGTTGTGTGCTCGGGTCCATGGCATCTCTACCTAGGCTATATAGAGGCCTAAATTCACTCTCACAGCTTCTAATTTTCGTGCTCTCCCCTCCTCCTGCTTACGGCAATCGGCGATGACCTTCGTTCATTGATTTTCTGTTGTCGGAAATGTATCTTCCTCGCCCCCCTATGTCGGCTGAATTTCGGTTTCTGGCTTCGGGCCTGACGGCAACATAATTAACAACGTCTTACCCATTTAGCCAAGTGATCCCCTGTACGTGACAAGGAGTAGGGGCGCCTGTCCAGCCTCGTGGGTTTTCTCCAAGTCCTCCGGTTCACTCCCACGGCTAAAGACCCTACGCGCAAACGAATTATCGAAATAAATTTTTTTTTAAAAAAACATATGAGTCCCAAAATGACCTTGTTTGTGTCGAGTGGACGTAAAAACCCAACTCCCCTCTCTCTCTCTCTACCTCTCTCTCCATCTCTCTCCTCTCCCCCTCTCTCTCCCATGTTAGGTGAAATATTTTACGCCTACTTAGTCCATTTTCACGGTATCTTTTTTTAAATATTGTTTTAAAAGTCCCGCATTGTCTTCTAGGATATTTTTTTAATTTTTTTACTTTGTTCATTACAAATTACACGCGGAATCACGCTGCAAGTCAGGTGCACCACCGCGTGTAAAGATTTTAACATGTTTATAATATTTTGAATATTGGAATTAGTGATTCCATATTATAGTTTCAGTTTCACCGTAAAAAAAAATGAAATGGGGTTTAACGTCATATTATGGCCCGGCTGGGTAAATAATAAAAAACTGAATTCCAGTGTTTAACAGCTAATAGTTTTAAAGTTTTAAGGTAAGACATTTTGAACAAACATCTTTCACATAATTCATGTGGCTATTTATTTAGCAAGAGTGCGGGGGACAGAAAATCAAATGGTGTGGATTTAAGGAATAGTTCCTGGTAGCCACTGCCTGGGTAAAAGCGTACGGCCTACCGATTGATTTTGGTATGAGTTTTCTTACATATAGGTTTTGATTGATTTAATGATTTAATAAACAGGTCTAAGAAAGAAAATGTTTTTTTTTTTTTATAGAAAATCAAATATTGGTTTTGACTTTTTTAAATGCTGGCAGCAGGCCCGTTGCCAGGGGGTGGGGGTGGGGGTGGGGGCAACTGCCCTCCCAATACTGAGTCTTGCCCCCCCCCCCCAATCACACGAAAATTGGCCTTTACCGCAAAATTCATGCAGATGCCCATGCTAGTTGGTCCTCCCGAAAACATCTTTGCCCCCCCCCCCCCCAAAAAAAAAAAACAAACTTCCTGGCTACGGGCCTGGCTGGCAGGTTCTTAGAAGAAAATTTACAATCTGTTTTGAAAATTTACTCCAGAAAGAAATCAACTTGGGTTTCAGTTAAAGGGAGGCAACTGCATTTTAGGGCTTCCGAAATTTTAGTAGCCGAATATGAATAATAAATAATATTGCTAAATTAGGCTGTAGGCTCAAATTCCAATGTGTTTCATCTGAAGAGAAAATAATGTAATGTGTACAAAGAGATCTTACGAAACATTCCACATTTTTAAAAATCATTAATAACTTCCGTTTCGTTTTATATTGTGACTTTCAAAATTTCGACAAAATGGCTGAACAAGTAAGGTCAGAAGATGTTCTTGGACAAAAATGGGATCGCTGCATCTCGGATTCGGCAATAAAAACTGGTATGATTAGATTTAGTTATATCATATAAATGTACAGTATATGCTTTAACTAAACTATTGATTTATCACCGAGTTGTAAGAGATAAATGCCAACTTGGCAGGCCTGCCGGCACTCTGCTAAAAATAGTAAAATTACCATACATTTTTTGTTGACTATTTTTAACACATTGGCTGCCGACCCTACTTTGAAGTGTGTGTCACATATGCCGACCATTTCCAGTATTAACTCATGCCAGCATATGACTTGTAGTGCGGGACTTGCTAATGGTCATTTTTACCGGATGTTCTTTTCCAGTGCCGCATCATATACTAAGGTCCATCACCATTGCAGAGAATTTATATTATTATACCAAGTCAATAATTTTTACTACGAGTATACTCGTAGCGGCACAGGTGCGATAACCATGACTACGAGTATACCCGTAGTCGGCAGCCAACGTGTAACGGTAATGACAGTGTCGGTAGCATGATTTACTGGTACGCAAATAAATCCACATTAATCCATTATTTCTACTTATATCATAATAATTTATTTCGATTTTGATAATTTACAGTTCTTTATTCTATAACTATGTACATGCAAATACAAGCAAATATCATTGAATACAGCCATTGATATTGAATACAGCCATAGAGAGAGAGAAATGGGGTTTAACGTCCACTCAACACAACTAGGTCATTTCGGGACCAACATATGCTTTAAACTTTAGGCAGTGGATATTCAACCGTAAACAGCACTTTAATCTATTTCCTATTTCGCCTATGGCTAACCCAAACCCTTACCCTAACCATAACCACCACTCGTTCTTTGTCTAACCTTACTACTTTCTCCGTTTCTTATATAGGACGAAATAGCCATACTTGGATTTCTACGGTAGAACCCAGAGAATTAGTTTTAAAAGAAAAGAAAATAATAAATGTAAATTGTAGTAAATTATTCTATTTCGGTCAAGGGCTCATTTTTGTAGAGTTTGGTTTTTAATTTAAGTACCAAGACGGTCAGTGATTTACGTTTTTTTCCGTAAAACCATGCTTCTCCGCCAAACTTGAAAGACGAAGTTACTGTTCTTGTGGAATATATCAACTGCGCATGTCGAACGGAAGTGTCGCACAACTGCGCATGTCGAACAGAAACTGATATTTAACCAATCACACACGATGTATATATACGTCATTGCGATTTACGGTACAATAGCGTTAGTAAATAGGGTACCGTTTACGGCTATATATCCACTACGTAAACTTTATGTAAATAATTCGCTTGTGCATTGGGGTCTTTAGCAGTGGAAGAAACCAGAGTGCTCGGAGGAAACCCACGAGGTTGAGAAGGCGCCACTATTTCCATGCCACATAAGGCATAAGGCAGGGGCGTAAAAATCCACTAGTCTGACGTCCAGGGCTACCAAAAACAACTTACGGGCTACTGACCTACATGTATTTAGCCGTACTAGTCCTGGGCTAGTGCGCATTCCCTTCTACTGGTTTGTGAATTAATCTAGTGATATAAATAAACTGTAAAACACCCCACATTTATTTCTCAAATTCCAAAGAAAACTCAATCACAACAATAGATTTTATGCATAAAACTAAGAGCAGTATGGACATTTTTAGCACCTCATCTATTCATTCATTCGTGACATTTTTATCCTCCTTGACCTTGCAGGCTTTCATGAGTCAGGTATTAATTCACCAGTTGAAATTGAGTTGATTTCTTTTTTTGTATAAGATTAGTTTTGACATAAATATTTGAAAGCATGCCATTGGATTTTCAAATACAAAATCATTTTGATTATTTAACATGTCCGGTATTTCCAAAGTCATGTTTGTTACACACACCATGCTGAATGGTACCAGTGACCCGTGTGTCATCAACTTTGACCCTATGGGCAGGCAGCATCCTGCTCGAGTGATAATATAAACAATTTGACTATCCTGTCTTTTTTAATATTATATCAGCACATCAAACTGATTTCGGTTCCTTTTCAGACTGTTTATTTATAAAGTGACCAAAATAATAAATACTGCAAAACAATTAATTTGTCAATCAGTCGAGACTCAAGGCTCACTCTTACTTTGCAGTGAGCGGGTGCACAGCATATATATAAAACTTTGAGCAGGAATTTAAAGACATTAATTTCCTGTGATATATTACAAATGACAAGTGCTGTATGGAGTATTTATGTGGGGGTTTTTTAGGGAAAGAAAATATTGTTATGGCCACCATTCTTGGTTTTGAAGATCATATGATATGAAAACGAAATACGTCCACGGACTAGTAGAAATGAATGTCAGGCTTGTGTCTGACAGTTGACTACTATCCCTGGGCTAGTAGATTCAAAAATATTTTTACGCCCCTGGCAAAAGGCCTACATAAGCTAGTTTGTGTTGAGTGGACATTAAACCCCATTTCCCTCTCTGTTATTTTGGATTTAAAATCGTAAAATGCACCGTACGTCAACCATGTAATAAAATAAATTAAGACAATTTTCAAAGACTACACAAGTACGATTTTAAATTAAAAATGACAATTTGACATATTAAATAATGTCATTAATGAGCGGTATTTAAATATCAATATAAGTTATTTTGATAGATTAGTAGTTGTTATAATGGTGGCTTTGGGTGAATCGTGCTATCCTTTTTGTACGCCAGTATTGGTCCAACGATTGGTAATGTGGTCGCATATCTCCGGTGCCCCGTCCGTACAAGAAGTCTACTCGCATCAAAATGTATTTGTTTACAAGGAGCCTGAAGCGAAGATCTCAGAAGTGCTAGGCCTATTAATAAATGCCTCTCAATTACAGTTTTGCTTGTAAAATGTGTGTGAATGTTCAGAAATAAGATTGTTGTCTTTTGTCTTTTACAGCAAGTGGTCTTGGTTTAGGAATCGTCTTTTCAGTTGTATTCTTTAAAAGTAAGTGTTGTTATCCAGTATGTTAATTTTGCCGAATTTGCTACAACTGCAACACTACATGTAGGCCTATAGTGAAAGAGATACATTGTAGGTGTGGCAATTTCACAAACTCATTTCCAGCAAGTACATCATTACTTGATCACATCTTGAAAACAGTAGAGAGTTAAGATATAATTCTGCTTTGAATGTAGTTATATTATTAGTCAATCACTTTGTAGTTCACACTAGTTCTCAGTGAATGATGAAGAATGTAAACTTAACTGAATGAATTAATTATTTTGTCACTTATTTATAAGTAGATCAAGCGAAGTCAATTCATCTACATGTATAAATTATTAATTCTATAATCATAGACATTTATTTACATAAGCTTATAAAAAATTTCCCTTTTTTCCCTTGAATGGCTGAATGGTTAGCGTGCATGCGCTAAATCATAAAGCCTGTCATTGAGTCAATTGGCGTGTTTTCCAATGCCCTGTTGTTGTATGTGGCAAGGAGTATATCAGTGATATCATTTCAGTGGAAGCGAAGGTTAAATAAAGTTTTTTCACACACACAACCTTTTCTTCCTTGCTTTTGTGTGGGTTGCTGAAATTAAAATTATTTTTGAAATTGTCACACTTTGTTGTTGTCAACCTAACCTTTATTGCAAAATAAAATTATGCCAGCATGATGTAACAGATTTTTAAACAAAATATGCACATTATTACAGTTATTTTTACAATATTAAATAAAGCAATTTATATTGGTTTCATTTATTTAGGGAGACCCTGGCCAGTAGCTTTCGGAGCAGGTATTGGTTTAGGTATGGCGTATGCAAATTGTCAACATGATTTCCAGAATCCATTTTTATTACATGGTAAAAAAGTAAAGGTAAATATTCGCATATTTAAATTAATACGAAATACAGTAAAGGGGATTTGGATGGCTGAATGGTTAGCACATGAGCGCTGTATCATAAAGTTAACTGCCGTGGTTTCAAATCCCTGGTTTTGCGTGGCAAGGAGTAGGGTCATCTGTTCAACCTCATGGGTTTTCTCTGGGCCGTCCAGTTTCCTCCCACTGAAAATAAAATTGAACCATGTGTTAGTCGTGAAATTACCTAGTTTACGTCGAGTGGATGTTAAACCCATTTCTCTCTTTCTCTTTATTACAGTTTGAATATAGATATTACTGTAAAACAAAAAAGAATTACTGACTCTAAAACATGATTTTGTTTGTACTCTTAAAGATGGGCAGTGGTGCATTAATACTTATCAACTGATTTGTTGTTGATGGAGAGATGACATGTCATGTAGTGAGGGAGTAGATCTTGTATGAGTTATGGTTGGGTTTAGTCACAAATAATTAGCATCTAGCTTCTTTTTTTTTTATGGGGTCGGGGCTCTACTCAATACTGTTTTCATTTTGGTCTCAAACTATTCATAGAATAGTTATATAATTTATTTAGCCAAGATTTTGTATGAGCTGTATTATATCATGTTTTTCAGGCTGATAAACAATCCGACAATAAAGGGAGCTAACCAAGTTGTGACTATATTTAAACAGTGCTATACATGTATATAATAAACTGTGATGTGTGATAAAAGCTGATAGAATGATGAGAGTAACTAGAGACATACAAACAATAAATTCTATATTAATGCTATTTTTAGCAATCTTTTTATTATTGACAACCAGTGGCATATGCAGGACAAAGGTGTTAAATATATTGATCTTAAAGGGGGTGGAGGCATATTTTTTGATTTATTAATTCAATTATTAAGCATATTTGGTACTATTTAATGATTTAAAGGTGGTCGGAGGCCATGGCCAAATAAATTCCCTGTTAGATTTGCCACTGTTGGTAATAAGAGAAAGAAAATGAACCAAATAAATCAGGAAATCATTTAAGTAGGGGTCAGAGTCGGACCTTCTTGTATTTAAAAGATGTGAGTGGTAAATGGGCCTAATAATGAGTCTGTTATGTCACTGGACATATAATTTATAACTGGAAAACTATGTGTCAGTCCAAGTTTAATTTTGAATAACTTCTTATTTCATGGTTCATTATTCCATGCTGCTATTCATCAGTATATTTATTGCAATTTATTGTGAAACTTAAGAAATAGACTGTAAAAGAAATTAGCTACAATGACAATATTTAGGTTTATTTTCAAAGAAATAAATTATTATACGAGATACACAATATAAGTTTTTAATTTGTTGTAAGAGTTTTGTGGCATATTATGTAACTTGGATGACAATCTCCATCCCTCTCTCATTAATCAAATGTAACGATCTGATTAAGACAAGAAACAAGCATCACATGCAGAGAACGCTGATGGTTGACAGACATAATTCCCCCCCCCCCTTGATTAGCTCAGTCAGAGCAGAGTTTTATGAAGGAGGGCAAACAGTGTGATGTCGGCGAAAATTTGCTACTCTTCATAAAAATTCCAACTGTCAAGGGTACTTATACATACATGCCAATGTGCACACATGTCCTCAGTTTTTCACACCATCCAAATGACTAGATGCTATTGCTTGTGAGGCCCTCTTTCCTGCACGGCAATAAAGTTGAATTACGCTGGAGAGTGCCAAGGATAGTGTTAGTGAGACACATCTTCCTAAAGCAACGGCCGCGTGTTTAACAACATCTAACCCTTGCTTCAACACTTCGCTATTCCTAACATTTTACGCTGGTTGTGTTTACACGTGACTAATTAGCATTCAAATCATTGTCCAATCAGAGGTCGTGGCACATAACACACTCACGTTGTAGCATGTGACTGTAGAAAACAAATGGCACCCTCCACAGAAAAAGAACAAGACAAGTTTACAGCCGCTGAAAGTTTATTTTTCAATTGAGAAACTCACAGAAAACCAAAAAAGGCAATTTAAGCAGTTTTAGGACCTTGACATTAATCGAACCTTGACCTTTGCATCTCGATTGTCATATAGACATTTTATTTAGAAGCGCGAGACTTGATAATCGTGACGATTTTTTTAAGGAAGGATAAATAAAATAAATTGAAAGTAGTCTTTATTTTTAGTAACTCATTTAACGAAGGGATCTGATTGGAGCACGGTTGGGGCCGGTACCCAATCAAATTTAGAGCCGGAAAATGTAGAGTGTTGAGTGAAGGGCTTGATAAGCTGTTGTTAAGGCGAGATCAAGCCTTCTATTGAAGATGAGTGAGACAGGGCTTCAGCCATGGTTTCTCTTCACGAAAAAACACTTTTCCATTTCTACATTTTTATATGTGAAACCTCCAATATACAGGTATAGAAACCAATGTTATAATTGTTTGTGACATTTTAATGTGGTCGTATATCACCCGTCCCCTCCATCCATCAGCATATACAGCCTACACTAATAGCTACATGTAACATGAAACTGAAATAAAGATGCATATTGATTTTCAATGATGATTCAATCTTTCTATTTGTGTGAGTTATATAACTGTATAGTAGGCTAAACTGTGATAAACTCGCTAAAATCATTTGCTGAAATCCGGGAGGGGAAACTGAAACTTGAAACTGGTGCTTTTGATAATAAGATAAGGTCAGATGTTTATTGCATCGCCACCTCCCACAGAGTATAAATAAAGTTATTTTCACTCTGTGAAGGTGCATTAGGTTGCTATTACAATATTAAAGTATTAGCTGTCAGCCTCAATACCACTCTTGTTGTAACTGACTAATATACCCCAATCATTATTCTGGTCAACAAATTGTACTATTTTACAATATTCCAATTAATTGATGATATAAATTTCATCTTAACACACCGAATTTAAAATATTGGAAAATTTCAACTACATGGTTTGAAAAGCTTTACAAAAACACCTCAAATGCAACTTGGATATATTTTCGAACCCTCTGGACAAGTAAAATAGGATGTAATGGATAATTTACAGAACAGGTAGGACACTTAAACATCTAGTAGTTAGAATAATGCTAAAAATAAATTCTGGACCTGTCAAGCCAACAGGAGTGTTATTGTCCCTTTAAGGACAACACAAGACAAAGATAAGTCAGCCTTGCCGTGCCGTCAATATTATTGGCCAACAAGACGCAAATCATACCATACCTGCAATATAAACAAAGCGTCCTGGTAGTCAGTGCCGGATTAAGGCTCTGCTAGCCCTAAGGCACATTTTGATAGGTGGCCTGAAAAAAACCAACTTGACGTGTGTATAGGGACGAAACATCATGCCAACCCTTTGCCACAGTATTGAAAGCTTTTAAGGACAAACGCGTGATGAAGAAGGATGCAATTTATTTACATAAAAATAAGGGAAAGCATTTTTGTCACCACCGGATAATAATACTTTATTATTTAGTGGCCTGGATTTTTGGCTGGCCCTAAGGCAGGCGCCTTATTTGCCTTATGGTTAATCAAACACTGCTGGTAGTCTATATTAAACCTTAAAATGTTCTGAAGGTCCAGAGAATTTTCAGACCATTATACGCTTATCGAATGAATCCACTACTTTCCAAATGCTTTCTGTTAATCACGTTTTTCCTCTCTTTCTAATTTGAAATCATAAGACTTAATATAACTAGAAACTGAGGACGAGTCAATAAATTTCAAATCACATTTTAGCATTTCAAATACACGAATCATTTTCCGGATAACCCACAAAATCCGCCAATGAAATGTTACCCGAAACCTATACCAGAGTTTGTAAATGATTTCTCTCTTAACGCAGGCCCGTACCTAGCGGGGGTGGGGGAGCAGCCCCTGGAAAAAAATCGGCCAACCCAATACGAGTCCAGCGACTTACATGCGCCCCATAAAGCAGAGTGACATTGGTTGAGGCACGCACGACGAGATTGGCAGAGCGCCCAACAAATGTCACTTGGTTTTATGGGAGCCTCACCAATCATGTCGTTATATATGAGGTGCCCCTCAAATGGCAAACCGCCTCATAATGAGTCACACGATGAACACCACAACTTGAAGAGGCCTCAAAAACGGCGTGATCTGTGGTGCACCTTATCCCAGAGGACCTTCCATAATGACATGATTTGTGGGGCGCCTTATAATGACAATTATAATATATAATTGTTGGGCCGCACATAATGCATAATGCCTTTATCCATTGCGGGAGAACTATGCTCCCCTTTCCATTTGAGACGCAATACAAAGCTAACGACTAACATGTCCATATCAGTACGGGCGCTCTATAAAGCCGAGTGACTTTGGTTGGGTGCCCACTACGAGATTTGATGGGACGCCTAACCAATGTCATTTCTGTTCATGTCGTTATATAACAGAAGCCCCCCCCCCCCCCCCCCCAAAAAAAATGGCGAGGCGCCTCATAATGAATCACACGATTAACACCATTGAGGGTGCGTCCGAAACTGTGTGATCTTTAATGCGGCTTATCCCGAAGGAGCGCAAATAATGACATGATTGATGGGGCGCATTATAATGACATTGGTTGAGGCACGCACGACGAGATTGGCAGAGCGCCCAACAAATGTCACTTGGTTTTATGGGAGCCTCACCAATCATGTCGTTATATATGAGGTGCCCCTCAAATGGTAAACCGCCTCATAATGAGTCACACGATGAACACCACAACTTGAAGAGGCCTCAAAAACGGCGTGATCTGTGGTGCACCTTATTCCAGAGGACCTTCCATAATGACATGATTTGTGGGGCGCCTTATAATGACAATTATAATATATAATTGTTGGGCCGCACATAATGCATAATGCCTTTATCCATTGCGGGAGAACTATGCTCCCCTTTCCATTTGAGACGCAATACAAAGCTAACGACTAACATGTCCATATCAGTACGGGCGCTCTATAAAGCCGAGTTACTTTGGTTGGGTGCCCACTACGAGATTTGATGGGACGCCTAACCAATGTCATTTCTGTTCATGTCGTTATATAACAGAAGCTCCTCCCCCCCCCCCAAAAAAAAAAAATGGCGAGGCGCCTCTTAATGAATCACACGATTAACACCATTGAGGGTGCGTCCGAAACTGTGTGATCTTTAATGCGGCTTATCCCGAAGGAGCGCAAATAATGACATGTAGTAGGGTTCGAACTCCCAGACCCGTGGCCAATTTCCGGGGAGGAAGGTTTGACGATTGATTCTGGTAGGGGGGACTGTTCTGAGGATTTATGAAGTTTGCAACCTCTGGAAAGTTTGGGCAACTCTCAGGAGAGGCAAAAATCCAAGATGGCTGCCGAAATAGCACATAGACTTATAGTTGGGGGCAAATGCCATCAAACCGTCCCTGTAATATATCATTATGGTTTTTGGGGTCGCTGAATCCATTACGAACACTTCCAAACCATTGTTATGCACCCTTATTCCAATATGGCGGAAATGGTGAAAAAAAGCGGAAAATAATGTAATGTATTCTGGTAATGCAAATATGAGCTTGTAAGATATTGTTTTTAGGATTCTCATGGATGCTTAGTTCATTTTTGATGGTCTCATGTCAATAAAATCTACATTAGATGGTTAATATAAAACCAAAATCAGAGCACAGAAGATACAAAAATATAGAAAATATCATAATATACGCAATACATCATTCATGTACGTGTAGCACCTACTTATATCATAATTTCTAAACAGTCATAGGCATATACCCTTCAATCAGAGTCCGTATCAGAAAGTTATGAATCTAATGCACATGTGTCACTAACAGAGGTATCGTTATCCTTATCATCACCCCCATCATCAATGTCTACCGATTATCTGAACTTAAGTGACAAGGCCGGGTTTATATACAGTACACGAACACACATTCCCTCATTCAACTCCCGAGTGGATCAGTTACGTTACTGACATTGTAACTTAGCATGATGTATGCTTGATAGTTCGCTCTGTTTATGTGATTTTCAAGGAAATTCCAGACTATCTTTTCATCTTTAGACATTTGCTAGCTCTACCACAAGCTACAGTTGTGGATTCTTTTGCATTATAGATGCATCTCAGTACAAATTGTTTCACGGAGGCTACCGGGTTATCAGATACAGTTAATGCGACACCTAAACCATCTAACAATGATGCATCTGCAATAAACGTGGATTTATATAGAGTCTTTTTGAAATGGCCAAAAAATCCCGACACTGTATCACAACCGGTTATCGAGTGGCACACTGTACGATACGTAGCGCCACATCGCGTGGCAGTAATCTTTATGCACCAAACAAATGCCCTTTCGTCTAACTGCTAGAGATCCTAGCTCCATATGAGAAACATTGTATCTTCTGGGTCTACAACTACAAGTTCATAATATCACTCGATCTCAGTTGTGCATAAAATGTAAAACCTGGTTGTGTTTTTACTATTTTTTCGAACTATTTATGTAAAACACTGGCAGTCTCACTTGATTAGCATCGTTTGAAAGGAAATTGGAGAATTCTCGAGCGGTCAGAAATTTACTATCGGCCTTGATATAAATGTTCTTGGTACCAGTTTGCGTTCAGAATCTTTTGTCGAGATCGGAAGATCGCATCAGACATTCACAAATTTTCGCTGTTGGGTGTAGTTTCAAAGCTATTGTCCCGTTCTATGACTGGTAAACTTTATTCTAGCCTGATACTTGATCTCTTGATTGAAATGACGATGGAACAGGGTTCGAAAATGAAAGGAGGGTTTATGCGCATCTTAATAAAATAGTGATTCCATCTACAGAAGACAGACAGAAACGGATTTTAATGTATACACATGGCATGATTATGTAGTGAACATGTCCAATCTAGCTTTGAAACCATCGTATTTGTGATTGACCCATACGATCTTCCAATCCAGACAAAAGATTATGAACGCAAACTGCCAGAACAGTACCAAGGTGGTACCAAGAACGTTTATATCAAGGCCGATGGTAAATTTCTGAACGCTCGAGAATTCTCCAATTCCCCTTTAAAACGATGCTTATAAAGTGAGACTACAGGTGTTTCTACATACAGAGTTCGATAAATTAGTTAAAACACACCCAGGTATTCAGTTCATTTACTATATCCGAAAGGATTGTTATGATCTAACAGCCAACAACTGCAGGTTCCAACTGTTCGAATATGACCAATTAGAGGCGGGCACTATTATGTTTTACATTTATGCACAACTGAGATCGAGTGGAAATGATGAACTTGAAGCTATAGACGCAGAAGATACTGATGTTTTGGTTTTATCAAGCTATGCTTCTCATATGGAGCCAGTGTCTCCCCAGGGTCTGCAGCAGTTAGACGAAAGGGGCATTTGTTTTGTGCACAAAGATTCCTGCCACGTGATGTGGCGCCACGTATCGTACAGTTCCACTCGATAACCGGTTGTGTATAGTTTCAGGATTTTCTGGCCAATCCAAAAAGATTCTATATAAGTCCACATTTAGTACAGGTGCATCATTGTTAGATGCTTTAAGTGTCGCATTAACTGAATCCGATAACCTGGTAGCCTTCATGGAATAATTTGTGCCGAGATGCATCAATAATGCCCCAAAATTCCACAACTGTAGCTTGTGGTAGAGCTAGCAAATGGCTTAAGATAATAAACAAATGCACACGCCGTATCCCACCTTTTCAAGATAATCTGGAACATCACATAAACAGAGTGAACTATCAAGCATAATATCATGCTAATATACAATGTCAGTAACGTAGCTGATCCACTCGGAAATGTATGGGAGTTGAATGAGGAAATACATGTATGTGTTCCTGTACGGTATATAAACCCGACCTTGCCACTTAAGGTCAGATCACCGGTAGACATTGATGATGGTGATGATGATGAAGATTATGATACCTCTGTTAGTGACACATCTGAGTCAGACAGTGGATTAGATTCAGAACTTTCTGACACAGCCTCTGATTGAAGGCTGTCGTCTTGGAAGATTCATTTGAAAGATATATGCCTATGAATTTTTAGAAATTATAATATTAGTAGGTGCTATATGAATGACGTATTGCGTATATAATGATATTTTCTGTACCTCTGTATCTTCTGTTCGCTGACTTTGGTTTCATATTAAACATCTAATGTAGATTTCATTGACATGAGACCATCAAAAATGAACTAAGCATCCACAAAAATCCTAAAAACAATATATACAAGCTCATATTTGCATTACCAGAATACATGGCATTATTTTCCGTTTTTTTCACCATTTCCGCCAGATTTCCGCCATATTGGTGAAGGCTTCATCAAAATGACTTGGGAGTGTTCCCAATGGATTCAGCGACCCTGAAAACTATAAAAATGACATATTACAAAGACGGTTTGATGACATTTGCCGCCAACTATAAGTCACTGTGCTCTTTCGGCAGCCATTTTGGATTTTTGCCTCTCCTGAGAGTTGCCCACACTTTCCAGAGGTTGCAAACTGCATAAATCCTCAGAACAGTCCCCCCTACCAGAATCAATCGTCAAACCTTCCTCCCCGGAAATTGGTCACGGATCTGGGAGTTCAAACCCTACTAATGATTGATGGGGCGCATTATAATGACAATGTATGTTTGTCGGTCTGCACATAATAAATAATGTCGAGCGAGATTGGTTGGGCGCTCACGACTTGGTCAATGGGGCGCCCAATACAGCACGAATGGGCACCATCGCATTATCATGGTCAGACAATTCATTTTATCTTGTGTTTATGGACTTGATCGTTTCGTATTGCTCAGCTAGCAGCAGGGCTGTTAAGGGTCTGCCACTCGAATTATTAGTGAATTTCACCCGTTATTAATATTTTCACTGGCATCCATCGTGTATTCTTTGGTTTTATTACAACGTCCTCTCGCAATAAAAAAAATAGTGAATTCACTACAAAAAATTATTATAGCTATTGAACTCGTTCAAGGTACAAACCGTATTTGTTGCCGTTTATTATGGCGCAATAGATCAAGCAGCTCGATGTTTTTCAAAGGTATCAGATAATCTCTACAGGTCACAATTCTTACCCGATTTTGACGAAACTTGAAATATAGCTTTCTCCCCAAAAGATCTCGACTGCTTTCGATATTGGCATGTATCGGACCAAAAATTCATGGATTATGGGCCCCTGATTGTACGAAAATCACAATTTTGAACTGGTTTTGATGAATGTAAATAACCCTAATTTCTTGGTTCCATTCGATATTTTCGCCTATCGGAACGTAATTTCCTGAATTATGGCCCCTTATGTCCGAAAAATCACCTTTTTTAGCTTGTGGTCCTTCTGGCGGTCACAGTTATTATCCGATTTGAAAAAAACGTTTGATTATATCACCGTTACACCCTAAGGAAGGTTGAGATCGAATTTCGGAAATATCTGACCAAAATTGCCATACAAAATGGCCGCCATTTGTACGCGAATACTGTTTTAAAATGGTATATATCAAGGTTGTGGACCTTGTAGAGGTCCCAATTTTAATTCGATTTTGATTAAACTTGAAATGCATAATTATAACCCAAAGATCTTGGTTCCTGTCGATATTTGCACATACTTATCGTAACTTCTTGAATTATGGCCCCTGATTATACGCAAAATCGCCTTTGTTTAGCTTGTGGTCCCTCTTGATTACATCGCCGTTACACCCTAAGCAAGGTTGAGTTCAAATTTCGGGAAGATCGGACCAAAATTGCCATACAAAATGACCGCCGTTCGAACGCAAATACTGTTTAAAAATGGTGTTTCAAGGTTGTGGACCCTGTAGAGATCACAATTTTAATTCGATTTTAATGAAACTTGAAATGCATGGTTATAACCCAAAGATCTTGGTTCTTTTCGATATTTGCGCATATCGAATCGTAACTTCCTGAATTATGGCCCCTGATTATACGCAAAACCGCCTTTGGTTAGCTTGTGGTCCCTCTGGAGGTCACAATTATTACCTGATTTAAAAAAATCACCGTTACAAGCTAAGGAAGATTGAGTTGAAATTTCGGGAAAATAGGACCAAAACGGCCGCCGTTTGTACGCGAATACTGTTAAAAAATGGTATATGAAGGTTGTGGATCCTGTAGAGGTCACAATTTTGATTCGATTTTGATGAAACTTGAAATGTATGGTTATAACCAAAAGATCTTGTTACCTTTCGTTATTTGCACACGTCGGATCATAACTTCCTGAATTATAGTCCCTCTGGGGGTCACGATTATTATCCGATTTAAAAAAAAGTTTGACTGTATCACCGTTGCACCCTACGGAAGGTTGAGTTCGAATTTCTCGAAAATCAAATCATAATTGCCAGACAAGCGAAACTGACCTTGTATGGACCCCCCCCCCCCCCGGAAGATATTGGATTATTTGACGGCCGCAAACGCGTTTCACTGCTATTCCAGTCCATAAAATTAGTGTTTTATTAGATTTCGAGCACTTTATTTTGCCAAGAAGATAAAATAAAAAAAAATGTGGTGCTCGGCTCCTGTAGTGCTCGGCTCCTGACTGCATCACTCGTTTTGGCTAAATACCCCCCCCCCCCCAAACAAAATCGTTATGAACGCCCCTGCTTTGAGGTATTTATTTTTTGTAATGAGAGACCGGTTATTCTCTAATGCCATAGGGGTAATGTAAGGGGTGGACAAATTCCGCTATCTAGTCAATTTATTATACATAATTATATAGTTGCAAGAATCATGTTGTGAAATGAGAGTTTTCACATCAACTATTAAACCGTCACTGTAGGTTATCAAACATATCAGTCCTTCGATCAGCGCTGATGCAGTTCTATAATCAATTTATGAAGCACCATGCAACATTAGTTTGTTGTATAGTGGATTCAAATTGCACTCCACTTAAACTCTCAATACACCCGATTTGCCCCAGTGGGCACGTAGATTAAAGTACAATATTATTTATGTAGAAGTAAGGTACACTTCATAAACACGTTAAATATTTACATAAATGGATGGTCAGATGGGACGTACATTTAATTCCGATATTTGATCCACACATCAATAACTTTCAGGTGTAATTTAGATATTCCATAATTCATAGTAATGATATTGTAAATGATATATGCTATAAATTAATGTTGCGTTTACGGCAATATATAATAAATAATACAGACAATAAAATCATAGTCCATGTTCAATATAATTGTTAAGTGCTTAAGAGAGAGAGAGAGAGGGAGAGTGGAGATAATATTCAGGGCCGGGTTAACCTTGTTGGGGGCGGATGGGGGTGGGGGGACAAATCCTTTTTTAAAACAGTCACTTATTAAAGATTGAGGAATCTATAGCCAAAAGTCGATCAAATGAATCCCATTCAATTGCATTCATTTGCTGCTCATCTAATGGAACTTTTTATCTTGTAGGAGTGGAGGGGGGTGTCCCACTTTCCCCTCCCTAGATCCGGCACTGATAATATTAAATAGTTAAGAAGAATGTATGATTGAAATTGGGTTTAACGTTCTATTTTCCTGCACTAACTGAAATAATGAAGTAGGAAAAATAATAATGACAACAACTACATGTATATGATATATCATTATTTCAGTAATTAAAAGCCATTTAAATTAGTGATTGAAATGGAATATACAGGTCACAATACAATTACTAATTATTACTCAGCGACTGGAGGTCTTTAGTCATTATCTAGCAAAACATACTTGATTAATGGTTACCTACCAGAGACACCTTTCTAATTACCTTGAAGAAAATATTGATTTGATAAGAGAGAGAGAGAGAGGGGGAAATGGGGTTTAGCGCCCACTTGACACTAGGTCATTTCGAGACTAACATAATATGGTTTAATTTTATTTAAAAAATTCGCTTGCGCGTAGGGGTCTTTAGCAGTGGGAGGAAACCGGGAGACCAGGAGAAAACCCACGAGGTTGGACAGTTGACCCTACTCCTTGTCACGTACAACCGACTCAATGATATGCTTTATGATACAGCGCACGCGTGCTAACCATTCACCCTCCCCCCCTTGATTTGATAAGAAAGCTCTCTACCACATTAAAAAAGTACATATTTATCGTCTGTGGCTCTGATTTGATCGATGAGTTTGACCGCCACATCTCCGTACTGTGATAAAACGCCGCTCAGTAATAGGCAACTTAACAAATATTTTTATAATCTATATATACCTCTCAAACGCACCCCACCCCGTCCCCTCCTCCACACACGACCTGGGGTCGTTTGCTCAAAGCTCCGTTATCTTTTAACAATCCGTTAACTTTAACGTAGAGAAAGATTGTTGCTGGAAATAAAGGCCCCGAACATTATGTGGTGCAAATTGATGCTAATATTTCTAAAAGAAAAAATAAAGTATTCTATTGTGTTTTCTGTAGTAAACTTAACGGAAAGTTAACAAACAACACGTTACCAAGATATAGGTTCGTTAGAGTTTAACGGACCGTTAAAATAACTTTTGAGCAACCGACCCCTGTTTGATAAGTAGGATGTTGCTCTTTCTTGTATTGCTGGCTGTTTATGAAAACTGATATTCATTGGTTAGAGTTATCCCGGATCTAGGGTGGCTCCGTGATTACGGCTCTGACTCGGTCCGGTCCGGGTGTAGACATAGAAAGGTCCAGATTTTCCTGTGCGGTTTCTTCCTGTCATAAGTGCAAGACGCGGGCGGGGGGGGGGAGGAAACAGCTTCGGTCTTTTTGCGTGCATGTAAAATAATTGTCGATGGCGAGTAGGCATAGGTGTGATGTCCCTACATCATGAAACCTTGTTATATTGCCTCAAAAGTTGCAATTTTATATTTAAGCTGTATCGGAGACGGAAAGAGAAGTCGGTTGATTTGCAAATAGGTTGTTTGGCTATAAAAGAGTTCTTATGATTTTTAACGGTATCCTGGATTAAAATTCAGGGTTATGAACTATGTTAGAAAACATTAACTTATTCCAAAGCTACATGAGGACAACACCAGTAGCGGTTCTTGATTTAGTGACCCCCCAATCCTCGATCACCTTCCAACGAAAAACACAACACAAAAAGCATTACAGAAAAATAGAACTGTAGTTAGCCGCGCTGTGTCATTTAAATGTCTTGGAAGAAAAACACATTAATTTAATGGCCCAAAAGTACCGCAAAACCCCAACGCATTTTTTGTAATTTCTTGTTTGCGACACCGATTGTGCTATATTACAATAAAATGATTCCATTGTAAACCAAGAACAGTGATAACGACTTTGTTTATCAAAATCTGCCATTAATGAGATTCTCTAGAGCGGAAAACAATTTGTTCTCAGATAAAAGGAGTCTTCGAAAATAAATTATTCGCATGATTTCACTGGACATAGCGGTTCCGGCTACCGGAATATCTAAGTATAACTTAATCGGCCTGGTCGATTATAGGACGCAGCCCACTTATCGATAGATCCCGTTTCATGTATTTTACCATATCAAACCCATTATCACAAAATCAGTTTCAGAAATAAGGCAAATATATAAAATTGCAGACCTCACATAATATTGCAAAAGAAGATTAAATTCGATGAATCTGGCCCTATTTTGGTGTCACATAGACCTATGGCTGCACTGTCTCATAATCGACAGTCAATTTATTTCTATTGACGAGGTGTGATCAGCAAACATGTAATCAATATACCCACTATCTTCAACAGAAGGCTTGATCTCGTCTTAACTACGTACATTCTGATCAATTTGCAAAAAGTCTTTAATACTGTTGATCATTCTATTTTAATAGATAAACTAGTAGCAATGGGTATGGACAAAATTGGATTGTTTCAGTCTTACTTAACTGGTAGGCGCCAGACGGTTGATGTAAATGGTATTCATTCTAGTCACTCTAGTATATCATGTTGGGTGCCCCAAGGGTCAATTTTTGGACCTCTTTTATTTCTCTTGTATGTTAATGATATGCAAGCGTCGGTGTCTTGTAGACTGCTGTTATATGCGGATGATTCTGCCCTAATTGTTCCAAGTAGAAACATAGAGGGAATTTAAAATAAACTTAGTAGCAACCTTTCAAAACTCAGTCAGTAATTATGTGATAACAAATTATCACTACATTTAGGCAAGACTGAATCCATTCATTTTGGTACTAAATCAAAACTAAAGAAATATTCTAGTATAAAAGGTAGTCTGAAATAACAATGATATTGCATCAACCACTTCCGTAAAGTATTTGGTAGCGGAGATAGATGATCACTCTCTTGGAAGATATGGGTAGAAAGGTAATCAAAAAAAACCAAACTCTAAACTAAAAGTTTTGTATAGAAAGAGTAAATTTGTGTCTTACACACTAAGAAATTACTAATTTCTGCTTTAATCAAATGCTATTTCGATTATGCCTGTTCTTTCTGGTATTCCAGTCTATCAGAAATAACGAAAACGTCGCAGTCAACTCAGATTTGTTTTAAATTTAAGTAATCGTTCCCATGTTGGATGTGATGAATTCCTCGAAGTTGGTTGGCTACCAGTCCACTTGAGGGTAAATCAAGTAAAATTAAACCATTACTTTTGTATAGTAAATGGTCTGACCCCTAAGTTAATGTTCACTAGGGATGTTCATAAACACTTTACTAGATCCAGCAAGTAACTAAAGGTAACTAATGTTGAATCTCAGGGTATAAAAACGTTTCACTATACTTGTTTGAAGTTTGGAACAGTCTTTCTTGTAATATCAAATGCATTGACCAAATAGTAAAGTATAAAAAAACCCAATAAGAGCTTTTTTTATTCGAAAACTTGATTAAAAGCAGTTCTTCCGAGTTTGTATACTCATAAAACTATTGTGTATAAATGTGTCTTCGGCTTGTCATGTGGTCATGACAATTCTCAGGACCATCACGGAGATAAGCTTAACACATAATGTGTGCTTTTGATGGCATCCTTGATTTGCCATGACCAGGTGTGGCAAAGCCAGTGTGTAGTGTAATATAAATGAGATTATTTAATTATTAAATATCAAATTTACGTGCAATGCATATTGATGTTGTTTTTATCTGTTTATGATATGGGGATCACGGTGGCTAAGTGGATAAGGCGCTGGTTCGCTAGCCTGGAGGTCGAGTGTTCGATCCCTGCATTGGCCGAAAAAGTTCATCTCGATTTTCCGACGTGATTTCCCCTTGAAGGAGGGCCTGACAAGGACAGCTGCCTAGTCATTCGGATGGGACGAAAACCGAAGCCCCGTGTACACATTGGAGTGCACGTAAAAGATCCCTTGGCAGTTGGAATTCGATATAAGAGTAGGCCGTAGCGCCGCTGCCCGGGTAAAATTTCCCGCATAGCACACTGTATGGCGTATGCCCGTCTTCAATTAGCTCAGGTTAAGTGCATAACAGTAGGACGTTAAACCCCATTTCATTCATTCATTCATTATGTTTATCAATAAACATCTTATCTTATCTTATCTTATCAAGCACTTCACGTAATTTCTGTATATTTCGGCACTAAGTGAGATCCAATCAGATTCCTTCGTTAAAGATATCGTTACGATTATCAAGTCTCGCGCGTCTAGCTAAAATGTTTACATGTGACAATCGAGTTGCAAAGTCCAAGGTTCGATCAATGTCAAGGTTGTTGGGAATCGTGGCTGATAATCAAAGAGCTTCATTCTGCTTCAATTGCCTTTTGTGGGTTTCCTTGAGTTTCTCAAATGAAAAAAAAACTTTCAACGGCTGTAAACTTGTCTATTTCTTTTTCTGTGGAGGCTGCCATATTTGTTTACAGTGTGTTATGTGCCACGACATCTGATTGGACAATGCTAATTAGTTCCGTGTAAACACGACGAGCGCAAAAGTTCGGGAATTGCCCAGTTTTGTAGCAATGGATAGATGTTGTAAAACTCGCTGCCGTTGCTTCATGTATACCCATCGAAAAGTTATGTCCACTTGTAACGTTCTAGAATCCAAATATGTTAAACATACATTATGCAATAGCTGAATCTGCCCATTGCAGGTCTTTCTTTAGGCCTGAAATGTTATCCAAATTATTAATTAGACATATAATTAACTTATCAAGACCATAACCAACCCTCGATGTCAACGCTAGCCTGAGATATTTACTGGATTATGACCCCATTTGCTGCTCAACTTTCATTCAAGATTTAATCGTGAAATGGATAATCGAGACTATGTTTTTTTTTATGGTACCGACTTAAATAATCATGATCCAATTGCTAAAATCTCGGTTTTAGGGAATTTGGTTAAAACTGAAATTTTTAACCAAATTCCCTTTACATTATCTAGTTTTTATAGTGAGAACTGTCAGCTCTTTATCTAATCTCGCATAATGTAACATTAGGCCTTGTACTGCTCTGTACCTCATGGTGATAATAATAATAATAATAATCTCGTCATTTTACAAGGGTAGCAAATTAAGCCTGGGGCTTGTTTCCAATTTGGCCCTTGGCACATATCGTGCGAATGATTTCGATCATTACTGTGGGAAGAAACCGAAGAACTCGGGGAAACCTGCCTGATCGGACGGGAGACCGAATATCCCTCTCACTTACAACGATAAAGTTCTTGCCCCGAGCTGGGATTGAACCCTCGGCCTCGATGCATTGGTGAGAAGCCGCCTCTCTATCGCCACGGCTATCCGACCGGCTGTACCTCATATCGTCCAAAGTGTAGCTACAGTCACAACAATGAGATAGTATTAGATTCAACAGGCGACCATATAGATGTATTTTCATTTGAGGGTGGGGCAGGGCTATTCAGATTTGGACAATAATTGGTTATTAGACATACGCACCCGTTTCACAATAGACTGATATTGCAGGCAATCGAAATATATAAAGGTATTATTATTTACAACCCAAAACAATACATATATTCATATATATTAAAGTAGATAAAGTACAGGTACTTCTTTGTTTACGGTAGATAAATGCATATAAAAATTAAAAAATACGTCCAGGTAAAAAATTCTCCACTTTACTTCATTCCGACATACATTAAGTCATATAAGCTAACTATCTGCCCTCTATAGGCGTCTTCAGATATTAATAATATTCTTAGCATCTCAAGATCTACCGTAAATATAGAATTACTTGTTCTTTATCTACTTGTATATTTACACACAAAACAAATGATGATTAAATTACACCTTACAATATATTTCCAAGACTAAAGGTATAAACATTTCCCCCAAAAGGTCAAATATACAAGTGCACAATTAAAGTGGTTCTTGTGGAATACAATGATGATGCGATGAGGCACATTTTGTCGACTAGGAGTTTTACGACTTAGTCATATTTCGAATTACAACTGTCAAAAGGCTCTTTGACGTGCACCCAAATGACCAGACAATCGACCCTACACCAAAGTCAAACGGGAAACCACGTTGGAAAATTCCAGAGAACTTTCTCGCACAACGTATTGATCTCATTGTTAGTAAGACCCGGCGCACCCCCCCCCCCCCCCCCCAAGGTGTAAAACAAAAAAGTACCGATGTGTTCCTGATGATTTTGCAGACAAAAAACACTGAAAATAGGGTGGGAGTTGTGTTTAATAATATTTGAAGATCAGATGCCAGAAAACCGCTTATATGTAGTCTTATCTTCAAAAAAAAATCTGGGGAAGGACCCCTAGGCCCCCGCGCAGCTGCTTCGCACCTGCGCCGGTCATAATTCGGGCTTCGTCCTCAAACTACGCCCCCCCCCCTTTTTGTGATATTCTGGATCCGCCCCTTAATTATTAAAATTAAAGTAAGCCTATCATTTTAGCTAACGAATGGGAATTGATATCCTTCAATTAGACATTTATCACCTTATAGTACATGTAGCCCGCCTTAGTGTTTTCAATAACAATATTGATTGAAATTATACCATCGATCGCTACAATCTTCCATCGCTAGTTAACTTGATAAAAAAATAAAATCCATAATCTGTCAGACATATGACAACATTATTGCAGAGTCAAACGTAAACAGTTCAATTAAGATGGGAGTGATAACCCGATTCGTTTTCGTTTATAATCTGCTGAACTTTTTTTTAATTTCCAGTGAAAGGACGCGGTAGAGTCGGCCTATACTGACTTGGTGGTTGATAGTTTTATTTTGTTTAAATAGTCCCAGTTGACTAATATAAAGTATGTAGGTTTTGTTTCATTCCATTAAGTAATGACGAATTGATTTTTATGTGTCTTTTTTATTGTGTATTTTGTAAATTTGTCTTCGTTGAAAATGTTACAGGTCTCTAGATAAACCCAATGTTAAAGGACAATATTGGTGCCAGTCATTATCACATGTGATAGAGCTGGTTAAACACATTCCAAATATACTTTTTAACTCAGAGATCAATGCTACGATAGCTGAGTATTACACGCTACCCGAATCGGCAGTGACGTAACGACAGTGAAAACACGAGCGACAGCTCTATATAAATGACTGAAGCGGTGAGCGATAATAGACACACGGCTTAATTTCTGCTCACTAATAATTCCATCGAAGACCAACAGTTGTTATTTGGGACTGTAAGAGGATAAGTGACAATTCAATAAAGTAATTGAATACATATGTGATAATGAGTGGCACCAATATTGTACTTTAAGGTATGAGATATTTAGGTTCCCCTGTCTGTACAGAGAGGTATATAGTCCAGAAGCCAAGGGGGAGGGGGGGGGCAACCTACCTGAAAAGTGTACCGATTCTTTCCTACATGCGTATCTGGTATCATCAGAATGAAAGTATGCCGGAATCTGTTGGTAGATTTGGTATTCTACGCCCAAAAAAATATTATGCCCCTAAGTAGGCTGGATTAACTCAAATGTGTACCACAAGAAATCGTACAGCAGTGTACCGTACATCGTCAAGTATTATCTTACAAAAACACGCCGACAAACATTTCTATTGGTGGGTCCCCTGACAGAGCTATGTAATTGCCAGACATTGGAAGCGGTAGAGTTTCCCTGAAAAGAGTTGTCTAATTTCAACAACCACAGTTAGGTTACATTAGCTGAAATCTGTACCACCTAAAACTGCGTTGGTGCTGTTCAGTACCACCACAGAAATCATGAATGACCACTGCCAGACAGCTTGTGTGGTGAGTTACCCCTAACAGACACCTATATTATGTTGTTTATTTCATACTGCAATCTGATTAAAACACAGATCCCACTTTGTTTCGTTTTTTATAGTTCAAAATTCGTTTTACATAATACGCATGTTTAAACATGGCTAAACCTATAGGGAAGGTGTAACCACAGTGACAGACACATTGATTTTGTTTTTTTTATAAACCGTATAGAAATACGGTGAAAGTTGAAAAAAATGACACATCTACGTCAACATTCTATTATAAAATACAGAAAAGGATTTAACCAAGGGAATGGCTTAACCTCTGTGGTAGAATTTTAAACTAAACATATAACAATAACTTATTTCACTATACATATTATATACGCATGTTTAAACAGCAGGGAGGGGGGGGGGGGCATAACCTCTGAGGATTTGTTAAATATTGTAAAGAATATATAGCCCCAATTTGAGATGGAATTAAAAAGGAAAATGGGTGCCTTTCGCTCCATCCTAATCACTAGAAATGATTCCCTCTTAGACACTATACTAGACACCCGTTCTACACAACTAACAAGGGAAAAACACGTTCGAAAATTCCGAGAAACTTTGGCGATAGACAGAAAGGTCGTACTCGAGACATCCTTGGCACTACCCATTCAGCCACCGTGGCCACAAACATCGCACCTATCTAATGAAAGCCTTGTATCACCTTCAAGTTTGTCCGGGTATCGATTTAAAGGGACTATCCCGATTTGAAAAGAGTATGTATGAAATTTAAGCGAAAAAATATAGAGGAATGATGTATTTGGCCGGTCTCAAGATTTCAGTTCAAAATATTGAGTCGTTTGGACGTGAACGTCAAAACGGCTTATCGGGACACGTAACCCTTTTAAGATTTCGGGTCAATCGAGTGACTCGATAATGGATTCCCGTTCCTAAAGAGGTCTATACAATGAATGACCCATGTGCTGTACTTGATAACGAAAGGTAAATCTCACCTACACATTATTTTTATAAAATTAAAGTCTGGTTTTATCCAAACACCGCATAATAATGGTTCCGACCCGCTCTTAATTTCTAGATGACCTCGCGCCTGGTACGTTCGTGCATTTTTATGCGCGAACTCTTAGTTTTTCTATTACTGGCACATGCACGGGCACTATTTCTTTTTCTTTTACATGTACCAAAATCTGGGATTTCGCGCGGAGGTACTTTTGAGGTATTAGTCTATGAAGTATAACACTTGCCACTGTACCTGTGTATCGCTAATTATAAACCGAATGTGGAAAGACAGTTTATATATATCACGCACAGAATTTTCAGTACAGAGATGATTCACGCTCCATTTGTTGCTAAGCAAACCGATGGGATTATTTCTCAACAGTGTATGAACTTATCCATAGCGATAATATCCTTACACCGAGAGAAATTTTCCAGTCTCGGTGAATAGAACCATGGTTGTCTGGTAGAAAATTACTTTTGTATTTTTTCGAACGGAAAACAGTGATTTAAGAAGCAAACTAACCTGCCAAACATGAGGAAGTCATTATACTAATAAGAAAAGGCGAGAACTCTTTTTGTGGCGGAGGCTTATCACTGAGTAATAGGTCAAGATTAAAACATACGTTTCCCTTATTAAAATCTAGCAAAATGGTAAATATCTACGGATCTCGATAAAAAAAAATAACATTCGGATTATAACTCTAGATACGGTGTGTTAATTAACAAGGGTGTAAATGGATAATTTTATAATATGTATAGGAAGCCTAGTGACGAGTGTAGTAAGTAGGCTATAGACTATAGTTTTAAGTCAAGATTACTCGCTTTCAGTTTACTCTGTTTTTGCGATAACCAATAATGTGAGAAATGCAATACTGACATTCGGTTTATAAAAGTTGTACGCGAACTAAATGCGTTTGTTAGATACTGACAGAGCAGCCCGGAGTCGAACAATCGCCACCCGAGATGTCTTCGTCAGCTTGTTTCAAAATGGCGTACAACCAGTGCAAGTGGGAAAAGACGACAATAAAATCAGAAATGTGTTATTTATTATTGTCGGACTTATTACACCACTCCTGTCTAACAAATCATAAAGCTGTGGTGTTACGGTGGCGGCATAGTATTTCACCGTAACACCACAGCCACTCTAACCATTCATAACACATCTAACTATCACTCCCTGCACATTTCCCCTCGTCTACTTTCTCAAACGTCAACAACACATCTCATACATCAATTTCGCTGATTAACTCTTGTACCATGTCTACTGGATGAGGACTGACGGGTTTAAGTTGTTTGAAAAACATATCACATATGTTGAGTTAGTTGCTCAGCCCTAAGATAGAGAATTTAAAGAGATTTTAGCACAGAATTCGGCCGTTTTATTCTACAAAATATTATCGGGATTGGCCCTTTAACGTCCACACGTACTTAGCTTGTTGTATCGGGATTTCTGCAGACCTCGTCATAGTGTTATGTATGATACACAGGCCCGAAGCCAGAAACCAAAATTTAGCCGACATAGAGGGGCGAGGAAGATATATTTCCGACGACAAAAAATCAATGAACGAAGGTCATCGCCGACTGCCGTAAGCAGGAGGAGGGTAGAGCGCGAAAATATAAATCTGAGAGAGTGAATTTAGGCCTCTGTGACATGCAGGTGACGAATGTGTCGGAAAATTAAGAGTTTTCAGCCGACATTAACTATCTCTCGGCCGAATTTGAGAGGATATGTCGTACTAAAACTCTCTCCCGGCGAAAATGCGAGATAGCCTCGGGCCTGATGATACACAATATAATATTGTTCAAACAAAAGTAGCCCAGAATAAAACCTGTTGGTAGAAAATTTCTTTCTCAGTATGCGATTGGTATATTTAAACTCACTTGTATTCAAGGGTATTCGGTGAACTTCATGACTTCCCCTTTAACAAAACGTACGTCATAAAGCGTGTCATTGAGTCAACTGGCGTGGTTTCGAATCCCCAGTTGTACGTGACAAGGAGTAGGGTTGCCTGTTCAACCTAGTGGGTTTTCTCCGGGTCCTCCGGTTTCCTCCCACTGCTAAAGAGCCCTACGCGAAAGCGAATTATTGAAATATAGTTAAACCATACGCTAGTTCCGAAATAACCTAGTTTGTGTCGAGTGGACGTTAAACCCCCATCTCTCTCTCTCTCTCTCTCTCTCTCTCTCTCTCTCTCTCTCCAATTATTCTGGCTGTTCAGCCGCGTGAATAACCCCCTCAATCATCATCATTGTTGACTGTATAAGCATATTATCTTCTGGTTGTAGTGTTTTTTGACCTGCCTGTTTATCATGTTAGCTGGTTAAGCCGCACGAACAAAGGTCGTTTTGTTATTGAGTCCAATTTGCCCACAATATTGTGTTGTTTTCTAAATGAGAGAAAGATAAATGGGGTTTAACGTCCAATCGACACAAACTAGGTCTATGTCATTTCGGGACTGACATATGGTTCAGTTTTATTGAGAAAACCCACGATGTAGGGCAGGTGACACTACCATGGGCGTGGATTTAGGGGGGGGGGGATAGGTTCCCCCCCCCCTTAGACTCGGAAGGGGGGGGGGATGACGAATATGTCTCTGTCCCCCCCCCCCATGATTTTGATCGTCAGGACAAATTTTTATTTAATCCACTTGGCAAAATAAAGTGCCTGAACACCAATTTCACCGACTGGAATAGCAGTAACACACGTTCATGGCCGTCAAATACTTCAAAATACTCTTCTTTGCTTCTGAAAGAAAACCGACGCTGCTGTCTGTGAACCTAAATGTTTTTTTTGGGGGGGGGGGCATTTCGGTTTTCTTTCAGAGGCAAAGAAGAGTAGCTGACCTTGAATGGAACCCGCAAGAAAATTTTGATGATCTAACACTAATTTTACTTTTCTTTTAATTGAATGCCACGAATTTGTACTGAGTTGACTAAGGATTTAAACGCTTTGTATGGAGCCACTCTATTTTGTGCGACATTTTTCGGGCATCCATTATTTTTTGATGATCGAACACTAATTTTAGTTTTCTTTTAATTGAATACCACGAATTTGTACTAAGGATTTAAACGTTTTGTATGGAGCCACTCTATTTTGTGCGACATTTTTCGCGCATCCATTACTTTTTGTGAATGCAGCTGCAACAGTCTGATTGGATGGTTGAAATTCACAGGGGGATTTTGGTTACAAACCCATTGGATACTTTTGGAGTTGCTTACACAGGCTAGAAAAGAAGAAAACTCATTTGCGGTGGTAAAATTTTCCCCGGGAAAGTGAGGCCCCCCATATTCCGCTACGAATGATGTGTGGTTTGGAATTCGGGTCAGCCAGGTAGGCTATATGGGATCAAATTGAAGTTGCTGTATTCACGGGCTGCGGCAGTTAAATTTTCAAATTTTCTCCCAACGGTCCTGACTTCGTGGACTGTAAACGATTGATTGGAATTCGAGTCAGCCACCTTAATTAGGGTATATTACACCACTTTGAAGTTGCTTTGTACATGGGCTGAAATTGCAGGAAAACCCGTTTGCAGCCGTCAAATATTTCAAAATGTTCTTGAGGGGAGGGGGAGGGCCATACAAGGTAAGCACTGCTTCTTCGCCTCTCAAGGAAGACCGGCGCCTAAACCCGAAATTTCTTTGGGAATTACGGGTTCTGCCCCTCTGTCATCGATCCCGTATGCCTATGCCCTAACACTGGTAAACTGTTCGTAAAGGTTCCAGGGTTCGTCCGCCCCCCCCCCCCCAAAAAAGTTATGACAAATCCAAGCCCTTGGACACTACTCCTTGTTACGTCAACCGGGGAATCGAACCCCCACCCCCTTTTTTCTGAATATGTCAATGTGTGTTTTACGGAATCTGATAACGTCGAGAGATTTTACGATTAGCAATTTCAATGTCATTTGTTACACAATAGTATTAAAGTCTATCAATTGTAGCCCTCAAAGGATATTTATTACCCGATTTACGGCCGTGAATAATTCCTACAATTTGCCATGAGGTTAAAGCTACCTAAATAATAATACATTGGAAGTCGGGGCATCGTATACCTGAAAGTTATTTTGTTTCATTAGTATTTAGTAATTGAAATGGCAATAGCCAGGACACAATTCTATGGAATACAATTACTTCTTATTTCTGGGCGACTTCTCCACTATAGGCATGCACTGAATGGTATCCACCTTTAATCCAATCGACAAACAATTAAAGCCAGACTTTATAGGGTAAAGCCATTTTCAAATCAATTCAGCTGCTTGTAATGTTTTAAATTCCTCGGATATACGTCATTAATCTTGTTCAGTTTCACCAGATCAATATAATTGTTATATTTCTAAATGTATGTCTAATAATGGTAAAACCTATTTTAAATAGTAATATTTTTTTTTACAAGTTCATTACATCCAAAATATTAAATAACAGAAACGCATTATCTTATATCAATGCAAAGGAATTATATGATAACCCTCTACCTTTTCCTTGCTCTACGTATTCAATCATTTACCAACCACCTGGACATGCAGTCACTGGTGATTTGAATATAGTCCAAAATAAATGTTCCGATAGATTTTGCCTAAAGGGCCCAAATACCGGGAACCGCTACCATTGTCAAGGGATCAAAATTTCAAAAAACTTATTATGGATGCCGTAGAGGACTTCGCTAGATCATGGGGCAAGAGGGAAGGTGTTATCTCTGAAACTCTCTCAGATTTTACTTAGTTAATCAGTCGTTTACTTAAACAAAGAATTTATATGCAACGTTTGTAATTAAATCTATACTAACGGCAGTAAAAGAGGGTATTCAAAAATACTGTGACAAGATATACTCTCGCTGTGGTATTTATCAAATGTGGATATTTATAAAAATCCAAAGAATTACTCGATAGTTTGCAATCTAGATCACTTGCTTCAGTCTTATCTATACAAACGTTTGACTTTTCTACCTTGTACACTAAAATTCCCTATAGTAAATTAAAAGCTCGGTTAAAAGACATTATTCACAGTGTCTTTTCATCTAAATCGAGACATGTTAGATGTCAATATTTAGTTGTCCATTACAATTCCACACATTTTGTTAAGAACCATAGTGATTCCAAAAATAAATTCGCTGCCATCAAGATAATTCAGATGTTGGATTTTTTAATTGATAATATCTTTGTTGAATTTGGGGGGGGGGGGGGATTTATCATCAAGTGGTATGTATCCCCATGGGTACCAAATGTGCACCTTTGCTTGCTGATTTGTTTCTCTATTCATACGAAGCCGATTACATACAGGCACGCGTAAAATCAAATAGACGGTTAATTAGACATTTTAATTTCACTTATCCAATTCAGCTTATTGAATAAAATATTGTTTAAACTAAACTAAATAAAGTCAATATGTGTTAACAATCATTTAATAGAAAATAGTTTATTAATTGTCCCAATCGATGCCCATTTACTGAAATATTGATATGAATAAATGGTTAGACCAACTATAATTATATAACTAATGACCGCCGATCATGAAATGATGCCCATTATAACTGCTATAATAACTCGCTATTATCTACTGATATTTAGGCTAATTGTTTTCTTGTATTTACACATGTATATATTTGATCAAAATAAATTCAAGGACAGCTTTCTCTTGCCATTCAGATTATATTTTTTTAAGTTCCATATGATACCATTTCTGGTTTAAGTTGTTATGTATGTCAAATAGCAGTTTTCCGAACGCTTGTTATAATATGCTTGTAACATTGGATAACAATGGCAGAGTCACGTGGGCTACAAATATTAAATTTATATTATATAAATATGGATACGGGTTCGTCTCGGATTTACAATACCTTGGAAGTGTTCTGATGTTTCTGCAAAGCTTCAAGCAAAGATTAATAGATTGCTGTTAACAACAGTGGTCACACGATGTATCTAAAAAATTTAAACTTGAACAGCCATTTTAAGTCAATACTCGAACCCGGAAAAATATTTGTCTTTTATTTTTAAAAATAAATATCGAATAGCATTAACGAGATTTAGATCTGGGAACCACAACTCAGCAATAAAAACTTTGTCTGGATAATATGTGTCTTGCCAAATGTATAAAGACATTAGATCTCAACTTATGCCATGGGTAGACTTATCCTATTGTAATAACAATTACTTGTATACAAAAAGCTATGTCGGATATAAACATTGTAAATACTGTAGCAGAATATATATTTAAAGCTAACATCATAAGAACTAGTTATCTATTGTTATATAATTATGTTTTATAGTTGATACAATATTATGCTGCACTACGTGTACAATGGGCCAGAGGCCTTAAATACTGAATAAAGGTTTGATTTGATTTCTGATTTGAGGAGTTCACAATGTATTGCCATGCTGCGTTATTATTACTAACGTGTCCCAGGTTATCGATTACAATAAACGTTAACGATTAGTCTATTTTGACCGTATCCTTGTTCCGTCTGATTTCTTTCCGGAAATTAGATCGATTCCAATTTATATTGTTTTGATAAAGGACGTGATACAGAGAAGCCTGGTCCAAACCTGACTAAGCAATAACCAGTAATTATATTCAATAGAATTGTTATCTGTGTATATGACTTCTATTGGTAGTTTGGATCTTTTGCCATACGACGACCAGGTCACGGGTCACGGCCTTGGTTTAATGTAAGCTAAACAAAGCTATTGTTTTTAATAATTCACTTGAATGCAGTGATCTTTAGGAATGAAAGGGCATGCGGGGAAATCCACGAATGCGGGGAAATGCTCAACAAAAGAGAGGCACGACCAACAATTTAGCTCATGATGTGTATTTTTACACTTTTTATATTCAAAACAACCCATCTCGTGTACTATCAAATGTAAATCGTCGTCTCTTGTAGTCGTGTGCTGTGTGTCCTCGGTTGGCTACAAAATAGTCATTTATGCGCCTAATCCCAAGCCCCTCTGCCCATATAGAAAATAGTTCAGATGCCTTTCTTTCCATCGGTGTATAAAAGGTATCTGGACCAAAATATATTTAGAAGGAAAGATGAATCAACACCACCATACCGGACAACAAACCGTACCCAAATGGAAGGAAGAATGGACCAGGACTTATACTCACCAACAAGCCCCAAGGAAGAGTTGCACCGCCCTGTCATTCAACCGGGCAGAACGACCAGACCGACCAAATTGACCGAAAATATAATATATATGTACATAATATGTTTATATGTTTGTCCACCTTCATGTCTGTTTTGTCAAATGTCTATGTAAATGTTTGTCCGCGTCCATGTCTGTCTTGTCATATGTTGTGCCTGTGATTGTCCCAACTTACACCTCATTGAATTCCGCATCTTATTATATCATGTTTTGTTTGTATATATATATATATATATATAAAAAATATCCTTATTATTCCACTAAACACACTGTAATTATTATTACCATACATATATAAAATGTAATTGTCTGCGATATCACTTCGATGGAAGCGGACGTAAAAAAAAGCTATTTCACACACAAATATATCAAGATATTTACTAAAAACCTGTTAATAAGATGGGTAAATGACACTTGACGGCCATGATTTGTGGTCTGAAGTGATGCCCCACCCTACTACCCATCCACAGTCGATTTAAAACTACTTTAACTCCTTGTTTGTATTTCTGAGCGTCAGTGAATTGGACACAACCGGTCACCATATATTGTCGATAAATATAATAGTCCTCAATGGTCTACCATAGATTTTATAGCCATAATCGTATCTTTATTAACAGTAAACTGTCATAGACTAATCAGTCTACTTCAGAGTTTACCTGGTAGAGTGATGAGTAATTATGATGAATTACGGATGCACGTGATGAAAAAATATGTTTATAGTATTTTTTCTGATCAATCTAACTCGATCTGCCTCTAAGGTAAGTTATATATTTTTAATGTTTAGTTTATATGTTTACATTGATATTTATTTAGGATGTTTTATTTTCAAAACTTGATATCGAAACCCTTTCTTTATATATTCGTTTATTTCCTTTTTGATTTATACATAGCGTAGTACACTGATGTAATTTATTGATACCGGTATTTAAATCATGTATATTATATAAGTATATCTACTGGGACATGTTGTACAGAATTCCCTAATTAGCTTTATCTAGATTATGACCATCCCGGTCATTATTTGTATTGTGCAGGGTCATATATTCCTGTCCTCAGAAAGATCATGGAGTGTTATTGAAATCTTCTGATTGTAACTAGGTACATATTTCGTTCTTTCCGACCATATCAGTAGTTTGTATTACGGCAGAAGTGAAATGAAATTGAATGTGGGGTTAACGTCCGAGTGACATTTTATTTTACTATATTCATCTATACAATCATAAACTCGCCAGCAAATGACCAATCATTATCATTGTTTGTATAGTCTATTAATCCGATTGAATACCAAGGAGGAAACACTTGAACATTGTCAGTAGTTTGTATGACAACAACAACAGAATTATGGCAGAAGTGAAATAAAATCGAATGTGGGGTTAACGTCCGAGTGACATTTTATTCTACTTTATTCATCTATACAATCATAAACTCGCCAGCAAATGACCAATCCTTATCATTGTTTTATATAGTCTATTAATTCGGATTTATACCAAGGAGGAAACACTTAAACACTGTCATTGATAAATCTATTATTTTGTGCGATAAACTATGGTTGACCTTGTAAGCAGACATTATTGTGCTAGTGCAGTGGTGAACGGTCAATCACAAAGTTTTGAAACAAAGCGAGGGCCAAACAAGGATTATGGAATGCCATTTTATTGAATAAAGTAAAACGGAAAAAATGACCCTTTCTGCGCTTTTTATTGCTCCATAACCGTATTTATGAAGAGAAAAATTAAAGCATGTCAACAAATGAAACAATAACGTAAAATGAAAGTATACGTCTAAGTCAAGTGACATCAATTAGGCAACTACGCCATTAAGTGTTGCGGCATGCTATAAATAGACCTAAAAAATATTTATTTCATTTAGAGAAAAAAATACTCATAAATTTTCAGATGACAAAGCTTCGCGGGCCGTAGTTTGTTAATCGTGTTGGCTGTCTGCATAATAAACAGATAATAGTAAACATTGATGCTTATGTAACATCGCATCCATAAACAAGGTTTAATGAAAGATTTGACGACTAGATTTATTCAATTAACCTATTTTAAAGGGTGCAAAACACGCCACATTGAAAAGTACATACAAATACACATACATATAGATTAAAGGGACAATAACACTCTTGTTGGGTTGACAGCTCCCGAAAATTAATAATAGCCGTATTCTAAATAATTAGATGTTTAAGTGTCCTACCTCTTGTGCAAATTATCCATTACATCCCTTTTCACTTGTCCAAAGGGTTCGAAAATATTTTTTAAATCTAAGTTACATTTAAAAGGTTTACGTTAGGATTCGAAACCATTTAGTTGAATTTATTATTTCTTTTAAATTAGGTGTGTCAAGATGAAGTTGTATCATCAATTAATTTGAATATTGTAAAAAAAAAAAAAAAAAGTACAATTTGTTGACCATAATAAAGATTGGGACATATATTTCAGTTACAACAAGAGTGGTATTGAGCCTTTAATACAGTCCATGGACCTTTACTTTTTAATCTCTTTATTAATGATTTATCGTTTTCTCTTTCTGTAAATTTCGACCTGTTTGCAGATGACACCACCGTTCAGGGGCGCCGGAACCCGGGTACCAGGGTGTACAAATGGTACCCTGCCTTTTCCTGAGGTATACATATCAACCCATGCACTAATGATGAACGTTTTCAACCTTTTTACTAGTCTAATCATTTTTAAGTGATAGGTATGTAATTGCTCTCGCACTCTCATTATTAGCTATCAGTGCATGCCTTGAACAGATGCCTATAAGTGAATTGCTCATGATACGAACATTGTGAAAAATCAGGCTTTTGTCGCTTTCATTTGGGGTGTGGGGGTGTAGGACACCCACGGACTGCCCCCTATCTATTGGTACCCTTGCCTTATCGGCGTTCCGGCGCCCCTGCCACCGTTTATACCTCTTCTCCGGATATAACATCTCTTAATAAAAAGCTCCAATTGGAAACCAATACAATGGTGTCAAAATAATGACACGATTATCAATGAATCAAAAACTAAATCAATGTTAATAGCTACAAACTATCAACTTAAAAATCCATTAAATAAACTTGACCGTCAAATCAATAATAATCAAATTGAAAATGTTTCTGAATTTGAAACTTTAGGTGTAATCATTGATATGCATTTTCTTGGAATAAATATACTGAATACATTTGTAAAACACTAAATACAAAATTGAACCAACTGAAAAAGATAAAATCACTTCTTCCGTTAAACTTGTTAAAATTATTCTATTTTGGCCATTTTCAGTCACATCTAGATTATTGCTCCGCCATCTGGGATACCTGGAGTAAAACATCTTTAAATTTCTTACAGTGTGTGCAAAAATTGGCTTTAAAATTAATTAATGATAAACCACTACCGAAAAATTCAACCTTATCTACTTATGAAACCCTAGCTGATTCACTTAATATTTTAACCATTCAAAATCGGTTGTTCACCTTCAATAAATACATCTTATTGTTCAAATTAGTTCATAAAAAATGCCCAATCTACTTAACTAATATTGTCGTTTTTAAATGTACACCTTATACAAATATTAATCTTCGATTTAATATTCCTAAACCTAATAAATCAATAGGATAAAAATAGCTTAAAATACATTGGATCTTGTCTCTGGTATACTCTACCTACCTCAATTAAAAACACACCTGTATTATCAAACTTTAAAGCGGATATTCTTTTAAAGATACATTCCTAACATTAGTAAACCTTATGTACATAATTTTAATTCATAATAGAGAAGGTCGTTAACCTTACTGCATTTTTATTTTAATATTTTAATTTTAATTTTTTATCTCTTTATTTGATCTCATTGTTGTTCTTGTTGTTCTTATATTGTTTTGTTATGTTTCAAAGGGCAGAATTGTAAAGAGAACTGGCCTAATTTCTTAAACGGGTAAATCACACGAGTTTGGAGACTATTTTGAACTATTATAGAAAGAACAGACAGTTCTTTACCTTAGTCTTACATAGTGTATCTTGAATAAGTGTTAAACTCAAAGTATATCAAACATATATTTAAATACAGATGATGAGAACCATTGGCGGTGTGTGGGGGGGGGGTGCTCGGACCGTTGGACGTGGTCCCAGGGCCCGGAGGTGTTAATGGCCCGTCAGCTCCGAATGGAAAAATAATAATTTGACATATATTTATCTTCATATCCAATGAAAAATATAATGACCTAAATCCGAGTTGCAAAATGATCTGTGAGCTGGGTATTGGAAAGGTGAATAGAGCAAGTTTTGTTTTCGCGGAATGTAACGTAGTTTAAGATCACAACATCAATGTTGATTTTAATGGATAAAAAATTCGTGTTTCAATTGTCGAAGATTTTGCATGATATTTAGTTAGAGACTTAGCTACTTTAAAAATTCGTAATTTAAGTGCTTGATCTGCCTATTTTAGATCTTTATTGTTGCTTCAAATGTTATATGAACTATTATTTAAACAGAGATTCAAATGAATTAGAACATCCGCGAGATTTTAAAAAAATAACGCTAAAATAAGAATTAGTCACGAATGTCATGTGCCGTTGGTACGGTAATAAACAATCTACGATATATCTTGTCAAACGTTTAAACGTGCATAACTTCGCTCAGTAATTTGACTGAAATTTTCAATATATTAATTTTTCATTATCTATTATTGAACTAATCATAGCAAGAACGGATAATCTAAATTTTACAAAATGCATCTGTAAGAGACTTTTAAAAAAGATTAGCGAGATAATATGGTCAATTGCTTCTTTAACTGAAAATATAATAATAGTTAATATGTCTACAAAGCACGTATATTGTTATTATCGGTTGTTTCCATGCAATCCTAATGATGATGAGGAGAACGAAAATAACATACATGTAGTTTTAATGAGATTAACGATCAACATTGCATACGTTAGTAATGGCCAAATTTGGTATAAATATGTGTTTGATATAAAATCTTTTGAAAAATAAATCCACTAGTAGCTATTTTGAATCTTTAAGATATACATAATTAAAACCTCTATGGCCGAAACGTCAATCATTCTGCAGCTCGAATTACCAGACGATCCCTTTGAAATATTTATGTCTTGGTGAAATGAGAGAGAGGAGAGAGAGAGAGAGGGGGGGGGCAGAGAGGGGGGTATTTAACGTCCAATCGACATAAACTAGGTCATATCGGGAATAACACACGGTTCAATTTTATTCCAATAGTTCGCTTGTGCGTAGGGGACTAACACACGGTTCAATTTTATTCCAATAGTTCGCTTTCGCGTCGGGGTCTTTAGCAGTGAGATAAAACCAGAGTGACCGGAGAAGCCCAACGAGCTTGGACAGGTAACCCTTCTCCTTGTCACGTTAAAGCTTGGAATCGAAACCAATGGCAGACCTTACGTTAAACCACTCCGCCTCAATTGTATATACTGGGGTGATGTTTCGTTGTCTGGCAGTCTATGTCCATTCATGTACTCAAGATTATACGGGATTCTGTCCGCATGTTGACACCGATAATGCCAACAATTGTGACAACGTGATCTATACCCGAAGTTGACAAAGTGATCTTTACCTGAAGTTGGCGTTTAAACTCTCTATAACTTCTGTTAAAGATGGGTTCCCAGCAAAGTATTTATCGGGTGGTCATTTCCAATAAAAGTATGGCAAATGTGGTATATATGGAAAGTATATAGACACCCAATCTTACTAGAAAAATACTGGATTACGCGAAAACGCCTATGGGGCAAGCACTGGGCAATACTGTCAGGGAATCCCTAACTGTCAACCCGACAGGTTTTGCTAGCTTATTGTCTGCTGGCTTAGGTCAGGGAGCAGTTGTTATTTCTTGCTCAAATGTTTAGGCGGTTTTAGGAACATTGAGGGTTGTCAATGTACAAACGACTCTGCAATTAAACGGCAGAAAAAGAAAATTAAGAATTTACTTAGGCCGCAATATGTATGGTAAATGTAGAGTAAGTAATGATAGATACATTCTGAAAAATGGACCCTCCCACAATGAAGCTTAGTTGGCAAACATTGCGTCTAACAACAGCTTACTTATAGCTATAGGTATTCACGGTGAAAACTAAGTTTTGAAAGGGAATTTATTCAATATGTTATTAATAAGCTACACATGATTCAAAGAGAATGTATTAGTGGTCGGTGCATTATACATTGACCTGACAATGACTTCCAAAGAAATATGCAGTGTAATAAAAAAAAAACAATTATTTTATATAAAAAAAAAAAATTATATATGATTACCATTCCTGCCAATATTCCCTAATTGTTAGACGCTATATAAGCAGGTGTTTACTGACAGCAAGTCAGACTTGAAATAGAGCTCCTTCCGATTTATGTCTATTTTATGTCTCAATAAAGGTCTTTTACATTATGCTGATCTTCTGTTATCTGTAAAATAGTGTTACAAAATCTCATAACTCCAGATTATTTAGCCTACAGGATATGTTTGTTAAGGCTAGCCATGTTAAATTACCCTGCTAACTAATCTAAATCGTTCAATTTCGCAATCAGGTAATTGAGAACACTGAAATAAAATCTAAACCTATAATACTTAGAACTGTTCGTTTATATTGAAAGAGGGGGCTTGACATTTCACATTAAGGTCTAGCAGTAATACGTATGTTTCATCGGGTAATTGAATTTTCAGTTAATGTTATATTGTGTATGGAAGGATAACGTTGCCAATAAAATAAAAACCAAGTACGAACAATCCAAACGTTAATTGCAAAATAGTGTATTAAAACAAAATATGGACTGCTCTTCGTGTACAAAATACACGACAAACAGTGGTAACAGGTGTCCGGAAGAGTAAGCTTACTCTGCCTGGCGCCACACCCGCCATTTTTGCATCCAAACTATTAGGCGAAATGTCGGTAAATAACGTGGCAAAGTTCAATTATGCATTTCCCTATTATGCAAAATACAGAATGCAGAAGTGTCATGTGCAAAAAAACTATTATAGGCCTACTGTATTTTGTATTATTGAAAAGTGTATTCTGTACTTTAACACCGTGACATTGGTATTGTTGAGCAATGGAAACTACAAATTGTAAAACTAAAATACGTTTTAGGAACTACTGACATTTGCAGTTTGCGCCTTAAACAATGAAATAATATTGGCAACGTTATCCTTCCGTAATTGTAGATCTACTCAAGTTACGTTATGTAAGATTAGATCAAAGATAGATAGTAAAAAATGAATGTATTGAAAAATTTCAGTCAAATCTATGGAGTTTTGATAAGAAGCAGAAGCAGCGTTTAGTCGTTTTGGCGTTTAGCGCAGATACGGTCGGCATTGTTTAATCCACTTAATATATAACCATCCGGTGATCTAGAGTGTTGATTATGGATCAGTCATGTGCATAGATGTCTACATTTCATCACCGCGTTCTAGACCAAATTGGGATCACGTGGCTAAGTGGGTAAGACGCTGGCTCGCTAGCCTGGAGGTCGAGTGTTCGATCCCTGAATTGGCTGAGAAAGTTTATCTCGATTTTCCGGCGTGGTTTCCTCTTGTCAGTGTTGCAGAACGAGGGGCCTGACAAGGACAGCTGTCTAGTCGTTCAGATGAGACGAAAAACCGAGGTCCCGTGTACACATTGGCGTAAACGTAAAAGAGCCCATTGCAATTGGAATTCGGTATAACAGTAGGCCGTAGCGCCGCTGCCTGGGCCAAATTTCCCTCGTAGCACACTGTTTGACGTATGTCCGTCTTCCATTGGCCCAGGCTAGGTGCATAACAGTTGGACGTTAAACCCATTTCATTTCTAGACCAAATCATCCTAACGCATATCAAATTTTGAAATCTTTTTTCAGGTTGTAAAACGATCCAGTCAAAACATTGGCCAAATAGAATTGTAATCTCCCTTTATGGATGGAAGAAAATCCAGTGTATTGTTTTGTTGCAGATCAAACGTGACTGGAAAATGGAAATACATACCGTACGCGTGGTTGAAGTTAAATACTGATAAATGAAGCATGTGAAATCCTGACTGAAATGTTATGAGAAACGGACGAAATGGAGTTTCATCACATGATTTAAATTAAGCAAATATTGGTGTTAAATTTGCCGTTGGAACGCGTTTTCCCCCTGAGTCTTTGTCCATGTCATTTGTATACCCCAGGTATAAAGTGGTTTCAGATTAAACCAAAATGATGTGCTCCAAAGCTTTGGTTAATAGAGTTAAAGTGAAAACATTTGCTGTCAACCATAAATTTGTATGCAGTTAACATACTCTTAATATGTTTGATATCCAAAAAAAGACCGAATCTTGCTGCAATGGACAAGAGATAGTAGAATTGTGCAGGCAAATTAATGCTTTTTGTTTTAATTAATGTATTCTTAACATGACCGGAATAACAATTTAAAGAAGCATTAATGCTTTTTGTTTTAATTAATGTATTCTTAACATGACCGGAATAACAATTTAAAGAAGCATTCACTGAACGGCTGATGATATTCCCAATGTTGGTATGCAACTATACGTATAGTAGAAACTGTGAATGCGAAGATTGATTACATCGTATTGGTTTTTTTTTAAACGTTTAAAACTCTCCTCGCCGTGTTGGATCAATTTGTTTTCTTATAAAGATATGTTTTGAAATAGTCTGTAAAATAGTGTTTTGATAGAAGGGAGGGGATCGAAAAGCTTGTTAAGATCTAATGGACTAATCAAATATGGTGGACAATGTGACGAGTTCTATTTCCGGGAATGTTACTCTTGACGGTGAAATTTTGGTCTACAGAATTATTGAAGGCCTTATTCTATCAGTGATCTGCGTTGTTGCCTTGTTAGGTAATATATCCCTATGGATAGTTATATGTAGAACGCGGGAATTGAAAACAGAAGCCAACTATTTGATTCTGTGTTTATCTGCAGCTGACGTTCTTGTGTCATTGGGTATGCCGATCACATGTTATACTATATTTAGGGGGGATTGGGTATTCACTGGAAACGTGTGTAAATTGACAGGATTTATCAACATGGTGACGTTTGTGGCCAGTGTTATGTCACTGGGTGCAATAAGTATTAATAGGTACTTTAAAGTGTGCACAGGTGAGCGATATAAGAAAATCTACACCAAGAGAAATGTTTTCATAATTATATCAGGTAGGTTGACAAGTTGATGTAAAACACTAAATAAGCCTACATGGGGTCCTTAGCTGTAAATGTTACTGGATGGGGCCTTTGCATCGATATTGAAAAGGGGGCATATTCTGGTCATTGGAACGGACTGTCGCGCAGCATTTTAATATCATTGAAAATTCTCAATGGAGTTAACAGGTTTTCAGAAAAGGGGGGTAACTCTGGAAAATCAGGAAGTACAGGCTTCGTACCACATTTGAAAATTAGCTGTCGCATTATCGTGGTCACAATGATTTTGGCGGGGTGGTATGGGGGCAATTCTGGAACGGAAAGTGGCAAAATATTGATAATTGATAAAGTACGTCCCCTCAGCATCCCAGCGCCTCCCACTTATTATCAATAGGGTTCTATGGGGTTGTACTCTTATAAACCAGATGGTTCCGAAAACATCTGAAAGCGATACGTTGAAAATTATAGCCTCTATCGCGTTTACAGAGATATCTGTACCGTTTTGGGGTAACACCGTAACGGAAAGTGTCAGAACGTTAATTGTTAATAGACTTCGTTTACTCATAACCACCACGAAATTTAAAACGATTTGTAAACAACTATTGTCTCTATCATGGCCACAAGTTTTTTGCAAAGGGGGCATAACTCTGGTGGAACAGAATATCGATATAGATCGTTCCCACAATGCTTCACATCCAATTTGAAAAAGGGCGTCAAAAACTGTTGCCTCTACCGTGTTCACAAGCCAATTATTTACTTACCGACTGGTCATCAATCGACAGTTGTACACGGGGATAATTTGACGGCCACAAATCTGGACGTATATTTTCGTTGCCCCTGGGGAACGTGTGGGCATCAGAAGATTATATATGATGTCCCGTGAAGGGGTATTAGAGATTTACGCCAGTTAATAAAAAAGCAATTTCAGTTTACCATGACATTGATATAGGGCGGAGAGTCGGCGTAAAGTTAGACGGTATGCACAATTTTAGTTAGAGCTCTATCGTTGAGATATAGCCGTTTTAGGTTCCCGCACCGGCACAAGTCGTACGCCCGTTGTGGCTGTCAAGGATACAACGAATGCTATGTTACTCGTAAACGATTTATCGATCTAAATATGCCGGTTTTTATATTTCTAATTAATCAATACCATTCGATCAATGTCACGTGTGAATAACTTCATTGGGGAAATCGATTATATATTGCCTTTTGATTATTGTTTGTACCATTTTTTCTTTCAGGTGTATGGTTATTGTCGTCGGCATTAGCAACACCTCCTTTGGTGGGATGGGGAGTTTATAGTTATCTTCCAAATCAGGCTTTCTGTTTCAGTGAATGGCCAGCTTCTGTTTCCTACACGTTTTTCATGGTCGGGGTGTGCTTTGGAGGCCCTTGTTCCGTCATGACGGTGTCATATTTTTTAATCTTTAGAAAATACCGCCGCAGTGCACGGACAATATTAAATTCCAGTGCACTACCTTCTACAACAACTCCTAACGTGAACAGTAACGTTGCTACTTATTCTTCGAATCTAGATCGTGCGGTTACAAAAGATGCCGTCGCCGTCAAAAACAGATCACTCCAAAAAGAGAAAAGACGCCTCGAAGAAATTCGACTCACCACTACCTTATTAGTGATGATATTAGTATTCGTGTTGTCATGGTTACCATTTTGTGTAGCTATGTTTATGTCTGTTTTTGCGAAAGAATATTTGCCACGGTGGTTTGATATGTTTACCCTGCTGCTGGGTTACGCGAATAGTTGTTACAACCCATTTATCTATGGTATCATGAACAGTCGTGTTAAACAAGGTTACCAGACACAGTTTTCATCCCTTCTGGCATGCTGCGGGTTCAACAAACAGAGAACAAGTTTAAACGAATCAAGATCAACGACAAATAGTGTCCCCGACAGTTAAGCGTGCCACACACTACCCAGATGAAACAGGTTTAGCCGATCTACCGCGGGCACGAAGATTTTAGGCTAACGGCAGTGGCAAAGATAAACATACCCGATAGGCAAGGGATTTCGAGTGGAAGTGCCATGTTTGACCATAATTGGCAAACATGAATCCACTCCACAGCTACTACATCTGACGACTGAATGTTTCATCGTTTTGTCGATACACCTAGACAATTTCCATAATCTCATATTTCATAAAGTATCTGATCGCCATTTGACGGATTGCTAATAAATATTGTGAAAGGTGAATCTCTTAAACATACATTGTGCAAGAGCTAAATCTGCCTATTGTGGGTCTTTCTTTAGGCCTGAAATGTTATATAAACTATTAATTAGACAAATTAACTTATCAACGCTGAATGGCAACGCTAGCCTGCGATATTTATTGGATTAAGATGTGATTTGCTGCTCAACTTTCATTCATAATTTAATCATGAAATGGATAATCGAGAATATGTTTTTTTTATCGTACCGACTTAAGTAATGGTGATCGAGGCTTTGTCGAATTTTCAATCGCTAAAATCTCGCTTCAGAGTGAATCAATTTGACTGAAATTGTTAGCAAATCCCCTTTACATTATTAGGCTTTTAACTGCCAGCTCTTTTTTCTAATCTCCCATTCAGTATTTACGTTGGGCATACTCTGCAGAGTATCACAAGAAATAAACAAGTGATTCTTGGGTTACAAAAGCGTAATTCTAAAGATCATCCCTGAGATAGATATTGATGAAATTGAAATGAAAACACATTCCAGGGAATGTTCGTTAGAGAAGACTTTCGGCGTACAAACTGTGTGATTGGGTGATTTTTTAAACTAATTAAACTAATTAAATTTATCTATCAAAACTCTGGCTTAAATCCACCTCAAAACTTTTTTATCGGAAGACAACTAACTACCCAATGCGGCAATCTGATTAAAACACAGATCCAAATTCATTTTATTTTTATACTTGGATCTGGAAGATTTGTTATTTAACTCGCGTTTTGCTTGAAATTACGGGTCAGCCAATCAAATAGTCTGTTGATTCTTTTTTGCGCGGAACTGTGGGTAGACATTAACAGGGATAGAAATCAAAACAAAGGAAAAGTAGATGAAAAAAACATGGCAGTCGCTAATTGGTTAATCGAATGATTGACGTTATCGGGTCAAAAGTCGCTTGCTTAGTACCCGACGTCACAGGACGTGAACTCCTACTATAACTTGTTAGATCTACATGTAGTGTAGACCATTCAAAGTATAAAAAACGAAACGAAATATAGATCTTTATTTTAATTAGATTGCCCACTGCGGCACGAATCTTAATTTTGTCACCCATGTTTATCACGTGCCTCTATTGAGGGGAGAATTCATTTTTAGCTTGTATTTGTCCAGTTACCAGAAATATCGAATCCAAATGATGAATGCCTGAAACTCCCAACTTCTATTTCCGTCGTTTAATCCCCGAATCTACTTTTCTCCAAACCGTCAACCATTAGATCACGGCAAAAGACCCCCCACCCCCACCCCCTTTACGCCACTCTGGGATACAAACGTTTTAGTTTTACCCTCATACGTTTGCTTTTTGCATGCCCCATGGGTGTTTTTGGAGGACCCAGTAAGATGAGGTGTTTACAATTCCCATAAACCATAACTGACATACCTTTTTTGGAAACAACTACATGAACTCGATAAACACTTAAATAAATATACACATCTCATCTGAGTTAATCATTTTACCCGAAATAAACCCAACTGACTTGAAAGGCTCGGTGAATTGATCGTGTCATCGCGTCAAATCATAACTGATCATTATTTACAACTTTTAACTTGATCTTATTATCTGTTGGCCTATATTTTCTGAAAATATGGAGACATTTATTGATTCTCTCCATAAAAGACCAACATTTACTCCAAACAATTACATAGCCGTAACCTTTGCGAGGGGTTTGAATAATGGTTCCTATAATAATTCTTAATGAACGTGTATTAGAGAGCTTTTACGTGAACGCCAATGTGTAAAGAGGATACGTTTTTACGTTCCACCTAAACACCCCTCCTTAACCACGTTCCTGAAGCAAGGACTGTGAGTTTTACAACATCTTACCTTTGCTGGTTTACTTCACAATTCCCGACATTGTAGCTATGTTATCTACATACACGTGAACAGTAGACCCAATCAGAGATCGTGACATAGCGAACCGGACGAACCTTGATTAATCTCCCCCATAGATTAACCCAGGGTATAGTGGAGTAGAGCGGAATGAGTACACTGGCTTACCGAGTATGGGCTTATACACAATCAAACTTAGTGCCGAAATATTTAGGGTATTACGTGAAGGGCTTGATAAGATGTACGTAGTTAAAGCGAGACCAAGCCTTCAATTGAACATGCACCTTGACAGGCCTTCCTTCCTGCACGCCTGACACGGATAAATCACGGCGGAAAATCTCGATGAACTGTCTCGGTCAATACCGGGAACGAGCCCGCGACCTTAAGGCTAATGAGCCAGCGTCACACTCATCTTACGTGGCCACCGGAGCCGAACAGTAGGACGTTAAACCCCATTCCATTTTCCCATTTTTGTGCACCAATCGGGCTATTTAAGATAGGCATTTGCTATGCAGAGTGCTATCACGGAAATTTTCATTGACCGTATTATAGAATTTCTTCACGTAAATTAAACTGTCAAGGATTATGCCATGTGCACGCCGATGTGTAGACAGGGGCTTGCTATTATTTGTCCCATCTACTACACAACTATAGAGGCAGTGTGGACGTATATTTTCTTCGCCCCTGTCCATCCACAGATTGTTTGTGGACACTATACAGGTGTACAATTTTTATCCGATTTTGACGAAACTTGAAATATAGGTACATCTCCCAAAGATCTCGGTCCTTTTCGATATTGGCATGTTTCGCTTCGCGCATATCGGATTGTGACCCCTGATTGTACGAAATATCGCGTTTTAGCTTGTGGTCCCTTCAGCGGTTACAATTATTATCCAATTTAAGAAACCGTTCGAATATAGCATCGTTACACCGTAATGTGTGTTAAGTTTGGATTTCATTAAAATCCGCCCAAAATTGCAAACAAAATGGTCGAACATCATCTGATTTTGATGAAACTAAACATTTACGATTATATCACGAAGATCTTGGTTCCTTGCGATAATCGCGCATCTCCGATCGTAACTGCTTGGATTATGGCCCCTGACTGTTCGAAAAATTCCATTTTTAGCTTGTGGACCCGCTAAAATTAACAATTTGTATTTGACTTTAAAAAACGTTTAAATATATGATAGTTACACATAAATGAAGGCTGAGTTCGAATTTCGTAAAAAAAAAACATCTGACCGAAACTGCTGGACAAAATGGCTGCTCCCTGTACGCAAATAGTGTAAAAGTATGTTAGATTGTTGATTTGCGCATATTGGACAGTAAGTTCCCGGTCTATGACCACTGATTGTAGCAGATCACAATATGTATCCAATTTTTAAAAAAAACAACGTCTAAATTTATTATCGTTGAGTTCCAATTTCGTGAAAATCGGACCAAACTGCCTGACAAAATAGAGGTTCCTTGTACGCAAATAGTGTAAAGTATTTTATACCAAAATGGAGAAAATTTAATGAAAATTTAAAAATATGAAGGAGTAACCTTACATAGACGCGTGTAAATGCAACATTTTCAAAAAGTTTTATACTTTTTCGTTGAAGGCTAATAAACATGGTTTAGCGTTTGGAAAGGGGGGTTTTAGCTATTTTCCTGTGTGAGTCGATTGGTGGATGGTCGAGTGGTTAACACGTGCGCGCTGTATCATTAGTTCTGTCATTGAGTCAACGGCGCGGTTTCGATTCCCCGCCTGTCCAGCCTCGTGGGTTTTCTCACAGCCCCTCAATTTCCTCCCACTGCTTAGACCCCAACGCGCAAGCGAATTGTTAAAATAAAATTGAACCATGTGTTAATGACCTACATGTAGTTTATGTCAAGTGGACGTTAAACCCTATTTTTCTCGCTCTCTTGTATTCTTTATTTGTTAATGTATGTATGTATAAATAAATCAATTATAATCTTATATATACACTTACACATTATGTGTTCTTAACTTAATTTGTGTAAGTGTGTGCGTGCGATTTAATGTGTTGGGGAAAATGTGTTGTTGTGAACAATAAATCGTTGCCACAGGATTTATACTTGACGCAATTAGTTAGATATTAAAAGCGCTTATTACCGTTGTATTTATTTTATCCTTTTATCTGTATTTTAAAAAATAGACAGAACTTGAGCTAAAACAAAAACACACGAAATGGAACCCACAAATAAACCATTAGTAAATAAGGAAAATAACAAAGGGATACTCAAAGACGACAAAATTCAATGGTTGTTTAAATTTTCCTCGTTTGTTGCAAATACTTGAAATATATAATGTCATTACAGCGGACACTTGTAACGTGGACAATCTACAAAAAACACATTAAACGGACGAGAGCTAAATATTATGCCGAGATTATTAAATACGGGCGTTTCTCAACCAATCAATTATCACTGAAAGGTTGGAAACCTAAAAAAATAACACTTCCCTTTCTCTTTAATTTTCTCTAAAATCAACTTTTTTCGGCCGACAAATTTTAATTATGATTACTTGTCTGTTCTCTTCACAAAAGTGTTGAAAGGAGTCACGTTTTTAGCGAAACGGTGTATTTTTTGTGTTTAAGTGTCGGTGAACATTGATGGGATCAAAGCTCGCAACCTAAACTGTACTAAACTGTACCGGTGGGTAAGGCGCTGGTTCGCTAGCCTGGAGGTCGGATGTTCGATCCATACATTGGCCGAGAAAGGTCATCTCGATTTTCCGGCGTGATTTCCCCTTGTCAGTGATGCAGAAGGGGGGCCTGACAAGGACAAGCTGCCTAGTCGTTCGGATGGGACGAAAATCCGAGATCCCGTGTACAGATTCGAGTGCACGTAAAAAATCCCTTGACAGTTGGAATTCGATATAAGAGTAGGCCGTACCGGCCCTAATAGCACACTGTATGGTGTATTCCCGTCTTCCATTAGCCCAGGTTAGGTGCATAATAGTAGGACGTTAAACCCCATTTCATTCTAAACTGTACCGAAAGGGCATTCAATCAAAGGCCGTTCTTATATTTAAATCACTGACAAGGGGAAATCAGGTCGGAAAATCGAGATGAACTTTCTCGGCCAATGCAGGGATCGAACACCCGCCTTATCCACTTAGCCACCGTGATCCCCTAGTAAACCAAACAATTCTTAGATCGATATGCATGCATAAATAAATAAAAACATACCTTTTGCATACGTTTTATTTGTTATCTAATTTAGCCAATTATGTTAAAATAGAGGAAGAATAGTCTGCGGGTAGTCAAGATAACTGATTGCGATAGTCTAATATGTTTTATCCGTACACATGTATTTATTCGACGCAGTCTTGGTTTTCCCTTTGGTAAATATAGTTGTAGTTGATATATCCGAATGATTTTAGGTGAATTGCATATAGTTGGCATATCTAATGTATGTATGATGCACCCTGTACTTCGATTAATGGGATACATGTAATTTCAGTCACATCGAGTGTGGGCAGTGGAGACAAAGGTCCATTATCCACACGATATATATTGAGGTGCATTAGCACACGAAATATTAATAAAAAAAAACAAAGTACGAACATTTGAAACCATTAGACAAAATTCGAAGGCCTAAAAACGGTACCGGCAAAGCAGTGTAATCAGCTAATGGACTGTTCACCGTGTACAAAATACATACATTTTTATATTATGAGTACGACTTGTCTTTCGGCGTACTTTCTAATCACACTGAAGTCAGACTTGACAATATGAAGGGACCGAGAAACTAAAATCTAAAAGCCTGAATCTGACCTCAAAATTGCGAGTTTGTATACATTGAGTTAAGTCATGACTTCCATTCCAAAGTGGACAAAAAAAAATATTCACAATTATCCAAAAACGTTGATAGCACAAATTGTCGTCGGGACCTATTGACCCCACGGCAAATCGCCTATTGACGACGTCATTTTTTTTAATACCGTACTGTATGAAACTATAAGTTAATTGAAATTTAACGCTGTTCGACTGTTGACGATGAATATTGTTGTGTGTGCTTTTTAATTTTTTAATAAATGGTCATTTATTTTTATCAAATTGAAAAAAAAAAATTCTGGCGGAATTTATAAGTTTTTTTTAAAATTTCATACATAACATATTCACCGCTTATGTTTTATTTCTATTATTATTATTATTATACCTGGAACTTGGAACATGCCCTTACCGCGAAACAGTGGAAGGTACTACACTACAGCGATCGAGTGCAAGTAAAATACTTTCGACAGGTCGTCATTCGTAAGACTTTTTTTTTATATACGCGCATTTAAAACAATTGCTGCGTGAGACGTAACACCTGGTGTGTTTAAAGTCGGGTAATAAGAGATTAACAATAACTTAAATTCATCATCAATCGGTTTATTTAACTGGCCTAATTGTCGAATTCCATTCCTTTCGTTTCTCCTTTTTTGCACACCAAGTAAGGCACTAAGTTTGGAATAAAACACATAATTTCGCCAGGAGGGTAAGTCCGATCATTGATTTTCGCTCTTCATATTGTAAAATGTTAAGAACAACCATAATATGGTATCTAAAGAGATTTTGTTCCTCACCTGTGAAGGGAGCATTCCCCATCAACATTTTATGGACATATTTTATGCGATTTTTTTGGCGATTTTTAGACCTGTAGTCTTGGAATTTAGCTTCCGGAAATACGTCAGAATCTAATTTTCAAAATACCACCCATACCCCCATTACAACGTTTAGCGCCTTCGGCATTTAGTTAAGCAGTTATCCAACCTAGACCCCCCCTGCAAAAAAATCCTGGATCCGCCCCTGGAAGTAACACAAATTATTTTCTATGTTTCCAAATCCTTGTTTAATCTGTGGTGTCCCCCCCTCTTTATCCGCCTTTAATGGGCTGGAATGTTGTATGTTATTATTCACTAAGTCTGTAGATGATTTGATATAAAAAATTTAAAACTGGTCGTAAATTTCCTCATCCAGACGTTCTGTGTCTATACACATTAAATATTAGGTGAATTTAATCATAACGACTATATTTCTTAGGATCTTTTAAATCATTCACGGATGGGTGCTTACTGGTACGAAGAAAGCTAATTTCCAAGGATTGTCTTCAGAGTTTTGAAATCATTGACGAGTTGGTGCTTTCTGAGACGAACGAAGAAGTTCCGGTTTCATAGTTAGTTAACTTCACAGATTGGAGCTTACTGAGACGAACGAAGGGGAATTCCGCAAATTGGTGCTTTCTTGAACGAAGTAAGGGGAATTGTCCTTGCTTTTCTTAAGAGTTTTGGAAACACTGACAGGTTGTTGCTTTCTGAGACGAACGAAGGAGTTCCCGTTTCATTGTTAGTTGACTTCCGGCCACAGCACTGTCCAAATATTTTGAAGAACGCTTTCCGGAACTGTAAACTGAGAATCATGTAGAAAACAAACCCAAAACAGTTGCTGGTGAGCTCACACAACTTTCCAATTCGCATTATTGTATGAAAGAGATAATGTTCTTTGGTATTCGTGCCATAACATGCCGCCGTGTTTTCTACAAGTGAACCTACATTTGATGGCAGGGCTAATATGACGATAAGAAACGTTGATACGATCACGGTTACGGTGATACGAAGATCTTTATATCTTGCACAGTTGGTAGCAACCATATTTTTACGAGCCTTGGAATGTCGTCTTAAGGTGATAATTTTTCAGAATAAGTCCTTCGCTGCTCTGGTGAATGGGATTCTAAGAGAACTCCGCAATTGCCATCCACCTTTCGACAGGATCTTGATAGAAATATGGCTAAATTCCTGTACTCGATCCTTTTCAAATCACGAAAGAGAAAATCATCTACGTACATATTTTCTCTGATCTCCATACTTACCTAGATGATGTATCACGTATAGCAAGAAAAGGTGGAGAGGTCGCTTAAAATATTAAAGTAACCATTGCATATATCTTTGTTGAAATTGTTGTGTCGACTCCTCTCAAAACATAAAGCTGATCCCTCCAACGAGCAGGGGAGAGACTAGTCATGCAAAACATCATGTAACATCACCTGCCACAGCACTGTGGTTTATTCTGAATCGAAGAAATATCTGAAATAGATCTGACTGGATCTTTGGGCCACAAAATAGTGTTTCATTTAAAGAAGGGTCTTCGGGGATTGCGTTATCCGAAGCGTTGAAAACAACTAACAGGATGGTGAGACAAGAATACGTTAAGAGCCAATTCTCTTCTGATAACTCCTTAGGAAAGCCTCTTTTGACATAGTCATTCATGGCCTCATTGTACAACTTCATTTTTTCTGGTGATCTCAACAATTGACGTTAGGTCCTCAACATTATTTTCAGGACTACGTGCTTATTATCTTTCAGAGGTAATGATTCTTTTCTAAAAAGGAGAGCTACTTCATAGTGTCCCCTCCAATGATCTAAAACAACACACTTTCCTTAAATTTCTGAATAGCTGTCTCATCTTCATAGTCCACAAGATTCCAGAGTCATATGTCTCTTATACTGCTTATCCAAATTAATGGGGTCCTCTTCTATGTGAATATTGCCTTCTTTCTTGTCAAAACAAGTAAGATCAACCTCAGCGTCTTCTGTATCCAGGATTCGAATCTCGGGTCTTATACACTAATTTACTTGATTTGTTCTCAGTGAAGTTGTGCTTCTGTATAAACCACCAATGGTATAGCAAAAGGGCGTTGACAAAATGCAAGCGTCGTAATTGTCTACGCGTGCCACAGCCCTCATACTGGAGACAATATGACATGCTGCACGCACTAGAGGTGCATGTACTAAGGGATACTGTTCACAAACAGTTGCCAAATCAGGATGGAGATGTACAGGAGTAACATGATCACAGATATTCCCATCCCGTATGTGTCAAAATGAATATGTGTCTGGAAGGAGGCCGATTGAAGTTCTTGCAATGGAGTAAGGTCAAATGTTGTTGCCTCGTAAAGCTCAGTCTTCAAACCATCACCAATGGAGACATTTTAGAAACCGGAAGATGTAATGTCTCCACTATATCCTTGGTGATAAAACTCTTTTCTGAAAAACCATCAATTCAATGGCAATATTGACAATAGACGTTTTACCGTTGTAGGTAATCTTATCTTGTAGAACAGGGAGAGCCGCACGAGCATCACCCTGGGATGTAGAACTTGCTAACAAAACTGAAGGTAAGGATACTTGATTTGATGTCTTGAGATTCACTCTTGGCATTGGCTGTTTGAAGGGAAGACCCCTGCTTGATGTAGACATGAAACCATCATGGTGTCGTTGTGTTTAGGTCCCCTAAATGGTTCAGACAGGAACGGCATATGCGGGCGGTGAACACATAAATTAGTCGATCCTTTTGGTCCAACGAACAACACTGGCTACAAGTGTACAGATCATGAGCCTGTGCTCAGAAAGAACATCCCGGTAGAGGGAATGTGTTTGCGGCGCCGGCATTCCTTTTAGGCGTGATGGCAAGAGATTAAACAGATCCCAGGTGTCGCTTGCTTTTCTTTCTTTTTGTGCCTTTTCATTGCTCTGCTTGGAAGGTAATCTGTCGAGGTAAAGTGGGGGATAGACGAGCGTATTGTTTCGCCCGATCGCGGCGAGTTTTAAAAAGATAGTAAGCTGGCACTGCCAGGCAGGATACGCCCACATTTTCGAGAGATGGTTAGAGAACAAGCAAAATCGAAAGTGATTTTTCCTACAATCAAAGGCTATAATTCATTAAATTACAATTTGATATACGCAAATATCAAAAAGAATCAAGATCTTTAGGTTATAAACACGCATTTCAAGTTTCATCAAAATCGAATTAAAATTGTGACCTATACTTGGTCCACAACCTTGATATACCATATTTTAACACTATTAGCGTACAAACGGTGGCCATTTTGTCTGGCAATTATGGTCCGATTTCCCTGAAATTCAAACTCAACCTTCCGTATGGTGTGACGGTGATAGAGTCAAGTTTTTCAAATCGGATAATAATCGTGACCTCCAGGGGGACCATAGGCGATTTTTCGGACAGTCAGGGGCCATAATTCAGGAAGTTATGATCTGATATGTGAAAATAACGAAAGGAACAGTATTCGCGTACAAACGGCAGCCATTTTGTATGGCAATTTTGTTCCGAATTTTCCCGAAATTCGAACTCAACATTCCTTAGGATGTAATGGTGATATAATCAAACGATTTTTTAAATCAGATAATAATTGTGACCTCCAGAGGGACACAAGCTAAACAAAGACTATTTTGCGTATAATCAGGGGCCGTAATTCAGGAAGTTACGATCCAATATGCGCAAATATCGAAAGGAACCAAGATCTTTGGGTTATAACCGTGCATTTCAAGTTTCATCAAAATTGAATTAAAATTGTGATCTCTACAGGGTCCACAACCTTGATATACCATTTTTTAACAGTATTCGCGTACGGAAGGCGGCCATATTGTATGGTAATTTTGGTCCGATTTTTCCGTAATTTGAACTCAACCTTCCTTAGGGTGTAACGGTGATATGATCAAACGATTTTTCAAATCGGTTAATTATTGTAACCTGCAGAGGGACCACAAGCTAAACCAAGACGATTTTGCGTATAATCAGGGGCCATAATTCAGGAAGTTGCGATCCGATATGCGCAAATATTGAAAGGAACCAAGATCTTTGGGTTATAACCATGCATTTTAAGTTTCATCAAAATCGAATTAAAATTTTGACCTCTACAGGATCCACAACCTTGATATACCATTTTTTAACAGTATTTGCGTACGAATGGCGGCCATTTTGTATGGCAATTTTGGTCCCATTTTTCTGAAATTCAAACTCAAACTTCCTTAGGGTGTAACGGTGATACAATCAAACGATTTTTTAAATCGGATAATTATTGTAACCTCCAGAGGGACCACGGGCTAAACCAAGACGATTTTGCGTATAATCAGGGGCCATAATTCAGGAAGTTACGATCCGATATGCGCAAATATCGAAAGGAACCAAGATCTTTGGGTTAAAACCATGCGTTTCAAGTTTCATCAAAATCGAATTAAAATTGTGATCTCTACAGGGCCACAACCTTGATATACCATTTTTTAACAGTATTTGCGTACGAACGGCGACCATTTTGTATGGTAATTTTGGTCCGATTTTTCCGAAATTTGAACTCAACCTTCCTTAGGGTGTAACGGTGATATAATCGAACGGTTTTTAAAATCGGATAATAATTGTAACCCCCAGAGGTACCACGAGCTAAAATAGGTGAATTTTCGGACAATCAGGGGCCATAATTCAGGAATTTACGTTCCGATAGGTGCAAATATCAAAAGGAACCAAGATCTTTGGGTTATAAACATGCATGTAAAGTTTCATCAAAATCGGTTCAAAATTGTGACCTCTATAGGGTCCACAAGCTAAAAACGTGATTTTTCGTACAATCAGGGGCCATAATCCATGAAGTTTGGATCCGATACATGCCAATATCAAAAGCAGCCGATATCTTTTGGGGATAAACCTATATTTTAAGTTTCGTCAAAATCGGACAAGAATTGTGACCTGTAGAGAGTCAACAAACAATTGTGGACGGACGGACGTCCGGACGGACGGACGGACAGGGGCGACGACATAATACGTCCACATGAAAATGTGGGCGTATAAAAATCGCTCGAAGAATACGCCCGTGTGCCTCTTCAAGGCGACGACGATTCTGCACGCCGAAGCATTCGCCCGATCAATCGCATGTTAGATATTTTCGGCATCGTTGAAATCACATGATCTCAAAATGGCTGTCATTTTGTACTAGCCACGATAAAGACAAGTCACGTGATCGACATACTTACTCACAGGGTCCCATACGGTCTCGAGACGATCGCTACGTGTGCCCGTTCGTTATCGGCCGTAAAAAAAATCGAAAACGAATTTCTATTGCCAAGATCGGGCGGTAAAAAAAACCGCTCGTCTGTCCATAGCATTAGAAGATGCTTCAAGTGTAATATCAAGCACACGCCTGACATCATCCTTTAGGTCTGGTATTTTGACTACTGACTATACTTAATGGTGAATAAGTAGCCGGGGCCTCCCAGAACATTTCCGTACAAGGTTGTAGGCAGTGATATATAGTTTTTACCAATAATGTCAAAGATCGGAAATGTGGAAGAACTTGCCTTGGATGTGCACTTCTGGGTTGAAATGGTACAAATTGATCAAATTCAGATATCCACGAAGCAAAGTCTAGCAGTTCACCATAAAAAGAGGGAACCTTGATGGAAGATGGTAAGGAGCGAATCCTTAATGTTGCTCGGCGATGAGACACGTCTAATTCCTTCTCCAATGCTTGTCTGCTGTAACTGCCATTCTCTCTTCGTGGAGCTCTTTTTCAAGACGCTTTAAAGCTGCATGGGCGTTGCTAACATACTGTTCGTACCGCCTATCTATGTCATGGGGGTCCATAGAAATGTCAGACACATGTCTGGATGAACTTTGATGAAATCTACTCTGTTGCACATTAGTAGTTTCATCCTGTATTCTCTTTGTCTGCTTTGTTCTTCCCTCGGTTGCACTAACCAGGATAGCATTTGCTTAAATTCTGGAGATAAATTTCGATTTCATTTTAACTGAACTTCCGCAAGCTGTTCTTCGTCTGGCTCTTCTTCCTGTATATTGGCAGGAGGAGTTGCGTGCCGAAGGGTGGTCCTAGGGGTTTAAAGACTGTCTGTCTGCCTTGGATGTTGCCCTGGGGCCGTATTTATAAAAATTCTTAGAGTTTTCATAACTTTTACTCTAAGACTTCCTAAAACAATATTTAGTTAAAAGTTACTCTTTAGAAATATTTATAAAGGGTCTTAGAGTTACTTTAAACTAAATGTAAGACTTGGGTAGATGCTGAACTATATCTGTAACAAAAAGTATCCCACCCATGTCCATTCGATATCTCCTTATCAACTCGTCATTGTTGTACTCTACTAAGATATCTCTCCTTGTTTTAAACTCTCTTAGGCGGCGTACACGGACGGCCATGTTAACCAAGATAAGAGTACTTTTAAAAAGTTAGGAGTGCTACAGGAGGACTCCTAAATATGTGTCATAGTTAGGAGTAATTCTTAAAGTAAAATGTTTTATAAATAGGTCTTAGAAAAAACTACAAAGTTAGGAGTAATTTTTGACAGTTAAGAGCTGATTCCAACTCTTAGAATTTTTATAAATACGGCCCCTGGCCTCTTCACTCAAAAGCCTTGACTTTATTCTCTTTAGTTTCTGAATAATTGAATCTGAAGTCCGTTCGGCAAGATTCTGCTCCATTGCTCCACAGACTGGTTGATTCATACTACTGATGATTTACAAAACACAGCACACTCTGACTAATAACACAAAATTACGAATGATTGAAATAAATCGGCGATCAAGAATTGACCAGGGGCGGTATTTATAAACATTCTAAGAGTTGAAATGTCAAAAATTACTCCTAACTTTGTAGATTTCCCTTCGACCGATTTATAAAACATTTTACTTTAAGAATTACTCCTAACTATGACACATATTTAGGAGTCCTCCTGTGGCACTCCTAACTTGTTAAAAGTACTCTTATCTTGGTTAACATGGCCGTCCGTATACGCCGTCTAAGATAGATTAAAACAAGAAGAGATTTCTTAGTGGAGTACAACAATGACGAGTTGATAAGGAGATATCGAATGGACATGGGTGGGATTATTTTGTGACAGATTTGGTTCGGCATCTACATTTAGTTAAAAGTAACTCTAAGACCCTTTATAAATATCTCTAAAGAGTAACTTTTAACTAAATGTTGTTTTAAGAAGTCTTAGAGTAAAAGTTATGAAAACTCTACGAATTTTTATAAATACGGCCCCAGGTTCTTAACAGCAGACCCGAATGAATTCCCAAATGTTTTAGACTATAATGGCAAATTAAATTATTGTCAATCAATAGCTACAAAGACCGCAACAATACACTCACAATTCAATGTTTTTAATGACAACTTAATTGTACAATACTCAATAAAGTTCTACTGGCAAACGACGATGACGACGATAACAACGTTCAACGACGACAACGATGGTAAATAGGATGCACAACATGCAATAAAGTATGAAGATTCGTTTCGACAGATAGGTAAAGGTAAATTAACAATGTAAATGGTGGTGTTGGTGTAAAGGGGTGTTTCAATCTGAAATGAATAATAATGGACATTTTCAAATAACATGAAGAATGGGACCGATTCTCTAAACAAAACCATTACCAGTAATTTACAATCGTACATAAACGTGAAAACAATAACTAAGTGACATCACGATATGCATAATAAAATACAGCCCTCTTACCATGTGATGCCTAATGATTTAAAGAATTCACCACGGTGAAATTAAGGTCAAAATTGCCAATACCACCATGTAAAAACACAAAAACAAGCATGGTTTTATAAAAAAAAATGGAGGGAGAAGGAAATGAACAGCGACATGCTAGAAAAGTCATGCATTCTGCTATATCACTGGTCGAACCTAAGCGGCTTACGGACAGTTCGCCCACATCTAGTTTTAGTTAAAACGCCCACAGTTATTTCGTCCAATGACGGCACGTCATTACATGTATGCCAAAACTTAATAGTTCCTCGTGTACACGTCTTTTTTTTTTAGTGATTTCTTTGGAGTTATGAAAATAATCACATACTAGTCTTTCTGGAAATTTCACATGTTTCTTCAAAGTTTTGAAATAATTGACAGGTTGTTGCTTTCTGAGACTAAAGAAGGAGTTCCCGTTTCATAGTTAGTTGACTTCCGGTCACAATACCGGCTAACTATTTTGAAGAACGCTTTTCGGAACCGAGAACTGAGAATCATGTAGAAAACAAACCCTAAACAATTGCTAGTTAGCTCACACAATTTTCCAATTCGCATTATTGTATGAAAAAGATAATGTTCTTTCGTGTTTGGGCCGTACCCTGTCGCCGTGTTTTGTACAAGTGAACCTACATTTGATGGCAGGGCTAATATGACGATAAGAAGCGTTGATACGAGCACGGTTATGGTGATACGACGATCATTAATTCTTGCACAGTTGGTAGCAACCATATTTTTACGAGCCTTGGAATGTCGTCTTAAGGTGATGACGGTGATGAAATTTAAAATTAGACAACCCAAAAGAACAGCGCAGACAAACACCACTTTACTTGATATACTCCATGCTTCATGTTCACGTCTGTTAGCCGAAAATATTTTAGTAAATTGAAATTTCCAAAGAGTTTCATTTGTAATCGGAGACTGGTGCGACACAACTACGAACTTGAGTGCAACGAACACGTGGAAGAGAATGGAGACAACCGTAACACAGATGACAGTTCTAACTGGATTTTTAACAATTTTGAAATGTTGGGAATTGAGAGGAAAGACAACAGCAATACACCTTTCAGCTGATACTAAACACGTTAGGCAGTATGTTGTTCGTCTACAGGCTGTTCCCAGATAAATACTAAAGTAAAGTTCTATAGTTAGATAAACCAATGATTTCTGCCCGTAAATGGCATCCGTAATTTCCAGTGCCATAATTATTAAAACACTAGCTAGTTCTGAAAGATTTAGTGCTACCAGATAAATGCTGGTGGGACTTCTCATCGCTTTTGTTGAATAAACAACGGCACCAAGAACACAGAAAACAAAACCAACGAATGTCAAAGGATACATGAAATAGCTGACTATAGAATGTATAGAATCATATGTTTCCATTGATACCAGACCTTGATCTATCAAAGACACATTCTGATTTACTGCTGCTTCGGTTGTTGCTTCCATTGTTGTTTCAAGAAATGTTTCGGCGACGCTCGTCGTTAAATTCAATTGTGCTATCCAAACAAAGATATCTGGGATTCTGAAATATCCAACAACAAACTGATCAAATATGACTGTCTTCCCTGCGTATATATCTACTTACTCCGTCGGTCTAAGAGGTCAGTTTTATAAAATTCCACTCTTCCATTGAATAAAAAATTTAACAAATAAAATCAATTTATTGAATATCCCAATCATTAAGATAAGACATTAAGTCTATCCAAAAATAACAACATAAACAATATACTTTGAATCAATATGGTAGGCTCATTTCCAAACGGAACTAGATCAGAAGTTGTGCCAAATGTGAAGTATAAGTCTTTTCGGAATTGGTAAAAAACATTTTCATGGACGTCAATTATTTTTTTTCTTGTAAAATGTTTATTCACAAATTTTAAATACAATACCATTTATATGCAATAGAATGTATTCATATATACATTAATATACAGCATTATAAATGGATTGAAATGATTGAAAAGTGAGTATTTACATTTGAAATAAAACCTTTTTTTTCTTTTTCTTTTCTTTTTTTAAAGGTCAATGCTTATCTCATGATTTAGTCCTAGTTTAATAAGAAAGGGTGGCTTAATAAACTTGGAACTAAAATCTTTAACACTATATGTTTTTTGAGTAGATATTTACACAGTATATATATTCTTTTAAGAACATTTTTAAATAGTTGCTTAACGTCTATAAAACGATTATAATTATTACAGGAAGCATACATTTTAACCAGGTGTAACACACATGGTCAATAAAGGACTAACTTTGACTTCACGTTGTGTAAAAAAACATTTTCTCACTGATCAATTGCCTCTGGAACACTTTGTTGGTTTACCTATGCTTTTATATCTTATAACCCCTATACTACAATGGTTATATACAGGAAACTGCACATACAGCTATGTGATTAACAACGCGAAAAATCCGGAAACAGCTTCTCAACCACCTTTGCACTACCTACTCGCTAAATTGCAAGGTACACTGCTTCATTTTGAACATTTAGAACCTATGGCCCACACGCTTTCTCGAGAATTTAAAAGGTCCATTCGGTTCTAAATTTACCTTAGGCATTTTATTTCACATGTTTATACTGTAACCTTATACGCAAAGACATACACAGGTACACTACTTTCATGTACAAACATGAACTTAGTCTTCAATCTCCCTAAAGACTTCGAAATGTTATTACGAGCTAAGCTAAACAATCCCCATGGATTTGTGTGTCAACTGCACAAAATATCCATTTCTCAACTCTCTACTTAGACCGGAGACAACATTTATTTTGCTTTACCTTAGCTTCTATCGATTCATTAGTTATCTTATCATTTCTTCCGATCAAGGTAATTATCGGAAATCGTGGAAAATCAATAGGCGTCTGTGTATGATTTAAAGGTAATCGAATATTACTGTAGTCACCAGGGCGCCAATGATATTTATTCAAAGTGACAGTAATTATCGGAAATCGCTTTAAAAAAAAATCGCTAAAAAATCAACAGGATACTTTGTCTCGTGACCTTAAACACCATGTCAATCGGATATCAAATTCAGCCACCAGAGCGTTCACAAGGAAATGTGGGCATCGGACAGACGGACCAACGTTAGGACGTGCGGACGGAGGCGAGGACAATAATGACTACATTTCAATGTGGTCGTATAAAAAGCGTTTTATCAACATATAGAATATGTAGTTTCTTTACCTTTTCTGCGTGAAACAGTTTCTGTCATTACAGAGATATTGCCAAAAAAAACTTTATTACATTATGGTTCCATAGTACAAATACAACGAATGCGCCCGCGCAGCAACTTTGTCTCAACTTCAGCTATGTCAGAAAGGAAAACTTGGATATTAAGCAAATTTGATAAGGATTTAGGATTCTTGAAGAACGTTTCTCACCAACCGCTAAAAACTACAGCCTCCGGAACTGAAAGCCACGGTACCCTGAATATCGACAGGGTTTGTCCTCTTATAGCAGCAATGCTCAGCACCAGATTTAAAGAAAAAAAACGTCCATCCAAAACTGTAGGCAATATCGCGTTCACAGGGTTTTCGGAAAGGGGGCAAAACTTTAAAACGCTGAAAATCGGAAAGAAAGAAATGGAAATTAACGTCCACTCGACACAAACAAGGTCATTTCGCGACTAACATATGGTTTAATTTTATTTCGATGAATCGCTTCCGTAGGGGTATTTTAGCAGTGGAAGGAAACCGGAGGACACGAAGACAACCCACGCTACCCTACTCATTGTCACGTACGACCGGGAAAAATCAATGATAAAGTCGCACAAGCCAATCTGTACAGCTTATATCGCGTTCACAAGGCTATCCAATCAATTATCTAGAAATTTTGAATTCCTACCAGCATAAGGATCCATTATTATGACTGTGTTCTCTGTATTATGAAAATTTGCAACTGAAGTCTGAGACATTCTTATTCTAAAATTTCACCCTTCAAATGAATAAATCACTTAAAGTCAAATCAATTAATTGAATATTCAAATCACTTCGATCGTCAATCGGAAAATAACTACAGTATAAATAAACTTTGATGTGCACATTATTAATCGATTTTTCTTAAAGTTCGACATTTGAATAAAAATCACAACATCTCCACGAAAACTAATATCTCAAGATCATTTATATACGAAACAAAATCATAAATTTTCAGTCAGACCCATGTTCTTTACGGGACTATCAACTTGAATAATTATTACAGAAAGCGTACATAGAACCAGTACATATGCACTTGGTAATTGTCTTCAGAAGAGGCCTTATGCCTATGGTCGACATGATATTCGATGTGCTTGTTCTATGGACAATTGTGCATCGATTTATTTTAATTTGGATGTGGCTCCACACTTACAAGGCGGCGGCGACGACGTCAGAATATGTTCCTGTTTTAATTGTTCTTTTAGTGTGTAGTTTATTGGAGTTTTGGGTGGGTTATTTTTCTTGGAGTTCTAATATGGGGCGCCATCCAAATGCTTAAATTACCTTACAATAAAGTAAACGGATGGACAGTAGCTGTATATCCCATGCTATGAAAAGAAATTGAATGCCAATTGTTTTTGTGAATGATTGTATGTTAAAATTATGTGCCAATTATATCTGTTTGTCGCAATAGATCAAACAATGTAGCTCTAATCAATTTTTGTTAATGTAGTGATTTTAAGTTAGGGGAGGGTGATAGCTATCCCAAGTTACAATCGATTTTAGTTAAAATTGTCCTTAAAATAGTTTTGTGAAACGCCACTATTTTAAGTTAGGATACAATAAAATTGTAACTTACAATATTATTTTAGTGGATTTTAGCTACAATGCTTCAAATCGTTTTGTGAAACGCTTCTATCCTAAGTTAGGATGAAATTTTAGTTTACAATGATTTTAAGGAGATTTAAGTTTTTGTGAAACAGGGCCCAGGTGAGGGCTGGGTGCAGGGGGCGGAAAGTATCAGAACGCCTAATATCAATATGGTTCGTCCTCTAAATTACCACCAAAATTAGAAAGACATCATTAAAAACTATAATAATACGTCAAAGGTTTACGACAAAGGTGGATAATTCTAAACAGGAAAGTTGCAGAACGCTGAATATTGATAGGGTTCACACAAAGTGGGATTACTCAGGGGAGGGAAGTACTGGAATTGGAGGCAGACCACCATTAAATTTCACCATCTCGCACAACACAAATTGTAGTTCGTCTATTTATAGAAATTCTATCTCCGTCTCTTTTGTCCCCTTTAGCATGCTCATTTGTGTTGATTATTTGTTTGGTCTAGAATGGACGAAGAGGGTTTGATTTAAAATTTTCTGCCAGGTGTTGGTAAATATTCGTGGTTTTGAGGCGGAAGGATAACGGAGTTATCAGGTTTGCTACGGTGATGTGTCTTTCGTACAGGCAACTAGATGTTACATGTTTAGGATATGCTTCTTCAAGTTTGGGTATCTCAAAAATTTGGTGGTCACCCTCATACAAATTTTAGTAGCATTCAGCCCAACGAAAATTTGGGGAAAAGTTGGGGTTGGGCAAAGAGGCCAGGATTAACATTGAAATCAATGGGAAAATTAATGGTGGTCTGCCTCCAATTCAAGAGGGTTCGTTTTCTCATGACCCCAATGCGTACAACCAAATTTAAAATTTTTTTTAAGTTAAATGGTTTCGGCAAAGGGGATGAATATCGATGGAGTTTGATCTTTTATGGCAGCAATGCTCCACACCAAAATTCAAAGGAAACCGTGGAACGGAGTGACGACATAATAGAGTCACATTGAAATATGGGCGTATAAAATGTAAACAATTGCCATTTAAAAGTGGATTTAACATTATTTTTATTCAACCAACAACTGTAGATGTTTTGGGTTTGCCGTTTTCAGCTAAAAACCAGACCTCGTTATGTCGATTCACTACTCTAAATGGGCCGTCATAGCCGGCAGTATAGTAGTACGCACTATTAAATGATTTTCCATTCAAGTCTTGAGCTAGCTGAGTGGCTTCTTGTACCCACAGAGCAGCAGAATTTGCAAAACCCGGAAAAAACCTGTAAATATATAAATTATATTTGTCACTATGGTTAACTGTATATAATACATGTCGTATAAAAATTATATTTAAAGATAAGCTATCTTCCATTTCGCCACATCCCAGGGCGGATTAGGGCCGGGAACCGGCCCTGGCTCCCGTATATGGGCGGCCTCTTTTACTGACCGCGGGACCCGGACGTGGGGTCCGGGAGCACACCCCCTGGAAAATTTTGAAAAATGAACCCAACTATGCGATTTGGTGGAATATCTGATTATAATCTCTGTCAAATAATATATATCGATTAATTCGGTCCAAAACCCCGACCGGAAAGTAATTTACAACCATAAATTTTGTTGATGCCCACAAACAGGGTGCAGGTGACTTAATAATTAGTAAATTTCGGATGAAATTCGGAATCCCCATTGCAGGATTCCGAATTCCGGCACACATCCAGCACACCCGGCCAAGAGAGTCTATTATATCAGCCCATACCAAATGCTCATCATCGTTCCATGGCCGGTCCATTCCCCCCCCCCCCCCAAATAGTGTTCAGCAGAACAAGTTTATTTTTTAGACGCGGTAGACGAAATGCTTGTTTAAAAACACTTACCTAACATAAGCGTCTAGCTCCGGCAATTGAGTTAGCTTTACTGTAGGGTCTGTTGGGGCAGGTGGGTTGGTTAGAGTATTGGAGATATAGAAAGACATGGTGAAGTTACTTTCACAGGCTGGACCTGGTCCTGGTATTAATCTGGTTATGACTGGTGATGTCATTGCTATCTTTTCACCTGGTTAACAAAATTGTTAAAATGTTACATGCAGTTTTTATAATTATCAATATATAAAGATTGGTAAAGGCCCATACACATAATATAATTTCAAGATTATCACCCACTTTTGCCCACCATACATGGATCTTTTTTGTTTGTTTGTTTTAGTTTGTTTAGTTTTAAATGACATGGGTGGGTAAAGACAAATCATTTTTAAGTGAGTACACCTGACACCATATAATTTCTGGCATAAGTTGCTCTTGAGCTAGTACCAACCTCATGGGTTTTCTCTCGGTCCTCCGGTTTCCTCCCACTGATAAAGACCCTTACGCGCAAGCGAATTATCGAAATAAAATTAAACCATGTTAGTCCCGAAATGACCTAGTTTGTGTCGAGTGGGCGTCAATCTCTCTCTCTCTCTTTCTCTCTCTCTTTTTCTCTCTCTCTCTCTCTCTCTCTCTCTCTCTCTCCCTCTCTCGCAAAACTAACATAGTGTGTACTCTATGTACTCTATTAAACTCACCTCGTGTGTTATTACCAGAGATATAATAAAACAGTTTCCTAAACATCATTGATTTAGCCAAGTCAAAATCCATGTCAAGAAGTTGGGTAGTCACCCAATTAGAAGCTTCATAACGTCTTTTCTGATATTTGCCCTGTGGAAAAATAACATATTTACATATAAAGATGAATTAGTGTTTTCAATTCAGGTGAACTTTCAACTTTATGTGTATTAAAACATCCATTTGGGCAGCGGAAGCTTGCATTAAATATCAATGACACATACTATAGAAATAAAAGTATATCAATGAAATTTCGGAGTATCTGGTAAAATCAGGCAGAGTTCACCAGGCATTTGTCACTCTTACTCCAAGACATAAACTTTTGTACTGTTTACAATTTCCTTGGTTTGGAGTAACTAAAATTGTAAATCTCGCGCGAGAGATGCACTTTAATCTTGCCATTCTAAATGTAAGAACATCGGATGACTACGCGTGAGACTCTTTTCGTGAACACAATAAATTGAATTCGACAAAATTTCAATTCTGAAATCACGACTTTATGGACTGAGCATGTGACTTTTAACTGAAAGCTAGGTTCAATCAATACAACTGTTTTTCTTGGTAAGAAACAACTATCTGTTCAGCTGTAATCAATTCACTGCATTAATTCAAGAGAACATGAGTATCAGAGTCGTCGCCAGGAGGTTTGGGACCAGGGTGCCATTACAATACCCTACTGGCCAAGAATCGCCGATAGTTTCCGGCCGACAGCGTCAACTTGAGATCTACGAAGACCTGAGTGGCAACCCTTGACAGCGTCTTGATGGACGTGCTGCTTCTACTTTTATGGTACCACATGGGACCATCAATGCTAGGGCTGTCCATAGAGCTCAATATATAAAGCTCTATGGTGCTGTCACTGTCACCGGCTACACTCTATCGGACAGCGAGTTGCCCGCGAGTATTTATTGTTGGACCTATTTTCAATCCCATAGAATCAAAGCAGGGAGAAAATCTAGCGTTAGTATTTTTGTTTTGTTTTCTTAATTAAACAGGCATTGTGTCAGATGTGGATAAAATGCTGACCGTTCTCGCTATAATATTTCCAAAATGGATAATGAAAAATCAATATATTGGAAAACTAGCATCGCGTCTCCATTTTTAAACGGGGGTTACGTTTATTGGCTAAGTAGGTAAGACGCTGGCTCGTTAGCCTGCAGGTCGGGTGTTCGATACCTGCATTGGCCGAAAAGTTCATCCAGATTTTCCGGCGTGGTTCCCCCTTCTCGATGATGCAGTAAAGAGGGCCTGACAAGGACAGCTGTCTAGTCGTTCGGATGGGACGACAAACCGAGGTCCCGTGTACACATTGGCGTGTAGGTAAAAGACCCCTTAACAGTTAAAATTCGATATAAGAGTAGGCCATAGTGCCGCTCTCCGGGCAAAATTTCTTTCATAACACACTGCATAGTGTGTGCCTATCTTCAAATGACGCATTCCTTAAGACACCGAATTCTTTAAGATATTCCTATCACTCGGACGATAATATATCTGTATTTAATATTGTTTGGACAATACAATGTTATCTTTGTCATTAGATTGGTTATCTGTTAGGGTCAGATAAGTCAAGCCTGTTCTGTCCCATCTGTCATCTGACATTCCGGGCCGCTGACATCACAATTCATTTATATTGCATACAATTATAACAGGCGTTTCATTAATGAAATCTTTGTTTTATTTAGTATTAAAATATTAGCCACGATATAATAACAAAGACCTGTGTTTAATATTGAAGAGTTGCACTCAGTTGGTTACATTAGAATGCGACAAAGTTGAAAGACATCCATGTTATAGAAGCGGTGTTCATTTGATATTTCGATTCATTAAATACGATTCAAAACATAAACTCACTTGAACATCTTCAAGAACAGTGAATGGTGGGCAGTCTATGTCATTACAAAAATCAGGCTTACTGAAAGCTTGTTGACTGCCATCATTCTGTGCGGCTCTGAAATTAGAAATCGTGAAAAATATATAATTGAAACAGACCCTGAAATTGGATTGCTGCTTTTTTTTATTTGATTGACCCGAATGGTCTTCTACGGATTCTAGTAACTACGAGACAATTGTTTAATTATTACGAGATTTTTTTTCTTTTTTTTTTTCATTTTCTTCTATACATTTTATTTGGTTGCAGAATGAATGCCAGGGCAGTTACATAATTATTAAATTCCATTTATTCACAAATAATTATTAGATATAATAACTAGAACTATTTTTATAGTCAAAATACAAGTCACTTGTTATTAAATTACATATTAATGACTTCCATCAATTTATCTTTTTTTTTTTTTTTCTTTTTTTTTTAAGTATTGTTACGTCTTTTTTGTGGATCATTTTAGTGAAGCCTGTACCCCAACAGGCCCGGGACTGTACAGCGCAGTGGCCGCTAACGCCTGGCTCCCGGATCCATTCACTTGATTTGATAATCGTTTAATGTTTGCAATGTCTATTTTCTGTCTTGTCCGCAGGTTTATCTTGTATATTTTTCGTTTGTTTGTTTTGCGTGTAGTGCAGTCCTCCTGCATTTACTATTAGTCGATATGTGGTGCAGTCCCCCTGCACTTACTAATAGAGTCAAAATTCCAGAACAGTCAACAACGTCTGTTTAGTCCATTCTCCTTTTTTTTCAAAACACTATTACTAATAGTAAATGCAGGAGGACTGCACTAAGTTATAATACCACCAATATTGATTGAGATGGACCAAAAGTGAATTCTAATTCACGTTGTTGTTTTTTTTTTAATTTCGAATATTTTGGAATGACTAACACTATAATCACAATTTATAAGGAATATATGAGAAAAAAGTTGGTTCTTTTAATATGTGGTAGTATACGTGAGTTGCCCGTAATAGTAATACTGAGTTGATTGATCGTTAAGTTTTAACTCCTTTACCTAAAATAGTTCCTGACAAAAGAAATTTAATTGATTTTAAAATCGACAAAATACCATAATTCAATTTAAAAAAAAACCCAACTTGGTCTGCATCTCAAAATTTAATAAAAAATCTTGATGATAAAAATAACAGACGGACGGACTAAAAAAGAAAGGTGCTGTTTAAAAAAAGCAGTCGTAATATTTACCTCCTGTACCCATTAAATAAATTACCATGGACTAATTGCAGCATAACAACCAAACTGACCACTTTCAACATTTTGAAAATCTTAAGTGCATAAGTTTGACAGAAATATTAACTCTACTTTCTTTTTATAACAGCGAGTGGCCGGATAGTTTATTTAGACTAGTCCATTACCACATAGGTGTGTCAGTTGTTCTTTCGAGTTATTTATTCCTTTCGACAATTTTAATAAAGTTCTGCAATTTATTGATAATCGTTGTTTCATCTTTATAGATATATCAAACTCAAATGTTTGTACATAAATAATTTTATTGTCGGCTGTTGCTGGTTGATATAGAAATCCTGTTTACCCTGTTTCAAAATTGGACCATCTTCGAAGTCAGTCTTTCTTTCTCTCTCACGTGGACTGACCCAATGTCATGAAGTGTTCCACAAATTTTAATGCAAGATATTTGACACCAACCGGTAAGTGTGGACACCATTATATAATATATCTTTAAAATGTTTATCAAATATCTGTTTTATATAAGAGTCCCGTTAACTGACCTACTTGGTACATTATAGACCCGCTTTTGATTCCAAGCAGTAAAGGAATGCAAGGAGTGAAGGACACGTTTCGTTCTCGACTCGAGTCGAGAACTTCTCCGTTCCACAATTATTTGGACATAATCTTTGTATTATTCTGCATTTATTTAGAATGCTTGATAGTTATCGATAGATTCATATGGTAATAAACATCCTGTATCCCATCGGTGCTTCTGGTTTTACATTTTCAATGAAAGGTTAGCGTTTAAAACAATAACCTCATCGGCTCACCGCTCCTGTCCTACTTTCGGTTTGTTTACTTTCTGTTACGTAAATTTTTCGCGCGTTATATAAATCATGACAAATTCTTATATAAGATGTGACATTTGATATTTGATATACATGTATATATGTTTAATTTACTATAGTATTTGCGCCGTTTGATAATGTTATTTACTCAAAGAATATTTGGAATCACGTTACAGCTAAACTAATACTATTACTCTGTGAGTCTTTGACTTTGGCTATATAAATGTATAGCCTAATTTAATTTTAATGTAATTAATAATTTGTAAAATGAGGATGTCGTTGTGACTCAGCTAGTAAAGCCCTAGATCACAACCAGGTGGCCCGGGTTCATGTCCCAGTGTTGATCCAACAAAAGAAGCCAGAATTTTTCAGCCCGGTTTCTCTTTGATTCCCTGGTGCAGGATGGAGGGCCTGGCAAGGAAAGGTAGTGTCTAGTTGTTCAGATGGGAAGAAAAATTGAGGTCCTTTGTAGGCCTAGACATTAGCGTGTACCAAAAACAACCCTGGACTGTATGAATAGCGCAATGAGCAAAGCTTTTGAGACGCGATTCCGCCTACTCATCAGTGATCTTATTGAACCCCATACTCCATCCATATAGTCAGCAAGCATGTTACTCAATGAGCCACAGTGGCAACGCATACACAAACATAATAGGGTACAATATACCCTTTCCTATCACAGTTTCCCACCAACTAGAGTGTTCCAGGGTCGATCCTGGTGCAGGATGCATATGTAGGGCCAGGCAAGGAACAGTGAGTAGTCGTTTGAATAGGACAGAAAATCAAGGTCCTCTGCACTAGAAACGTCACGCTGATTGATTAATCATTGACTAATGTCATAGGGTCAAAAGCCGCTCATTTGACCCCTAATTTGAACTTCCACTATAACTTGTCAGATCTTCATGTAGTGTAGGCCATCGAAAGTATAAAAAAAAACAACGAAATATAGATCTGTATTTTAATCCGATTGGTGATGTTTAAAATTAATATATTAACTGCTACCAATTTTATATGTATAACTTGTATTTTTCCAATTCAGTATACTTATAGTTATATTTTACAATGTGTATATCATATTGTTTTTAAGAAAAACGTCAAAATTTGAAGGCCATTGGCCTAATTTCCTAGCTGAGTTTATGTCAATATTGTCTGAAAGGATTGTCAAACCGAATGTTTACATCAGAAAATAAGTTATAAAACAGTGTTCAATTGGACTTACTTATATTTACATCAGAAAAAAAAGTTATGAAACAATGAATCACAGCCCTATATGATATAAAAGACGCTGACTACATCTTGCTAATTCAGTGTCATTTATTACAGAATTAACCAGGAAGTAAAAACAGAAGTTAGATTTTCAGTCAGTTTAATCATTACTAAAAAGACCAAGTGAATGTTGATATCATTTGTATATCTAAAGAAACTAACTTTTTCTACAAAATATTTAACAAACAGTAAGTTAGCTCAAATTCAAACTGGAAGAATCATTTTCAATGTTTTATTTTAGTAATATTGAATGAAATATTAATAATTATCAAGCACAATCAAACCTAATAACCAATCAAAATTTTAAAAAACCCAATAATCAGACTTGCCATATAAAAAGAGATCTGTTACTACTGAAAAACTTATACCCTGCCTAGTGTACAGTACCTGTCAGGACAATGACACCACTCATAATAGGCAAACATCATTTGTGATGGTTTAATATTATATAATATAGTTTTTGACACTATCAAATTGATTTGAATGAGGTTTTTTTCAACAGAACAATCAAGATGGCAGCCATATTGAACACAATCAAGACAGCATTAACAAGTAAAGGGTTAGATATGCCCGTGTATACTACAGCTGAGAACAGTAAAGTAAGTATTTTTGTCCATTTGTGTATAGTTTGAATATTATTTTTCTAATTAAAAATTCAGACAAACTTCATCTGGACAAGAATTAAAATGTTATATAAATTATTATTAAACATTTTTATTCACATGACAAGCGACAAGCCTATAATCTGATATAAATGGATTGAAATACGATTTCCATTTAATGATTTAATTTAAAAACTGAGAAGCTGAGTCTTGATTAATAAACAATCTATGCGAAAACTTCAAACAGTGATAATGTCGCTCAGAATAAAGTAATTTGGATGAAATTATCAATATATTAATTTTGAATTATGGTACCTATTTTGGAACTGTTGTAATATTATAGAAAGAACGGTCAGCTCTTTATCTAAATCTTACATAATGCATCTTTAAATCCAGATACACACCTTCACAGTGTTTTGTCTTTGATGTTCCATAAACGATACTAGAGATATCGTACCGAGAATTGGGTGATCAGAGGGTGATATGTGATATCACATATCACCCTCTGATGACGTCATATTAAGCAAACACAGTAAAAATAAATTTTATTTAGTTATAAAGTTAAAAGTACAGTTAATAGGATTAGAATCATTTTCTGCAGATGTTTGTAGATAAAGCGGTTTTGAAAATTTTTCGGTCTCGTAATTCTTTCTGGTGTCTTCCTCGTCTTTTACGTTTTTGCCCTCATCACTCTTACTGACACCATTCTTACCTTTGCGTAGTGAAAAATATCCAAGTTTTTCTTACATTTAAGACGTAAATAAGACATCAATCCCATTACCAAACTGAATATTGAATTCATAGGGTATTTCTCGCCGTCCTTTTTTCTAACTTCAACCACAAAGTGTTTTAACCAAAAGTTTAAATCACTATTGTCCATGTGTTCAAGATCTTTAGTTATTTTCCTTTCTTCGTCATTATGTTGATTGTTTCGCCACATCAACCATGCTTAAAAAGCATTAAAAGCCCCTTTATTACGCCTTAGAATATATTTTGGTACAGCGTTATTTGCAACGTTTAAAACCGTTTCCTCTTTGACAACATGAAAACGTATACTCATTCCAATAGTGACGTTGCCCTGCCCTTCATCATGCTAAAAACAACACGGGACGATATGGATGCGTTTATGTTGCTATATGGGGGTATGCTGACCACTCTGTCATTGAAGTGATGTCAATGTGTATGTCAAATAATACCCCACTAACCCTCGGTTCGATATTAGAAATAGCCCTCGACCTTCGGTCTCGGGCTATTTCTAATATCAACCTCGTAGTAGGGTATTATTTACTACGTACAAACCATTGCACTAGTTAGCTATTTTTAAAATACAGATGTGACATCACCCTTTGATGTAAGTGTACCAGTAACCATTATTTCAAATAATGTACGGGCAACTTGCCAATAGTACATTATCAAAATAATAGACTCAATTGACACATTTCACTCGAAATGTATGTGCGGATTTTGTGTATTTTAAGTCGTTTAATGCTCTCGAGCTTAAGACATTGCGTAATATATTGTAAAAACACTAGGACCTACGGCCCTCTTATTGTTACAATATATTACTTAATGTCTCGCTCTCGACCATTAAACCACATGTAATGATGGGTGTAATATGTGGGTAGGTTAACTCATTAATTCCAGAATACCCAATACAAGTTTAGTCTTACAACTCTATGCATACCCCATAGAAGTGGCAAACAGATATGAGATAGATAAATCTGTATTATGTTTCAGGAATCACAGACATATGAAGAGAGACATTATCCAGAATGTAAATGGGTCAGTACTAAAGTAGTTAGTATGGTTCATAAAGACGCCAGAAGTACAGGTTTTCGAAGACTGTTTAAATATATTCAAGGTGCTAATGAACCAAGTAAGTAATAACTGGGTGCACCCATGTCAATAGTATTACCACCTAGCAGGGGAAATAAATCAGTCTATAAGGAGGAAAATGGCAAACACGTTTTTACCATTCAGTATGACCTCTATCATATGGACATAAATCTCATATGTGTATCTTATGCCAATGGTATGATGTGTATGTTTTAGACTCAGTTATTCATAATATCTTATAAAATGTTTTTGTGGAGTTATTTCGATTGTCCCTGGATTTACAGCTTCTGTGTGAGTGTTGGACCTATGTTTCGCTAGGGTTAGGGTTTGTAAACTGACTCTATAACAAAAGCCCTGTGTTGGCCTTAATGTTCCAATGATTGAGGTCATAAATTTACCGACCAGTAAAAACAGGTTGATTTTTATCAATATTATTATCCCCTTCTAGGCGGTAATAATATTGTATGGTGTTCCGGATAATCACTCTATTAATGGATGTGTATCCTAGAAATAATTATGGATATTCCTTTTTTAAAATTCCGTGGTTGGGGTCAAGTGAGGCTGTTTCAAATTTTTGACCATCAGACATTTTTAGAGAGAGGACCGATCTCATTCCACTACAATTGTAAACTAAAGATGCATATGTAATACCTAAATCTGTGTATTGCAGGTCTTCATTTTGACTTCAAATGTTATATAAACTGTTTTTTATGTCAAGGCTATAAATAATATCAACTCTCTAGAATATCAGATGGCAAGGATTTAAATGGATTGAATTATTTATTTTAAAAAGAGTGAATCAAGGCTAAGTCTGAATAACCATTGTTACAATATTATACAATCTATGCTACATCTTGTCAAAACTTCAGCTACTGCCTGTTAACATTAAATGAAATTTTCAATATTTACATTTTTCATTGTCTATATGTGAACTTTTATAGCAAGAATCCCCAGCCCTTTATCTGGATTTTGAATAATGCATCTTTAAATTTCACTGTTTTCCTGAACAATATTTCATATTTTTCAAGTACCTGAAAGTGTTTTTTATCCCTGATTATGTTTTATCCTCCAACTTGGTATTTTATTGCCTCTACAAACACAAAGCGTTTGAAAAAGATTTTCAAATAAGCAGAATCCAGTTAAATAAGATAATATAGACCCACATTTTTAATATAGGTATTTATGTTATGTCCTGTGAATGGTAGGATTTTGAAAAGGTGTAATTTAAATTTAAATTCTTTATCTGCAGGTGAGAAAGTAGAAATGACGGCACCAGTAGCCACTAAAATAGTTCCAGGTGCAGGCCCAAATTGTGAAAGCACTTTCACAGTTTCCTTCTTTATCCCTCCAGAAAATGCAGAAAACCCCCCCAAACCAACAGATCCAGATGTATTTATAGAAACCTGGCCAGCTCAAACTATATACTCAAAGTAAGTGTGACATTATAACATATTCACAATTTTCTAGTGTGAAAGGCGTACAATAATCTGATTAAAATACATATCTGTATAATGAAAGAAATTTCTCCCATGTCGAAGAGCTAATGTCTATTACAGCTGTCATTTTAGCATTAAACATGCATTATGCAAGAGCTAAATCTGCCTATTACAGGTCTTTCTTTAGGCCTGAAATTTATCTAAATAATTAATTAGACATTTATTAACTTATCCAGAACTCTCGATGTCAACGCTAGCCTTGGATAATGATTGGATTAGAATCCCATATGCTGCTTAACGCTCATTGATAATTAAATCAAAAAATGGATAATCAAGACTTTGCTTTTTATCGTATTGACTTTAGTAGTTATGATCGGACTAGGCGGAAATTTCAATCGCTTAAATTTCAGCTCATTGTGGATCAATTTAACTGAAATTATCAGCAAATTACCTTTACATTATCTATTTTTTAAATATTATAGTGAGAACTGCCAACTCTTTATCTAATCTCCCATAATGTATCTTTAAATTTTGCTTTAAAGTCTCTTTTGCATTGAGTTTCATTTATTATTCATTTTGAAATTTAGTATGAAAGGAATCAATATCATTTGATAAAATATTCAATAAATTATAAATGAGGAATTCACTTGAGTAGAGCAAATTTAGTTTTAGTTCAATCATCAGTGATTTTAGGACAACACAAAAATATTTGTTACGAAAGAAACAGTAATTGAACATTTTTTTACAAATTAAAGTGGTTAATGGTTTCAGATGATCAATTCTGTATTATTTGCTTTTTCAGACAATTTGGTGGATCACCTAAAGATGATGAATACGTTTCTCATGCCCAAGAGTTAGCTCAAGAACTGAGTGACAAAAATATTAACCAAAATTATTGGTTTACCGCTGGTTACGATAGTCCCTTTAAAATGTTTAATAGAAGAAATGAGATTTGGTATGTCAAAGAGGACAAAGCAAACAAAACCCAATGAACATTTTGTGTTTATTTGATGAATTGATGATGTAGACCAAATGCAATATTTTGCCAATTTGGTAAAAGGCTAAAAACTGATATTATTAAAACACTTTGTTACTCTCGGCTGAAAGTATCTTGAATTATTGTTATTGGTTTTATATCGATTTACAATCTATTTTAGTTTTTGTTAAATTATAAATATATTATTGGATTTGTCTTTTTATAATAAAATGTTCTATCTATATTGTTATAAATTATACATGGTGTGGATTAAAAGCAAATAATTAGTAGGTCCCAAAAGACACCCAATCACGGGAACCATATCATAGTGACTCATTTAACTTTAGCTTATCATTTACTTTATCATATATCTTTTAAGTGCACGACTGAACGCCAATGTGTATGTGGGACCTCAGTTTTTTCTTCCATCCAAACGACTATACAATGACTCTTTCTAGACCTTCAGTCCTGCACCACTGACAAGGAGACGCCATGCTGGAAATTCTGGATAAACTTTCTCAGCCAACACAGGTATCGGACATGGGACCTTAAGGTTAACGAGCCAACGTTTCACTGACTTTAGCTCAGGATAAACAAATTTTTCTTCTGGCCTCAATCGATACTGGTATACCTTTTGTTAAGAGATTTTTTAGAATTAGGCTACATTTGTGTTCTATCGGAAAACTTCCAATATATAATCACTAGACCTAGACTGTCAAACATTTTCATAGCACATGTAATGCAACATCATACATACACCACCAAGATGTAGGCCCAAATTAAAAGCTTGAGCTTCTACCCCATCTGAAGGCATTACATCTGTCAGTTAAGAATGAAACTTTTCTTTTGGTGATTTATGTAGGCTTGTTATAGCTCCCATTAGACACTTATGTTAAAGAGTATAAAGACATTGAATTACATGAATATTAATCAATATGCTTTTTTCATGAAAGAGGTCAGTGACCACTTTGGGGTTGGGTTACAAATGAAGCGGCTATAGAATAGAGGCAAAACTGATCAGCAGGGAATGGCCTAGGCTATTCGCTAGATGCTGTCACAATACCTCAGTGATACAGATTGCTAAAAAGGATTGAAGCTGCTAATTGCAGGCTGGTTAAGGAATTTCCGGAGTCCACAATGGCCTCTTTATTACATAAATATGAGTATTTTAGGAAAGTAAATTGGATCCCAAAATATTCATTTATATAATAAAGCGGCAACAATTGTGGACGTCGGAAATTCCAGAACCTCTCCAACGGGCCTATAATTAGCATCTACCTTAAAGGATTTGGCCACATTTTGGGGGGATAAGCCTAATCTTTGTGAAATTAAAATGATTTTGATATATATTGTAGTATAAGGGAGATAACTCCAGTTTTGAGTTGGAGACGATTTCAGACACTTTTTTATAGCTAGCAAAATGTTGAATCACGAAACCCCAATAATTCTTTGCTAATGTATACAATACATTATATTAAAATAAATCTGGAGATGTAGGCCTAGTAATAAATTTCATCAAAATTTTGTCGTCGAACTCGAAATACCAGGCCCGTATCTTGCCCAAAAATGTTAGGGGGGCAAGGGCTGCTGGAGGCGCCGATGGGGCTTCTGGGGGCGCCGGTGTACCAACAGTTGACGGTCCACGGAGAAGGGTCTACCCCCCCCCCCCAGGCGCCCGAAATGTTTAGAAAGTATGGTTTGCACCTGAGGAACTATGAAAATGTCAGAAATTTTAATTTGCGTTATTGGCGTATTATGAACATTATAAAAATTTGAAGGAAGGATTACGACTTCAGCGTACCTATAGCGTATTAATTTATGAGAAAAACGAAAAGTTTTGAATAGAGTTAAAGTGCGACTTGTTTGAATTTTGAAGATTATCACTGCTGGCGCGGGCTTGAGTCAATCTCATCACCATCGGGAATTTAACCTGAGCATTTCCTACAATCTCCAGTTGGCTTTCTTATAGTGGATTTCTTCGGGCGTCGGTATGTGGTCGTTTAGTCGCGTTTCCGTCATTGTAGATATCTGCCGCCACACTGCCCGAATTCGTTTTCGGGGGCATGTCTTCACACTTAGTATCGCACGTTATGCAATATCGATGCTGTATGTATCGGGAACCGTTATATACTTGACAGTAATAAAAAGTTTAATTCCTGCTACTTTACACTTAACGACAGATTCTGGACTGTAAGCCTATAAACACAAGATGAAATGAATTGTTTCCCCATGATCATGCGGGGGGGTGCGCTGTATAACGGGCGCATATAACAAAAGCCCTTAAAGCATGATTGGGCGCCCCATTGACCACGTCGTGAGCGCCCAACCTTTCTAGCTCGACATTATTTATTATGTGCGAACCGACAAACATACATTGGCATTATAATGTGCCCCACCAATCATGTCATTATTGGCGCCCCTCCGGGATAAGTAACACCACAGCTCACACATTTTTGGACGCCCCCTCAAGTTAGGTGTTAATCGTGTGATTCATTATGAGGTGCCTCATCGTTTGGGTGGTGGGGCGCCTCATATATAACGACATGAATAGAAGTGACATTGGTTAGGGGTCCCATAAATTTAGTAGTAGGCGCCTAACCAAAGTTACTCGGCTTTAAAGGGCGCCCATACTGAATATGGACTCGTTAGTCGCTGGCTTCGTATTGCGTCCAATAGAAAGGGCGCCCATTACATTTTTCTCGCAATGGATAAAGGCATTATGCATTATGTGCGGCCATAAACAATCATATATTGTCATAATAAGGCGCCCCACCAATCATGTCATTATGGAAGGTCCCCTGGGATAAGGTGCACACAGATCATACCGTTTTTGAGGCCCCATCAAGTTGTGATGTTCATCGTGTGACTCATTGTGAGGCGCTAAACCATTTGAGGGGCGCCTCATATGTAACGACATGATTGATGACGCCCCCATAAAACTAAGTGACATTGGTTGGGCGCCCTGTCACTCGTCTTTATGGGGCGCCCATACTGGTATGGGCATGTTAATCGATGGCCTAGTATTGTGTTCAATGGAAAGGGCGTCTTCGGCGCCAATTAGGGGCGCCCGCTTTTTCGAGGTGGGGCGCCGATTTTTCCCAGGGGGGGCAGCTGCCCCCCTTGCCCCCCCCCGCTACATACGGGCCTGAATACCGAAGCCAGATAGCTGAGTCCAGAGCCTATCTCTTCCTGCATTTTTGGTTGACTTTTTTGTCTAGAATAGGAGAAAAGGGATCAAATTTGCAATTTTATAGCAGTTTTGGGTATTATTGGTGATATTACAGCGGAGGCATGGGGGTGTAAAATGTCTTTCTGCGGAGCAATGAAATGTATTGGAAGTGAGATTTTCACCCCAGTCAACTTCAAATCCCTGTAGCAAAAAAATCTAAACCATCACCCCCTACAAGTTTATGATGAGGAGATTGCCAAATGTGGTCCCCATTGTGCCTAAAAAGATTGGAACCAACATAATGTTGAGCAAAAAGCTACAGCCTGTGATGTTAAGGCCATTTAACATTAATGTCAATAGGCAAATAATTACTAGTCTGAGACCCAATTTCATTTTCATGGTTGTCTCCCTTGTCATAATCTTCTACTTGTTGAGGATTAGAGATAAAAATGGCATTCCTAACATATCCCAGAGACCAATGTTGATGTAAGAAAATTGCTCAAGAAAGCATCCGTTGGCAACGAGTTTTAGCCATTCTAATGTTCTAATTAACGTTTATCTTTCAAGTATCTAAACTTCATATACAATTTGGGATCTAGCTCTAAATTTTTTGGGGAACTCTGAAATGATCAGCCAAGGCAAAAATCTTTAAAAGTAAAAGTGGATATTCCAGTGCCCGTTTATTATTGTCGGGGTCAAACCGTCAACGGTGAGTTGAGTGACAGCTAGTCTAGTACGGTAGTTGAGTCTAGTGCAAATCCAGACAAAGAAGTAAAAAAAGAACTACATTTGACCAATGGCCTACCCATTTCATTGATGAGAAATATGTGACTCATAATATTGTTTGTTTCTATTCAGGTAGTGGTTTCTAACTTGTTTTCCTTAATCCTTGTTTTGAAATATCTTGAACAGTTGACATCATCAAAAATAGAAGTGACATCAGACTTAGACCTTGTTTCAATCTCATTCTCTGTGATGTGACTGATAATAATTAGAATTGATAAAATAAATTAGATTAATATCCAGATACACATAAGCAAAATGAACATTAGAAAATAGAAATAGAGATGAAGTCGTCAACAAGGGAAAATGGTAAGGGAAAGGAATAACAAAGTGGTATTATCTGGTGAAGAATAATCGGTTATAAAATTACAGTAGAAAAATACATCAGTTAATCATCACAAAGTTAAACAGTGCCTCAAGATGAGTTTGGATGATTTTACTCGTCTGAAAGTCATTGGTAAAGGAAGTTATGGAGAAGTCTGGTTAACAACATACAAAAAAGATAGGAGAAAACAGGTGTGTACAATTATATTGTTGTTAGTGACTGATATTTGTAATTTTTTATAAAACAGGAGCCACAGTGGCTAAGTGGAAAAGACGATGGCTCACTAGGAGGTTGTGGGTTCGCTCCAGGTGTTTATCAGGATTTCCCATTATCATTGGTGCAGGACAGGGGGCCTGACGAGGACAGGGAACCTGACAAGGACAGCTTTCTAGTCTTTCCGATGTGACATACATCTAAAGTCCTGTGTACACATTGGCGTCCACATAAAACATCCCTTGGCAGTTGGAATATGATATACATGTAGGATTAGGCCTAGTGCTATCAGGCCAAAATCCCCTCATAGCACACTGTATGCCCCTCTTCATTAGCCCAATCAGAGTAGAACAGTAGGAAGTTAAACCTCATTTTATTTTTTTAAAGTAAAAACAATTTTTCAATTCCTGACATAAACATATCTTCTTTGTATACTGTAATAGCACATTTAAACTGTTCTTTTATGTACATGTACAATAGATACAATGGTTAGGCTACATCAAGATGTCCATTAGTGACAATCTGTGCATACATCTACAAGTAAAATATGACAAGAGTAGATTAAGTCAACCATTTTAACTACCGGGTATTTATAAATGTTGTGCATTAAGTGTGACATATGAAACTGATTTCATGCATTTCTTAATTACAGTACGTTTTAAAGAAGATGAATTTACAAAGAGCATCAAAAAGAGAAAGAAAATCAGCTGAACAAGAGGCAAAACTTTTATCAAAATTAAAACATCCAAATATTGTATCTTATAAAGACTCATTTGAGACAGAAAATGGTTATTTATATATCGCTATGCAGTATTGTGAAGGTGGTGATTTATATAATAAACTGAAAGAACAAAAAGGTGTGCCTCTAGAAGAAAGACAAGTTGTGGAATGGTTTATTCAAATATCTATGGCATTACAGGTAAGATGATAAACATCTTTAGTTGAACTACAAATTCTACCTTTAGCAAGACATTGGCATTTAGACTCCTTGTTTGTCATTCAAGCACTCAGAGATATTGCAAAACTTCACGTATGTTCCTTCAATGTCTCATTCTTTTGTCATTTTTGATAACGCATGGAAACTTTGCAAACTTTAAATTATTTTTCATGTTTTTTTATTATTGGACTAAGAAATAAAATGTTAGTAATAATTACTAGGCCCTATAATAGTTATTTATTAATGAAATATTCCCTTTTGGCTATGTAAATAGGTTTGTTTATCAACATTTCTTGCTTCGTTATACTCAGTTATAGACAATCAAAGAGCTGAATTGCCCATAGAGAAATCATTCCAGAAGGCAGAAGCTGACATGAATTACCACATGCTTTATAGAAAACACAATGACCTTGATAATTTTGAGTTGAATAATACAATAACTTCGAATGAAGATATATATAATTATCCACAGATAGTTCTCACATTTTTCGGTTTTAAAGTAGACTCTTGTGATTACTGCATACAGAATTGTGATGTGAATCCTAATATGCGAATGACAAGCTACTTGTAATTTCACACTAGCACAGCGCTCCCTAGAATGTGGTTAGTCATGCATAATAGACGATATTTATATAGGTTTGACATGTGGATTATCAATATTATTGCTATAAAATAGCACTGTAAGCCTACATAATTTTCATAATTTTTAGGTAAACAAGTCTCTAGCTCACACTTTTTTAATTCCGACAAGACCATAATACCGATGTATACATTTTCTTATGGCATTTTCTCCAACACAATTTTGATGATTCACCTAAAGTAGCTAAGTCTCTAACTTTATATCCAAAGTCTTTGACATTGAAATCAAGAATACTTTGTCAATTTAAATCAACAATGGTGTAATCATCTTACTGGGAAAAGATCAAGTTCGGATATCTAATATCTTAAGACAAAATAAACATATTAGTGTACCATAATGTGCTTCAGCACCATTTGTACCAAGGCACTCAAAGAACAAGGCTAGACATAATCCACAAGTCATGTCAAATGGTGATGTCATATTCTAATCTGGAGAGCACACACAATAAATACTATCGGCGTAGACTGGAATAACCAGAGGCTAGAAAATTGCAATTCGCTTGAGATTTCTGGCTTATTTCCGAACATAACTGATTCAAAATTAGAGTAAAAACGGAAAGGATTAAATGTAAATCCGTTTATTTACATTCATATTACATTATTATATGCGTTGCAATCTTGCAACCCATTTGTGTCTATTTCTAGGTCCCAAATATTAACAATTTAGCTCCTATAAATTTTATGGGATTTTTAAAATATGTGACCACTCACGGCAAAACCCGGCATAAGTCGCACTAATTGATTTTGAGCTACGGCATGTTAAACCTATTATATGCTGAAAATGCATTGCGAGGTCAATATTTTTTTTTGGGTCTAATTAGCAAGCTTAAACACTTTTTTACCGAATAAATCATCTGACATGTTGAAAATGTATTCTTAAAAGCTCTTAAATTATGTTTTTGTAAAGGTTCTAAAACAAAGGAAAATTGACTTAAAACAATGCGAAACTTGATCGAATTCACCGAAATTGACCACGCTGTTACAAATAGGCAGATAGAAATGTGATTCCAGTGTCTTCCCCACATTTTCGGGGTCAAGGAATCAAGTAAATTCATTCGTTTAAACTTTTGATGTCGGCCATATTGGATTCCAAGATGGCCACCATATTTTACATACTTTTGCCTATAATTTTGAAACTAAGGCAGATAGAAATTTAATTTCAGTGTCTACCCCCACATTTTCGGGGTCAAGGAATCCAGTTAATTCACTAGTTTGAACTTCCGATGTTGACCCCGTCGGCTCACGTCAATCCGATTGACTTAACTGTTGACAGACAAATGTGTCATTGCTCCCATTTTTTTTGCGAGAAGTCAACCTCTGTGGTTATCATCTTTCATATCACGAACAACAATGCCGCTGCAAATCAATTCTTCAACCCCAAACAGACGCCAGTCCTCATGATGGATCAGCCTTTATATGCTGTAGCAAAGCAGCTCCAATTGCGGTTTGCATACAGAGGTGGCTGCCTTGAGAATAGTTTTATTTAAAATGATAGTCATTCGTGTTGCTTTTATGGCTAGAAACTAGTAATTTAGTTATAACTTCTATTAATTGTTTACTTCTATACCAATCTCGTTTCACTATAGACATTTTTTAATTATTTTTGCTGTGTCTCTGGAACACACGGTCGCCATTGGTGCCTATTGACTTCGCAGCTAAACTAGGCCTCCCATACTCACCAAATTTGCTCAACTGATAGATTTTAAGGTGGTAAATCCGAAAATTTTGGTCTTGAAGTTGTGTGAAGTAGCATTCCATGCAAACATTGTCAAAATCGAAATTAATTCCTCTTCAGGTTACCAGACTTGAATGAATTGGTTTCAAAATTTTGTTTTCCTCCCTCAAAAGCACTCCACATTTGCTTATATAAAGAATATTTCATTCATCAAATCAATAGATATGAGAAACCGTCTGCCATATTGACTAGGGAAGAAATGAAAATTGAGTGGAAATTCAATGAACTTACTGGATTCCTTGATCACGAAAACGTGGGGGTTAACACTGAAATTACATTTCTATCTAACTTAGTTCCAAACTTATAGGCAAAAGTATGTCAAATATTACTGGATTCCTTGACCCAGAAAATGTGGGGGAAGATACTGATATTACATTTATATCTGCCTTAGATTCAAAGTTATAGGCAAAAGTATGTCAAATATGGCGTCCATCTTGGAATCCAATATGGCCGTCATCGAAAGTTCAAACTAATGAATTAACTAGATTCCTTGACCCCAAAAATGTAAGGGTAGACACTGAAATTACATTTCTATCTGCCTTAGTTTCAAAGTTATAGACATATAAAGTATGTCAAATATGGCGTCCATCTTGGAATCCAATATGGCCGACATCGAAAGTTCAAACAAATGAATTTACTTGATTGCTTGGCCCGAAAAAATGGGGGTAGACACTGAAATCACATTTCTATGTGCCTTAGTTTCGACTTAGCCGCTGGACTATTTAACGTTCCAAAGTATAAGTACGTATCTGGTACCCCTACCCTAGAATTGATTATGTGTCAGAGTCCAAAGCCCGAAAACCTATAACTTAGTTTCTAGCTTATTTATTGTTGTGAAAAATATTATGATAATGCATGGAAGTTGACATGTTCTTGAAGTCCATATATCCTAGGCCAGCTCTGAGCAAAATTTAACATCAATTGGATAACATTTAATGTACATGCATGTTTGATATGGACGTTTGCTTTAAAACGAATGATGACTTTAAGGTCTTATTTCTCTGCTTTAGAATTCAGAGAACCTTATGTGATCGCCGAACTTCAAACTGTTATTAAAAACTTATTATTTAAGATAATTTGATGAAATAAAAAGCATTCGAATTTTGAAGTTTGGGTCATTATGCCTGGTTTTGCCATGATGGGTCACATATGAAAGTTTGTTGGATTCAAGGATCAAATTTCCACAATGTGTGACTGTAGTAGACACATCATAGCAGCTTTGTTATTGAACATTTTTTCGACACATGAGAATGACTAACAATGGACCACTTCACCTCATTGATAAGATTCCCACATTGTTCTGCTACCAGACATTCATCATTAATTATTAACACAACACTCCCTATAATCCTCTGTTGACAGCTATGCAACACCAATATTATAAGGAAATAATGTCAAATATGACTTCTAAATGTTTACAATATTCTGTATAGTACTACATGGCATTTGCGATCATAACCATGTTTTAAAATGGGGTTTTGAAAAATATGCTAGTATATTTGCTAGTTTTACAGGGTGTAAATTGACCAATGGGACCTGAGACATTAAATCAATTTTTTATCAAGCGGTCCTTACCAGCATATACACTTGACCTGGAACCCATGACTAATAATATCTGTAGATGTTAAATTTTATGCTATGGCCTTTTTCAGTATTTGCACGAAAGAAATATCCTACACAGAGATTTAAAGACGCAAAATATATTTCTAACCAAGAGTAAAATAATCAAAATAGGAGATTTAGGAATTGCAAGGTAAGTAATAATTGTAACTTACATGTACATTTATTTGCATAATTATATATTTATTTCTGCTGATGCTTTTCCAAAATTAAATTAATTGTTTGTTGCTGTTATAGGCCTATCCTTCAAATTTTTTCAACTACATTTGTAAATACTAAGTGGTATCAGGTGTTCTAGAGAAACCTAAATATGTATAAAGTCAACATTTAATTTGTTTTGTGTCACTCGTCTTACGTTTACATATATATCTGTAACAGTAATGGAAAATTTAAATAGATAAATAGTTTAGCCGCATCTTATATCACATGTATTATTTTATTTTAGTATTTTATTTATATCGCATCAGTATTTTATTTATATCGCTTGTATTATTTCAGTATTGTATTTATATCGCATGTATTTTTTTATTTCAGTACATGTATTTTATTTATATCGCATCAGTATTTTATTCCCTGTTTGCATGTATTATTTCAGTATTTTACATAAAACACATGTGTATTATTTCCATATTGCTTTTACTGCCTTGTATATAAAGTTGATAATCTTATCTTATCTTTTTTTTCTTCAGAGTGTTAGAAAGTGCCAATGACATGGCATCCACATTAATAGGAACACCATATTATATGAGTCCTGAATTGTTCGCAAATAAACACTACAATCACAAGGTAAATGTTATATGGTTATTCACATCTGTAGACGTTCACAGGAAATTACAAATAAATTAGACAAATGACTCAACATAATTGGAACAAAGAGCAAATAATTTTTTTTTAAAACTATGGAAATCAGATATACAAACAAACTATATATTCAAGATGATAATAAATGTTGATACATTGGTACACACAATAACATATTTATTTTATGTTTCAGTCGGATGTTTGGGCTCTAGGTTGTTGTGTTTATGAAATGGCTACATTAAAACATGCATTTAATGCTAAGGATATGAATGCTCTGGTTTATAAAATTCTCAAAGGAAAGGTAAGATATTAGTATTTTCTGGGGAGACCGTTATCATGATGCTGGGCATCAAATGTCAACAAATGTCTCAAAATAACAGCCTAAGTTATTTATGGACATGTCATTATTACGTTTAAATGATAATTTTTATTTTGAAGAATTTGCATACCGGTATTGTAACTTTAAACAAGTAAGAAAATCATAATAGTTTAAAATAATGGTATCTTTATATCCTATATGTGTAGTATTATTATTGTAAATATACCGGTAATACTGAATGGTCCCTGTTAACTTACATCTCTGTGCCTGCATAGACATCCATTTAAAGGCTCAATACCACTCTTGTTTTAACTGAGTAATATGTCCCAATCTTTATTCTGGTCAACAAACTGTACTATTTTACAATATTCCAGTTAATTGATGGTACAAATTTCATCACCTAATTTAAAAAATTGGAAAAGTTCAACTAAATAATTTGAAAAGCCTAATATAAACCTTTTCAAATGTGACTTGAATTTAAAAATATTTTTGAACCCTCTTGACAAGTAAAATAGGATGTAATGGATAATTTACACAACAGGTATGAATCTTAAACATCTAGTACTTAGAATAAGGCTATTATTTATTTTCTGCAGCTGTTGAGCCAGCAAGAGTTGTATTGTCCCTTTAAGATATGTATAATATCTTAAATTTATAATATAGAGCATATCAATATCATGATATACTATTCATGTATTTTAGATGCCTCTGATGCCAAAGAAATACAGTGTTGATCTAGTTAACTTAATACGTCAGATGTTGCATCAAGATCCAGCTAAACGTCCAAGCGTTAATAAAATTCTACGAGATTCATACATTAAGAAAAACATAGCTCTCTTTCTAGAAGATACCAAGAAGAGGTGGGTTTGATTTAATCATAAATTTCTCTAGATAAATGGAAATAGTTGAATAAATTTTTGTCTCTTAATATCAGAATTTTTTGAAGGAGTTCAAGTTTGAGACAAAAAGAACAAGAGCACAAGCATGCAGTGTTTTAGACTTGAAACAAACAATACCATTTATTTTTTTCACTTCATTTCTCATTCTAGATATTATCTTCTGTCTCGAGGCAGAATTTTGTATTTAATTGATATGTTGGTTTTATTTAATTTTAGTCGCCGTCCGTCAAGTGCAGGTAGAAGTCGGCCAAGCTCAGCATCATCAGCTCGGTCTGTTTCCAGTATTACTCCACAACCAAAATCTATACCATCATCTGATAGTGATCTAACTGTACCATGTCCTTCATCATCCAGTGTTGCATCCAAATCAGCACTACCTCCTCCACGTGCAGCACCATCATCACATAGCAAACCACCATTGGTACAAGAACCTCCATGTGCAGCACCATCATCATATAGCAAATCACCATTGGTACAAGAACCTCCATGTGCAGCACCATCATCATATAGCAAACCACCATTGGCACAAGAACCACCAAGATTAACACCTACATCAGCAGAGGAGTTGCCCAGATCAGCACCATGTCAAATCAGCAAACCATCTGTATCAGAATATTACAGTAATTTAAAATCTGTTCAGGAACAACCAAGATCAGCATCATCAGCATATAACAAACCATCATCCATTCCAGATGACTTAAAATCAGGCCCTTCATCATATGATACACCACCAACCAGATCAGATGAAGTCGACAGTGTTTACGTTAATCATGAAGAACAAGCTGCTGTTTATAGTAAACAGGCAGAATCAGGAGATGGGGTGCGAATGAATATTTCACGCAAGTCATCCAGATCGGATCTAGAACCAATTGAAGAGAAAGTTCAAGTTCCACAAGGTGGTGACAGCAACGTCAATTGTATTAATGATGATGATGATGATCAAAGTTCATTTAAAACAGATGAAAAGAAAAAAGTAAATTTTTGGGTATTAAAACAGTTTGCTTGATTGTATGAATATATGGATAGTGTTTATGTTTATTATTTGATGAAGATCTCTATAGGCAATCAAATTATTGATACAAGTTAGTCCCAAAATGATCTAGTTTACCTCAAATGGACTTCTCTCTCTCCCCCGCCATTATTGATACAAGTTTAATTTTGTTAGATGTATATCATATACCACAAGACATATTTCACATACGGTAATTATGTTTATATTCTTGTTTTTAGAAAGGGGACACAACCCCTAAAAAGAAAGCATTTTTACGAAATCGTATCAAGAGTAAAAGTGAAGATGATGATAAATCAGATGCTGATTCTATAACAAGTGTTAAATCTTCGAGATCTATATTTAGCAATGTAAGTATTTAAAAGGCGTGGATGGTCGAATAGTTAGCATGTGTGCGCTGTATCATAAAGACTTGTCATTGAGTCAACTGGCGTGGTTTCGAATATCCGGTTGTTTGTGACAAGGAGTAGGGTCGCCTGTCCAACCTTGTGGGTTTTCTCCGGGTCCACCGGCTTCCCCCAACTGCTGAAGACCTCTAATCGCAAGCAACTTATTGAAATGAAATTAAACCATATGTTAGTCCCGAAATGACCTAGTTTGTGTGGAGTGAGCGTTACACCCCATTTCTCTCTCTCTCTCTCTCATTGTATTTGGAATTTGAAGAATAGTAGGTCTAGATACCCCATATCATTTATCACCATAGAATTTTGGTAATTCCTAGTCCAGAAGCTTGCATGTCTTCAACTGGACATTGTAAATCGTTGTGTAGATGACTAGACCACCTCTCATTTCAACCCAAGTATCGCAAACCTTCAGATAGTTGATTAGAACTAGAATAAAGGGTTCTGTCCGAGACCCTTTTACACAAAATAAACAAGTTTTATTCACAGAAGAATAATATGGAACCTCTCCTTTAATTAATTTGTATATTATTGATATATGGACACATTTTGTTTCATAGCCCAAACCAGTAGACAAACCTCGTCCATTACCCACTCCACCAGTGAAAGTTGTAGAAAGTGCTGGACTACCTCAGAGAAGAAATGGTGATAAAGATAAGAGTAATAAAGAACCCAAATCAACTGATTCTTCATCAGGTGTTTCAAGTTCTAAAGAAGAGGTTGGTGGGGATGTAGATACACCTGTACATAGTGTAAGTTCTTTTTTAATTTCTTTTAAATAATAGAAATCAAATGGGGTTTAATGTTCTACTTTTCTGCACTGTCCAGGCTAATGAAGAAGGATATTATTACTATTTGCCTGGACTTCAGTTTTTCCACAGGCTCTTTGACAACTGACAAGGGTTCTTTTTTGTGCACACCAATGTGTAAACAGGTGGAGTTTGTTTTTTTGTCCCATCCGAAGTACTAGAAACTTTTCCTTGCGAGGCCCTCCTTTTTTCACTGACGAGCAGTGTTGGGATTTCAAAAAATTTCTTGTCGGACATTTTACCAAAAATGAAGGGGCATAACTCTTATCGTCATTTAAGCAGACGAATTTGTACCACAATTAAAAGTCACATGTCACAATATTCAAATCCCGTACGTAATAAAATTAGGTGAACCTCGCTATTTTTCATATTTATTTCCAGACTCCCGCACAGTATTCAATTCATACAATTAAAAATCACACGTCAACAAAATATTCAAATCACGTACGTAATAAAAAAGTGGTGAACCTCATATTTTTCACACCAAATTCCCGTACGGCATTCAATTCATACAACAATTAAAAATCACATGTCAACAAAATATTGGCGAACCTCGCTATTTTCCACACTTATTTCCCGTGCGGCATTCAAATTTATGTCAGTAATACATTGAATAAAAGCTTGCAGGTCCTGCTTCCGCATCAAATCCACAACCATAATATTCCTTTAGAATTATGTGTCTTCGTTTATACGGCAGAAAAGAATGCAGAACTTCCGAAATAGTTAAATCACTCGTAAAAGGGCATAGCTAACGCACAATACTTGATCTTTCGTATCTGAGAAATATTTCTACAGCTTACTTCAGCGAATAACACTCTTTCGTAGTCACAGCAAAGTGTTACAGGCATCATTCTCAACACAGCAGAATTATTGGCATACTTCTTATTTTCCGCCTACAAATAAGTTAGAATTTCTGCCTATCTAGCTATTGGTAGCTCCTCCCCTTTTTGTTATTTTGTTGGATGCGGTATAGCATCAACCACCTTAACCCTTTCACTGTGTCTACCCGGTAGTGTCTACTCGGTATAGCCCTCACTAAAATTAGCACTGTAGCTGCAAGTGCCATATATTGTATTTTCTATAGACTTGAACATATTTCCGCGTGTTTCAAAGCGGCAAACCGTAAAATGGCGGAGTGCATAGTGACAACGTAGACGATGCAATCACGGCGAAGTCGAGAAGGACATCTTCGCTGACCAAGACAATTTGGGGCGGGCATACTGATAGTGATACACATAATTCGTTTCCAGTTTGGTGATGATAATAGTATTCAGGACAGTGATTGGTGGTATAAAGCGCGTGATTTGTTGCGCGACCTTCCTCCTATAGCTATGTCTCCCGTGCATGATGAACAAGCCAATGTGAACATGATAGCCCTATGTAGTAGCCTTTGTCTTCAGTAGATTCTGACGATAATTCTGATGTTGATAATAATGCTGGCCTGCTGGATCGTTAAATATGTAGGCAATTCATGAGTCCCGATCTATTACAGCTATTGGCTGACTATAGTGATAATGATAGGATGAAAGTGAAAGTCAAAACAAGGTACTGCAATCCACACGTGGTCATGGCAGCAGGAGACGTGGTCTGCGTGTTCTTGGTGACATTACTCGTGGCTGCTATTGATATTTTTGTTCATTTTATATATCTGTATCAAAATCCAGTGAAAAAAACAATATCCCATGAGTATTTCATGGAGAAAAAATCGTTTTCGTGTTAGTTTTAGTGGGAAATGAGAAATCCAAAATGGCCGCCATGACGTCACATGACCTCTTAATTATGCAAATTTCCAAAATTCATTTTTTTTCTATTAGTCCAACCCCATGCCAATCTCAACAGACAAAAATAATTTTCATAAAAGCTTCCATAAGTACTGTTTGGCATTTAGTTCCAAACACACTTTTTTCCTCAAAAACGTGTCTAGCACAGGCAGTAGATTTACGTCTAGCAGTGAAAGGGTTAAGCATGTGGCGTACTAGTCTCGGTCACCCCAAACCTCCTAGTCTTTAACATGTACGTAGAATATTTTTCTGGATAATAGAGACTAATGCCTACGTGACTAACAACACGCAGCTTTGGATGAGAATAATTATATGGATTCTTACAAGGCGTAAAAGATATCATCAAAGACAAAATGACTGTCCGATGATATAGGGTGTTAATATACTCTTTCGATATGTGACATCTATGATTAATTTATAAATGCTGTCGGCTCACATCAATGCGATTAAAATGTTCGACAATTGAGAAACCAAGAGAAAAATAGGTGGATTAAAATTATAATCATTCTTATTGGATTGATGAATAGTCCGACAAAGAGAAAGCAATGAATTCTGTTTAAGATTAGATTGATGAATTTTCTGACAAAGGATTAAGTCAGTCAATCAAGGCAGATTAAGTTGTTAATCAAGGTAAGGTTTATAGGCGGTATAACACGATAAATACGTTGATCACTTAATTACCTAATAAATCGAGTGTATTGTCAACGATAATCGGGTTGAGTGGTAGTTATACTCTTAGTACTAGTCAGTACACTATATATTAATTTTGGAATTTTGAATATTATTCACTATGTCTTGATGTCCGAATGGGCATATTCACGGTCGGACAATAGGTTGCGTTTGGGAAAAAAATTCGGACACGTCCGGAATATACGGCCGAAATCCCAACACTGCTGACAAGGATAAATCAGAGATTTCTCTTCCAAAACTGGGCTTAAATACGTGGGACATCACTGAGCCACCACAGCTAAGAGGTCTTGCATGTGCATCTTAGAAGTCTGTTATTGAGTCAAGTGTTGTGGTTTTGATTCCAGGCGTGTACTAACAAGGTGTCATTGCTATTCTGTAGGTCATCATTTTCTCTTCCACCTCTAAAGATCCCTGCACACAAGTGTATTATTGATATAGTGAAACATATGCAATCAAGTTTTAAGAGAGATTAAATGTTCATCATCAGCAATTTTTTGTGAACACTCTGCAGACTACATTTTTGATTCATTTTGTACTAACTTTATAAATTCGTAAAACAATTTCAACTATTACAATTAAGTACTTCTAAATAAAGTTATGGCCCTTGTTTCACTTTGAAGAATTATCTGATCTGCATGAAATTTATATGTATTATTTGAATTAGTAAAACAGAATTCTATTGTATTTCAACAATTTCTGTTAATAACTTCTTGAGTAATTGCCTTGGTTTTGTTTTGGATCACTCAAAGAACAAAAGGTATCATCCAATTTGTATATTAGGCCACACAAAAAATATTCTGGTTCTCAGACAATCCTTTTTAAAAAAAATTGATGCGAGAGGGTGGTTTTTGGTTTTTTTGTTTTAGTTTATCAAAATCTAGCTAATCCCAGTTTTTTATGTTCAAAAACACACAAAATTATTATAAATTTAATATTTATTCAACCGAGCCGAGTCAAGTGTTCATTTCCTGTTATCAATAGATGTAATTCCCTTGATTGCAGGAAATATGAACTAGCGGAAATCACTGGATTTGCTTTTCTTTTTTTTTTAAAGAAAAACGTGTGATGTGGTTCATTTTTGATGACACAGTGATATCTGAGAACCAGATTATTTTTTGGATGTGGCCTTACATGTATATGGAGTATTTAGATTATTGAAATGAAGTAGCCTATCAAATTTCAACAATTTTCGTTAATGACTTTAATTGTTATGACCCTGGTTTCAATTTGTTAAAATGTTACAATCTATTCTTCTTGAAAGTGATAGTAATAGAATAGTAAATAGTGTAGTATGTAAAGCGTTCAATTTATTTTCAGAGTTTACCAAATTTATCAGCAAGAGAACGAAGACGGTTACGAGATAGTCAAACATCCGCCTGTAAGTAAACTAGAATACTCATCACATAATACTAGTTTATAAGGTTTTAGTAAATGGCTATAACTTATATGATGTTTTCAATAATTTTTTGGGGACTAGGATTTCTTTTAATAAAAGTCTTTCTGTCTTAAAGGGAGAATAACACTCTTGCTGGCTTAACAGGTCCAGAAAAAAAAAATTAGCCTTATTCTAAATGATGTTTATAGTGTCCTACCTGTTGTGCAAATTATCCATTACAACTTATCTTACTTGTCCAGTGGGTTCGAAAATATGATCAAATCCAAGTTGCATTTGAAAGTGCTTACTAAGGCTTTTCAAACCATGTTACGGCATGTAGTTGAATTTTTCCAATTTTTAAAATTAGGTGTGTTAAGATGAAATTTGTATCATTTTTTAATTGAAATATTGTAAAATAGTACAAATTGTTGACCAGAATAAAGATTGGAACATATTATTCAGTTACAACAAAAAAAACTATATTTAACTTACATGTATATGAATTGGCAATAATTAACTATTTATGGAATAATAAGCAATTATTCCAAAAAGTTTTTTAGTGTCTATATTTAACTTTTATTCTGGCAGATTGCTGCCATATTTACATCATAAGTTCAGAACACACACACTCTTACCGTCAGAAAGCTCCTGATGCATATATTTCTTGCTTAGCAACACTGTGTTTTAACATTTTTGATGGGAGAATACACAATATACACACAACTTAAATGACTATTTCCTCAAATACCAAAATTATATGAAGTAACAATCCCCTGTAATAGTAAGTACACTGTTCGTATAGCCTAGTGAAAAGCTTCTATTGTTCCATTAACAGTGAAGTATTATGACATTAACAGCATTCAAAATCCTATTTTCACTTTAAGCTAAGTTTCTCAGAAACTTCATTTCCAGAACTTCATTTCTCAGAAACCTCATTTCTCAAAAACTTCATTTCTCAGAAACTTAGTTTCTCTCTTCTTTTCTCAGAAACGTGGTTTCTTTCTTCATTTTCTTAGAAACATAGTTTCCCTCTTCATTTTCTCACAAACTTAAGATACATTATGGAAGATTAGATAAAGAGTTTGCAGTTCTCACAAGTATAATAGTTCAAACTATAATCTGATTGGAGAAAACCTTATTTTAAAATCACTGTTGCCTCAATTGACGTTGTTACGGTTGTCATGATAATTAACAAAGTCAAGATTATTCATTTTTGTGGTTAATCATCAATGAAAATCAGATACATGTACCTAAGATGGCATCAAACGTTGTTTTGTTTATGGTCTTTTCAAGTTGATACATGTTTTATTATTAGCTTATATAGTATTTCAGACATAAAGAAAGGGCTGCAATAGGTAGATTTAGCTCTTGCATAGTGTATGTTTAGTTTCTTATTCCCTATCAATTTTATGTAATTAATTTTGTATGTATGTTAAAAGATTATGGTAACATCAGGTTTTTTTCAACTCAATAACTAAAATTCTTTATATTCATTGAGTAGCTATAACAATTGAGCACATTGAAAACATGTTAATATGAAATACAAACACTGGTATTATAATAATAATAATAATATTTAGTGTTTTAAGCCCATTCCATCTACATGTGATCTCAACAGACTGTACAATTATTATTATAAACTCATAATGGTATTCAAAATAAATTGTTCTTGTGTTTTTAGAATTTCATTAAAATGACATTAGGTAAGATTAGATAAAGAACTGACAGTTATTGTTATAATAGGTATAAAGTAGATAATGAAAACAGAAAATGTTGAAAATTTCAACCAAATTGTTTCACTCTGAACCAAGGTGTTAATGATTCAATTTTTGGCTCGCCTTGATCATTATTACAATTATACTAATGTTGGTTCTATAATTAACAGGCCTAAAGAAAGACCTACAGTAGGCAGATTTAGTTCATAATTTGATAAATTGGTTTCACAAATTAATCTTCGTCACTTATTCAATGATTCGCCTGCGTTCCAACAAGAAATCTGCAACATACAGCATCAGAAGTGGCTTAATTCATAAGCCAGCCCATTTAACTTCTAGTGACCTTTTGACCTCGATAATCCTGAACGCCCCTTCACCTGACTAATCACCCACCATTTTCGTATTCCTGAGGAAAAATGCTTCTAGAAAAGTCAACTCCCATTTTTTACCCCCTTTTGGATAATACCCCCCTTCTCCTTTAATCTCTGGTGACCTTTTGACATCGATAACTCCTGAACGCTACCTTACCTGACTGATCACCCACCATTTTCGGATTCCTGAGGAAATAATGCCTCTAGAAAGTCAACTCCCGCGTTTTGCCCACCCCTCGGATAATACCCCCCTTCTCCATCTGGTCTATTCTCTCTATCTATCTCTCTGTCTCTGAACATATGAGGATATTGTGTAGTATAAAACTATGAGGATATTATTTAATATGAAAATATGACGAGTTCGCTTATGGTTAAATTAATATCAGGTTCTATGTATTCAGTCTAGCTCATAACACTGCACTTATTTTATTTTTTTTAAAAACACTACACATATAAATCCACCCCATGAAGTTAACTGATGCGTGTAATTAGACAGGGTTCGTACGCTTCCTGGAAAACCTGGAAAGTCATGGAATTCCAACTATGAAAATTCCAGGCCTGGAAAACCTGGAATATGAGTATTTTATCATGGAAAGTCCTGAAATTTTCACCTCTGTCCAGTAATCACCCTATCTCCAAAATTTGATCCCATTTATTCAATTTGTAAAACTTATACGAAAGAAAAGCACGTTAAAGAAAAATAGATCTAAGTAAACATGCATAGACAAACTTCAGTGCAATGCACTAATTTTGGTCCTGAAAAATGCCTTTTTTGGTCATGGAAAAGTCATGGAATTTCATTCATATTTTAGTGTACGAACCCTGTTAAAGATGAATTTGGTAATTTGGGGACTAGAATATAGTGTATTTGCATTTCAGTAATTTACAGGTATGTAGTGATCTTTAGAAGTGAGAGGAAACTGAACCTGGAGATAACCAATTAGGTTAGGCAGGTGACCCTGTTTGTTGTCGTGTTGCATATCGATACTGTACATTAATATATTATGAAAAATAAAATATTCTATTTATTTTTAGCCTCAGATAACCAAAACTTAGCTAAAATAAAATTACGGCGACCACCAGAACGGCGGCTGTCAGAGAAAGTTACACGTTCAGAGAAGAAACAAGTAAGAATACATCTTTTACCTTGTCAAAACGTTAGTTTTGGCGACAGTTGTCCGTCATAATTAACTACAGGGTATTTACATTTTCAAATACTAAACTATTGGATGAATATAAATCAAATTCCTCAGGTGGACTCGGCAGTTGACCTTAGAAGCTATTTTGCTGTTTGGGCTTGAATTGGTGAGGTGTTTTGGAGTGTTGGGAGAGAGGGGGTTTTACACTTCAATAGTTACATAGTAAAATATTAAATTTTAAGACAATCATATCTTGCCTGCACTTTGGGAAACAAGTCCTATAATTCTTATGTTACTGTTCTGACACAGTTGTACAGTTTTGGCCCATGGGTAACTGCCTTTCTTGACTTCCTTCTAGTAGTCCGCACATAGATGCTAGGTAAATTATGATCCATAGATCTGCATTTTCTGTGAGTATATACATGTTTTTTCGTCGAAGGTTGTAGTTGAAAAGATAGTAGATCCAAAGAAACCAACACGTCAACCATCAATAAATGATGATAGCAGTTCATCATCAGAAGAATTATTACAAGCAGGAGACTCTAAAGAAATAGCTAAACGAAGGTGTGTTGATATTATTGTATTTCCTTAACGTAGCTAGAGTTAATTGTGGGGGGGGGGCTGTATTTTGTGATGTCTAGACATTGTGATTGGTTAAAATCATTCTTGCAAAATTCGGTGTTTCTCTGACTTGCTAGTCTGGAGGTCAGGTTTTGGATCCCTGCATTTGCCATGAAAGTCCATCCAGATTTTCCGGAGTAGTTCCCCTTTGTCAGTGATGCAGGATGGAGGGCCTGACAAAGACAGCTGTCTAGTCATTAGGATAGAACAATAAACTGAGGTCCTGTGTACACATTGACATGCACGTAAAAGATATAAGAGTAGGCTGTAGTGCCGCTGTCCGATCAAAATTGCCCTCATAGCACACTATGGCCTATGCCAATCTTCATTAGCCCAAATCGGAGCAGAACAGTAGGACGTTAAATTCCATTTCATTTTATTTCCCTTTGATTGACTGGATAAGAGGCCAGGTCAGTTGAACACAGTCTTGTATGATGATGTTAGACTATACAAGACGGTAAATAATAATAGTATAAAATAAATAAGAAAAATAAATGAAAGAGCAATCTGATTCTTATAAGACCCAAAATTTCCAAAGTAAGAATAATATGTTATTAAAACACTTCACAAATTTCCTTTGTTTTGTAGAAGTTATTCACTGTTAATGAAACTGGGGCAATAGAATTGAAAGGTCAGCAATTTCATGAGCTGAATGGATGGTATAAGATATTTCATGATGCCAACAAGTTTCTTTATAATTTTCTAGGTTTAAAACACATGTAAAAAACACTGAATCACCTGACTCGAGTGAGTCAAGTCCCTGTCATCCAGTTTCTAGGTATATAATACATTACTATGAAGTATGGTTGTGGGTTTAATATAGCATGAAATATCCAGCCTTTTGACCCATTTTGCTTACATTAAATGCATGGTGAAGGATTTATAACAGGGCTCTCAAAATATATTAGGCTACCATTCAGACCTCTGTAGTTGCACACATTACAGTTTTAAACTACAATCTGAAAATCTTTTTGTAGAAATATGACTGTCTTGTGTTTTTAAAAAAAATAAATCTTTTTTTAAAAATATGATTGACTATTTAGCTTTTAAAGACATTTAAAGTCAAACATTATTGAATTTTATGATATGGCATGGCCATATGGGACCTCTGGTTGATTATCTTAATATATTTACTATGTTGGATATAAAGAGGCATTGATATTTTGAGTACTTCACCAGTTGGTAATTTATTTTTTAATGGATGTAATTGTGTTAAAAAAAATTATGCCTCCTTTATTTTGGTTATTTGTAAGATGTATCATTCAAGATTCATACTTGGATAAGTTGCACTTTGTTATATAAATCGAGAATGGATATTGTCATACCATTTGAATGTTTTAGGAAGACATAGCAAGAATGTGTGTGAAGCATGTTAATTTTAGCATTGAATGTTTTTCTACAAGAAAACTGAAACAGGCATAATGCAAGAGCTAAATCTGAGGTCTTTCCTTAGGTTTTAAATGTGAGATAAATTTTTTAATTAGTCATTAATAAACATGAAGAGACCATTATCAACTCTCGATGCCATCTGATCTCATAACGCAATTAGAATGGTTCAGAGTTCAGCCTTTTAAAAATGGATAATTGAGACTTTGGTTTTTCTATGTTTATATCCCAAAGACCATGGTTCTTTTCGATATTTGCGCATATCAGACTAAACTTATGGCCCCTGATTGTTCGAAAAATCATGTTTTTAGCTTTTTATAGGATTTGAAACCAAAACTAACCAACATAATAACCGCTCATTTATATCCTAAAGGTATTGGTTTCTTTCAATACTTGCGCGTATCAGACTATAACTTTCTGGATTTTGGCTCCTGATTGTATGAAAAATTCCTTTTTACTAAACGTGGACGCATCTTGCATGACAACAGCTTGTTTAACTATTATAGCAAGAACTGTCAACTCTTTATCTAATCTTAAATAATTCCCCTTGAATTAAATTTGACAAGTATACTTTATTGGGATTTAAATATATTGCTTAGCCTACTGGAAAACCACTGAAAAACTAGCGGATATACCGGTAACTAATAATCATCATGCGTGATGCAGTTGTTATAAACAATACATTACTAATAAAGCGGATTCCTGATTCCAATATCAGGACTCAATTCCAGGACAAATGTTTATCCATTTTCATGCTTATCTGTAGTAATAAGTACTTAATTGAAAATATGTGCTTGCTTACTAATCCAAGCTTTGTGTAATTCAAATGATGCAGCAAAAAAAAATTTTTTTTAATTTCCTTTTATTGTTGTTTTTTTTTATTTTAATACAGTTTTTATATTCTTCTACTCATTTACATATAGAGAGAGAGAGCTGGACAATAGTGTTCAAAAATCAATATATATCGAAATATTATAATTTAAATGACTTTATTTTTTATCTTTTAAAATACCACAATAATCCAATAAAATACCATTTATTCTTAGATTATCGCCATTTCTGCAATAATATTTTCTGAAATATCACAATAATAATATTCTCTAAAATATTATTGTAATTTATTGAAACATTGACCGCCTGGCCTTACAATGATTCAAATTCTCAGAGAGAGTGATTTATAAAGGTACACTCGACTAAGCTATGGTTCAATTTTATTTAAATAATTCGTAGGGCTCTTTCGCTATCGGAGGAAATCATATTACCCAGAGAAAACCCATGAGGTTGGACAGGCGACCCCGCTCCTTGTCACATACAAGCAGGGAATCTGAAAGATCTAAACCTCAGGCGTTAAACCATTTGAGTTATGGAAATTCAAATATTGTCCAGCCCTAATACAAGATTAAAGAATCATAAATTTACTTATTTTCATATTTTGTCTATTCAGGGAGACGAAAGAAATGAATAATTTTATAACACTGTTAAATACAACACTTCTACAAGAGAAAGAGAAATCTGATGAGGACGATGAAGAGGCTGAAACGTTGAAACCAATCGAAGAAATTGAAGACACTGAAGTGGCAGACACTGTTGATCATCCTGCTGCAAATAATTCACTGAGACCTTACGATAATTCCCTGAGACCTAACGAAAGTCTACCTGTACATAAATCTATGTCAATGCCAAGTATTGAAACACTGAGTGATAATTCACGTCTCATGAAAAGAATTCAACAACTTCATACGTAAGTTTAATATAATAATATGTTAAAAGTAGTAGGGCTGTTTGTAGGTTTGTTGCACAGCTACAGAATGAACCCCGATTCCATCCATTCATACAATGTTTTAATGAAGTATTTACATTTTTCACAAGTTACCATTGGTGTTTCTCTGTGTGTTAATTAAACACCAAAATTATGTACAGTTTAAGTCAAAATTGCTGAAGAGGGCTTTGTAACTCTTGATTTTTGCAGTACTGTTTATAAGACAGCCCTACAGACATAGTTATCCAGACACTTAACCTGGAAACTTAAACATGCATTATGCAAGAGCTAAATCTGACTACTGCAGGTCTTTCTTTAGGCCTGAAATGTTTTCTAAAGTATTAATTAGACATTATTTAACTGATCCAGGCCTTAATCAACTCTAGATGACATCATATTTCTCCGATATTAAACAGATTAGAATGATTCAGCTTCACTCTGATTTCATCAAATATGGCAGACGGACCGAGACATAGCTTCTATCAACCAGAACCATGGTTAAAATTATTGCATACGTCTGTCAAACCTTCAAAGGCCAATATCTAAGCTTGCAATAGAGTTATTTGAATGAAAATAACATTAGTTTTGCCCCTAATCCCAGTGCATCCTTATTTCTTGCGTATTTGACATCTGTGACCTTTTTTATTACGTCATAATTTGATTAATTGGTTCCACAAATGATCCTTCGTCACTTAGTCGAAGATTCAGGTGCGTTCCAACAAGAAATCTGCGACAGACAGCATCATAAGTACCTAAAATCATAAGCCAGCCTCCTGTAACCTCTGGTGACCTTTGGACCTCGATAACTCCAGAACGCTCTCTCACCTGACTGATCACCCACCAGTTTTATATTCCTGAGGAAAAATGCTTCTCCCGCTTTTTGCCCCCTTTCGGATAATACCCCCCATTCTCTTTTAACCACTGGTGACCTTTTGACCTCAATAACTCCTGACACTCCCTCGTCTGACTGATCACCCACCATTTTCGGATTCCTGAGGGAAAATGCTTCTAGAAAAGTCGACTCCCACTTTTTGCCCACCTTTCGGATAATACCCCCTCTCCCCTTTTCCCTCTGGTCTAGGAAATTTCTTCAGCCCTTTTAAAAGAATTTGTCTATTTGTAGTGATTGTGTAAAGGGTGTTGGTTATGTTAAAGTAAAAGAAGCATATCATATTCTTAATAGAATAGAAGAGGATGAAGTGGAGGTATGTTTTATAGTATACTGTAAATATATAGTCATTAGTCTGCTATTATATAGGGGTATGTGATATACAGTTTTTGGTATACAATATGAGGGCAGGGCGGTTTTCACGGTAGAGTGCCCCTATACACGTATAGTCCGATGTAAACCGCTAAGCAAATTCCTGTTGTTCGAACACAAGTATTCGCGTATACCTCTTAAACGTATACCAGATACCCCTATGTGTTAGCAGCCTAATGTAGAAATTATGATTTAATTTGGAAGTAAGCTCTTGTTTCAAATTTAAAGGGGTGTTATTGTGCAAAAAGACATGTCCTCGGATCATTTAAGACTAAAGATACATTAGTATTTCAGTATAACACGGACTTATGATTTAATTAGTTGATCAACACTTCCTGTTTCAAAATTAAAGGGGTGTTATTGTCCCGAGATTATTGGGACCCTAGACAGTTAAGCTTTTCAGAATAACACTGATTTGAGTAGTTAACACACTAAACGCTATTCATGGAATTACAATTACTGGTTTTATTAAAATTCAGTGTTTCGACACTGGCACTCAAAGAAGTTAAGCAGTTAAAAGTAGTAAATTAATGAATACGAATTTGATCAGTTACATGTGTCAGTAGTCAGACCCTGGTCTTAATTTTATTTCTTTACTATTTTGTCATTGGTTAATTTTACTTGTGATACATATGTAGTGAAATTTTTTCATATGATATTCTTTTCTTTTATAGCCAAAGTTGGTTGCTTTGTTGGGTAAAGATAAGTTTGATGAATACGCAGGTAAAATCTGGCAGCTCAAGTTTTGTGAAGAATCTTTATTTCTCTCGTCATAGTTTAACATGTCGTTAATTATAAAATAATAATAAGATGACTGAGAAACTACGGAATATACTGTAGTAGGTATAAACTGTCTCAACATTAATGGAACATGGACGGAAAATGAAATGAATCTTGGCAGGAAAGATGGATGTCTATGGTGTAGTTATGTTAAAGACACTGTTATTAATATGAAATTAGTTGTGAATTAATTTCATTTGACTTACAAACTGTATTAAAAAGTGTTGGCCATATGTAATGATATCTGTTTCCAGGGATATCGCCCGACTCTAGCCATATGTTCATCAATGACATAAAATAACAAATAGTCTGTTACTGTACGCATAATTGTCAATGTATTAAAGATTATGTGTTATTGATTCAACCTCCCATCTTGTTCTACTAATTAAGCTACATTATTTAAACTTAATGTGTAGCAACATGCAACCAAGTACTGTTATATCTATTTTCAATAGTTGAGAAGTGTTACTAATGGGAAATTATTCCATCTGATAAGAATTAACGAACAAAATGATTTTCACCAGATCTCGACAGTAGAAACCCATCACTGCTGAAATAGTTCTCCCATAGCATGGTATGGTTTTGTGTGAACTTAAAACAAAGGACTGTATTTAGTTGAATTGTTATTTATGAGCCATATGATTAGCATCCTTATTGTGTATATTATTAATGTTGATGTGAAAAAAACATTTTAATAGTTTTAATTTTATAATGCAAAGACTCACAACATTTTCAGTGATGCATTTTGAACTAGTTTTTACATCATTGAACAAGTATTTTTTAAGTTCATCCATGACTGGCATGTTACAGATGTACTGTCCATATTTATTGTCTCAATTTGAAAAGATATTACTGCATAGATTTATTATCATCAGACCATTCACTAGTATTGGTAACCTGTTAAATATTGTAATCCCTCAGGCACCCATTTTCATGTATTTGACTGTGATCAGGCATACATTTTCATGTATTTGACTGATCAGGCATTCATTTTCATGTATTTGACTGTGATCAAGCACTCATTTTCATGTATTTGGCTGTGATCAGGCACACATTTTCATGTATTTGACTGTGATCAGGCATACATTTTCATGTATTTGACTGTGATCAGGCACTCATTTTCATGTATTTGACTGTGATCAGACATACATTTTCATGTATTTGACTGTGATCAGGCATTCATTTTCATGTAAAGTGTATTTGACTGTGATCGTGATCGGGCATTCATTTTCTTGTATTTGACCTGTATTATGTAGATGTGCTTTAATAAGGTTTATTTTCTCCAGAAATAAAGATATTTACATATTATTGTGTTGACAATTTGTAAATAGTATGGGCAATAAATAAAACCTTCCACAATTTTACATTCTAGAAATATAACCACACATTTTCTTATTACACTGCAGAAATTGTTAACCAGTGCTTTGTAACTTGCTGACTACTGAAAACCTTTATTAATTAGAAATTAAACTTGGTTGACCAATCAGTTCACAAGCACCAGTGCGGTATTATTTAATCTGTTCGTTAAAATCAGCTAATCTAGTTTAATTGATAATTACATGGCTGCATTTAGTCATTCGTTAATGATAGAATATTAATGGTATTGTTTATGATATTAAAATTAAAGAAGATAGTTATTCACATTGTATATATATATAAGATATCAATATTTATTCACATTGTATATATATAAGATATCTGTGTATAAATAAATTTGTATATTCACATTGCCAATTAGTATATTTTACATGATTATTAGAAATTGTTTTGTATATTTTATGTATGTATTAAATGTGAAAAAAAATTCACAAGAAGAAAAAAAATAAAATACACATAAACTAAAGAGTGTAATGGCTTACTTTTTAAAGACAATAACTTCTTCCTAATTTGAAGTGTTAAACCCCTAACTACCCTCCCAGGATTTTCCAGGCCGATTACCATTGTTAGTGGTGCATAACAGGGGACTTTGCCAGGACAAGCATCAAGTCATTGGGATGGGACAAAAAAATGAATTGTGCAAGTGAAAGAGTTCTTGACAGTTAGAATTTGATGAAGATTAAACAGAAAAATCAATATTTGGGCAAGATTTTCCTCATAACACACTACTTGCCATTTCTTAATTAGCCCTGTTGTTGCAGAAATGAAGAACTTTAAACCCAATTTTATTCCTAATTCTATTACCATCTGATAAAAGGTTTCTAAGTTATCAGGAAAAGTACATTTTCTGCTAAAAACTATTAATTTTTGAGTGTAATCGTGTGCAGGTTTACTATTTTAAGCCTTAAATTACTACAACCACGCTGTATCATAAGGTCTGTCATTAAGTCAACTGGCATGGTTTTGATTCCCCAGTTGTACGTGACAAGGAGTAGGTTTGTCTGTCCAGCCTTGTGGGTTTTTCTCTAGGTCCTCCGGTTTCCCCCCACAGCTAAAGACTCCTACCCACAAGCGCATTATAGAAATATAAATTAAACATGTGTTTGTCCCAAAATGACCTAGTTTAGGTTGAGTGGACGTTAAACCCCACTTCTCTCTGTTTATTCTGGCTTATTTCCCTTTATTCAGATGGTTACTAGATATAACTTTTTAAAAACCAGAAGTTAAAAAAAGTGGAAAAGGGTATTAAAATAACAAGATTTCAGCAAGAAAAACTGAAAAAGATTATAAAACTAACTCACAGATTATGATGGTTAAGTTTTCCATGTGATTGAAATTTAGTGAATAGTTGTTGTGTTGGATTCCTGCTGAGTCTGTAAACCAACCAGCATTGAATTGTTTCGACACATTAGGTTCAGATGGGTAGCATGATTTACCAAAATCCACCTAAATCTGCCCAAATCTACCCAAATCTACCCAAATCTCCCCAAATCCACCATTATTTCGACTTATAAGACGATAATTTATATCAATATTTGCCAAATTGTCATATTTAATTTACAGTCATAAAATTTTGGTGTCAAAATGCCCCTCAAAATGCGATTTCCAAGCAAGTTTGGAAGTAGTAAATAAAAGACAGAACACGTGTGTATTGCACAAAATTGCTTGTTTGGGAATTGCATTTTGAGGGATATCTTTTAAACAAAACCTTTCGATTTTTTAATTAAAAATGCAAATTTGGCATAAAGAACAGTATATTATCATATAGATATAATTATCATTATATGAGTTGAAATAATAGTGGATTTGGGTTGTTTGGGTAAATCGTTCAGATTTTTAGAGCATCTAGTAGCCACTTATGACTTATGCTTGTTTATTGTCCAGTATAATTAAAGTTACCCTCATAGCATATGCCAGTCTTCATTGTTTTATTCAGTTCAAATATTAGATGGTATACTGTGTATTAGCCCTGTTTGTCAAATGATCAAATACATACTTTGTTTTGATGCTCATACAAGATATATTAGGTCTAAACTTGGTTTGCCAATCATTAGTTGCATCACTTGCATTTTGCATCTTGGGTTTTTTTGAATATATCATTCAAAGTAAATTATATTTAAATATTGGTTAAAGTAGTGATGCTTCTGTAAGGGATTAATAATGTTGTTTTCTTATAGATCCATATGCCACTGAACTGGCAAAAATAAATATTATATTACCATTGACCCTTATAATATAAGGTCCATAATATTATATGGGTATTAATTTAGAATAAAGTTAGTAATTAACAAATTTTGAAATTATATTGGGCATTTTCAAAAAATCTGACAGCTGTCATGTCAGATCTACTTTTGATTTAGCTTTAATAATGTTGGTGGGTCACTTGTTGATAGATGGCGCTTTGACGCACCCGGTAGTTCAACTTCCGGATTGATTTAGGCGAGGAATATGGTGGGTGTTTTCTTTAATATTATTTAATTTAATTCTAGCAGTATTTATATTGTAATTAAATCATTAAATTAACGACCCATTCGTGAAACTACAGTATTATATAATTCTGCCAATAGTTCACGGTTTCATGGATATTCATTGTATAAAATTTGGAAGTAAACTTTTTGGGTAATCGTCACAATTTGCCCGGTTGGCTTATCGAGGATTTATAAAATCTGATTTGCTATCAAGCATTTGGGCAAATGACTCATTGCTGTTGAGTTTTCAAGCAGATTTCCTTTCAGTTCTGTGATTCCAAAATCCAAAACTCGCTGTCTGTCAAAAAATCAGATGTAAATGATCATTTAAGTTGCTCAACCCACAGTACTTCCTGGACTCTTGAGTTTTCTCTGCTGACCCATCAAGAAGGCCTGTGATATTGCTATGCCTATTAATAGCTCTTCATTGATAAAAATAAGTTAATACTAGCCAAACCTATTAAAATTCAATCAGCATATTGGGTTTGTGTCAACTTCCTTCTTCCTATTAATGTTTAGCCCAACAGACTAGCTACAAAATATGTGCATACCGGTACATTAGCAGAATATTTCAATCAGTGGCGTGGGTCTTGCGTTGAATTTGAATTAATTCTGTTGTCGTTGATTATATTTGTGAATAAAATAAAAGTATTTAATCCAATATTGATAAATCAGCACAAACTACATGTCAGTTGTACTATGAGCAATAGTTTTGATTGACTAGACCTCGATTAATAAACCAGTGTTAATTTAAGTCAGTCATAATTCAATCTAAAATTTGTAAACAAATTAATTTCTGCTTAATCTTTCGAAGTTTATAAATATTTTCTTTTCGCTGATATGAATAACACATCAAATCAACGATGTTCAATGCTATAAATGTACATATATTTTGACCTAATTCAGAAAAAGTTTCACTCTTTGAGGGAAGATAACATACAGTAATTTGCATTTACTGGAACAATTCGTGGGGTAGAACTCTTCAAATTCCAGCCATATGTTCTTTAAATAAGTGTGCATCAATGTGTGCACAGACAGACAGTTAACTAACAAAACCAAAATAGTTTCTGTCCAATAAAATCTGTATCCTAATCCTACATGTATTAGTTTTTGTTTGCTGGTATATAAAATATTTGTTTGCCTCGTTCGGATCTTTTGTTTTATTTTCAGGGGGCTTAAACATTTTTATTCTTACATTACTTACAAATATTTTTTTCAGTCGGCAACGTTGAAACCCTACTTAACTGCTGTGCGTAACACAGTTACAGCTGCCATGTGTGTTCAGAATTTTGACTCACAAGTTGTAGAAAGACACAATAAACCAGAAGTAGAAACAAAGTAGGTTTATTTTTTATTGAGATTCAAAATATATATGAAAAAACAGTGTTACATAATGACTATTTGGTAACAAACAATTTAACATTATCATGTTGCACATGTTTATTTCACCATTGTAAAGGTAAATCAAATTTTCAAAGATTAATTTATTAGTTTTATAGTATCCCTTCTTGCCACCATGCTGCAAGAAAACATTATTCTGGAAAGCCCTTTTTATTGAGCTAAGTATGTAACCGTAAACACAAGTATTCCTTTTTTTCAGCTAATTGAGCTTGAGTGTAAATGCTTGTATTATAATAATAGAATAATTTATAATATTCTTTTTTTTTCTCTCCAATGATTAGATCAAGTAAAGAATTATTACTACAGTCTGTAGTTGTTAGTCGTAATGAGAAAGAAAGAGTTTTAATAGAAGGTTCCATTAATTCATTACGTATCAGTATAGCTGTTAAACAGGTAGGTGTACTGTACTTTAATTATAGTACAAGTATAGTTTGTTACTCCTACAGGGGCCACAGTGGCATACTCAATAAGGTTCAGGGTTTGATCCCGTGGTGGCCGAGACAGTTTTCAATTGTCTTGTGTGGTTTCCCATTGGGAGTACCCGGCAAGGAACTGTCTAGTCATTGTACGGTATGAAATACTGAGAGCCTGTGTTCGCATTGGCTTGATTGTTAATGAACCCTTAACAGTTATAATTAGAAATAAGAGCAGGCTGTAGCCATGCTGGTCGAGCCAAAGTTTACTCATAGTGCACTGGATGGTGTATGCCCGTCTTTATTAGCTCAGTCTGTGTAACTCATTTCCTTAGATACTGTTAGTCATTTAAAGGATTTTCGAGCCTTTGCAAACTACAAATCTCTGAGAGGAATATCAGTCTTATTAATGGTTTACTTCTGTTCAGTATTTATAACAATATGAATGTGTCAAATCTTGGTGGATTTCTTGAACCAAAGCTGTGAGATTAACTAGATATTTTGGCTTTGTATTCTTAATTAAATGTTAAATATCAATTTGAGTACATTTTAGTATCGTATTGAATAAGCCTTTTAAAATATGATATGTTTTGGAAAATTTAAAAGACAATCAGCAACTTACAGAATATTATCTACAAACTGATATTAGTTATTTAGTTGTGTTATTGTGAACCAAAAGCTAGGTTTCAGTTTCATTGATTTCATTAATAATCGCAATTATTTTGTAGGCTGATGAAATAGAGAAAATTTTATGTCACAAATTTATGAGGTTCATGATGATGAGAGCCGAAAATTTCTTTATTTTAAGAAGGAAACCAGTGGAGGTATGTTGACTTTCAGTTGATTTTATTTCTTTATATCCCTATTTAATATACTTCCTTTGATGTTGGCCTACCATTATTTAAAGTAATGCTACCATCTACTCTCCTGAATCGTCTTCAGTGTATCCAAAACACTGCAGCAAGGGTAGTGTCACTCGCTTTAGCCAAAAAACTAGCACCCTTAAAGACCTATATTTTCTACCAGTACACTTCGGGATAAAGTATAAAATTTTGTGCTTTACTTTTCGCTGCATGAACGACAGTGCTCCAAAGTATCTCTTGGACCTACCGGAACCGTACACTCCACCAAGAACACTCAGATCCCAAGATAAAAATCTTCTTGTTGTGCCAAAAACCAAAACGGTTCGTTTCGGTCAGAAGTGTTTCTCACATGTTGCTCCAAAAGAATGGAATGAATTACCAATGGATGTTAAGAACTCACCTTCTCTAGAAGTATTTAGATCTAGACCCAAAACATACTTTTTCACAAAAGCATTCACCATCTGACAGAGTGTTTCACTTTTTGGACCTCGCTTTGAGCATGCTTAGTCATGGAAACAGCGCATTATAAATAGACTATTATTATTATTATTATATTTCATAGAAATTCATGTGCATATTGTTTTCGTATTAGATACATTTTCACTCAAGCCATTTGTTATTGTACCAGTAGATTCTAAGAGCACGATTTTGTCTATTACTCTACATTTGACTTGAGCCTGTCTTGGTGACCTCAGCTATTAGGATGGTGTCCAAAAGCTTAACCTATGACCTGATATATTTAGTAAATTGTTAATTTTGTGTGTTTGAAATTAACTAAAGACTTATTTCTGCCCTTTTGCAATTGACAGTTGCTAGTTTTAGTGCCACCAATTATGAAAAAGTGTAATTTATTACAAACCTGTAGTACCTAGATTATGTTGAGTAGATTTCAAACCCTTTTTTGTTTCTCTCTCCCTCTAATACCTTATCGGTCATATTTTGACTATATTTGTTAATCTCTAATATTATATGCAACTGTAGATGGAGGGCCTGACAAGGGCAGCTGCCTAGTCGTTCAGATGGGACAAAAAACAAGGTCCTGTGTACACATTGGCGTGCATGTAAAAGATCCCTTGGCAGTTGGAATTCATTTGCTGCCCGGGCCAGAATTTTCCCTCATAGCACACTGTATGGCGTATGCCCGTCTTCAATTAGTCCAGGTTAAACGTTAAACCCCATTCATTCATTTCATTCATTATATGCAATTTTATTTTCAGGGCTATGATATCAGTTTTTTGATTACCAATTTCCATGCTGAACAAATGTTAAAACACAAACTGGTGGATTTTCTTATAACATTTATGGAAGAAATTGATAAAGAAATTAACGAGATGAAATTAGCAGTTAATTCACGAGCTAGAATCAGTGCTGAAGAGTTCTTAAAACATTTCTAAATGCAAGCTTTATAGGATTTAACTTTTATATGTAAGTTTATGGTATATGTATATTTTCTTGTTAGTAATAATAAAAAGTACACTGATCTATTTTATAAATTAATGGGGGTGGGGTGGATGGCTGAATGGTTAGCGTGCGCACACTGTTTCATAAAGCCTGTCATTGAGTCAACTGGCGTGGTTTCGAATCTCCGATTGTACAAGCAAGGAATAGAGTCGCTTGTCCAACCTCATGGGTTTTCTCGGGGTCCTCCGGTTTCCTCCCACTGCTAAAGACCCCTATGTGCAAGCGAATTATTGAAATAAAATTAAACCATATGTTAATCCAGAAATGACCTAGTTTGTGTAGAGTGGGTGTTAAACCCATTTCTCTCCTTTTAAATGAATGGTATGTATTAAAAGACTATTTACTGGAAGCTGTTCTGAAAGCATCTTGAATGATTTTTTATGAACAATGAAATTCCACATGGATAAATTGTGAGATAAAGAATGAATGCTGCATGTAAGATTTTAAGACACTAACCTTGAAAACTTTGTGCCATGCTATTCTGATGTGTGATAGATAAATAGTTTTCAGAAATATTGGCTAAGTAATGACCTTCTTAAAGGAAAGGAAATTGTTTATCTATTTTGTTAGAATGTACATGTATAATGGTAGATAAATGTGATAGACACACCGATCAATCTTATTAAAACACAGATCCTAATTTTTTTCATATTTTATAGTTCAAAATTTCATTTTACTTGTCTTTATGTTTTGTACTAAACTGTGGGGAATCTACAAGTAACATAAATTCTGATTGGTTAATCAAATGTCTGACGTCGTTGGGTCAAAAGCTGCTCATATGACCTCTGAACCATTCTATCACTACAACTCATCAGATATTCATTGAAAAAGGAGCCTAACAAAATCTTAAATGTTGATTCTAGTGGCTGTCATTGTTGTCTGTTGGTAGTTAGAATACAGCAATAGAAGGTGTGGCCCATCTGCTTTTAATTTACACAAGATTCAGTCAGTAGGTTTCACATATTTTGGTATTGTAATACATGTACTTCTAATATTTTATTTCAGATATATATGGCTGTATCATATTACCAGAAGAAAAGACCTCATGGGTTAAGATATTTTAACCTAATTGTATAAACTTCTTCATCTTTCATTAATATAATTATAAATACAACTTGTATATATTATATATAAATAAACTGATAGGAAATAAACATGTCAAGTAATCACTTTTTATTACTTACTGTGTAATTTTAATATAGCAGTTGATCGATAAATTTCATATTGGCTAACTCTGACATTATGTGCTTCTTTTTTTTCAATGGGGTATGCTTGATATCAGTAGCAACACCGTATTTATTTCTGGTATGTAGAGGCGAGGTTAAAATAATTAGTTCTAGTATATTATGGTTAGATAGTACATTTTGTTATTTCTGCTTGCTACAAGGGGATATTAGTGTAGGCCTACTATTTGTAGGATTATTATGTTATTTAAAAAAACCCAACAAAACAATTAGCTAGAAACACAGGTAGAAAGCAGTAGGTGGACTGGAGATAACATAAAATCATACATGAATAATAAATTAAATAAAAAAAAAAGTTCTACGTTATTTTAATGGTGTATATTAGTGACATTGGCAGCACCACTACGCAATTTTTATACACCCACATTGCCGTCGGTCAGGTGTCCACAATTACTCTAGAGGCTAAAGTTTATTTCTGATTGACTTTATACACAGTGTTAAAGATCATAACTAGACAAAGAAGCCTGTACGACTTAGCTGCTGTGGGCGTATGTTTTGTTACCAGGCAACCTATCTTTTGTATGTTTGTACATGAACTTTCATCACAATTCAATCACAGTCTTTAAAATAAGAACAATACATTAATCTTGAAATGTGTTGCTACTGTTGTGCTACATCAAAATTTTCAGAAAAGCTTAAGCTTGCCATATTACATGTAACATGTAGCTCTTTACTCATGGTTTATTTATCAAATCAGTAATGAGAATTAAATGCAATAATTGAGCAATTGAATTAAAAGAATACTTCATATAAGAAGTAAATGCAACAGGACAATTAACGTGCACAAGTTTTCTGGTGAAATATTACAAAAAGGCACATAGTACTATGTTGCAGTGATGGGATTTCACCCATTATATTCTGGACTTTTCCAAATCTTTTTTCGAAATGCCCAAAATTGTCCAACCAGGAATATGCCCAATCGGACATCAAGACATGTTGAAAAATATATAAATTCCAAAATTAATATAGTGTACTGAGTGTATAACATAACTACCGTGCAGCCCGATTAGTGCTGATAACAGTATGTTGTCAATTTTAAAAAAAAACAAACAATTCAAGTAAATTGTATAAACATATTCGATAATGCAGGATAACTGCATAGCAAAATACAGACAAAACATGCAATGTAGGAATGCAGTATAGGGTGTATGTATGCATGACATAGCTCATACTAATCTTATTTATTACTACTAAGTTAAAGATTTTATATATATAAAACACTGGTCTGTGTAATTTGAATTAAGCTGAATTATTTAAATATATTTTTGAATAAATAACATTTTGTAATGCATGTTGATCAAATTGTGAAAAAAATATTGTTAACATCGTTCTATGTACATGTATTGAAATTAAGATTAATAATAAAAAATTTTCGTATAAAAATATTTGGTTTATTTTTATTTTTTTTAAAGACACATTATGTAAGAGCTAAATCTTCCTATTGCAGCTCTTTTTTCTGCTTTCAAATTATGTCGTTTGGATGGGAAAAAACCTAGGTCCCGTGTATACTTAAAAGATCTCTTGACAGTTGGAATTCAGTTGCTGCCCGGGCAAAATTTCCCTCATAGCACACTGTATGGCGTATCGTTTTTAATAAGCCCAGGTTGGGTGCAGAAGCGTAGGACGTCAAACCCCATTTCATTCATTATAATAATGACATGCCCATAATCAACTCTTATTGCCATCAGGTCAGATGGCTCTGGTTTTAAGATTAGAACAGCACCAGCCACTCAAGAGTTTAGCGATAAACTAAGATGAGTACCGTTGCTAAGATAATAAACAATTGAATGGGACTATACTTCGTCAAACCTTTCAACACTATTTGACTGAAATTTACAATATTATATTTCTCTTTGATTGCATAACAGACTTACAGCAATAACAGCCATCTCTTTATCTAATTTTTACATAATATGTCTATAACTACACAGCCAAGTTTAAGCTCAAACAAAATGTTCTATCTTATTAATTTGATATCCCCAGTGCATGTCAAATTTGAAGATATTTTCTGGTGTGGACAATGTGTATTGAATATGGGAGCAGATTATTATGGCTGTATAAGCTATAGAAAGAGAGAAATCGACACAAAATAGGTCAATTTTGGGTCTAACATGTGGTTCAAATTTATTTCAACAATTTGCTTGTTTGAAGAAATCTTTTAACAGCTACAGAGCCACCCTGTTAATAATAACACATAATAATTCCATTCATATTAAATATGGAAGCAGATTATTATGACGGTATTAGCTACAGAGAGAGAAATAGGGTTTAACATCCACTCAACAATTCACTATTTTAGCAGCTACAAAAAGCCACCCTGTTAATAATAACACATAACAATCCCATTCATGACTTCATTCTTTTTTGGGTGGCTTAGTGAGTAGAATGTTGGCTCGCTAACCTGAAGGTGCCATGTTGGATCCCTTTAATAACTGAGAAAGTTCATCGGGATTGAAATTTACTTTCTTGGCCAATGCAGGGATCGAACACTTGACCTGCTGGCTTGCTAGCCTGGAGGTCGGGTGTTCGATCCCTGCATTGGCCGAGAAAGTTAATCTCGATTTTCCGGCGTGGTTTCCCCTTGTCAGTGATGCAGAACTAAGGCCTGGCAAGGACAGCTGTCTAATAACAAAAAAAACGAGGTAACGTGTACAAATTTCCCTCATAGCACACTGTATGGCGTATGCCAGTCTTCCATTAGCCCAGGTAAGGTGCAGAAGAGTAGGAAGTTAAACCCCCATTCATTTCATCAGGATTTTCCAGCGTTGTTTCTCCTTCAGGACCCATGTACACATTTGCATGCATGTTTAAGATCCCTTGGCTGTTGGAAATTGATATATCAGTACGCTGTAGCGACGCTGTCCAGGAAAAATTTCCCTAAAAGCACATTGTATAGCGTATGCCTTTCTTCATTCGCCCAGTTGGAGCAGAATATTCAGAGGTAAAATGATAGAAAAGTACTTAATTATATTAATATATACTTTGTGTCGTGTTTCGCTGTAAATTTGTAATCTTTTTATTAAAATTTTATCAATTCTGTTCAATATTAATTTATTTCAAAATACTTTGTACAATTTCCATTTGATGTAAAAAAGAAGAAAACATAACACCAACTTTGAAATACATCATAATATATATTAATATAATTTCATTATTAGGCAACCATCACCTTTAGTAAAATATACACCAATAAAAGTCTAGTGTGGATTTCAGAAAAACAGAGCTTTGTATGTAGACTGCTTGAATCAAATTTTATTTGCATAAGATATTTCAGACTTTCAGGTATAAAATATTGACCAGCAAAGGAAAATTAACATAAAGACACACATGTGATGGCGGCTGAGAGGGCATACAAATGAGGGATACAGCCATTTAAACATACATTATGCAAGAGCTAAACCTACCTATTGCAGATCTTTCTTTAGGCCTTAAATGTTATATTTTATAAATTGTAGCTCAAAATTGTTTTAAAAAACAATTCTGAGCTACAATTTTTAAAAATAAATGTTGTTTTACCATTAATTAATTATTGTTTATAAAAGCAGAATACGGTACAGTAGACCCGTTAATATTTAGATGAGATCTATATTATCATTGTATCAATTGACAAAGAAGGCAAGGGATTACGGCCTGAAGGCACATACATATGCACTGTAAGCTGCCAGACATTGGAATTAAATCTAACAAAAATCACTAACAGTTAAAACAATGTACATTTCCAATGAAAGATTTGTAAGACTTGAGTTGAGTACATTAATATTTACACTGTGTATGCATCTTCGCGTAATGGATTTAAACAGGGGTTAGGTTACTAGGTAGGTAGTGTATTATATTCATATATTAATTATAGCTTGCTCTCCTGTTAACAATACCCTAGTTTGTAGAGAACTTATATAGGACTTCACATGTTCAATCCATTTCATGCTGGAATAAAATATTGTTCAAACTAATACCCTAGTGATTAGAAAGACTTTAACACAACAATATTATATAATAAATATTTACATCTTATGGGGTTTGTACCATAAACAAGACAAACAGTGAAATAATACTGAAAGAGTTACATATAGATTAAGATAGATATGGTCTTTGAATTTATATCCAGAGGAAACACATACTTCCTATCCCGGATAATATATTCTGAATGCAAAATGTATGTATTATTTTGATTTTATTTTGAGTATGAAATGTATGTATTAACATTAATTAAATATTTATATATCTTTAAACGTAGAAAAACTCATTTTATCCCTCCATTCTCCCCCACCCACACTTTATTTATGCATATAAATCATTTATAACTAAGTTAGGATAGAAAATATTAATTGCACTCAATTATCACAGATTTGGTGCCAGCCAATTTAAACCTTTCATTGCTAATTCATAACCCATAAAACATGCCTGAAAAATAAAATTATGATTAAATTAGAACAGACAGTTTCACATTTCCTCAAACATATTGACAAGTATACAATTATGGCACATAAAGAAATAAATGACTGGTATTAATGTATCCGGGATATCAAAAAAGATTCTTTTGAAGTCATTCGATTCATTGTTAAATGGGATGGTCAGGGTACAGAAAATACTATTTTGGTGGCTAAATTTCTTAAATCAAAAGTTAGGACTTTTTAGTACAGTTTTCTTTAATCTACCATTAATTACATGTCCAATATAATCATATATATATAAAACGTCTGGATCTCAGAAGCCACGGCATGAATCATTTTTATAATAAAAATAAAATAACATCCTCATCGCTACATCACGTTTATATTTCCAGCAGTTAAGGGAAGTAAGTCTTTTAAAATGTTGGAAGGGCTAGTATACATATTAGAATTACAAAATCTATGATTATGTTGCTTCTAAATGAATCAATGCGGCTTCTAAATAAACTGGTATTTAGCCTAGTAGCTGGCTTAGCATACAGTAAGCGGTAAATGTTAGTGATGGTAACCAGAATTCCTAATTCCTATATAAAGCATGCTTAAAGAAAAGATGAAATAAATGTAGAAGCTTGAAATGTGATGTTTGTGAGAAATCAATTAATCACAGTGATCCTTTGTCAAAATTGTATTGTTTTTTGGCCGATTTTGTCTGAGAAACAGAACATTTGTTTTGTTTTGTTTTGTAATAATAAACTTACTGCATTGGCAGGAAAAGCTCGTAACATTACAGGAGTAAAACCTTTATAAAGGGAGAGAATTCCTTCTTCCTTCATTAACTGTCTAAATACATCTCGTATACCATTGGGATATTTACCTTCAGGAGCTGTGAAAATCAAGAAGAATGTTTTATTATTAAATTGATGAAATAAACAACCGTCATAGTTTTCTTTTGCAAAAAAAAAATCAAATCAAAACGACAATCAGGCAGTCTCATATCAGGAAAGCTACATACATCATACACCTTATCTATAATCTTAAGACTCGGATGCATGTTTTTTGGCTTTATGTAAACATATGTTTTTACCTGTTTGTAATCTAGATTTTAACACATCAGGTGGAATAGCTACAGCCCAGTTAAATATACCAGCAACACCTCCAGCTACTAGAGTTCTACCAACACTTAAATCACTACGACTGTAATAAACATTAAACATAGAAATACATTTATAACATAATATAGCATAGAAATACATTTATAACATGATATAAATATAGCATAGAAATACATTTATAACATGATATAACTATAATATAGCATAGAAATACATTTATAACATTATATAAATATAGCATAGAAATACATTTATAACATGATATAACTATAATATAGCATAGAAATACATTTATAACATGATATGATTATACTATAACATAATATAAATATAGAATAAAAATACATTTATAACATAATATATAGAACAAATACAGCCTAAAATGTCTTCTGCCTTCATCCCTATATAAATAGATGAACTCATTATAATAGTAACTTGAAAATTTTTCTTTTTACAAAGGACAGAACAATCAAATCACTCCGCTTGTCCTTATGAACATCAACATGAAGTTCAAACATTTTATCTCAGTTATTTTGTTCAAGAGTCCTCAGCAATCAAACTTGATCAAGGTATTGATGTAATGAAACTAAAGGCCAATTTCTGCTTAGTCCTAGCTAAAATTTCTCAATTCAGCTAATTTAAACACCTAAACGAAGTTTGAACTTCAATTAAGAAGAGTTATTGTTTTCTAAAAGATGTGGCGCACAGATGGACAAAAAATGGTTGAAAAATTCTAATCGTCCTCTGCTGTCACCAAAAGTTGGGCAGCAATAATCACTCCAGATAATAGTAATCAATTCTAATGATCCCACGTCCCTCCAATTAAGGTAGAGAACTAAGCCCTTGTATACATACAGTTCATGAGTGAATTCCTGGATTGTATCAGGCCTACACATATCAAACAAGTGGTGAACCTTATCTAACTGAAATAATAAGTTACCTTCCTCCTGCTGGAGTTAAAATATGTTGTAACCATTCGTATACCATAAAATACATTCCACTAGCTGGTACATCACGTAATAATGTAGCTGCTGTACCACGATATAAACTTCTAATACCTCCTTCTTTATATAACTGTTTAATACAATCTATAGGACCATTGTAAATAGCTGGCTTACCTGAAGCAGCTTGTACCTGGATATAACAAATATAAATATTAAGATAAAAAACATTTTTGTGGGTGTTTATTTTTGTATTTAAGAATGACTATTGGGGGATCGACAAAACAAGTTTTATTCAAATAATTATCAATTCGATGATCCACAGATTTCGTTACTTTATCATTCGGTCTCAATTATGTCCTCTCACTTCTTAATTATGGAGTAACTTCTCACTATAGATTAATTCTGAAATCTTATTTATAGAGATAGTGTTAACAACAGTTAGCCTACAGGTCATTGCTCTGCGGTTGACTATAAATGGACAGCACACCCAACATTAAATTTATTGCAATTTAATGAGACAAATTTAATGTGAATAATAAAAATGTTGCTTAAATTTTAATTTATTGCAAATATGAAATAGGGTTTAACTTCATACTGTTCTGCTCGGAATGGGCTAGTAAAGACCGGCATACGCCATACAGGTGTGCTACAAGGGAAATTCCCCCCCCCCCTGAGTTCCCTGGGCAGCGGTACTATGGCCTACTATTATATCCAATTCCAAATGCCAAGGGCCTTTTTTAAGTGCACAGGACCTCCATTTCCGACCCATCAAAACAACAAGACAACTGTCCTTGTCAGGCAATCACAGACCACTTAGGTGCACCCTTCATGGTCATAATACATGTACATGTATATGATATTACATATACTCTTTGCACAGGCACTTCAAGGGACTCATTGTTGGTTGGGCGACTAAAAAAATTATTTGAAAAAGATAATTTCATTTTTCACACCTTTTTCTTCGTTTAGAGATTCCAGAAGAAAGATTTCTTTTATTTTAAATATGACTTACTGAAGGTTGTGAAACTTTAAAGACCCAAAACAAGTGTTAAAAATCTACCTGAAGCAAGCATTTAATTCTTTCACCAGGAGCCATAATAACTGTAGTAAATACCCCAGCTACCATACCCGCTTTAAATAATTGAGCATATCTACAAATAAAGACAATAAAATCTCTCATTAATTATGTAATTTGCAACAAAAGACATAGCTCGGAGGGGGGGGGGGGATATTAGCAATTACGAATAAAAGATTGATGTTTTCATTGACAACTGAAGGATAATAATGTTGATGACAATCAAATTGAAATATGATAGAATAAGTTATACAGTTTCCAAATATAATTTATAATAATGGCTAGAAGCAATATAGCCCAGTTGGAGCTGACATGCTATAAAATTCCATTCATTCCTTTATTTATGGAGTGACAATCTGTCTTTGTTCAAAGTTTTATGTTATTACATAAAAGCTAAAGTGACATAATCCATTTTGTGCTCTATTGTTGACACATTATCACACAATAGCTCAACCTAATTTAATCTAAATCAATGTGGTTTACCAATTTACCACTTTTAATGAAATCGAAACAATTAATATACACTTTGCAAATTTTGAACTGAAGTTTTTCACTAATGAAGTCATCATCCATCTAAATGTCTAGTAATCCTATGTATTGAAAGTGGTGTCCAATTATACAGTAGTCATTAATTAGAATGTGTGAACTGTAACCACATGTAGTTGCAAAAGATTATAGATCAAGATACCACTTTTAGTGTGATAGCATGCTGATATATTGAAAAGGGTGTGTCCTCACTGTGCCCACTTTTGATTAATCCAATTAAGGTCTAATTAGGATTAGTGTATTAAGCGGATTAGGATTAGGTGTTATAGGTAATTAGATGGAAAAAAAACCCAAATATTTTTTTTTTTATTTTTCGATGTTTTATATATATTTAATAGAAATATAACATACATGGATACATCATACATCACATTAGCACTTTATAATTTAATAAAAATATAACAATTTTCGATGTTTTATATAATAAAATATGTAATAAGAATATAACATACATGGATATATCATACATCACATTAGCACTTTATAATTTAATGAAAATATAACAATTTTCGATGTTTTATATATAAAATATGTAATAAAAGTATAACATACATGGATATATCATACATCACACAAAAACAAGATAAACAATGAAAATTTACAATGTAGTTAAACGGGCTACGCCATCGGCATACTCGAATACAGTCTTTATACCGTTCTGAAGATCTGTTTTCAGAGTTTGGAGTCGGGTTTCTAGTTGCCTGTACTTTCTTCTCTTAGGCCGTAATTTTCCGTTGGCGCCTAACTGGAGAATGGTTACTTCGGAGTAGCTTGTTCATTCTTAAAAAAAGCCACCAACTTAAAAATATTTGGGTGAGGGGTGGCAATAATGGATGTTATCTTGGAATGCCATCCTTCAACATGGTTAATTGTGCGTGGACCTTCAGTGTGGAAATGGTTCCACATCATTCTGCCATGCTGCCCTCCACCCAGAACTCAGTTTCAACATGGTTCATTGTGCGTGGACCTTCAGTGTGGAAATGGTTCCACATCATTCTGCCATGCTGCCCTCCACCCAGAACTCAGTTACGTAATCTGCAAATTGCAACACTCTGGCATCTTGGAGTGGTGCATCATCAAGGGCACACAGCCATACATCTTCAACCTGTTGTATTGGAATTGATGGTAATGCTGCTGCTTGCTTGACGATTTTATTGATTTCTGGCACCCGAGAAAAATCTGCTTGTAGCCATATTTCTGCGCATTACGCCATATACACTGACCAAAGTGAAAAAAAGACCTTTTAGTTCTGTCCTCGGCAACAAAGTTCTCACAAATTATAAGACTGAATATTTAGTCACTTTCAATATTTGTTTTTTTCCATCTAATTACCTATAACACCAAATCCTAATCCGCTTAATACACTAATCCTAATTAGACCTTAATTGGATTAATCAAAAGTGGGCACAGTGAGATGTAACCATTGAAAAGCAGCCAATAGTGGTGTTAATCACTAATTGAGATTTTAGTGACATAACACCTACTTAATGACCATCATCTCATATCCAAAGTTATTTAATTTCTAATTACATCTTGTGAGCGTATGTGGCATAGAGATAGAGAGCCTTCTCAACCTTGTGGGTTTCCTCCAAGCACTCCGGTTTCCTCCCACTGCTATATGTTAGTTAAACCATATGTTAGTCCGGAAATGACCTAGTTTATGTTGTGTGGACGTTAAACCCCAATTCTCTCTCTCTCATATATTTTATCAGGTATGCCCTTGCTGGGTATGTAAATATTATATAATACTAGAACACTTGGATACAATCACTTGGGTTAATTGTACTGCAACATCTCAACAAGATTTAACAAGCCATTTTTAAGCAAATACCCAATGTACATAAAAACAACTTGTTAAATCTTGTTGAAATGTTTCAGTTCAATGAACCAAGTGATTGTATCCATAATAAGTGTTCTAGTATTATATCATAAATCAATTGTTAAATGCCTCTCAAGGAATATATGTAAATATTGTATTGCTCTAGAAAATGTCTTTGTAAAGCGCACATTAATCTAACCATCTTAACTAACTAATAAACATTATGCATATAAATAAACGATTAATTACTGTATATTCATGTGTAACTATGTAATATTCAATCAGAAATTGTATTGTGTCTGCTATAGCAAATAAACACAACAAAGACAAAATACATTGTGAACTATACTAAAATCACTCAAGCAGTCGGGACAAATCAGACCACTGACCTCAATTTCTGTAGCAATTGTCAACCAGCTAATTAGGAATCTTATGCGACATGCATGAATAGCAGAAAGAAAAGGCTACAGCAAAGATTCCAAATTACTAAGCAACTGTTATCGATCAAGAAAACAAAACATCTTTTTAAATATTCCAATTAAATATTTAAGGAATCAATTTGGCATAATTCCAATGTTTTAGCTGCCCAAATAGAAAAGTGACCACAAAATTTTGGGGTTCCCAACTTTTACTAGAACCAGAAATGAACAAAACAAGTGAGAAAAATTTAGATTTGTTTGCCATTGCTATAGAAGTATACATGTAATATCAACAGTTTTTTAATAGTTTCATTTACAATTACAATCCATTGTCAGGAAAAACTGATAATTACCATAATCTGAGTGTGACCAGTAAAAGGTTAACGATCAAGTAAGAGCTTAACTTACACCTAGTCTAGTATTACTGTTCATTATTTCATTCACATTTCCTCATTGAACTTAAAATACACAGAACATAATTCTATGGATATGATATGAAATGGGCTAATGAATACTGTGGAACACAATAAATGCCCCATTATCTTCGGGAGCCACAATGGCTAAGTGGGTAAGACGCATGCTCCCCCGGTTGACCAAGACAGTTTTTCAGGATTTTCCAGAGTATTTCCCCTTGTCAGTGGTACAGGGCCTGGTAAGGAAAGCTGTCTAGTCATTCGGATGGGATGAAAAACCAAGGTCAAACATGTACGTAAAAGATCCCTTGGCAGTTGGAATTCAATATAAGAGTATGCCATAGCATGGCATATGCCCTTGTCATTTCATTTCATACATATTTGTATGAGTTATGGTATTCCAAAGAAATGTCTTGTGTATGGTACAGTATGCTAGTATATTGTATATAGGAGGACTATTCTAATCATTCTAATTAATCCAATAATAATTGGTCCTTTCTAAATGCCACCAACTTACGTTAAAACATCATCAGGTTTATTCTGTTGAAGACGTTTGCCAACACCAAAACCGAAAAAACAAATAGCAAACATAGGTGCAACACCAGCTAATGGAGCTCCCATTCCTTTATATAAACCCAAAAAGCCCTGAAACAACAATTAGTATTAGAGCTTTTAAAATTTTCTCATTCCAATTTTTTGTCAATTCCTTTTAAATAGGTACATGTAGGTTTGGGGATTTATCTTTTCATTTGCATGATACAGATAAATATGAATTTAAATTTTAATCTAAGCTTTGGCCAAAGGAAAAGTTTCTAAGAATTCTGTTTACAATAAATCAAAAATGAACTGCCAGAGTGCCGGTACATGTATTGTTTATATGATTACCTCTTTCTTCACAATTTGCATTGCACAATCAAAGGTACCTGCATAGAGTGGTGACTGGCCTGGTGGCGGCTTTGGCATAGTCTGTATTCTTACCTAAAAAAGCAAAATATGCTATGAATGTAGCTTGTAGATACAATGTATGATTATTGACAGTTTTGTTCACAATGAAATAACACAGTTCCCAGGATTGTCAAGTAGAAAAAAAATCCATACATTTGAGGTATATTATATTCTATCAAACAAATTCAAGAAAATCAGGACCAAAATTATTGTCATGACGTCTTATAAATCGGAATCTATATTCAGTATTTTGCATTGACTGAATATATTAATCTCTTTATTATGTCAAAGGGTTATTTTCCTGTAAATCAAAAGGTAATTTCTTTGGTCATAATATGGTCATGTCGCTTAAAAGCTGTCAAGAATCATGACCGATCATGTCAACATCACGTCCAAAATATATTTTATGTTTTATGACGAAAAGGTCTTTATTCTGATAAAATTGAGTTGAATTATGTAGCAAGGTTCAATCACAAAATATTTAACACAACTTACGACTGATTTATACCACCAGTTAAAAGGGAATATCAAGAATCCCTTCATTTTATTTGCAGTGGAAAAAGCTGCCGTGAAAAGATTGAGGAGATCGCTTGTTACATTTCCTTCATGGCAATGGACATTAATTTTTGTGTCTCTGATAGTTTGATAAGTTATGGAAATGGAGAGAGAGAGAAATGGGGTTTAACGTCCACTGGACACAAACAATTTTGGGACTAACATATGGTTTAATTTCATTTCAATAATTTATTCGCGCAAAGGGGTCTTTAGCAGTGGCAGGAAACCAGAGGACCCGGAGAAAACCCACAAGGTTAGACAGGCGATCCTACTCCTTGCCATGTAGAACCTAAGATTCGAAACCATGCCAGTTGACTCAATGACAGGCTTTATGATACAGCACACACATGCTAACCATTTGGCCATCCAAACCCCCTTTATCAAAATGGGCCAGGATTATTATTATGATATCTATCGACTATATGGTAAGCATTTTCTATGTTACATTTATGATAAGCAGCACAGAGTAATTTTGTTTTATAAAAGAGGAACCTACATGGTTCAACAACTAATGATGATTGCGGCTTATGCCTTGTACTGTTGTACAGTATGTCGTTTACGAGAAACAATACAGTTTACTTATATCATTTGGTAGAGCCTTTTAATAAGGATGTGTCTAGGGTTAATATTTTCTTTCATGTTTTGAGCCCATTCAAATACTTATGAATTAATGGGCTAATTCATATTATATCCATTAATTTACACAGTATATAAAAAGATAGAAAATACATATACATGTACAACATTTTCATCTCACTGTACTGTACTAATGAGGGAATAATAAAATAAGAAAGATATTTTTGTACTGCTGTCAATTAAGTCAAAATCACAACCAACACACAAATGTCAACATGTAAAAGTCATGACCACAACAATAAATATATGTTCTCATTTGTTCATATGCAATTACTTTCTATACATTTGACATACCGGTAAATGAATGCAGAAGCATGTTAGATATGTATTTCAATGGAAAATATATCTGGCCTATAATGTAAGTCTTGGGATTAAAAAAAAAATGTTCATGAAAGAAATCACCAGCGCAACACTTCAGAAAAAACCTATATATATTTTGAGGGGACATATTACTATTATTACATAATATAAATATATGGTACACTATTCTTCAAATAAAACAGGTCTGATTTTTTTTGTACTGGTTCAGTATGTTATTATAAATTGCATGTCAATCTTTCAAACTCACCACCACAACATTCACGCTGACCTCTTACATTTTTGCAACTGTGTCAAAATTACTTTGAGGGTTATCTCTCTTTACATATTTTAGGAAAGTACAATAATTTCTGTGTAGAAAAACTACAATGTACAGCATTTTAGTGTATACATGTACATGTCTTTTATTTCCAACTCCTGTTGTGTCACACTTTCTGCAGTATACTGTGAACAGATCCATATAGTAAATTCTTAATTACACCTTCATTTGAACAAGTATACGGAATGCTACAAATACAGTATTAAATCTAGCAGGATAAAATTGAACTCTCATAAAATGTTTTATCACTTATAGACCAGAGGGAGGAGGGGGGCATTGTCACCCGAGTGGGGGCAAATTCTGAGTTAACTTTTCTAGAGGCATTTTTCGTCAGGAATCCGAATCTGGTAGGTAATAAGCCAGGCGAGGGGGCGTTTCCGAGATAATCGAGGTCAAAGGTCACGGAAGGCCAAATAACGAAAGAAACGAATATAATTCAAAATCTTTCCAGAATAGGGCGGAAAATCATTGATGACAGCAATGAGACAATTATAATACAGTAATATAATAATAACATTATATCTGGAATTTCGTACCGTACTAAGAACCGTATTTTGACATTGAATACCCCCCCCCCTTCATTATCATTATCATAGTAATTGAGTTTAATACCACACAACTTTGATCGCTATTTAAGGTAAGTAAAAAAGAATGTGCCATAACATTACTTACATAGTTGAAAAGGGTAATAAACAAGCTTTTCGCTGATATGTAACATTATATCTGGAATTTTGTACTAAGAACCGTATTTTGGCATTGAATACCCTTCCCCCTTCATTATCATAGTAATAGAGCTTAATACCACCAAACTTTGATCGCTTTTTAACTTTAAGGTAAGTAAATATGAATGTGCCATAAAATTATTTACATATTTGAAGAGAACAACCAACCAGCTTTTCTGTGATATGTAACAATATCTCTGGAATTTCGTTCTAAGACCCGTATTTTGGCATTGAATACCCCCCCCCCTCTTTATTATCATAGTAATAGATTTTAGTACCACCCAACATTGATCGTTTTGTAAGGTAAGTACATCTGTATGTGCCAGCAAATTATTTACATATTTGAAGAGAACAATCATCAAGCAGTTCGCTGATATGTAACATAATATCTGGAATTTCGTTCCAAGACCCGTATTTTAGTATTAAATACCCCCCCCCCCCTTTATTATCATAGTAATAGAGTTTAATACCACCAAACTTTGATTGCTTTAAGTAAATCTTAAAGTGCTAGAAAATTATTTACATATTTGAAGAGAACAATAAACAAGCCTTTTGCTGATGTGTAACATTATATCTGGAATTTCGTACTAAGACCCGTATTTTGGCATTGAATACCCCCCCCCTTCATTATCATAGTAATAGAGCTTAATACCACTAAACCTTGATTGCTTTTTAAGGTAATTAAATATGAAGGTGCCATAAGATTATTTACATATTTGAAAAGGGTAATAAATAAGCTTTTCTGTGATATGTAACATTATATCTGGAATTTCGTACTAAGACCCATATTTTGGCATTGAATACCCCCCCCCTTCATTATCATAGTAATAGAGCTTTATACCACCAAACCTTGATTGCTATTTAAGGTAAGTAAATATGAATGTGCCATAATATTACTTACATATTTGAAGAGGGTAATAAACAAGCTTTTCTATGATATGTAACATTATATCTGGAATTTCGTACTAAGACCCGTATTTTGGCATTGAATACCCCCCCCCCTTCATTATCATAGTAATAGAGTTTAATATCACACAACGTTGATCGCTATTTAAGGTAAGTAAATATGAATGTGCCATAATATTACTTACATATTTGAAGAGGGTAATAAACAAGCTTTTCTATGATATGTAACATTATATCTGGAATTTCGTACAAAGAACCGTATTTTGGAATTGAATACCCCTCCCCCTTCATTATCATAGTAATAGAGCTTAATACAACCAAATTTTGATCGCTTTTTAAGGTAAGTAAATATGAATGTGCCATAAAATGTTTTACATATATGAAGAGAGCAAACAAATAGCTTTTCAGTGATATGTAACATATCTGGAATTTCGTACTAAGACCCGTATTTTGGCATTGAATACCCCCTCCCCCTTCATTATCATAGTAATTGAGTGTAGTACCAACCAAACTTGACTGTTATGTAAGGTAAGTAAATCTCAATGTGCCAGACAATTGTTTACATATTTGCAGAGAGCAATCACTGAGATTTTCTGTGATATGTAACATTATATCTGGAATTTCCTACTAAGACCCGTATTTTGGCATTGAATACTTGAATACCCTCCCCCCCCCCCCCCCCCCCGTTTCATAATCATAGTAATAGAGCTTATACCACCAAACTTTGATCGCTTTTTAAGGTAAGTAAATATGAATGCACCATAAGAATTACATATTTGAAGAGAGCATTCAACAAGCTTTTCAGTGATATGTAACATTATATCTGGAATTTCGTTCTAAGACCCGTATTTTGGCATTGAATACCCCCCCCCCCTCTTTATTATCATAGTAATAGAGCTTAATACCACGGGTATGCAGGTGTCATCGCAGCTCCTTGTTATTATTATACATGTATTACTGTATTATAATTGTCTCATTGCTGTTATCAATGATTTCCAGCCCTATTCTGAACAGATTTTGAATTATATACGTTTCTTTCGTTATTTGACCTTCCGTGACCTTTGACCTCGATTATCTCGGAAACGCCCCCTCACCTGGCTTATTACCTACCAGATTCGGATTCCTGGTGAAAAATGCCTCTAGAAAAGTTAACTCAGATTTTGCCCCCACTCGGGTGACAATGCCCCCCCTTCTCCCTCTGGTCTATTATATTAAAGATACAATATGTGAGAGTTAAATCTACTTTTCAACAGTTTTTTTTTTATTTTGGCTACAATTAATGTTATTAATATGTAATTACTATTTAGCCTATAACGAACTCTCTAGAGAGCATTGGATGGCATAGATTTAAATATGATCCTAATTTAATGATTTAATTTATGGTAACTTAAGAATGGAGAAGCCATTCATTCTGAGTCTCAATTAACCAGTAACGTTGTTACAATAATTTACAATCTATGAAATTTTCAATATAGTTATTGTCACGAATCTATCTACCACCACTCATGTCCACTATGATACTAGTGACACAAACAGGCCCAAGGCCAGGACCAAAGGTTAAATCAAGTTCATTAGTTAGAGATATTCATTGTTAACTGTAAAGCGGGGCTTATGTAGACTAGTTGCAGTCAGTTGCAAGAGTGCTTATGTTGATTATATCAGCAACTGAGGACAACTGGGAGCAACTGAATTCAGAGCGTTTATGTCGACTTGGAAGTGATAGCGACCACACCAGACTGTTAATTTATTTATCACATGATCAACAAAATGGCGAATAACTTAGAAGTAGCAACCCAAAGGCATGGTCGGTCTTGCTACAATTATTTTAATATAGTATTGTCGACATCATCAACATTTGAAAAGTTGGTGTCTTTGTTCGCTTCCATTTGCTTTTTTATAAAGTCACATGACACATCTCTCTAATCATGTGATGTTATTTCCATAGAAACGAGTTGACTTCCAGTTGCAAGAACGCTCATGTCAACTGCAACTAGTTGCGGCTAGTTGCAGAAAGTTGAACATGTGCAACTGGCTGTAACTGACTGCAACTAGTTGTAAGAGGCGCCTTGGTTGACTTTTTTCAGTTGTATTCAGTTGCTCCCACTTGCAGAAAAGCCAGTTGCATTAAGTTGCAAGGTCGACATAATTTAAGCCCCCCTTAACTTAAAGAATAATGGAAAAATATTATTAGATTATTTATACACATACATATAGTGCATTTGCCTTTTATCTATGATTACAAATTTTATATTTATTCAATCACTGTGTGTCTATTTATCTCTGATTTAATGAAACAGTGCAATCACTCAGAGATTCTATTAAATTACTATTTTATTATATTAATTTCTGTACCAAATATTATCTCATTTTGTTTGCATGCTGTTCTGGGGTTCATTCTCTGAAAATAGTATACATTACAATTACATATATTTGTTTTATAAAAGAATCATAGCCTACACTTACACCTAGATATAATTTCTTTTTTAAGATAAATATGTTGTGTCATGATGGTTTTGTTGAGTTGGGAGGACTAAGATCAAAGTCTAAGTAAAAACTATTTTTTGGTTTTGGCATTTTGGAGTAGCCTACCCGATGATGGAGTACATGTACATTGATGCAGGTCAAAGTCCACTTCACTTACCGTACATACCGATCAGGGCCATTATCATTTTTCATGGAAGGCTACCTCGATCCAAAATTACCTGGGCTAAACTTCTTTTTTTTTTAAAAAAGGAATATGTCCAGAAAATGAAGAAAAACTAAAACTTACTTTTATCATGTCCAGTGGTTGGCCTGCTGAAACACAACAAACTCCACCAAACCCCCCAGCAATAAAATCTTTAATCGGGCTACCTTTCGACATATTGTTGTTTTGCAGAACACTAGCAGACGATTAAGTGAAATAAAGTCTTGCTTTGGGTTGTTGTTCGCTTTCTATCAGACCGTTCCGCCACAGTGGGTTTTGCTGCTTGTCGCGATGAAGCTTTTATGTTCGATTAACCAGTCACACATTTTTCGTTACATTTCATTTTAATTTCAGAGAACACTAAATCGGAGACGGTCCTGTTCATATGACGTCATATGTGGATTAAAGATTTAGGATTAGGGTAAGATTAGGCTTGGCGCTAGCCCTCTCTATACCTCAAGAGTTTGAAGATATCTGCGGGTCTTAAACCTTACCAAAACCTCAACCCACAACCCACAAATTTCGTCATAAGCGCTTAAATATATTATGCAGGACAATCTCCGATCTAGCGTTCTCCTTATAAATTTGACACGCGGACTAGATAAAGAAAAGAACAAAAACGAAACGAATATAATCATGCTCGGACAAATATGATCAATACAATAGCGTTTTGTTATTTCTAAAACAATATGTCTTCTGCATAATTCTACTCTTTTGTCATTTTCCCTATGTTTTATTATTCTTTTGGGGATTTTTGTTATGTTGCTTTTCGATGAAAATATACGCCTTAATTTCTTTAACCGGAAAGGGACAGTGGTGAAGAGCGCCATCTCTGATGACCGGTTGAGAGATTTCGTCAAAGTCATGTTGTCTTCTGCAGTTTCCAAATTATCTAACACCCTTCGGGTAATATTTCCTTAAAAAAAAATCTATTTCCATGCCACGGGTGCTTCTGCAGAACTCATAAAAATTACAATTATATTCGAGAACAGAGCTAAATACTTAGATTTGTCATGCAGTTTACTTTATGTACAGTAATTTACTAAAAGTCACTTGTCTTATCAGTTATCTTATAAAATTTATTTTTTAGACTACTCTAGACTAGTATTACTAGACATAGATTAGATACTAGATTAAGATAGGCCTATGTAACCGTAGTGTGTAGTTGTTCTATGCCTACTCACTCAAGTAAAGTCATCATAATTATTATCATTTGTTGACAATATATGTATATAGTGTATATCTGTAGGGAACATCATCATGATCCATTGTTTACCTCCTGCCTAACATTCATTGACATGTCAGTCAAAGTTTCAAAGTCACACACATTTTTATTATTTTTGTCATGTTGTACTCAGTTAGGCAACTTAGGGGTTTCGGGTCATGTGACTTTATCGTGAAATCGGACAGCCAGCCGCTGAAATATAGTTCACTTCAATATATACGATTCTAAATTACTATTTTATGTAAATGCATTACAGTTTTAGCAATTGTATAGTAATAGTTTATTACCAATCTCAATATCTGAATTGGTACTAGCTATTCTGAAGGGTAAATATCCCTTATGACGTCACTTAAATATGACTGAAATTGAAACGTAGTGGATATATAGCCGTAAACGGTACCCTAACTACTAACGCTATTGTACCGTAAATCGCAATGACGTATATATACATCGTTTGTCATTGGTTAAATATTAACTTCCGTTCGACGTGCGCAATTGTGCGACACTTCCATTCGACATGCGCAGTTGATATATTCCACAAGAACGGTAACTTCGTCTTTCAAGTTTGGCGCAGAAGCACGGTTTTACGGGAAAAAACGTAAACCACTGACCGTCTTGGTACTTAAATTAAAAACCAAAATCTACAGAAATGAGCCTTTGACCAAAATAGAATAATTTTCTACAATTTACATTTATTATTTTATTTTATTTTAAAACTAATTCTCTGGGTTCTACCGTAGAAATCCAAGTATGGCTATTTCGTCCTATATAAGAAACGGAGAAAGTAGTAAGGTTAGACAAAGAACAAATGGTGGTTAGGGTAAGGGTAAGGGTTTGGGTTAGGTTTTGAAGTAGGGTCATGGGTTAGGGTTAGGGATAGGCATTATTGCAAAATCGAAAACTGCTGAAAACTGCTAAGTCCACGGATCAGAGAACTGCGCATGTCAAAAGGAAGTTACGGCGAAATAGTTAATAGAGTAAAGTGCCGTTTACGGTCGAATATCCACTGCCAAATTGAAAAGCACTTATTTTGGTGCCATGCCACGCATTGACTGGTATAGAGCATTTTGATTACATTATTGACGTCAATCTCATTTTTAAAATTCCATAACTTTGGATCTAATTAGAGTATTTTGATGAAATAAAACAATTTGGGGGTAGCATTTTATGTATATTTTCACAAAGAAATTTTGTCTGTCATTTGAAACATTGACATGAAACCCATAATTCAGTACAGTTACGTAAGCTACTGCCATGTCATTATTATTGAACGGAGCCCTGTGACTTGTACTTCGGTTTCTTAGTCATGAATGACAATATATTAATTATAATAACTAAAACTAGTCTAGCAGTGGACTAGCAGCCTAATCTATATCAAAATCAATTGCTGATTTGTGAAAATATCCCAAAATTGCAGTACTATAAAGCATCAGCAATTTGTGGACGAGTTAGAGGTATGTAGGCCTACACAACTGCATCATTAGAAGTAGCAGTTTTGGAACTTACACTATAATTGTTTTTATAGGGTGGCAGTCATCAAGCTGGACGTTGTTTGACAGCATTAAATGGTTTAGTTAGAGATTACTCATCAGGAGGTAATTAATGTTATAATATAGAACTTTTTTTCATAATATATAATAATAATCTATATATGAAAAGGAAATTTCCCTTATAAAAAGTAGGAATTTGAAAAATCATTTTATCATTAACTGTTGTTTTTTTTTATGAAGCGGAAAATGATTTAGTTGTTATTGGATCTGGACCAGGAGGCTATGTGGCAGCAATTAAAGCAGCTCAACTTGGCATGAAGGTTAGTGCAAATTTGTAAATTAGTAATTATAACTATTAAATAGAGAGATCCATACAGAATACATTTAAATCATTGTTCGAGCGACATGTATGTATGTATTTCCAAAAGAAATGAGAAGTGACACCAAGTGTTCAAGAATATATTTCACTGCACTGGTAATGCTTTCTTGATATTAAATGGTAATCGTTTTGTATTTCAGACTGTTTGTGTAGAGAAGAATGAGACATTAGGAGGAACGTGTTTAAATGTTGGTTGTATTCCATCTAAAGCTATGTTAAATAACTCACATTACTATCATATGGCTAAAACTCAAGATTTGCATAAACGTGGAATAGAGTGTATGTATTTGTTTTCATTGATAGTAACTAGTCAGGATGACAAACCACATACAGTAACAACTAAAAACATATTCCAAAAAACATAAGTTTAGATTTTAGAAATGAGTGAGCACACATTCTGTTTTCATGAGAAGTGTCTTTATTAGATTTTATTTGTTTACCTGGTTTGTTGATTTTAGTAATGTATACTTACAATTGGTTTATTCATATTTATTTGTATATTGTCATAATTCATATATGTTGCAAGTGAATTTGAAGTAATAGTCAATTAAATTCCCTTGCAAATGGTTTCTAATGAAATGAAATGGGGTTTAACATCATAATGTTCTGCTCCAAACTGACCTAATGAAGACAGGCATACACCATACATTGTGCTATGAGGGAAATTTTGCCACAACAGCGGCACTACAGCCTACTCTTATATCGAATTCCAACTGCCAAGGGATCTTTTATAAGAACGCCAATGTGTACACGGGACCTCCGTTTTTTGTGCCATCCGAATAACTAGTCAGCTGTCCTTTTCAGGCTCTCCATCATGCATTACTGACATGGTTGAACCACACCAGAAAATATGGATGGACTTTCTCGGCCAATGCAGGGATCGAACAGTTTTCTTATGGAGTTCCCTCTCTCATTTCTGCAGTTAATCTGTTTTATCAACAATAACTAGAATTTGGTTATCAAGCTTTAATTTTGATTTAAAAATTGGTATTTTTTCAGTCAGTGATTTAAAACTAAATTTAGATACTATGTTGCAACAGAAAACAAATGCCGTAAAAGCTCTTACTGGTGGAATAGCACATTTATTTAAACAAAATAAGGTGAGTATAATACAAGAAAATTCATCTGTGAAATTAAAAAATGGCTTAGAATGTTATTAGAAATAAAAATGTTGGCCATATTAGGTTTTTGTTATTCCCAACTAGAATTTTTTTGTTCTGAATTTTCTGATCTATATATAAAAATATTACTGGTATCAAATTGTTGTTTGTTCACTTTCTGATTTTCAGAAATCGTTTCATATATTTCCAAAGATAAAGTAAACTATATTGATTTTAAAAGGTTACACCTTTCATTGAATTAATGTTTATTTAATAGTTGTTCTGATACATGTATTGACGTTTGAAAAACTATTTGAATATTTGTGTGATATTTAACAGAAATGGTTTCAAAACTCTTTATTTTATCTGATACTCTAATAGAAAATAACAACTGGTAATGGAGAATACATTCTAAGTCTAGACATGAATTGTCTACTGGTAGGTCATACCTTCTTGGACGATGTATGCATGTGTTTTGTTGCCTGGCAACTTATAATTCTGTTTGTTTTATGCTAGATAACACATTTACAAGGTATGGGTAGTGTAACTGGTCCTAATGAAGTCACAGTGACAAAATCTGATGGTTCTAAAGAAACAGTCTCAACTAAAAATATATTAATAGCTACTGGTTCAGAAGTTACACCTTTCCCTGGTATTGAAGTAAGTCATGTTTCATCTTCATCGTTAACTAATAGGTAAAGTCAGTCCAAGCTTTTGTCTGCAAATCATTTAGAAAGAACTGACCCACAACTGAATTTTGCAGAAAGAACTGATCAACACCCGAATTGTGCAGAGTATAAGTTTTAAAAAAATGTTACTTATCTTGACAATTTCTTGTATTTTTCATTACCTAGGAATAGTTGTTAAAATGTCATTGCATGGCAATAATCACACACTGCCATTCTTAATGCAAAAATTATTCTTTAGTCTCAAAATGATTCAAATAATGATGCATACCTTTTATTTATCTAAACCCCCCAAACAAAGACTTTTTATTTCCTAAGGCAGGGAATCTCAATTTCAGTATCTGCCAAACAGCAAGACTAAAAATCACAGATATCCATAATTGGTATTTATTGTATTTCAGATTGATGAAAAAACAATAGTATCTTCAACAGGAGCATTGTCTTTAGAAAAAGTTCCCACAAAATTAGTTCTGATTGGTGCTGGTGTTATTGGAGTAGAATTGGTAAGTTATTAAGTTGTTTCGAATGTTTTTAGAAATGTATACTCAGAAACTAAAATAATAAAAGCCTGAATAAAAGCCTGGATTTTAATGATTAGCTAGCAGAATTGTCATTCCTTTATTAATCCAAATTGCTTAAAAAGGACTGTATGAAATTAATAGAAACTTATGTCAATTTTAAATGATCATAATCATTGATCAGTTTGAATACTTTTTGGACAAAAGTCTTTTAATGACATATTTTTCATTGTCCGTTGACTTAAACCCTATATATAACCTTTGTTCTGGCATATCAGGGCTTCAATAATAATCAATCTGTTTATACTTTTAATTTATGATGTTTAAAAACTTAGCCTGCTAGGTCAGCATTGGACAATCTTTCCCAACAACATTTTTTGGCTGATTGTTTTCCATATAAATTTGTGTTTTATATCATATATTGTATGTTGAAATATAATCCAATTTATTAGTAATAATTTCTATTTAATTAAAGTATTGATTTGATACTTTTTTTTCGTCTTTTTCAGGGTTCTGTGTGGCAAAGATTAGGTGCTGAAGTTACCTGTGTAGAATTTTTAGGTCATGTTGGTGGAATGGGTATAGATATGGAAATCTCTAAAAACTTTCAACGTATTCTAACAAAACAAGGCATCAAGTTTAAACTTAATACCAAGGTTACTGGGGCAACCAGACAAGGAGAAAATATTAAAGTAGCAATTGAAGGGGCAAAAGATGGAAAACAAGAAGAGGTAGTCTCCCTTTGACTTATTTTTCAAGAAAACAATGCAAGATATTTGGACTTTTCATAACATAATGTAATTTATATTGGAAAAAACTGTAACATCAGGTTCATCAGCTGTTCTGATCGTCGTTTGTAAAACTATATCAATTGTTTCATGGCTTAACCTATTCTGAAATGTACTCAAATTGATTAAATAACAGTTAATTAAACAGGCATTACGCAAGAGCTAAATCTGCCTATTGCAGGTCTTTCTTTAGGCCTTACATGTTATATAAACTATTAATTAGACATTTATTAAGATGGCAAGACCATAATGGACTGGCAGGTCCAATTTTCAACAGATTGATAATCAAGACCCTGTTTATTATTATAGCAACCGTAACAATAATAATCAAGGCTACAGTGTTATTAAAATGAGAATTTTTCGGTTCAGAGCGAAGTAATATGACTAAAATTTTGTGTATATTACAGCTTGACTGTGATACAGTATTAGTGTGTATAGGAAGAAGACCATATACAGAAAATCTCGGACTAGATGGTGTAGGTTTACAAGTTGATAATAAAGGTAGAATACCAGTCAATAGTCGATTTCAAAGTACAGTACCAAGGTAGATACATTATATTTCTTCATGAAGGAATGAGATCATTGTTCTAGTATTACGATCATTGTTCTTGTAATAAGATCACTATGCTTGTAATAAGGTCATTATTTTTGTAAAAAACACTCTCCTGTGATCTGGAAAAACCTAGCAAATCAGTCGAACAGAAATTTGAGAAAACTTAGGAAAACTGTTGCATGATTTGCTTGAAACTTGTGGACTTAATAAGTTCTGCCAGATGCAAAACTGACAATATTGAAGAGTTTCACACACTTAAACTTAATAAAAAGTTGGGGTAAAGCCTGGTAAGTCAAATTTTGTGACTAACTAAATTTTCACAAAATATCAACTTACTATGTTTTTCCAGATCATTGGAGCACTGTATTTCCACTAATCAAATAACTATTCTACTAATAATATGGTCATTCAAGATATTAAAATTATTTCACCAATAAAGTGGGGTTGGATGGCCGAATGGTTAGCATGTGCATGCTGTATCATAAAGCCTGTCATTGAGTCAACTGGTGTGGTTTCGAATCCCAGGCTGTACGTGACAAGGAGTAGGGTCGCCTGTCCAACCTCATGGGTTTTCTCCAGATCCTCTGGTTTCCTCCCACTGCTAAAGACCCCTTCACGTAAGTGAATTATTGAAATAAAATTAAACCATACGTTTGTCCCGAAATGACCTTGTTTGTGTCGAGTGGATGTTAAACCACATTGCTCTCTCTCTCTTCACCAATAAAACTACCATATCATTAATAAGGTCCTTCCAGAATAAAATCAATTTCTAGAAAATCATAATAATTTGTAATTGATACTCTTTTGTAGTATATATGCTATTGGTGATTGTATAGCTGGTCCTATGTTAGCACACAAAGCTGAAGATGAGGGTAAGTTGATTGGGTTTTTTTTATAGGGATTAGCCAATTTCAAATTCATGTATGAAATTCTCGCTACATATTCCTACATAAAGGGGAAATTTACAGCAATCACTAATGTTTAGTGGCACTAGATATTGAATGAAGTGAAATGTTTAATCCACTGTCTGCCATTTGCCAGGTTGTTTTTTTAGACATTATTAAAATTTCCAGAGCTTAATTAATGCGAGAATGTAATCAAATTGATTACCGGTAGTTCAAAACCAAAATATCAACAGTATATGAATCCTCCAATTTGGGTTCCATCCCATGGAAAGGGACCCATGAAAAGATAGATTTTACCCAATGGTAACAGGTGGCACTGGTTTGTTTTTATTGTCTTCAGAGGATACTTAATGTTGCAAAGTTTTCAATTAATCAGCTCTTTCTAAATACTAAACAGAATTGACCTATGACTGATAACCTCTTTAGACACTCAACTTGTAACTGAATATTTTAGTTTGGAAGGGATTTAGAATCCCTCCAGTGGCGATCAGTGACATTAAATATGAAATATATTGTAGGTATTATATGTGTAGAGGGTATGTGTGGAGGAGCTGTACATATAGATTATAACTGTGTACCATCTGTAATTTATACACATCCAGAAGTAGCATGGGTTGGTAAAACAGAGGAGCAACTCAAAGAAGAGGTAAATTACTAATCAATAAATAGCTTATCGCATTTCCTTGCACTTCGAAATGGCCCTGTGTTTGTTGAATTATTGAAATGGAATAACCATTAATACATGTTAGTCCCAAAATGATCCACCATTCCAATTACTTATTTACACCTTCAAATCTTTTACTTTTGAATTATTTAATGAGTTTTCAAATACCTTTATTATAAAAAAATATAATTGTATCAGAGTTTGTTATCAATTTGATAATCTTACACAAATCTTCTCTGCATCAAACAGTAAATCCATAGTTGGATCAATTTTTAATTGAGATTCTTCTATCCTGTTTACATAAAATAAGGGATTTTTGGGGAACCAGAAAACCTAATTCTAGAATTTCAAATTACCAGTAGTAGCAGGTGCTCCACAACAAAATCTTGACTGTAGCGCTAGATGGCATACCACCTTAAAAGTTAAAATTATGCCTATATTATATGTAATCTGTTAACTTTTGTTTTCACCAGGGTGTAGAGTTTAAAATAGGTAAATTTCCTCTTGTTGCCAACAGCAGAGCTAAATGTAATAATGATACAGATGGTCTTGTTAAAATTCTTGGGGATAAAAAAACTGACAGATTACTAGGAGCTCATATTATTGGTTCAGTAAGTATTCTTTTCACATTATTTCGAGCTCCCCCCAAAATACTGACAACATGATGGAATAATGTGGGGCCTTGAGTTGAAATCTGATGTTTATCAGCCCAGTAATGATCCTTTGACAAAATGAAAACACAAAAAAGCCCCCTCTTGCATCATATTACATTTTTTGTGTTTATGGCCTTACTTGGTCCCCAAAAAATCATAGCGAAGGCCTGCTGTGAGATGTGTTTCTATATTGAACTGTGACAACTCAAAAATACAACCTGTATAGCAGTAGCAGTAAATAAATTATTATATTATATATAAGTTAGTAGTTGAATCATGTATTTGGGGAAAAGAGGAGTAGGGATGTTCTTGAATTCCCCCCTTGATGAAGAGTTTGGTAAATCTTCATTTCAGGTAGCAGGTGAACTAATTAATGAAGCAGCATTAGCTATGGAATATGGAGCATCATGTGAGGATATAGCTAGAGTTTGTCATGCCCATCCTGTAAGTTTCTTTTATTTCCTCCAAAGCAATTATTTCTATAAACTTATGCACAAAATTGACAAAGATATGTTGGAAAAATTTGATATTTTTCATGTGCCAAGGGAGATAACTGTGTATTGTTGTCCTTATCACAATATTATCCCCCCTTAGACCACATCTACATTAATTACTTGTTTTGAAATTATGTAGCTACTAGATTATAGCACAAATTATTTTGTTTTTATTTAGACGGTGGCAGAAGCTTTCCGTGAAGCCAATCTTCAAGCTTATTTCGGTAAATCTATAAACTTTGGTTAAAAGAAAGAGGAGATCCTGTATAAGTGGAAATGTGAATTGTGGCGTCCATGTTGATTGTTTCATGTGTAGAATAACATCAGAATGTATTACGGATTCAGACTTTTTATAGAATCTCATGACAGGCTTCTATAAGGAATTCCTTTGATTTATCACGCATATAGTTTTCGAACAGAGACAGATGAGAATAATGTTTAAAAAAAACTTGCTTTGCATTTAGTAATGTAATCTGTGAAATAATTTCTCACTGGGTACAAGTTTCAATTTGAAATAAAGATACATTAAAATTTTATTTTGACTCAAAAATTTACAGATGTATTAAAAGTTTTAACTTGACTCTTAAATATTTGATACAAATATAATTCAGGCTTGAATTTCGTACCTTTTTAAAATTAATTAGGTATATCAAAGTAATATTAAATGTTTGTTTTGTTAAAATGATTGAAGCGATGACACATCAGAGTAGATATTGTAATATAATATAAAAGTGCTAGAGATTATTCATAAGTTGCTAGAATATAAGTTTATAATATAATTATTATTTAATTTGTACAAAATGTATAATATAATGAGTGAATAAATATTTGTCTACAGTTTTTGTCAGTCTTTCATCTTCCTCATTAAAAAAATCAACCACCCTTTTCCTGCATCTACAGATACTGATTTATACTAACAGATTCCATCCAGGTTTGAAATTAGTACAACCTAGAGATATGATTTTTTGAAGATGCTTTATGTAAGATTTAGATTCAGAGCTGGCCGTTTTTAATATGATAGTTCCAAAATAGACAATATTCAAAATTAATGTATTGAAAATTGCATTTAAAGGGCCAATCCCGATGACTTTTTGGGGAATAAAACTGTTTAATTTTGTGTTAAAATCATTTAAAAACCCATTAGCTAAGGCTGTCTAACCCGATATTTGTGATACGCTTGTAAATAACTTAAACCTGACAGTCTGGAAATGGAGACCTCTGTATTATACAGTGTCCATAAAAATAATATGTAGGTGAAATTTACCTTTTGTTATCAAGTACAGTACATGTTTCATTCACTGTATAGACCTCTCAAGAAACGTAAATCGATTATCAGGTCACCCAATGAAAAAAATGACCCGAAATCTTAAAAGGGTTACGTGTCCGGATAAGCAATGTTGACGTTCACGTCCAAACGACTCAATATTTTCAAAGTAAATATACCATGCTTTTATATTTTGGTCCATAATTTTCACAAATACTCAGACTTTAATTTTTGAGACTCTGTTCTTATTGGGATTGTCCCTTTAACGTACTTTATTCTGAGTGAAGTTTTGATAGATTGTAGAAACTTTACTTGTTAATCGAGACCGGCCATATGTTTACGCTATCCGATGATCTAGAAAGTTTATTACAAGCTTGCCATCTTAATAAATGTCTAAATAATATTATACAATATTTAAAGCAAAAATAAAAACCTGTAATAGGCAGATTTAGTGTTTACATAATGCATCTTTAACTAGCCAGTTGTCAGAAACTAAAATGAGTTACCAAGACTAGGGGGTTATGATAAATCTGATCAACAAATATTGATGCGTTGATAAACAAGTTATTAATAAGAAATGATAGTGGATGAAAACCCATTACAAAGAAGTTCCTTTACTAAGACATTTCTGTGCTTTTTCAAGTGTGCCTTATACGACCTTGCCCAAGTCTGTGCCTTTTCAAGTGTGCCTTATACGACCTTGCCCATGTCTGTGCCTTTTCAAGTGTGCCTTATACGACCTTGTTAAATAGAGTATTAAAGTGACATGTCCAATCCTCTCGTCTCAACTCTTTTGGAAAACAGCAAGTATGAACAGTACTGGCATTAGATCTAATCAAGTGAAGTTGTTGACAACATACAAAATGTGAAGAATTAATGAAAGTCAAGTAAGTATATGGATAAAAGATTTATTAATAAAATATCACAGTTATTTACATCATAATATAAAATTAATACTATATAAATAAATGTATATGTACAGTAACAGACCATGAAAACTAATTTTAATTATATTTTGTTCAAATTTAACTAATTGTTTACAACATGGAGAAATGAAAGAGCAGTTTGAATATATAATAGGTCAAAAGGGAAAACTGTATTTTATTACCTTACAAGTGACAGAAATATAAATGAACAGATGAAACTGATATCAGCACTACAATAATACTGTAAAGTTCTGTTTTGGCAACCTAATACGATTTACATGTAAATGTCAAAGTTATAAAAATAAATTATAATCGATGAATTTGCACATAGATATATATTTTTTACAGTTTGAAAATTTAAAGCCAAAGTCGTTCAGTGACTCCAATGTCAAGTATTGATAAGATGTTGAATGCCGATATATTGTTCTTTTTGGTGGTGCCTTATGATTGTGATTCCAGTATGGACAGATCTTCTTAATCTTCATCACCAGATTGAATAACTTCTTCATTCTACAATCAAGTAAGAAAATTATTAAACTGTTATAAAATATTTAGCCCTGTAATTTCACTGCAATGAGTTTGCGATCGTTGGGATTTAAATGTCTTCTGATTTACATTGAATGAGCTAACTTAACCATAAAGATGTAGTATGCTCTAGCTATAACAGTTCAAAAATAGATAAAGGTAAATGAATAAACTGAAAATTTCAGTCAAATTATGTATTGTCTTAGAAGTTATGCTTGAGTTTTATATAACATTTGAAGCCAGAAAAAAGACCTGCAGAAGGAAGATTTAGCTCTTGCAAAATGCATATTAACCAATCAACTTAACAGTTAATTAAGTTGCCAAAAAAATAAAATTCCCTTTCATTTAGTATCAAGATCATGAAAATGAAAACATTCAAGAATACAATGCAAGATTTTGAGTTTAAGATCATACACAATAAGAAGTAGTTTTACCAAATAAACAAATTCGGCCAAAAATTATTCAAATTGCCATTTTAAGTTTACATTAGTTTCTATTGTTTTCACAATCTCTATACTTCCTCACGAGAGGGTCTGAATTATAGTTGACTGAAACATGCTATAAAATCACATCTTTGAAACAAAATTTGTAGCCATTCTATGTCCTACGGTGTTTCATTAAGTAGAGAGGTAAAATTTGAGTTTTAAACTACAGCAAAATTTGAGTGTATGGAGGAGATTATAATAATTTGTACATCTAGCAGGGAATATATATATACATATATGCAGGAATTGCTATCTAAAGTATATATATATATTAATTATATATGGAATACATAATACAAATAATAATGAGATTTAACAAGTATATTACCAAGATCCTTTATAGTTAGGAAAAAATAAATAGATAAAATCATAAAATGAATGACAATAATTTTGATCTCTACACAGTTATTAGAGTATTATTCACAATTTAAATTCTAGTAGTATCATTTTTGCCATTATCCGTCTCAGTCTTGTAGCTCAATTATCATGATTATAACATTTCTACTTATGTAAAAAAAAAAAAAGGAATGTCAGTCCACAAATGGTCCAATTCCTTTAGTATTATTATTAACAAAGATATATGAATTGAAAACTACAGAACATTTGTCACTCTTTTAAATCTCAATTAATCCAAGCTGGGAGATTAACTACCCCTGATATCTTGGTTCTGTTAAATAGTCCAGTTTAGTACATTTTAGTGTTGATTAATAAGACATCAAAAGTTAAATATTGTTCGAAAAATACAAATGACTGCTTTAAAATAAGATTATAATAGGCCTTCACATGAATTTTACATAGAATAAAAATTAACAGATCATCATCTAATCCTGTTATTATCCTAATTCCCAACTAATCAGGAAGAAATATTTTTTAGGTTGAATTATTTATGAATTATTCATCAATATTTTGAACTAATATATCAAGTTTTTGACATTTTTCCTTGCCTGAAGTAGCAACTTGTGGGTGGTCATTGTTTATGTACATACCCCTTCATTTGCCTCCTCTTCTTGTCTACGATGTTCATAAATCTCTTCAGCTTCTGTCCTCTCTTCCTCTGTATATTCATCTTTATCCAGTCTCTCAAGTTTACGTAATGCTATTAAAACTTCTAAACGATAATCATCCTCTTCTGCTCCAGGATTTTCTGAATTAAAAGTATATTTTTTTCAAATAACTTGAAGGTCAAATAAAATAAAAACCAAGTACGAACAATCCAAATCAAAAGACAGAATTCGAAGTCCTAAAAACGTTATAGGCAAAATAGTGTATTCAAGCAAAATAGTGTAATCAGCAAATGGACTGCTCCTCGTGTACAAAAATACACGACAAGCAGTGGTAACAGGTGTCCGGAAGAGTAAGCTTACCCTGCCTGGCGCCACACCTGCCATAGCTGCATCCAATCTATCAGGCGAAATGTCAGTCAAATAGCGTGATTGGCCAATGGACGTTAATGGATAAAATTTAAACTTATTGGTGTCTAACTTACATGTAGTTATATTATCAAGGTTTTGATGTTTACATTAGCCTCGGGCCAAATTTCAAGCAATCTAATTAAAATATAGATCTATATTTCGTTTTGTTTTTTATACTTTCGATGGCTTACACTAAATGTAGATCTACCAAGTTATAGTGGGAGTTCACGTTCTATGACGTCAGGTACCAAGCAAGCGACATTTGACCCGATTACGCCAGTCATTCGATTTACCAATTGGCAACCGCCATTTTTTTTTGTCTACTTTTGTTTTGTTTTGATTTCTATTGCCGCTAATGCCTACCCACAGTTCTGCGCAAAAAAGATCAAACGCTCGATTCAACAGACCTTTTGATTGGCTGACCCCTCATTTCAAACAGAACACTGAGTTAAATAAAAACGCTTCCAGATCCAAGTGTAGTAAAGACAAGTAAAATTGAAATCAGATTGAATTTTAAGCTTTATAGTAATTTTACACCCGTCTACCTCAAAACTTCAGCATTCAATCCTCAAGTATTGATGTAAGGGGTTTTCCTAATTAAATTATGGCAACAGTTTTCATTAATCAGGTCCTTATGATCCTTAGTGATGATTTTTGATAAGATTAGTTTATTTCTGGGTGTATTTGTTTTGTTGTAAGGAGCTAGTGATCATGCTAAACCTAATAAAATCAACACTTTGTTCAAAAGAATATTTTTCTTTCTCACAAGAAGGACATTGGGGAAACTTACCTGACATGACGAGAGCTCGTAACATTGGTAAAGATTTTAACTTGGAAGCTTCTTTAGCACTAGCAATATTATTACCACTGAAATCACAATAATATAAGCTTACATAATAATATGATGTTTTAAAAATAAATTATAGAGCTTTTAAAAAAACAACACCTGCTCTGTTTGTACAAAGAAGTAAGACATAAACTTCATCTTGACACAAAAATGAAAAATTATTTCAATATATTGTCCTTTCCAGAAGTAATTTGAGTTGTAGCTTGATATTTTATTGTGTCACATAAATTTAGCAATTCTGATGTCTGACACCAGTTTGATAAAGAAATTTTATCATGTGTAAGTTGTCATCACTGGGAGATATTACTTTGTATAAATCATCCTTCAGTCAAAAAAGAACAGTTAAATTCTTACCGCAGGTTAATATATTGTAGAACTTTCAGATCATCTGTAAAACCATCTAGATTCTCCAACTGATTGTCTCGTAGATGCATTGTTGATAAACTACTTAATCTTGATAATCCCTCTAATTTTTTAATAACATTAGCTCCCTGAAATTTAATTTAAAAGGAATATACAAACTTTTAAAAGGAACAGTCCCTAATTCCATGTCAAGAGGACAAATTTCAGAAAGTTGGGAACATGACCCCCTGCCAAAAAATTATAAGAAATGCATCATGGACTTAAGCTAACTAATTCGAAAATTGGCCGAGATATGGCCATTTGAAATTAGAGTTATGATAAATTCAGTAATTTTTTTCAGATTTTTGGGTGCTTTAAACTCATGTCCCATTGACTTAGAATCTTTTGTAAATTGATATGACAAACTGACATTATCTATGCCAATTTTGAAATTTAAGTATACAATAGTGACTTTTCTAGAGGCTGAAAATAAAAGTAAATACATGTAGTTCATGATTTGTTCCACATTTTGTCACCTGGTGGCGCAAACAGTAATACAGTATGCATTGGACAATGAGTGTGATGCTGAATGCATAATCTACACCAAAAGAGAAATGTGAATTTAAAGCATCCGAAAACCTGAAAAAGATTACTGAATTTATAATCCATTTAAGTACCCTAATTTCAAATGGACATATCTCAGCAATTTTCCAACCTAGAGAGGTAAAATTTTGGATTTCTTAGGTTAGGGCATTAACGTAACATATATTTTTTATATTTTTTTAGGAGGGGGTCATGTTCCCACCATTGGTCCATTTGACATGGAATGACCCTTTACACTGATACATGTGGTTTTAAGTCTTAGGGTAAAGGATAACCTATTTCAAACAAATTTTTGACACGTTATTTACATGTTATGTGTGACCTGATAAATGTGACAAACATATAATGGTCAGTTTGTCCAGACACTTTTGCTGCTTTCAGTTTGGAAACTTGTGGTTTAAGATATTCTGTCTGAAGTTCAAATAAAGGATTCAAATTCAATCAAAACATGACTTACCAAAAATAGATTTTTAAGGTTTGGAAGGTAAATACCATCAGATGTTTCTAGGCGATTGCCTCTTAATTCTAACGTATGGAGTCGACTCAGTTTAGATGCATCTAACCCACTAACAGTTGATATCTGATTAACTGAAAAATATAACACAATCTAAATTAAATTTTGTCTGTTTTATTTACTTATGTCTGTTATGGTTCTGATTTTCTACACTGTACAGAATATCGAAAACAGAATGACCTATGGCCAACAGTCTTTATTAGAGAGAGAGAGAGAGAGAAATGGGGTTTAACGTCCACTCAAACTAGGTCATTTCGGGACTAACATATGGTTTTAATTTTATTTCAATAATTCGCTTGCGCATAGTTGTCTTTAGCAGTGGCAGGAAACCGGAGTGCCCGGAGGAAACCCATGAGGTTGAGAAGGCGCCCCTATCTCCATATCACATACGCTCTAGGGCTCGTAACCACTGCCGCAAGCCAGAGGTGACCGGCCAGCTAGAGGTCGAAGTGTGGCACTCTAGACCACTAGGCCACCCCCCCCCCTCTTTATTAGAATTCAGGGGTTTAACAAATAGATCTGTTACATTTTCATTGGCTACTAATAGTATACAAATAAAACCATGATACAATGAAAAAATATTTGAGAGAAAAACCAAAAACCATCTGATTTCATTCGGATTGAATAAACAATTTATTAATTTATAATACTTATATTTATATTTTGTATAAGCATATATATATTGGGGGCAATTCAGCCACTAATTTCTTTTGGTAAGGAAGCTTTTTCTTCATAAAATATTTTACTGGGCATTCAATTTTAAAAAAAAAATATTTTAAAGTTAATTACCGGGTACAAAATTTTATCATACCCAAATAAATTAAATGAACCAATAATCTGTCAATAAAATGTTTTTTGTTTACATGTCTGTCATTCTCAGCATATTTTAGCAATTAATTATAATAATAAATTGTGATTTTAAAAATAATGTATTTAAATAGACTGCTTGTTTTAATAAAAATATAATAAAAATTTGGCAAGAACTGTAATTCAATGTGTAAACTTATAATATTGCAATTTCAATTTGAAATGTGGTATGATTGACACAAATCATATAGGTAATCAGGTGTTTATTTTGTATTAAAAGACAAGACTTTCAATGTTGTGCTGCCTAGCAAATTAGCATTATACAAAAATCTTAAAAGGTAAGTGCTACAATTAAGTTTGTTCTGATAGATAAATTGTAGCTACGTAAGATCTAAATATTTGCCTGTTACCTGTTTTCTTTGAAGTTTGATCAGAACGACAAAGGAAGGGGATATTTGAAGTGACCGAATTAGGTATTAAATCATGTCAATTAATTGACCACAAACTAATTAAAGATGTTGTTACATGTTATTGTAGTGTAATAAACAATGAACAAGGAGATGAAAAGAACGTCAATTTTACTTTAATGTAAGTGCCAGGGAACCATGCTACATGAGGAGACCTAAAATTGTTGTTATAATCTGATAACCTCATTACAGCATTACAGGGGGGTGGACATTGAATTTGAAATTTCTCATTTTAGAATTCCCAAAGTATGATAAATAAACTTACAGTTTAATGATAAATGTTCTAACATTGGATGACTAACGCCTTCAGTTGATTGAATTTTATTATGATTAAAACTGGCAGTTTGTAAAAATGGCATTTCTTCCAGGCGGGCATTCGTTAATAAATTTTCGTCTGCTTTTAAAGTCAGTAGATGTGTTAATGAACTAAGTGGTGAAATATCTTTTAGACTGTTTTTACTGACGTCAATATATCGTAGATGAATATAATTCTTTAAAATACTGATATCTGTTATTTCTCTGAAATAAATAAAAATAAATAATAAAACTTGTAGTCATAGAATATTTATGTTATTTCAAATTCCAAGTTTTTATTCAAAATTACACAAACAAAGCTGGGAAACATAGAGCTACATGTGGTACTGACTCTTATGAAATTTAAATAGAAACCAAACTATTTCACACAAAAAAAAGACGGAAAGTACCATTTTCAAATAAAAAGTTTGACAGACAAAAATACATTTATATGCCACAATAAAAAGCCTAAAATAGATATTGCTCAGAAAAATAACATGCTTATTTTTGGCATGTGACAGTTTTTAACTGTTATTAAAACAATGAATTATAAAATTGTTATGTCAGCTAATACATGTTTTGTGAAAAATAGATTTAGGAGATAATTGGGTTCCGTAACCTGATCCGTCTGTGTATTGACAATGCAGTCATGTTGCACCAACAAGATTATGGTCTAATTGTTAAACCAACACTAGGGCCCATAACTTAAATAATCAGCTCATTAATTATTGTTGATTAATTAGGCAATCACTGTCCATTATAACTTACAGCTCTATATATTCAAGTTTGTAAATCAATTAATCTATTACTTTTAACTTGATTTCCCGGGGAAGCACAATTCAATTGAAAAATTCCTCAAAAAAAAGGGATTAGAGAGAGTACAATTTAATGGTCTGAAAAACCTTTTACAGGCTACTGGAATGACCCAGGTTTGTTAAGAAAGGTTTATTAATTAACAATTAAACATGCATTCAGGGGTAGAAACTAACCTAAAATGGTCACTAGCCATTTGGGCTAGTAGCTTTCAGATCTTACTAGCCCAGCCAACATTCTACTAGCCCAAAAAGAAACTGTTCTTTTGTTTATCATTAATCAATCAAAAACACCAAAATACATGCACTTAAATTTATTTTGGCACATTAAATAATACAACAAAAATTGACTTTGTTCATAGTCCGGCAGCCGTTTACGAAATAACAGGGGGACCCAAATTTTTCAAGATAAGTTTTTTTCTCGACGGTTTTATGTGGAATCGGACCCACTCAATCCATTTTTCGCTACTGGATCACTGTCAGTCTGGAGGGTTTTGAGTAATTAGCGAATTACTAATTAAATAACTAATTAAAGTCCCAATTCGTTTAAAATGACACGTACAAGTCGAAATACGCCGCTGTTTGTAATGTCATTTATAGAATAGGACCCATGAGTCTGTTTTAGATACTAGTTCACTATCAGCCAGATTGTATTTCAAAAAATCCGGCTGCCGTTTACGAAATATCAGGGGGACCCAAATTTTTCGAGATAAGTTTTTTTCGAGATAAGTTTTTTTCTGGTAGGTTTTATATGGAATCGGACCCGCTGAATCCATTTTTTCGCTACTGGATCACTGTCAGCCTGGAGGGTTTTGAGTAATTAGCGAATTACTAATTAACTATCTAATTAAAATCCCCGTTCGTTTAAAATGACACATACAAGTCGAAATACGCCGCTGTTTGTAATGTTATTGATAGAATAGGACCCCTGAGTCTGTTTTAGATACTAGTTCACTATCAGCCAAATTGTATTTCAAATAATTCAGCAGCCGTTTACGAAATAACAGGGGAACCCACATTTTTCGAGATAAGTTTGTTTCTCGGCGTTTTTTTATGGAATCGGACCCACTGAATCCATTTTTCGCTACATGATACCTGTCAGTCTAGAGGGGGGTAAGCAAGTCGCTTATTACTAATTAAATAATTACTAATTAAATAGTTAATCCCAATGATTCACCACCCCCTTTTGCAATGAACATAGGGATAATTCAGCGCGAAGTAATAACCATTGTGGAAATGCGCCACTTATGTCACTTATGGAGATCGATCACACGAAGAGGGTGTGTCCACTTATTTGTGAGTGTGTGAGTCCAGCGACTGGAGCTTGGAGTCCAGTCTCCTACTCGTGGGACTACCGGCGGTGACTTGTAAGAAATGTCGTCATTTTCATGCCGAAACCAGATCAGCCTCGTCCCTATGCGGTCACAATAAATGCTGTAGTTTTGTGAAGCCCTCACCACTTACTCTGGCCTCGAAATGGCTGAAAATACATGTTATTTCAAAAGGCTATATGAATGTACAAGTAACAAGGCGTGGGGAGAGTATGTTAAAGCTATATCCAAAAGAATAGAAAACATATATATATATGCTTCCATCGTTTGATTCTAATTCATTCTTTAAATCTTCCTCAATCCCATCCTCATAAATTTTGCTACATCTAGCCATGTTTTCTATTCTTTTGGATTTAGCTTTAACATACTCTCCCCACGCCTTGTTACTTGTACATTCATACACCCTTTGGAAATAACATGTATTTTCAGCCATTTTGATGAGGGCTTCACAAAATTACAGCATTTATTGTGACCGCATAGGGACGAAGTTGTTCTGGTTTCGACATCAAAATGATGACATTTCATACAAGTCAACAATCCACACACACATAGATTGATATGGTTCACTCTGCAGCATGCACTTACCATACATAGATTAAAAATATCATCCTGGGCACAGCTTTCGATATCCAATTATTATAGATCTTTTTCGAACGTAAATTGGAAAAGACCATTTTGTTTTCCCCGGTCACCGCTATTAGTCCCACCAGTAGGAGACTGGACTCCAAGCTCCAGTCTCTGGACTCACACACCCACAAATAAGTGGACACAACCTGTTCGTGTGGTCGATCTCCGTAGGTGACATACATGTAAGTGGGGCATTTCCACAATGTTTATCACTCGTGCTGAATTATCCCTATGCAAAAGGGGATGGTAAATCATTGGGATTAACTACAACTTTAATTATTTAATTAGTAATTAGCGACTTGCTTACCCTCCTTCCAGACTGACGGTGATCCTGTAGCGAAAAATGGATTCAGCTGGTCTGATTCCATATAAAACCGTCGAGAAAAAAACTTGTCTCGACAATTTGGGTCCCCCTGTTATTTCGTAAATGGCCGCCAGATTATTTGAAATAAAATCTGGATGATATACTAGTATCTAGAATAGACTAAGGGGTCATATTCTATTTAAAAACATTACAAACAGCGGCGTTTTTCGACATGTATGTGTCGTTTTAAACGAACAGGGATTTTAATTAGTTATTTAATTAGTAATTCGCTAATTACTCAAAACCCTCCAGGCTGACAGTGATCCAGTAGCGAAAAATGGATTCAGCGGGTCCGATTCCATATAAAACCGTCCAGAAAAAAACTTATCTCAAAAAATTTGGGTCCCAAGCTTCGGCTGCCGGACTATCATTGTTGCCTCTGTATTTAATTTTTTTTCATCAAATAATGAATTCATTAATCAGTCATGAAGACATATATTAAAATTCAATTTGGCTCATTTCATTTCATACTTTTATAAATTCAGTTGTCACTCGAGTGATGAAGTAATGTATAGCAGAGCACGTGTATTTACGACTACGAGCATCTTCAATGAATTCATTGTCGTAATATATCGCTGTTATAAAACCTTTTAACATCCATGTTCTTCGCACAATTGCTTCATCGTGTATCAACAATTATGTTACCGGTAGGCGATTAATGATAATTAACCTGAAATATGACTGAAAAGTTATTTAATTATATCGACTTTCGCTTCACAATTCTTCGAGGTGTAAACTGTAAACAGAGGCTGTTCCGTAAGCCTCCCTCGTTATCATACAATTTCAACCATCGGCAAGCTCGCTTGCTCAGATTTCATACCGGTAGTGCGAAAAGAAGCCAAAGATTAAAAACACGTAAATAATAATGGCAACGGTTTTCGGAAATTAGTTTCATGACAGCATAGATCGTGTTCAGTTGTGATGACAATGTTCATTACGTACAAATTACCAATTATTAGAACTACTTTTGGAAAATATCAGGTCGCCACACGGGCTAATTGATTTTGAATTTCATTCGCCCGTACCGACTTTTACCCGCCATGGGCGAGCGGGCGAGCGTTAGTTTCTATCTAGAGAGTTGATTATGGTCTGGATAAGTTAATTAATAATTTTGATAACATTTCAGGCCTAAAGAAAGACCTGCTCTTGTATAATGCAGCATTATACAAGAGCAGGTCTTTCTTTAGGCCTGAAATGTTATCAAAATTATTAATTAACTTATCCAGACCATAATCAACTCTCTGTATCAACGCTAGTCTGCAATATTTACTGTATCGGCTTAAGTAACGATGATTGAGACTAGGCCAAAAATCCAATCTCTAAAATCTTGGTTCAGAGTGCATCAATTTGACTGAAATTTTCAGCAAATTCTATTTACATTATCTAGTTTTTAACATTTTATCTACTTTCTCATAATGTTTCTTTAATAATAAAAAATTTGCGCTGAGTGTTCCAGATAAGCTGCTCCAGGGCGCCCTAATTAACCCAAATAAGACTACCAGTAGCGGTATTTAAATTAAATCTTTACAGTACCTTTCATGAACATCAAGTCTAACATAAGCATGTGCCAATCCATCTCCTGTTTTGCATAATAAAGACAAACTTTCAGACACCACTTCTGTTGTTATTGGATTGTCAGGTGGACCCTGGAATATTAATATAATTTCGAAATTTATCACAAGTAGGCCTACATTAGGTTAACAACAAGAAGTGTTAATTAACCTTAAACCAGACTGTTGTCATTTGTTTGTCACTTCTGGTTATTTCATCATAAAAAATTGTTTGGGAAGGATATTTCTGCAGAAACAGCATTAATTAATCAAACATAACAAATGGTATATGAAAATTCTAAAAGAGGGGTTATAATTCTAACGCTTTTCCCCCATCAAAAGGGACTTGGTGAAGAATGATATTCAAGACTGAAATTGCGGTCACAATAACAGAAAATAACTACTAAAGTCATTTTGATGTACAGTATAAATAGGCCTATCATAAACATAGGATCACCAATGAGCATCATCAAAACAACCAGAGTTAAACGACAATATCGGTGCCAGTCTTTATCACATGTGATAGAGCTCGTCAAAGACATTCCAAATATAATTTGAACACAGAGAGATCATTGCTACGATAGCTGAGTAATACAGGTTTCCTAAATCAGAGGTGACGAACGCCAAATGATATATAACTGACTGAAGTGAGGAGTGATAACAGAAACATGGGCGAATTTCTTCTCTCTATTAATTCCTTCCAAAACCTTCCTTCCTTCATAAAAATAATTACTGCCACTAGATAAGAGAACATGAAATAAAAACAGAAAAAGTCTGTGCATTACCATGTTTTTATAAGGTATAGAATATGAACATAAACAAGGGAATGTAGGGACTATTTCTATTTTTCTCCTGTTCTCTAGAAGGAATTATTAGTGAGCAGAAATTCGTCACATCAGTCAGTTATAGAGGGATGACTCGTGTTTTCCTTTGGCTTTCGTCACTTCCAATTCATGACACTCTGTATTACTCATCTATCGTAGCAATGATCTCTGTGTTAAAATTATAGTTTGAATGTGTTTAACCAGCTCTATTACATATGATATGCGATAATGACTGGCACCAATAATAGTTAAGGACATTTGGCCTTGCCAAAAAAGAAATGTGTCACAGAATTATGATTTATTATTGGAATATGAAATGGTGTTTAATGTACCGGTACTCCCAATATATGAATGAATAAATGTAATGTAACAAATACTGAAATAATAGATATATAGGCCTTAGCTACGAGAACTTAGTTAAAAACGTTGAGATACTGATGTGCTTCTTTTTAGCTACGATTGGCACTTATCATTTTGACGTTGCAAAGTCAATTTTTTTATTTAATACATTAAAAATCTTTAAAATAAGATACGTTTTTGCTTTTATGACTAATTAAACTTACAGAGGCCAATGTAGTGGCACAACTATCACCTAACTCTAAATATTTGCGTTTAAAGTCGACATTGACCGACATCAAAAATTCTTTCATAGTTACACTGCTTTGCACATGGGCCAGATATAGAACATGTGGATGTCATCATATAACTGTATACGATCTATAAATGTCATTTTGTGTGTTTACATTCTGCTCCACTTTCAATTGCCTTTTTGATTGGCTGTTATAAAGACATCATATTTAGCCCCGCCTTCATGATGACAGCTGTCAAAATTCGCCTTTTGATAAAATGGCGGTCTACGGGAACGGCTTAATGTAGGGCTGTACGATATTGCAAAAATGGACGATATCGATATTGGTATTTTTTTCAACGATATAGTTAAATATCGCGATGTAAAATAATAATGTCACTTTGCTATTAAATAAATTAAATATAAATGCATTTTAAAGCTGACAACAGTGTGAGTAAGAATTGTTTTATTCATACTAATTTAAATACAACGGCGGATGTTTAAAAAGCGTCTGCTGGCGACCTTATGTAAGAAAATTCTCAAAAATCATGTGTAGCGGAAGTAAGTAGATGCGGTCTTCAAGTCTTGTATTATAATTTCAAACAGTTTAACAAATACTAAATGATCCTGATTATCTTCCATTCAAGCATTCGATTGGCTGTGAGATTCCTGGCCTAATAGTGACAGTAATCTATTGATACTGATAGATCGTTTTATTCTTGCTTTCAGAAATTGAGTTTCGTAGAGTTTTCTAAAAAAAATATGACAACCTATTTATAGCCTGGTATCTAGCCGCGGTAGTAGGGAATTTCAGGTGGTTAGTGGGCCAAAGCTTTACATGTTGTAACAGCTGACAATTAATTTTATTGTAGACTAAAAACAAAGTAAAAGTACGGTAACGCATACACGATGTACTGTAGTGAAAAACGGCTGCGGACACTGCGCAAGTGATTTCAACGATTCTTAAAACATTAGTTTTATTATAGTTTATGGCCGTCGGCTAATTTCCACTGCTGTATAGTGTATTTATTATCTATTTTTATGATATTTTTTTCCGATATTTGAAGTTTTCGGCGATATTCGATAAACCACTATATCGACGATATTTGGCCACATGATATCGTAGTTGGGTCTGAAAATACAATATTGCGATAAATGACTATATCGAGAATATCGTACAGCCCTAGCTTAACGCCTCGATTTTAAATACAATGATTTGTGTACCTTGTTTCAGGTAAGATAAAGTCCTTAATTGTTGTAGTGGTGTGTGGCGGAAATATTATAATAACAATAATCAAAATTTTGTGAAAATGATGCGGTAGTGATTCGCGACCGGCATTGCAACGTTAGTTGTAATGGCAGTCAAGCTCATCTTGAAACACAGAGGCCTAGGGTTGACTATATTATCCTACCTAGGCCCAATTTTTTTATAATTATTACAACAGGAGCATTTATTAGGCCTCTACCGGTAGCCATAATTTGGGATCTGAAACCCCCAAGAACGAACGAACGACAGCATATTAATCACATAACATGATCGATTGATAGTGATCATACACATGTGACATTTTAAATAAATTGAATTCAAACAAAATAAACAATCACCTCCTCTTCCTCGACTTCTTCAGAATCCCTTTCTTCCTGCCCCTCCCCCTCTTCTCCCTCAATCTGTTGTTCTTCTTCTTCCATCATCTCTTCAGCTTCTTCTCCAGTTTCTTCCTCAAATGTTTCCTCTTCCGACGACATATTTTTATGTTATTATGGAGAAAGTATTCGTAAAATGTAATGATCAAGCGCAGTCGTCTACAAATCTTTGACTTTGTTTACAATGCGAAGTGTTGACATCCAATATGGCGTCCGTTACCATAGATACGATTTTGCCCCAAAATATCAAATAGCTCGTGCCGTGTTCATTCATGTTCAGTTTAAAAACGAGAAAGTCGTTTTTGTGTAAAAGTGAATTTTCAGCAATATTTCTAACAATTGTGGAGGATTAATTGGTTGAAATCGAACATTTTTGACAAAGCCGTGACAGCAAAGATTACGTAAAATAACACGAGAATACACGAGACTAGCAGAAGACATCCATCAATCTGATAAAAAGTTGAGGTAAAATAATATTTTGTCTTTTTTAACTTTGTCAAAGTTTATTAAAATTGAATATAACGTATTAATTCATGAATTAAAATATTGGCGACGTTATCTTCTCTGGCGTGCTTTATCTAGTTTGTTCAAATCAATGTTCAAGCGCATAAAAAATTCATAAGAAGTTTGACTTGTGTTTCGTGCAAAATTCGTGCTTTTCATCCCAAAATATCATTATTATCTTGATACGGTCCAAAGATCGAGTGACAAGCCAGAAAGATAGCTTTATATGTGTATTTATTTTAATGGAAACTACTCCACTTAAATATCTAAAGGTAAAATTTATCGTTTTATATACGGTACGCTACACATTTCATTTTTTGGGGTATTTTTAATATAAAGAATATTAATAAAAAACAGAATTTTGGAGTTGTTTTTAAAACTCCCAATTTTCATTTTGATCTATTCACAAAATGAATTCTTTTAATATTATTGTTCATCCTTATTTCGATCTAATTTTAGTTAATTATAAAAAATTTGAAAAAAGAGGAATTTTTCCTACCTAAAAAAAGTTTAAGTACCGGTATGGAAGTTTAATAATATTTGTTGAAAGTTGTGGAATTTCAACAATGTTAAATGTCTGGTTTAAGTTAGAATTGTTTTAGTTGTGTAAATTTTGTGACAGGATAATTTGATTGTAAAAGGGGCGTTTTATCATAGTAACCATATTTATCTTGACAGTGATCAAATTATTGATTTTGTGCCAAATAAAATTAGGCCAAAATAGATCCAGTTATGGTCTAACTAAAAACTTGACAAATTGATTACCAGTGACCAGTATATTATTTATAAGCTTATTCCTTTTGGCAAACTGGACATGGAATATATAACTTCTAGAAAATAAAGGTTTTATCCTATTTTTTTTTTTACTCGTAGGCTACTCATTCTTGAATTTTGTGATGATTTTTGGGAGGGTGTAAACTTTAAATTTAATTATGTTAAAACCTGTATTCTGCGTTTTTTTTCTTTTTGCCTTTTGAATCTACACAATGTATTTTAGAACTAAACAATTACTTATCAATTGATTTCCTTCAATGTGTTTGATTGTTCATTTACCAAGTGTTCAATATCAATATTTAGGTTTTAGCTTGACAATACTGACAAAAATCCATCAGTTTTATTTATAATGATTTGCAGAATCGAAGTAAATTGCCTTACTCAATCTTTGTTTTGAACCACTTAAGTCAGACTGTTTATAAATAGTATAATAATTTCAAGTATTCATTCTATTAAAGATTTATTTTACCTGATATTGATCTGAAGGTTTCATTTCAAGTTTAGTTATTTTGGTTTCTATAGTAACAGGGCCTAGGTAGTCTTAATACAAGCAACAACTTGAATAAAGGGTAATAAAAGGTATTGTTTATTTTTATTGTTTATTTTACGCAGTCAATATCTTTCTTTATTCTCTTGGATCACCAATAGAATTGTTTTTAGAAACCAATTTCCATCGTCATGGATACGCTAACTAAAAGATGAAACTGGATGAGAAACGATATTGCCAGCAATAATTAAATATATTGATTGACTTGAGCTAAATGTTCCTTTATTCAAAGTACCGTAATCAATTTCAATTAATTGTGAGTTTTTTTGTTGTGGTTATGTGTTTGTTGTCTTATTGAGCTTTTGTAATATTTTGTCTGTGGTAGGCCTATAATAAGATATCAGTACTATTGACAATTCAACAGTTTTACATATAAAAAGTCTTATGTTTTGAAATTTGAATTTTTAATAAAATTGTTAATATAGAATAAAGGACAGTGATGCATCACCAATTTTATCTTTAACTGAAGTTTAAAATTGTTATTAAGCAATCAAGTAATTGCACCATGAATAATGTTGGTAAGATTGAACTAAATACTAAATAACAACGTAAGTTGTCTTTGCACTGTAGTGTGCAGTGCACTTCCACTTCTGAAATTCAAGTCCAGAGGATCATTCTACTAGCAATAAAGACATGTAAAGAAAAGGGGCTGGATGCAGACTGTCCAACCAAGAAAGTTCCACCATGCCAATGATGTAGGATGGGGGGCCTGACAAGGACAGCTTTCTAGTTGTTTGGATGGTATGAAAAATCCATATCCCATTACACATTGGTGTACACGTTAAAGATCCTTTGACAGTTGCAATTTTATGCAAGAGTAGGTCATAGTGCTTGCTGTCTATGCAAAATTTTCCTCCTAGCACACTGAAGAGTCTCAAAATCATAATGCAAATACTGAGAAAATTCCCCCAAAATATCAGTGTGCACAATATTCATTAAAACAGCTGAAAAAGGCAAATATTCTGCAGCAGTTTGAATGGTGTGACTTGGAGAATAGCTTGGCTTATTTTACAAATGTTATGAAATCATGACTAAAAGCCCATATTACTAGGAATCTAGTGTAGGCATGTTGAATAATATCAATCATAAATTCAGTAATATAAGTATTAAGTACACATTAATATATTTGATATTCATCTAGAAATAGGTATTATAATATAAATAATGCTATGATATTATGTTGAATTTAGCTCAGATTATAAATAAGGGTTGTCATGGGCAACAGGTATATGTTTGATACCTTTTAAACTTTATGACACAAGATTTTATTAAATGATTATTCCAAATGTCAACACATGCACAAAATAACAAAAGGCAAACAATCCTATTTTTTTAGAGTTTTTCTGGGTGTTTGACCCATTCTTTATGTGAATAATATGAAATTATTGAATAGTAACAATTAATGGTTCTAATACTTGTATTGTGATCTATATTAATGATCTGAAGACAAGATTTTGTAAAGTTAAGCAATGTAAGCTTTTATAGATATAAATATTATAAAGGTTGTTAGGTAGGGATATCAGTTTAAAGTGTTGCCCTGGGAACCAAACGTTTGTTTGATTAACCTCAATCTTGATCAGTCTATAACTTTACTAATAATATTTATATTAGAAATCATATAATCTTATACATTCTTATACAACATGGTAAGATGTATAACAATTTTTTTTTCTCACCTTAGTTGTTACATACAAATATGATTACTGAGAATTATTTTCACCATGTCTTCATTTTTCCTTCATACAGTTTTTAGTATTGTATTACTGCTTTGAAAATTGTTTTGGGGCTTTCTTTTGGTGGGTGTTATTCATTTTTATACAGTGGTATAAAAACAAATTTTATGAAATGTGTTTTAAAGAAATAATATATAACTAGTTAATTTTGTGCATAAAAAATGACTTTTATGAATGGAAACGTTTGTCATCACTTTTGTTGTTTAGGACATAACAGGAAAATACCAATGGATAACTTGATAGCAGATCAATAGCCTAGTCAGCTAAGTTTCAAACGTTTGAGTTAGGATCAAGACCCATGCTATCTGTACTGTTGAATGCTTCATTACCCATCTATTTATTCGTTATTTTGATCTTGTGTTGATTATTATTAACAGTTTGTATACTTTTTCCAATCATGACATTTTTTGTTTTATAGAACATTCGATTTTTATTTTATTTTTACTCTTGATAATTTGACCATTATGGCATTAATTGACCATCATCTATGCTTTGCTCCAGTAGTTTTGCATGTCAGTTTTCATGTATTATTGATTCTAAATAATTTCCTTTTGATTAATAATTAGTGTAGCTATGAAAGAGTAGCTTTGGTAATGAGTAAATAAAATTAACATTAAAAAGAAATGTGATCAATTATTGATTGTTTCCTTATTAAAAAAATGTTAACAAACTAGATTATTCAATTTTAAGTGAATGTGGCACAATATTCAATCATTCTATTTTGTAAGCACTGGAATTGCACCCCTGTCTAAACAATCTGACACTCAAATATTATTTTTAGATATATTTCTCATAGAAACAGCCCCAAATTACAAGTCGATTATGTCAATCATTTAATTAACAAATTATGGCACTACATGAAAATTGAGGCCTACTGCCAGTACCTGTCAATGTCAGTGGAACCACCTTCAAGTGGCAGCACCCAAGGCATGTGCCCCACCAGCCATACCGCAGATACACCTCTGCTTTTCACAATTGTGGTAAATAGGCGAGTTGTAACCAAAAAGGTAACCAGTAAATTATTAGCATTTTCAAGTAAATTGTCAACTTTTTCTCTTTATTCAGACAATATTACAGTTGAAGTCTCTGTGCTTCATTTGTATTTTGGGGAAAATACTAAATTTTAGACATCATAATCTACTTTAAAATGTACTGAAATTGATTATTTAACATTTAATTCAGAAACGAAAATCAAAATATTAATGATAGATTTTTTCGAGCTTGGATTCAATCAGATTAAAGAAAGGCCCATATAACATGTCAGAGAAAACATGGTTGGCACTGGCTGGGTATCATCTTTCTTATATCGTCTGAAGAAGATGCTGAATGTTGATAAATTGAAACAAGTGCTGACTAAAAAGTTCTAAGCCTATCTGTGAAAGAACTGTACAAAGTCAATGGTTTCCATTTTTTGTCCACACATTCCCTTTCGAGGTGTACACACTTCTGTCAACGATGTTGCAAGGCCTGGATGCTAATCAGTAAGAAATAAAAAAAAGTGTCTCACAGTTGACATGATGTCATCATTATTAGTAGGAAAATGACAACCTGCTAGTTCTTTTTTTGTTGTCCGCCCACAATTCGTTTGTGGACAGTCTACAGGTCACAATTTTTATCCAATTTTGACCAAAATCAAAATATATGTTTATGTTCAAAACATCTTGGTTCCTTTTGATATTTGTGAATATCAGACTGTAACTTCCTGTATTATGGCCCCTGATTATACTAAAGTTGAATTTCTTTTTAACTATGTTCTTTATCCATCTCGCGCAAAATGTAGGCGTATTTTGTATGGCATCCGCCTGTTCATTTTTGGAAAAGGGTCTCTTCCATGGTTACAAATCTGGCCAAAAAATATCTGATATGCTTCAAAATGGCAAAGATTGTCATTAGAATGACAGGAATCTGAGACTGAAAGTCAAGAGCTTTGGCACACATCTTTTTGTCAAGTCGTCAATATCAGCCAACACCATGTCATGCACCAGGGTTGCTGTGATTGGCCTTCCAGGACGCACTCATCGCCAAGGCTCTTCCTGTGGAAAGGAAGGGGCGTCATCCCCTAAAGTTGAGACCATATTGGCATGTATCTGTGTTGTGGTTATTTGCAGCAGGTACTGTCCTATAGCCAGTTTTGTCCATTTCTAGTGATTTCAATGAGTAGTTTCACAAGGTCGTCTGGCACAAAGACAATAATAACCCTACAGTTGCAGTTCAATGATTGTACTTGTTCGTGGCAAAAGTTTGTTTCAACTCAATTGATCTTACATTGATCTATCCTATTCAGGCTTAGAACTTTTCAGCTAGCCCCGGTATCTTTGATTGTAAATACTGAACGAAATTGAACCATTTTGGACTAATATTCCTTTTAGAGAATCAACTTACACAATATTATTGTTTGCAAGGGTTGAACAATCAATCAAATGAAATTCATATACTTTGATATGAGATTTTTAGGGTGATTTGTTTTCTGTACATAAATTGTTTTCTAATTATATACCTTTTGAATTAACATGTATTTGTTGCATCAAATGAGAAATGGTGTTCAGGTGTTGGGAGGGATTCTAATGTGTAGGCTTCCAATTGCACAACTTTCATCACTACTGATCTTAAAGCCAGCCAGGGTGTGCAAAGATGTGCAACAGGGTACAAATTACTTTTTTCACTTGCATGAAAGTTTATTGGCTCCTTGTATAATGTAAGCCTGGGTTGCTGTGCCTTTAATTACAAATCTGTCCTATTGAACCAAATCAAGTGATAAGAGTGGAGTAGCTCATAAGCAGAACTATATTTATAAACCTATCTAATGTTTTATATTTATTGGGATTCCTGGGAAACGGCGCTAGTCGACGCCGGGCGATCGGTTGGAATGTTTTGTGTTCTACCTTTGCTTGTGGTAAAAAGTAATTCAGTGTGGAATCATTGATTCTCACCCAGTTTCTTTCTTTTATTCACTTTGTTAGTTAAGATCATCAGGCGTCATAGCAACCAACTATTATTTATGCATGCCCTATCTAGCATTGTGTTTGTTGCTATGACAACCAATGAATTTGTGGATTATGGGTGATTGGTATAGGGACAGGTATAATTTGTCTTAGACAAACTGACAGGGGAGTTTTGGTGGCCAGGTAGAATTACTCTCCAGCCTCATGGATCAAAGGTAAATTAGTTTATAGTTTAACCTGTGGTGACATGCTAATACAGTTATGTCATATACAGGTATCTAACACACACACAGACCTGTAAATTGTTCAAGTGAAGTTAATGGTCGCTTGTTCAACTATACACAACTTAATTAGTTCTTTATAGATCACATTTCATCAGTTTTATTGACTTGCTTGGTACACCTACAATAAGTCATGTATCACAATTAGATTTTAAGCTGGTTAGATTTAGATGGCACACTTTTGTGCTAAAATGTTGATAATAGTTATTGTAAATGAACTTTTATGTGCACATCAGTGTCAATGAACTCATTTGTTTTAAATATAACTTTTAAATTGCTTATTAAGTTTTTTTTTAAAAATCACATCCTAAGTTCTAATAATGCACTAGAGAGAGGGTTGTCAAATGTCAGATTATGTTTATTCATGCAGAACAACTAGTAGTAATACTATGGGGACTTACTACAAATGCTATCACAACAATTTGGCTTTTCAGAATATGGAATTTTGTACTTAATATGATTTTTATATTTTATAATGTGTTCAGGTCTTGTTGAGGGTCTTGTGACTTCAGTCACATTTCATGCAAATAGAACTAAAGACATTTGGACATGCTGCTTAGTTTCGAAAAGCCTTTGCAGTCCTGGTATGAGTTAAACTGAAAGATATTCAAGGTCCCAGAAACTGCAGCTACTCTGTCAAAATTGTTTATTTGTCATTGTACACTTAAGAATTCATTCATTAGATTTTATTGTTCTTTGTAGTCAAATATCAACAATCCTCAACCAAAAACAGTTATCCCTCCTGTTGTGGAAATTAATTAATCCCAAGAATTCAGAATAATAATCAATAGAAGAAATCAGTCAAATTATTGAATAATTAAAGCAATCAATTTGATCTATCTGTACACTCTGTCTAATAATGGAAGAGATATACAGCTAGATCATCTTATAGCTTTTCTCAGTCTTTAGTTTCAATCAGAGGTTTTCAACAGCCTATGATATTAAATATTTAAACCTTTATCCTATTGTTACCATAACAATATACTAAACAACACTGGAATCTAGAAGCCTTAAGAAAATCAAATAAAATGGAGTATTAAAAATTTTATAATCCTTTTGGTTGCGAAGAAACTTAGGATGTCATTCTTTTAAGCACATACATTTGTGAACTGGTATTTAAAAGAAATTTATCTCCTATATTTCCAACAAAACTTTTGTGTTAAAAGTAAATAGAGAGTAAATTCTTTTTTAGGGCTTTTCAAACACATTTATGTGAAAAGTTTTGAAGAAAAATTTGAGTTAAGCTTCACATGTTTGGTTTACTAGGAATGAATATAGCAAGCGATTCTATAGTTTGGTCATGGAGTAAATCATAAGAAAACTGAAGATTTAGTTTAATATTAAGTCTTTATCAAGTGATGGGCGCGGTCTCTTTACTTATTTCACCTTTTCTTATAATTTTCCCATCATCATGTACATTTAGATTGTGTTAAATGAATGAAAAATAACTGGGCACATTTCCAAAAAACTTATAAAATAAATGTAGTATTAGGTAAACACACACCCAACATTTTATTTTATGATATTTTCTGTTCACTTTTCGTAAAATAAAAAAAAAATCATATTCACTTTTCTTTGAAGTTAGGTTCAACTCAACCTATTTAAAAATTAAAGTTTTATTGAAAAGTGGTGAATTTTGAAATGATATAATTAAACGGTTTCAGTTTTATTATCAAAGTTTGTTATTAAGTGAAATGTCATTTTAAATTGAAAGGAGAAAATTGATGTGTTTTGTGGGAAAATTGTTTGTAAAGCTAATTATTGGAGGATTGACAACTAGAGGTTAGTAGGTATATAGCCATAATAAATATATTCAAACTTACTCAGCTAAATCAGATTTTTATTAAAAAATTCTTTATCTATTACCAAATTATACCAATAATGAATATTTGGTAGATTGAAGTAATTTTCTCATGAATATTGTGAAATTTATACAGAGAGTAAACATGATGTGAATGAGATGGTTCTATTTAGATGTAAGTTCTATATATTATTATTGACAGAATTATTTTGAGAAAGAATGAATGGTATACCTTTCAGACGAGTGCGAAACACTAGTATAGAGAGTAGGTACGAGGGACCGAACCTGGTACGGTGCATATGTATACCTTTCGAACGAGTGCTTTTTCTCTTACATGGAGGGTGAAGCTCAGCCGGTCCTCGGCGGGGCAGTAGCGAACTTTGGCGGAGAATTGGTCGGGCATGTTTTCTGGAGACGAGCGTTTTGCGGTGGAAGGTTGGCCGGTCTCCTCTTGCTCTCGGTTGTGTACACGGCGGTTGAGTGAAGGCTAGGGAGTTTGTATGAATGAAATTGGGTTTAACGTCCTACGCTTCTGCACCTAATATGGGCTAATTGAGGATTGGCATACGCCATACAGTATGCTATGAGGGAAATTTTTACCTGGGCAGCAACTGATTTCCAACTGCCAAGGGATCTTTTACGTGCTTGCCAATGTGTAAACTGGACCTCAGTTTTTCATACAATCAGAACGACTAGGCACAGCTGTCCTTGTCAGGCCCCCTGTCTGCATCACTGACAAGGGTAAACCACGCTGGAAAATCGAAATGAACTTTCTCTAAGCCAGCACCTTACCCACTTAGCCACGTGATCCACATTTTGAGAAAGACAAACTCATGTCATTTTGACATTAATATATCATAATAGATATTTGTTTCATTATCTCATTGGATCTATAGATCTAAATGTTGGCCTGAATCTCGAGAAACCCAGTAAGGTAGGCAGCAGACCCTTATCAATGCCAATTCGAATCATGGGATGGCACTAACAACAATGTTAGTGACATACATGTACCACTTGACCAACCATTCCTTAGAAATAATTTGTAAAATGAGCATTCAAAAATTGTGCAGTGGACTACAAGCAGATTAAGAGTATAAATACAAAAAACATCTGGTATAGTTAATAATTTATAACTTAAGTATTGTGGTGAGGATACTTAAAGTGAAACCCTATGCAGTTTATTAGCAAAAGCTTATCGCTACTTGTATGGACTCCCAGTTCTGAAAATATCTATGAATTGAATAAAGTTTAAGCCAAGGGGCTAGCTACATAATAATAATTGTTCTTTGATGTCCAAATCCATGCATTGATGATTGTAACCCATGTAGAATTTGTAAAAGTATTATGTAGAAAAGGGGTGTTTGTGTCCGAAAACACACACAATTAACAGTTGAACTTTGCCAATGCAACCCTAACTGACAAACTGGATTTGAATCCTTTACAAACTAAAATGTTGTGAAAGTTAATTTCTTTATAAAGGAATATCAATATCAGTCCAAAATGGTTCATTTCTGTTCAGTATTTACAAATATGAGAAATTAAAAATTTGTCAATATCCAGCAAATGCTACAGGTGATATAAACAATATATAGTTCAAACAAGCCAGCGCCACCTAAATTCATTACTAAAGTTTGTTGATGGGCAACTATTATAATCTGATTTAATCCAAGCTGGCAGATTATCCACCATTGATATTTTGATCTTAATTTCTTAATTAAATGTTAGATTATCAATTTGAATACAATTTAGCATGGATAAATCCATGAAAAATTAGATATGGTCTAAAAATGTAAATGAGGATCTGCGGCTTTGAGATGGAAGCTTTAATGTGATACTGTGAACATGTACAGTATTATTATATTATATATCTGAAACAAGCAAAAAAAGCCATTAGCCAATTTCTAATTTTATCAGCTGAAGTTAATCGTGTATTATTACAAGAAACTATAGACATTGTTTTATTAAGAGTTAGCTAATTAATTTGTTTAATAAGATCATTGTTACTTGATGATATCAGAGACTTTTGTTTCATTACATTTTGATTAGAGGGTGTTTACTATTTCAACAATTATACAACTTAGAGAAATAAACCTTTAAACTTGATCTACAAATTCTTGAAATTTAAAGATAAAATTTGGACTATTGATAAGCTAAATTATAAAACATTTATCTTCTTATATCTAAAAATGGAAATAAACATTCCTTGTCTAAAGATAAATAGTCACCATTATTTTGAGGTTTAGATTTATTGTAGCTCTCATTACAGGCCCTCATTATATATTGAAACATGCATTCCCAATCTCACCAAGAAAATAAGTATACTCAATTTTGAATAATATCATATTTGAAAAAAAAAGCCTTAAAAGCACATGGTGCAAAAGTGACTCAGTGACTATTGTGCTGGCTGACTAACTGATGGTGGTGGGCAAGAGAACACCTTAATGTTTTCCAGCCTCGTTTATCTTTCTTGTTATTATGGTACATAATTCCTGGTAAGAGAAAATTGTTGATTCGCTCGAATTGGACAAAAAAATGAGGTCTATGTGTATATTTGTATAAGCAAGCAAAAGGATTTATTGTAGCTCTCATTATATATTGAAACATGCATTCCCAATCTCACCAAGAAAATAAGTATACTCAATTTTGAATAATATCATATTTGAAAAAAAAAGCCTTAAAAGCACATGGTGCAAAAGTGACTCAGTGACTATTGTGCTGGCTGACTAACTGATGGTGGTGGGCAAGAGAACACCTTAATGTTTTCCAGCCTCGTTTATCTTTCTTGTTATTATGGTACATAATTCCTGGTAAGAGAAAATTGTTGATTCGCTCGAATTGGACAAAAAAATTAGGTCTATGTGTATATTTGTATAAGCAAGCAAAAGGACACTTTGAGAATAATACAAGAGTAACCAGAAATATCCATGGGTTATGACTGTCTTCTTTATCCCAAGTAGAGCAGAAAAGTTGGACAGAAAACCCCAATTTTCAATTTTGTACGCCACATAAACTGAGTTGACTGCAGATTTTTTCTCTAAATTTGTTTTACGAGCAATGTGAAACCAGCGACAACTTCCAAATCCACTTGGGTAAGACGCTGGCTCGCTAGCCTGGAGGTCAGGTGCTCGATCTCGCATTGGCCGAGAAAGTTCATCCAGATTTCTGTTGCAGTTTCCCTTGTCAGTGATGCAGGACGGAGGGCCTGAAAAGGACAGCTGTCTAGTCATTTGTATGGTTCAAAAAACTGAGGTTCCGTGTACACATTAACATGCATGCAAAGATCCATTGGCAGTTGGAATTCGATATAAGAGTAGGCCGTAGTGCCGCTTCTGGGGCAAAATTTTTCTCATAATATAAGAAAATTAAAAAAAATTCCATCCCACCCTCTTCTTTGTTACAGCTAATTTGAGATTAATCATTGGTATTTTCAGAAAACAAATGGACATCTTATTCTTAATTCTTTCCTAAATTTTTAAAAGTTTGTTGTCAGGTGTCTGGATAATAGTAGCACACAAAGGTTACTTTTCTTTCATATTTTTTGTCAAATTACTGAGTCTGGATAAACAAACCTATTTGACTGTTTTCCTTAATTAAATCATTAATTTGTATGAATGAGTGATGGTTGAAATTAGAGGAAATTTGTGTTAAAAGTCGACAGGAAATAATTTTGGTTTATTAACTTCTCTTTTAACCTTTCAACTTTATCCAAATTCTTTTGAAAAGATCTAGAAACAAATTTCAGTTGCTGTGACTAGAAGTTATTACAAAAAAGATCAAACATCTAAAATATGAGTAAGCCGAGCAAAAGATCTCAAAACAAAATTAGGATACAGATATGTAATGTAGAAAAATTGCTGTTTAATTTTTCATGATATACAGTTTTGACCATTTTAATTGTATTAAAAATATTTTAAAATTTCCTTCAGTGCTGACACATAAAAATATAGACATTTTGAATAAGTAAATAAATTGGATTTATGTTGTTCTGCTCCGAAATAAAACCTGAAGTTGTTGTCAAAATGATGCAAGGTTTAACATGTTCATATACATAAAATCAAAATATAAAACTATTTTTGTTCAGAAATTCTGCAGGTTGTTGCTTGACATTAACATATTGGTAATTGTATTTAAATATAAAAAAATTTCTTTCAGTATGCGATATACATATAAATACAGGTATTGAACTTTTGTGTAATAAAACTGCATGTGAATGTATAGAATTTAGAAAGGTTTTGTTACTGTAGGTATTTATTTATGCTAAAGAAAGATTTTATTCATTCATTCATATCTCAAAAGTTTTAAGCCAATAATCTCAAAGAGCGTAACTTTCTCTCTGGTGGAGGTTGTTTGTGACCTGTAAGTCACATGAGGGACTGAGAATGTTCCTGAGAGTCAAATACATGTAGTTCAAAATAGAGAAACAATTGGAATCAAATTTTATATGTATATACTTCTTTCTATGTTATTTAATTTCAAAGAAATAAAAAGGGTTATCATAATTGATATATTTTTATTGAAGTCAAGATTTATGGAGCAAAATATAAATTTTACAGGTGGGATGGGTCACTGCATGTATGTGATCTGTTTAATGTGAATTGACAACCTGTTGAGTTAGCTTTCTATTGTAGCGATTCTTATAAAACATCCTGACTTTGGACGAGAATTATTTGATAAACTCAGGTATTAAACGAGATATTTACCAAGGTGAGAAACTATTTCAAGGTATCACAGGTAAAATATGAAGTGTATAAACTTATATTATTGTTTGTTTGTTGTGAACTTAGTTTGGTTATAGCCAAGGAATTTGTTTTACATTATTGGAAAAACTTTCGACTCTTTATGTCTCAGCTAACAGATATCTTTACGTTTAAATGTTAAATAAAGATTTTCATATTATAAAGTTCATTGCTATACTTGGCCTTATCATGAAAGGTAGGTAGAGTGTTTAGAGTTGGGAGTGTTTTAAAATTAAATTGTTTTTATTGATATTAATACTAATCACAATAGATCATAATAAATTCATAATATATTTATATACTTAATTCTGTTCTCACTTCTGTTACATAATTAATTTTAAACAATCTATAGTTATCCGGTACTGTAATCTTTTCCCCAAATGTAGCGTAGCTAGTTTATTTAAAGGGCCAATTATTAGTGAGAGTAAGCATTATTTATTTTACCCTTTTGAGTTAATTAAGCCATCAGGGAACGAGGTGGTTAGAGTTAGATCTTTTTTTATTTAAAAGGTGCTTTATATTAGCTCCATAAATAATCTTTCAAGTGACACTAATTAAGTTTTAATTTTATTTTTGCTTTTATTACTGCATTATTAAGACAGTTTATTAAATCATAATGTATAATGCGCTATGAATATTTAAGCCTGTGCTAGATATGTGACTTGGAAAGATTGTGAATATTTTTATTGAAATTTAATATATTTTGTGTTAATAGCAAATTGACTAGGCTAGGTCAAGGAGATTAAATTCCGCTCAACTGTTATAGTTATCTTTCACATTTTAGATAATTTATTTCTCTTGGTATTTTAGTTCACTTAATTAATGCAGAATCAGAAAATGACTTGAAATGGCCTATTAAATAGAAATTGGCCTAACACTGTTGCCATGACGATGTCATTTACAAAAGTTACATGTACATATAGATGGGTCTACATATATTTTGTGTATGTATCAGATTTTATTCTGTTCAGGATTTTGAACCTCTAACCTCCAACGACAGTAATTGGACCAGGGTAGGAAATGGTGTTTTATTTGATAATTATTTAAATTAATGAATGTATATTTTCATTGTGCCACATGCAGGTTTGGGATTGGTGAAAATTTTGATAGTATGAAGTTAATCATTTTGCTTACTAGTGAGGAAAGTTGGACACTTTCTCATGTGTTAGTATTTTTGTGGGGGCTCAAGTCAGGCATTGTATATTGGCCAGGTTGTGTTTGTGCTTTCTTGGAGGGTTAGTATTTAAGGACATTTGATGTTGGAGATTTCATTGAAAGTTTGATAATAGATGATTTCATAATTTGTCTGAAGTTAAGTGATAATACATGTAAAACATGTTGGAAACCCTGGTGTATTTTGCATGTTTGGGGGTCCCCAACCTTTGAATTATCAGCTGGTGGATTTTCGGTGTTTGGGCATTTCCTTAATGTTGTTGGCATTTCTTGATTTTGGAGATGATCTGTTTTTCCCTGGATGCTGATGTAGTTTAGAATGAACCGGTGTTCTGATATGCTCATGTTTACAGGTGTTGGTTAACAAACATACAGCTGAATTCTGTACATGTTGAAGTTTTTGAATTTGGTGGTCTGTATTCTGTAGAGTTAAGGATTCTGGTAGGCTTGACAGTATCTCTCTGTATTTACAAAGAAGAGGATGGTTTAATGGACATATTCGGTGGTGGTGATAAAATTATTCATTTATGTTGTAATTTAGTGTTAAAAAAATAATAATAACTGATCCTTACAATATTTGTTTTGTTTTAATTTTCTTTCTTTTTTTCTTTTTATTTCAGAAAATGTCGGGAGCTGAAACAAAGACATTTCAAATGAGGTGATAAATGACTATAGTTGGTTCTACTGTCCTGGTACATAACCACCAACCAAGTCCTTATATTATTTAGACCCATAAGATGGGGAAACTTGATGCAATTTTTGCAAAATTAAAAAACAAACAAGCCAATGGAACTGGAAGTCAGATAACATCTCATGGAATTCCTGAAAGTAACAACAACACAAAAGAACTTGCTGATTTAAACCATGATATTTCCAGATCTGCTAATGTACCAACGTCATCTTCTCCAATTTTATCTGGCTCAAGTCGAAGAAAAAGTCGTAAATCTAAGCCAAGAAACATTGCTGAATTTAAAGGTGGAGAAAAATATGAGAAAGAGGAAATAAGTGAATATGAAATCAACAATCAGAAATGGAACCTAGATTCTCAAAATGGCAGCGATGTTGACATAGATGACCAAACAACTATAGCCAGTTCTCGACCTATCACTCCAAATAGTCCAAATTTTTATGATGCATCCTCTGATTATGGCTCCACTTTGCAACCAGATTCTCTTGAAAATTCCCAAGATGCAGATAAATTGGTAATAGATGAATCTTTTGACAACGATAATGATAGTATTCCCTTAGATTTGACGGTTTCCAAGGATACCAAAAATAAACAGAATAACCATAACTTAACTGCTGATGATAATTTAGATGCTGCTGATTCTAGGACAACTGCTGATAACCAATCCAGTCCTAATTTACATTCAACTCCTGATGCAAAACTACTCAACTCTACAATGAACGAACTGCTGAAGATGTATGGACTGGGTGGTAACCCCACTGAAACCCCAGATAAACTACAGCTAACCAAATACCATGTTGCCCAACTTGCTGCCACAGCAAACCTTGGTTTACTCCCAAAAATACCACCCAATAACCTTGCAGTCCCTCCACCTGTCCTTAATGGACATTTTTCTACTCCAAAGAAAGGACTGTTTTCCAATCCCGGAACACCTCTACTTCTACAGAATGGAGGTAAGTGTACTGTTTTTTAATTTCTTAGTTTCAGCATTTATCAGTACAACACTGAATAATGTACTGTAAGTATAGATGAAAGAAAAATTTTCTGGTTTGATTCCTTTGTAAAATATCATTTTCTCAAGTATCATTTTAAGTGAAACATCTGCATCAAAAATGAAACTGTTAATTAATCAAATAAAAAAAATTTGTTTAGCATAATTATTTGCATAGTTGCATACAAAAAAACAACAACCTAAAGTGAGTAAAAACTTATATTGCATGTAGGGGGGTTGGATGGCCAAATGGTGTATCATAAGGTCTGTCATTGAGTCAACTGGCAAGGTTTCGATTGCCCCGTTATTTGCGACAAGGAGTAGGGTCGCATGTCCAACATCGTGGGTTTTCTCCTGGTCCTCCGATTTCCATCCACTGCTAAAGACCCCTACACGAATAATGGAAATAAAATTGAACCATATGTTGGTCCCAAAATGACTTAGTTACACCCCATTCTCTCTCTCTCTCTCTCTCTCTCTCTCTCTCTCTCTGTATTACCTATTAATATACTTTTTATCTGATAAAAATAAAGAACATTATCAGTTATTAACATGGTAGCATTATTTTTTAAGGATATACCATAATATATTTTATCTCCAGGTCAAATACTGCTTTTATTAACACTAACCAGCCAAATTAATGAAAAATAATCAAATTCTTTTTACCTAATTGATTGAATCAAATTAAGAGTTAGCTGTAAATGAGTATGAAATAATGGATAATTACTTATATTGTTGTGTCTTTTATTAGTAGATATAGTTTATATATTGGTAGCTTATTATATTATAGGTATCTAATCTAATGCTGTCCATATCAATTATTTGATATTAAACACCAGTTTGTGTAAATTGATTGGTTAGCAGCAGTAATAGTAATAGCTTGAACGCACATATACCGATATGTACCATGGTTTTTGAGGCTTTATTGACTGAAGTATAACTGTTTAAACAAAGTCTCGTTGAATGCAATCTATGATCAACTTATTATAAACCTGTATATTATAGATTGAAAATATTGTTTCTATTCCTTATTATCTAACCTAATCTTTAAATCTACTGCGATGTGGTTTAGCTATAAACTGGATATATATATATGGATGTCATTCAGACATAGGTGTACAGACTCGATGACAGTTAGGAGATAAAAACTCGAAATGCCTGAAAAAAATCGGGTTTACAGAGAAAAGTAAAATTAATGTTTTATTAGGGCTCGGATGAAATTTAGGGAAGCCAAACTAGAAATGCCAGAAAAATTTAGGGTATATAGACAGTGGCGCTGGTTTACTGACCTTGTATGGACCCCCAAGAAAGTTTGGGATTATCTGACGGCCTCAAACGCGTTTTACTGCTATTCCAGCCCAAAGAATTAGTGTTTTATTAGATTTTGAGCACTTTATTTTGCCAAGTAGACAAAATAAAAAAAAATTCTCACATTACTCGTCTGCCCGAAAAGTCAGCTTGCACGAAAGTTAGGGTGGCAGCTGTGCCCCCCCTGGCTCATACGCCTATGCATTCAGAATATGTTCAAGACAAGGACTTAACCGATCTTGGTGAACAGTTTTATCTGGGCCATGCCCAAGATTTTGTTAATGAGGGAGCTCTACATATTTTGGGAGCTGGCGCACTCAATAGGGATGACTTTAAAACTGAGACTTAATATATGCTTGTAGACCCACTGTCTGTTCCCATGCCTATTTTGCAAAATGTGGGATATTTTGAGTCAAAACTCACTATGGTTTATTGGCATTGTTAGATGTGAACTTTTTATCTATATATCCTACTTGTTGCAGGGAGGTCGGATGGCTAGGTGGTCTAGTGAGTGTATTTTTGATCATATGGTCTGTCATTAAGGCTTATGGTGTAGAGTGTAGGTAGGGTCACCTGCTTAACCTCATGAGTGTTCTACAGGTTCCCTTTAAATTTCTAAAGAATGTAATTTTAAAACAAATAATTGAATGAAGATTTACCATAAGGAACATGTTTGTCTTGAGTTGTCAACATGGAGGTAGCCATTCATGTCATTTTCTTGATATTTCCTTCTGACACAACAAAATTAACAACTTTTTAAAAAATTTATTGATATTTATGGTATTGTAAAACGTTATGATACCACTTAATAATCCTGAAATAGTTAATTTGTTGAAAAGTATGGGCAGAAAATTTATGAAAATGTCAGCTTTTATGATTAAAATTTGATGAATAAATCCTGAGATGATCTAGTTTGTGTCGAGTGGAGTTAAACCCTATTTCTCTCTCTCTCTCTCTCTCACTCTCTTTCTGTCTGTCATAAATCAAAATCGCTGCTAAATAATGAATTACAAGCCAGTGTGGAAAACAGTAATTACATTAAACAGGCATTATGCCAGAGCTAAAATTTGTAAATCTGCAATTTGGCGGTCTTCTTATGTTATAACATATAAACTATAAATAAGACATCTATTAACATGACAAGAACATTTTACTTTATTTAGAATTCATGTAAATTTAACAAATAGCAGTATAAACTCAGTTTTGAATTATAAACTGTTCGCAATTTATTGGATTATAAATATTCCTAATGAAAAGTTTTGAAAAAAATATTTTGTCAGAGAAAATTGTAGCATAATTATTATATTTGAAGATAAAAATAATTTAGAATAGGAAAATTTTTACATTTTCTTAAGGATTGTTGGTAGTCGTAATGTAAATTTTTTTACTATCAATAAATATTATTTTGCCATTCTGAAGAAAAATATCGAGGGTTTACTGAAACTTGGCTTTTGTACTTTGTAATTATTTTCATGTTGCAGAAATTGTCTTACAAATTAAATCTACAGAAATATTTTTTTTTCTCAGACAAAGAGTTTATCAAAGTCAAAGACAACCTGTTTAATTTTCACTTTGTTTTATTTTATTTTAAAATTCCACATGGAATTCAGCTTATGTTTAACAACATATCATGGCTTTGTTTGTCAATTTGCATTTTATTTGGGGATTTCCTCAACATATTTGCTGTGGAGTTGAAAATTTGACGAAAAGCCTCATAATTTGGTCTGTACATATACGTCTGTATCAGCCATTGTTTGTTTTCAGATTGTCTTAATAAATAACGGACCAACATGCCGTGACACATGAAAGATTTCTATTAAAATATTGTTTTAATCATTTCATACTATTTCTCTTTGTCTTTCATCCATAGTTTGTCTCTGAGAATGCAAGTTCCTGAACTTCTAAGGTTGATTATCAATATTAATGAGTCAAAAAAAAGCGGCAGACTTCTCTTTACACAGAATAACAGACAGATTAAACAGAATAGTATAGACATATTGTCTACAATACCTGCACAGGCCATTACATAATGTAAAACAAAGCAGTTTTTCTTGTCTTGCTCTGAGTTTTCGTAAAACTATCCTAGTAGTTGCGCTGCTCATCGGCTCATCATTTTCCTTTGATTATCATGTAGTAGACTGGTTTCAAGTCGTCTGAATATTGAAAATATTGCCGTTATCAAGCTCAACAAATGGGGATTTAAAGATTATTTGGCAAACATGGCTTGCTTTCTATCCATGGGTCTTCATTTGCCTGGCCGATGCAAAAAAGTATGAGGTTGAACACAGTTTCATTTCTATGTGTGACATTTCAAGATAGTCATAATTGACTGCTGATAATACTCAGATTTTATTTGGAACTACTACTACAACTACCATCATCCAATCATCCAATTTCCGAGTCACTTCATATTGAAGGGCTACACCTCCATTCACACCCATTCTAGAAATAGCGAGATTTAAAAAACAATATTTCAGATAAAAATTACTTGTTCTGAATAAGATATAGAAAGTTTAGAGAGTAATTGCCTTTAATATAATTCGAAGAGATATGCACACACAGACTTTTACACTTAATACAAATTGACAGGTTTTGTTCTTAGAAAGGCTACTGGATTTGTGGGAAGGGAATTGAAAGAGAATATTGCATCAACTGTGTGCAGCCAGTAACTTTCTGTACTTAGATTTATGCTAATAAAAAACCTGATGAAATCACCAATAAATAACTAATAATTTCCTTAAATTGTCACTTGAGAAAATGAAGAAATTATATATTTATAACGGGATTAGAAGAGTTTTCTAGATAACCATGGCAACAATTATAACAAACCGCAGAATGTTTTGTTCCGTTCAAAACAATAAACACTGACAATTTGTTAGAAGACTTTTACATTATAACTGTCTAAATTGATTTTTAAGAAGTTTACTTTTATTTATAAGTTTTATTTCAATTATTCAGCTTTCATTTGTCTATTACTTTATGTTATAGTGACACAAAACAATAGTCGGAAGGTTTTGAGTTTCAATCTGTTTTATTCACTTTCATCCTTGCATGTTAAAATTTGATATATTTAGATTAAATTGTTGCCAAGATGACTGGATCGTAAAATTAATTGGAAATCATGTAAAGTAATGCCTGTAAAAGTAGTAACATTTTTCCCTTGCGGTTATAAACCTTTTTGATCTATACCGTACTTTATAGTATTACGCAGCTCAAAAATCCCACAACTAGAATGAGGGATAGGAAATAAAAGTTTTGATTTAGTTATATGATAGTTTGTTTTTCTTTTTGAGATAGATATCTGAAATTAGATATATTTTAGAATTATGGAAATAAAAAAAAATGTACCTTTATAAAAAAACAGCAACCCAAGTTTGTGTCAAGTTGACGTTAAAACCCATTTGTCCCTCTATATATTTTGTGTGAGATTAATAGAATGACAAGAAATTGATGGATTGTGGGATCGATAAATTGATGCTGGTAGTTTAGAAAAAAAGAATAAAGGGAATTTGATTGCGGTTTGTAGTTGATGGAATAAAATGGTGATATGTCAGATTTATGTCAAATAGCAGAAAATATCAGCCCTCAAATCTCCTCTTATTTCATTGTTGGTTGCCTTAATCTGCAACAATGCCTTGTTACCATAACAACCAGGTAAACATGTTCTTAATTTCCAATAAACTGGTTAAAAATGGAGCCTTGTTGGAAATATCTGATGTCTAATCTGTGTAATTCCCAACTTTTTTTGTAGCCCTCATCGGAATTGTTAGGTAGAATTATTTGATCTTTTCATCTGATTAAATGCGAACTTGATTATTAAAGATAACAATAATAACGAATCTTGTGTCATTTTCCCCACTCAATTTTGGGACATTTTGCTATGTTTGGGATTATTGATAGCGTTTGATGTGTTAGGTAACCTAGGTAACTATAAGCAGATCAGATTGATATCTACGTCAAGTCATTCTTGACAAGAAGAATAAAAGGTAATTCTTTTATCGTTGTCAATCAAGCATAACCCCCTCGATCAATCGCTTTTTGTTGTCTTGTTGTCACAGCAACCAAGCAAGGAAATAATAAATTTTATATTAGCTAGTAAAATATATTAATTGGATGTAAGATTGGTTGCTAAGTTGCCTTTTCACATTATTTGTTTACAGTTTCTTAGTCTACATCTTTGCACATAAATTGTCTGAGTTTGGTACATTCAATTTCAAATAAATTTATTTACTGGGAAAAAAAAGTTTTGTTAATGAATTTCCGCATAGCTGTCAAGGTTTGCTGTGTTTTATTGTTCAGTCTTATAGATAATATAAGGGGTAGTTTTCTTAAACACATAATGTTCTAATTTGAGCTGAATTTAGACAGCTAATCTTATTGATGGCCAGATTCTCAGAATAATTGTTTTTTCTCTTTTTTCCAAAGACTTACAAGACAGAAAAGCAGTAATCTCATTTTTTTTTCGAAATTTTCAAAATAATGGTTCAGAAGTTTTTGATAAATAATAATAATCCTTTATGTATATAGCACGATAATACCAAAAAAAAAAAATTTCTATTGCACAATTCAAGTTTTCTCAATTGAATTAAATATATAAGGAATTTGGACGAAATGTTGCCTACTGGTGATGTACATGAGGTAGTGTATGCTTGCTCTTTCTAGAACATAGGTAACCTGTACCAAAATAACTATTTGTCGTACATTTAGAGAAAATGTGTTTGTATAAAAGAGAACTGTGCAACTTTTAAGTTTAATCATAAAGAATCTAAAATGAAAATAGATATATTTTGTAGGTATTATTATGTTTTTCTTTGGTTAATTTTTGCATTGTCATTGTTAGGGTGTGAATTTTTAAAATTTCTTACAAAATTCGACTGTTTTGTATAATATATGAGAGTTTTTCCCTTCAATAAAAAAAGGTCATTAAAAAGATTCAATGGATCAGATTTTCCTTGAAGATTTACAAAATAAGTATTTGATCTAAAAAAAAAAAACATTTTTATACATACAGGCAATTAGTTGAGTATGAATTAACTCGAATTTGAGAAAAAAAAACAATGTTTATCAAACTGAGGAAAATGCTGACATTCTTAAAAAAAATATAAACTTATATATTTTGGTATTTATATCCCACCAATTTTATGATTGTTTTGTAATAATTTTAAGAATTTTACTAAAAGATCTTTCAAAAAGACTAAGCCTCTTTAATTTGTATAAAGAAATTTTGGATTTTGTTACAACTTAAAGATTAAAGGATTTAATTTTTGAAACACAATTTGCATTTTTCCTGCAATATCATTATGTACGGTACAGATCATTTATGCAGAGGCAGATCCAGGGGGGGCCCTAAAAATAGATATGCGCCACAAATCACCACTGACACCCCGATTTTTTCAAAAAATTTCTCGGGGGGGGGGGGGGACCCCCACGTGCCCCCTCCCTCTTAACAGGTTATTCTGGGTCCGCCTCTGCATTTATGTCACAGTCAAGATCAGTTGTGAAAAGCCCGTATCGAAACATTACATGTCTACACAGATGTCCTGCAAGATGAAAATCCGTTATATTTAATATCTGCAAATAGTTCTATAATTCACTTTGAGAAAAAGCATGTGTTTTCTCTTTCCTATGTATGGATTATTACACAGTTAGCAATGGGTAGAATATATTTCTGGCCTTGTAAAAGTTATCAATCAAAGTACCAAAACTAGATAATCTAATCCCATCCGGTTTCTCTGCTACCAATAAAAGATAGCAGCATCTTTTACATGGCGTGGATCGATGAAATCTCAATTTATCAAAACTTTGAAAATGAAACTCTGATATTCCAATTAGAGATTAAACATTCACAATATTGTAGTTTGTGCAGGATTTGTATAGCACTAAAAGATGCATCATGCCTTTAATTTCTTTAAATTTGATGTAGGCTATTGATTTTTTTTTCGAAGTGAATTTCTGTCTACGTTTAATTTAACTTTATCCATTATTCACAGAGTTTCTACCCCTCATTCCTCAACTTTTTGTTGTACTAATAAAAAGATTAATAGATTAAAATAATCCAGACTTTCAAGGCTAATAACATTGAGATTCAAAATAGTGTTAATATTAATTTTAAATACAATGGCAAATGTGTGAATATTATTAATAATAGAGGGTATTTCAAAAATTTGGTTATTTCCTCTTTTTGCCAATAATGGCAAAGCAGATCATAGAAATTTTTGATAAAACTCTTATTACGATACATGTAATTTGGTTAATGATGTTTCCTTATATAACTATTTCCTGAGAATAGGATATAAAAAATGAATTAACTGTTATTTCAATGAATTAACGGTTATTTCATTAGAATTATAATCTGTTGTTTTATGAATAAATTTGATTGTTTTCCAATTAATGAAATTGCTTTTCAATTCATGAAAACCTATCTATTTGTGTATATATACTTGATAACAACTGTTGAAAATTTGTAGTGAAATAAACCATAGTAATTGTTATTCCATAAAAATGTGTTATTCTTCTAGAATATTGGTTTTTCTTTCTTTCCTCTAAAATTGAAAGTACTGACAAAAGAATCCAGAAGTAGATTTTAATTCTAATAAATATCAAGGAAATCCATGAACTTAAATTGAGAAACTAGACTAAAAATAAAATGTATAAGCTTATAAAACTGATCATGGATTCATTTTCCAAAAGATTTACATTCCATCTGAAGGATAAAAGTTTTCTCCGATTTCTGGAATGCTTTGATTTTTGATATTTTGTTGAATTCTATGAAGTTTATTTAAATAATTTTGTATTGTTAACAATCCTTGTCTCGGATTCACTTGATTGTTTATATTTGCAAATTGTACGGAGTGGAAAATAAGCAAGAAATTCCTGGTTTCTGCTTGGTAAATATGATACTTGTAACAATGAATGGAGTATTTAATATAGGTATACACCACGTTCCATTGGCTATTTGTCTTTACACGCTTAATCTTTGATCCATCGGAACAGAGCGAATATTTTCTCTCTTTCCTTAATTCTTTTCTCACCAAGAAAATATCTGGAGTTATATATATTCGTACATTGAAGTAAATGTCTTCAATAAGAACAAAAACTCTGGATCAGAAAATCTTAAAATTTCCGCATTTCTGGTTGTGATTTTTCTTTGTTTATTGTGTGTGATATTTGTTTTAAGAATGTTTAAGAAAGAAGTTGATGCTGTTGATGTTTATAAAAGTCAATATTTAATTCTTCTCTTTGACTTGAGGAGATTTAAAATATAAATATTTCTCTCCAAGATAAAATATACATTGTCTCCTTATTTGATATTGATCCTTTTTTCGTGAATTTACAAATCGGGGGGGGAAATGAACTAAAGTCGGAAAAGGCTGCAGGCATTATGAATATGGTTTTAAAAGAATTAAGAAATCGTCAGTTGTATTTTCCCATTCTGCATTGTAGCCATAAAGACGACAAGTATACGCCAACGGATGGTACAGTAGCTTCAAGCAGTTAGGGTACATGGTCCTCGACCCAAAAGTCACAGTTTTGAACACTATTTTAGGCCAACAGAACCATCATATCTTTTGAATGGTCTGTTGACTCTATTCCATGCTTGTCAATGGTGGTGCTTGTGAGACTGACATGGAAAATGTGTCTAGTTGTTAGGATGGCACAAAAATGAAGCTCATCAGTGTACACTTGGGCTTGGTAGTTGTAAATTGAAGAAGAGAAAGCAGAAGCACAAATGTCTTTAACCTGGCATTGCTCACTTAATCATAGGAATGTAATTGGCATGTTTGTCTGAAAGGGCAGAACAGTAGGACTTTAAACCCCAGTTCATTTCATTGCCAGTCATATTTTCCAAAAATTTTATTCACACAATTTTAAATGTTTAATACAATTTCATAATTGTTTGGAGGATATTTATAGCCAATTCATTTAGATTATGTGCTTGAAACTTTAAAATGCAAAACAAGTTGAAAAGGATAAAATTGTCAAAGGGTTGCTTCAACTGACTTCTTAAACAGAAATTTATATTCAGAAGGGAAAAAAGGGGGATTTACACTTAGTTGCAATATATGCAATGTATTCATTTGAAATAAATATGGATATTATGTATAAAACTTCTTTTGCTTAAGTATTTATGAATATAAATCACTTTTTAAAGAAAAAATGCATCAAACACATTTAAAAAAATAGCATTCAAATTTTGCTCTATGACTTAAGGTCATGTCACTTTGATAATTCTAGATCACTACTTTGAACAAGTTATGTAAAAAGATATAAAAAGTTGCTTTCCTATGTGACAAATTAAACGATATTTTTACAGTCAAAGGTTGAGTTTAGTCTTTACAATAGTTTTTGAATATTTATGGGCAGGAAATCTGGCCTATTTTAGGTGGAAATGAGTTGAAAACTAGTTTAAATTTGAACTGGTTATCTTTGTGCTTTGGTCCTGGGAAAACTTTTCTATCTATACCTCAGTGTATGTCATTGAACTTTGACCTTCTAAACCTTTAATTTTTAAAAGCGCCAAGGCTACTTTTTTTCATAAAGATAAAATAAGCTTAAATGCTTTTTTTCTTTTTCTTTTTTTTAAAGGCTATAAAAAAAAATGATGCATGCAATTAGTAATTTTGATCAAATGTTCATTAATATAAATAAATTTGCTACAAAATAACAGAACATATTGATAATAAAAAAATTTCAAGCAGCTTTTGGTAAATTTTATTACTCCAAATAAATTATTTGTTCGAAAATAAAATTTATGTTTGTCATCTTGAAAACTAGTCTCAAATTACTGGTGTCCTCTTAATGCAGACATTTTTACAACGAAATAACTTTATTAATGACATTTATATGTTCTCTTATTTCACTTTATTTTCAAATTACTGCAGTATCCACAAAAAAAAAAACTCAGGGAAAATATGTTATCTGATGATAAGAGAGTGAAAAATATGAGGTGATATGATGATGGTTTTTGGTGGTGTGACACTATTTTAGTACTGTTGTTAATAAGTTGATAGATTTGGAGTGTTTTGAGGATATTAGGTTATATTTAGAGCCAAGTCCTGCCTGTGTTTTTGGCGAGATAACACCATAAATATACAATAAATATATCTTTCTTGGCCTTTGCCCAAATTCCAAAGGTGCTTAAATTTTATCTGATACAAATAAATTACTTTAGATACTGACAAATTTACATAAAATTTTCCAGAGATTTAGGGTGTTTTTCTTGGGTATATTTCAATCATCTCAGGTGAACATGATTACACAATAACCTGATCTATCAAGTGGCAATTTTTATAAAATGACAAAAATATCTATTACTAATCTTCTTTTCTTCTCTTAGTCCCGAAATGACCTAGTTTGTGTTTAGTGGACGTTCAACCCTATCTCTCTCTCTTTTCTTCTCTGCCTTTATTTATTGGTTCAATATATAGAACATTTGTAGAATATAGACATTTAAATTGTTTTCTCTCTTTGGTAAGAAAAGTGTGGTTTTAATCTATAGTGAGCATTAGTTCGATTCTCCAAGTATTCTTCCAGTTTCCTCCCACTGCTAATTAAAGACCCCTACGCGCAAGCGAATTATTGAAATAAAATTCTACCCTAGACCCAAAATGACCTGTTTGCATTCAGTGGAGGTTAAACCGTCTCTCTCTCTCTCTCTCTCTCTCTCTCTCTCTCCCCATGTATTCTATCCAACACACATGTAACCATAGAAATAAAATATAACCATATGTTAGTCTCAACATTCTATTCCATTTTATTCTCCAATATATAGTTGTGCAATCTGGAAAAAGGAAATGAAATGAAATAGGGTTTAACATCCTACTGTTCTGCTCCAACTAGGCTTATGAAGACGGACATACGCCATACAGTACGCTATGAGGATAATTTTGCCCGGACAGCGGCACAACAGTCTACTCTTACATCAAAGTCCAATTGCCAATGGATCTTTTACATGCATGTAAATGTGTACGTGGGACCTTGATATTTTATCCCATCCAAACGACTACATGTTGTCCCTTGCCAGACCCTCAGTCCTGCGCAATTGATAAAAATCCTGATCATCTTTCTCGGCTAACACAGGCATGGACCATGGGACCTCCAGGTTAGTCTCGGTCACCCAGAACCTCCTAGTCTTCAACATACAGAGGGTCTGGGACTGTTCTCAATATTTGACGTAAAGCCCATTGCTCATGTGTAACCGGGAGTTTGGTTATTAATGTGTCTTATTATCCAGTCTCTTTAGCTAAGTCATGGTGTAAACATCTTTTTTAAGAGGAGTTAACTCCCTTAGACGTTGTTTATTATAAGCCAATTTACGGATCCAGACTTATATTCGTAGAATATTTTTCTGGATGATAGAGACTATCTCCAGGTTAGCCAACGGTCATAAGGGTTGAATTTTTAGAAACTTATATATATTATTTCAAAACTAGAAAAAATATGTTTTCATAGTTTATGATGCGTAAGCACATTGTGATATAGAACTCATTGGAATAGTATTCAAAGTCAATGGTTTCAATGAATATTGTATTCAAATATTCATAATATAAAAGAACCATAGAACCAAGATTTGATTGAATTCAGTTCAAAATTCAAAAGTTTATGTAAACCCTAATATTGGTAGTGATAGAGAAATACTTTTAAAGATAATAACAAAATGGGATTTTCAATCAGTTTGAAACAGGTATTTCAGAACATTTCTGAAAACAGAAGAATGATCATCCAACTCTGTGTTGTACTAGTGCTTAAAATTTTTTGGGTTTTTTTTAAATGAAGTATTTTAACTTTTCTGAGAAGTATTTGTTTGATTTCAAGTTATAACAAGAACTAGAAATGTGTACCAGTATTCTGTTCTATATTTATAATAATTCAATGTTATGATTATCACCTTGGTAATGTCAAAATACCAATGAAACTGTTGAATATGTAATATTACTATTAGGGTTACAACTCATAGTTCACAGAATTTCTTACAAAAGATTTTTTTAGAGAATAAATTAATGCTTCATTATTTGGCGTGTTGCCATTTGGTTGAGTCACACAATTATGTATAAATATCCTTTATTAACAAATACTTATGTTATTTATCTAAAAATTGTTTTTTAAAAAGCATGTACAGAAGAATTTTTTATAATAGATATAATACAAGCCTTATAAACATAGCTCGTAGGTAATAATATGTAACCATTAGCAATTCTAACAATTAAACAACGTTTGTCATTATACCAACAGGGACTTACTGTAAAGAACATTTAATGACTAATTGTTGAACTTTTATTTATGATTTTCAACAGCATGTTTACTTAATAAAATAAATTCTCCTGTCGAATTTAAACTGAATAGCTACATTATTTGCTAATTTGTAATGAAGTCAGTTCTGCATATCAAATATAGTATGTGAATAGAGCTGCATTATGTACTTTGCGCTTGAAATACTGAATTTCTGGTTTATAACTAGAATTACAAACATGTTTGGGCTTGCAATGTTTCATTCAGTATTGTATTCAAACCATGTTTTTTTTATAAACTGTGTATAAAAATTGTATGTCAATATGTAATGATAAGAGAACTGAGGTTCTTTCTTGCCTGGATGATTGATATTCACATTTTCTTTAATCTGATGGTGGGAGATTGGGTGATCAGATGGTTAGCGCATGTGCATGAAATCATAAGGTCTGCACTTGAGTCAAGTGGCATGGTTTTTAATTCCCCACTTCAACATCTTGTACATGACAGTTGCATCCCCCAGTAATTACCTATCGTTTCTAAAGACCCCTGCATGCAAGTCAATTATTGAAATAAAATTAAACCATGTGTTAGTCCTGAAATGACCTAGTTTGTATCGAGTGGATGTTAAACCCCTATTTCCTCTAACTCGGACTGATGTAATCTGTTCATGTTATCCTATCAGAAACACAGCTTATGTTACATTGTTTTATATTGTTCCAACTAAAAGAGAACAAAACACACGCCAAATATTTTGCAGATAGACATGAAATTGGCAAATTACAATAACGTGAACATTTCATTTGTAAATCATTCTAAGGTGCATAAAATTGCATGATTTAAGCTACTCCAGAAAAAAAAAGTTTAGGACCCAGACCTCAGATTTCCCCTAACTTTTTCATAACTCTGGCATCCAATATCCAGTTAGTTTAAACTTTAAAGTACATGGTAGTTAAGTCTTTTACTCAGTATCATTCAAAGTCTTCGACATTGAAAACACAAATTATTTGTCAATTTAAATCAGCATTGATGTTGTAATCTTACGGGGAAAAGATGGGCTTCTGATATCCAGTATTGGAGACAAAATAAACGTTTTACCATTGTTGCACGATAATGCGTTTCACTCCTATTTCTAACAAGGGGCTCGAAGATCGAGGCTAGACATATTCCACAAGTCCTGTCAGACGATGACGCCATATTCTTTCTAGAGAGTATGCGCAATAAATACTCTGTAGACTGGAATAACCAGATGCTAGAGATTTTCATCCAATTGAGACTTCTGGCATATTTGGCCAAACATAACTGATTTGGAATTGGACTAAAAATGGAAAAGATTGAATGTAAATCAGTTCATAAAAATTTAAATTATTATTATTATTATTGTTTATGAGCATTTATAAAGTGCTCAATGACGCTTCACAATATACATAATATGATATTAAAAACAAATTGACAAAACAAATATAGAGGATTAGAACGTAAAAAGTGAATAATATACATTGCAACCCATATGTGGCAATTTCTAGGTCCCAAATATTAGCGATTTAGCTCCTTTAAACTATGTCTATGAAGACAATTTCCTATCAGTGTAATAATTCTATCCCTGTCATTATATAATATAAGCTTATATGATGTAACCCATTTAAATTTATTCTTTACACTTTAAGTAATTTATTGCCCAAAAGTGTATCCAATTTGGGATGGAAACAAATCATTCTTCATTTATGAGGAAAAATGGTAACCTTGACAAAATCATTTGTAGGTCAAAGACCTTTAAATATTACATCATATTTCTTGTCCTTATTTTACTATCATTTAGTAGCATATTCCTCACATACATAAACTCTGGACATTTACCAAGATATTTTGGTTCAACTTTTCAAATGCTACAAAATATTTATATTTAGGAGGTTAACTAAGTAATGGGGATTTAAAAAGTTGTTTTACACATAATATGCACTTAGAGGCTGAGCCAATTAAAAAAAACAATAAGTTGAATAAGTATAGACCTCAAAGATCATCTTTTGACAGCAACCTGATTTTTGTGTGGCTCTTATATTTGGTACCTCTAATTATGCATCTTGAGTAATCTATATTCGTGGATGCTTTTGTTAACAAATTAGATAACATGCATCTTGGAGAAAGAGCAAACTGTTTGAAACACAGGATTCGACTTGTTTGGGCCTGCACAATCATCTTCTGATATGCAACAAGACATTTACTTTTTGGCTTCTATATCTTGTTCCTCTTAGTGTTTTCAGTCATTTATCTTCCGGTATGCTTTTGTAAATTAGATAATATTCACCTTGGAGGAAGAGCAAACTCACGTGATGAAATACAGGAATCAACTTGTTTTGACCTACACAAACAACTTGTGATTGGCAACCGCACAATTTCTTTTATACTATAGCTCTTTGTTTTTGTTCCTCTCAGGCCCTGTGGAGTAGGAGTGCCAGGAGGGGGGCTATAGGGACTTAGGATGGAAGCCCCCCACCCCCCAATCAAGAATTGCTTCAACAAGCCCTGCCTCTAATTAAGTGTTTTCAGTAATCTATCTTTATTGATGATTTTGTTAATGGACGACATCAACTCATTATATCCTACTTATATATATTTGCTATAAGATTATGTTGTGTTAATTTTTACAGGTTATAAATCAAGTGCCAAACCAATATCTAGTCCCTCCTTTACCAAAGTTTCCTCATCTAAACAACTACCAGGATTAAAATCACTTGGTTCATCTAAAACACTTTTACCAGATTATACCAAATATTTAAAAAGGTAATTTATACGAACATTTATTACACAACAGGGTCATTAATAATGGTTTAAAAGGTGTGTTGCAATTAGATTAAAAAATCTTATCCTCAAAGAATTTAATACATTCCACAATTTTATATATTGAGGAATTACCTTGACCAATCAAGTTTAGAATTTTTAACAAGTTCATAAAAATAAATTCTATTTTTTTAAAACTTGATAATCTTTTTAAACTGATCAGTTAATACGTTAATAAATATTTGACAGTTTCAATCAATCTGTTGGAATCATCTGAATCCTTGGAAAGAAAATAAATAAAAAACATTAATTTTGGAGGAGATTAAATTTCAGTCATTTTGGTAATAGTTATTTTAAAAGTTTGTGAATATTCCAGGTGAATCTTTGCACAAATTTTGCACAAATTGATGTTGGTATATTTTTATTTTATTTTTATATAACTACAGATTCAGTAATGGAACTCAATGTGGTGGAAGTCATTGTAAAGAACTTGGTTATAGAGAACATTACCATTGTCTCGACTGTTGTAAAGTAAGTTTCACTTATTATCTCCCTTTAGCTCAATATTTTTAAAAAAAGAGCAATAAATGTTTTGACGATTTATAAATATTTTGTGAGCATGTTAAAATAATCAGACATACAGTATGATTTCACCTTGAAAAGGTGTGTTCCCATTTAAAGTTTGCTAAACTCTTTGATTTAGATCAAGTATTAAAAATTAAAGATGAATTATGTAAGATTTAAATAAAGAGCTGGACAATTCTTCCTATAATAGTTCAAAAATAGATAATGAATATACTGAAATTTCATCCAAATTACTTTATTCTGAACTAAGTTAGGACTGTTCGAAGATACAGCAAAGATCATTCATTATTGTAGGAACGACATTAGTAATGTATGTTGGAGGCAAGCCAAAAATTGAAGCGCTAATGTCTCAGTTCAGGGTGGAGCAATTTGACTAAAATTTTCAGCATATTCTGTTTTCATTATCTATTTTTTAACTATTATAGCAAGAACTATCATCTCTTTATCTAGTGTTACCTTATGCCTCTTTAATTAATGTATAAATATTAATTAATATAACATTTGAATTAAAAAAAAGACCTGCTTCGCCAATTAACCTGTTAATTAATGCACCTTTAAATTGAATGAAATCAAATGAAATGGGGTTTAACATCCTACTGTTCTGCTTCTAACCTGGGCTAATGAAGACAGACATACGCCATACATTGTGCTATGATGGAAATTTTGCCTGGGCAGTGGCGCTACAGCCTACTCTTATATCAAATACCACCTGCCAAGGAATCTTTGAAGTGCACGCCAATGTGTGCAAGGGACCTCGGTTTTTCATCCAATCTGAACGACTAGACAGCTGTCCTTGTCAGCCACTCTCTTCCTGCATCACTGACAAGGGTAAACCACACCGGAAAATCTGGATGAACTTTCTCATCCAATGCAGGGATCGAACACCAGACATTCAGGCTAGCGAGCTAGCGTCTTAGCCACTTAGCCACGTGATCCCCAATCGAAATCAAAGAGATGTAGTAACAACATAGGGATCTCTCTGTATAGTCGGGGGGAACTCAACCGGTTATTTTGAATTCTGATTTACTAATATATTGGAATGTTCCAATGTTTGAATTTTGCGGCTTTTTTAAAAAATTGTGCCCCATGCACATTTTAAATCAATTTTCTTTTCCTGCTGATTTATATTTGAATACCACTGCTAGATAATGTTGTTATTAACTACAGCATCAACTGATCAAATTCAAATATTTTAATCCACAAATTGACATTGAATAACGGATGCCAAGAAATCTGTTCAATTAGCCTTGACAAACTATTTGAATGTTACTGTGTGAGTACTACTAACATCCACATAATATCTATGTGGTTTGGTTTGTTGAAAATTCTTCTGACAGTTTGACTAGCTTTGGATGATACTTTGTTTTTGTCTTTTTAGAAAATATTTTATTATTTGTGCATGATTGATAAGTTAGAAATAAGGTCCTAGCATTGAAAATAATAATAATATGTAGCATGCCGCATGGAATTCATAGTAATCTGCTTTAACCGCTTTTTAGCCAAAGTTGAGTGCTTAGTATTTAGTCGCAAGCTTATAGAAAGCAATTAAATATTTTGATTTTACATCATCAGGTTTATGTTAAAAAGGAAGAAATGGTTCGACATTTTAAATGGCATAAAAAACGGGAAGAGTCTCTCCAACATGGGTTTATGCGTTATAGTCCTATGGATAACTGTCAGTCTAAATTTGGTATTTGTACTCATAATGGTCGACAAACTCATTACCACTGTCTTCAGGTTCGTTTGACCTTTGTATTGTGTTATTACAAGATTCTATTGTAATAATACATGGTGTATTTAAGTTATTGGAGAAGTGGTTGATATTATTATTGTCTTCATCTCTAACTGACAACTCATACTTTCTTGACACAGGTAAAGGTGATCCTATTTATGTGAGGGATTTCACAAAAGTGGTTCAAGAGTTATTTCCCCTGACAGAATATTACCTTTCTTAATCTTACTCATCATTACAGAATTAACCCCTTCTTACATTTTCTCTAATTGTTTCGCAATAAGACTAAAAGATGATCTTTGTCAACATATTTCTTGTATGAGTTCACTTTAAAACTTCTGACATCTGCTCCAATGAGGGTAAAAGATAATCCTTGTCAACATATTTCTTATATGAGTTTATTTCTGGCCTCTGCTCAAAAAACCTTTAAAACACTGTAAAAGAGGACAAAACTTTTTTCGACACACTCCATAAATCTTCTGGTTGGCATTTTGATACGAGACATCAGGCAATAGTTAACATCAGTTGCAGTCTTGATAAATAGGTATTATGTTTTTATTTTACTATTTTTAACATATTTATATTTTGTTTTATTTATAGAATGGCTGTGATAAGGTATATATTAGTACCTCTGATGTTCAGATGCATGCTAACTATCATCGTAAAGATTCAGCCATTATCCTGGAAGGATTCCAACGATTCCGTGCTACCGAAGATTGTGGTACTCCGTCTTGTCAGTTTTACGGACAACGAACAACACATTTTCACTGTCGACGTGCAACATGTAACTTTACCTTTAAAAACAAAGCTGATATGGGTAAGTTTTTTGAAATGGATGTGTCTATTGCACAATTTTACACATAACGTCCTTTTAATTTAAATAGATCTGAAATTTAACACTTCTTATTTGTTCATTTTGATTTGTTCAAAAGAACAACATTCATACCATTTTTAGTAAATAAACATTGTAAATTTTACCTGCATCACTTATATTCAGCATAAACAGGTCTCAATTCTCTGGAATACAATGACTGCTTTTTACAAGCAATTATAATGACAAGAAATCTAGTCGAAACATCCCTCAGTAATAAGCAGTAATTGTATTCCATAGAATTGTGACAAGTTTATTCCAGTTCAATTACTAAATGCCATTGAAACAATTTATAATCAACAATTGAAATTTCTGATTAATCTCATAGTGCCTGTGTCACCCACCCCCATGTTCATTATTTGCCCTTTTGTCTTTGTATTTGTAAAGAGAGGCTGATTAGTCTCTCTGGTATCATTTCCTTTCTGTTTAATTGAATTACCTTTATGGACTATTTTTAGAAAAACACAAGACATACCATCAAAAGGATGAAATATTATCTAAAGATGGATTTAAAAAGTTTATGAAATATGAGAGTTGTATGTTTAAAAATTGTAAATATACAAAGATCAGCAACCATATACACTGTATTAGACCAGGTAAGTTGATTATTCGACATAGGGGGATTGGGTGGCGGAGTGGTCAACTTCATAATTCTGCTGACTGTGGTTTCATGTGTTATAAATGATAAAGAACGATAATTAGATTTGATTAAATAAACCAATAATGTAATTTATATTTTGATATGTTCTATTTCGATGAATTATTTTTTTGTCTGATTTTATTTTATGTGTTCAATTTAAATGAATTATTTATTTTGTTTCGATTCATTTCATGATCAAAGGGGAGATAAGAAAGTAAAAGTTATCTCCCATGATCCACTTCTATTTGTTTATAAAATTATGGTTGGAATGAATTTTATTTTCAGGTTGTGATTATGTCCTACATTCCACTGCTCAACTTTATTCACATAAACGAAAGCATGAAAGGCGAGAATTTGAAAGTGCTTATCAAAATTTTCGCACCACTCAGCGTAATGGTCCTGTAATTAACAAGTCACTCAGTCAAGGTCAGGCAGGTCAACTTGTGACCTCTAGACCTGTTGCTGTTAGCAGTACTGCTCCACGATCTGTTGTACAGACTGTCACCACAATGTCCCTACCTGTTACAATTAGTCCTGTACAACCCATTTTCCAACAGTCATCCAACGAGGAAGGATATTCACCATCAAGGGAGACAACTGAAGAAGAAGATAATGAAGAGGAGGAGGAGACAGAAGAGAACTCTGTTTTGAAGAATTATTCTGATGAACTGACTGGTGATAAATTAAACGATTCCCTTACTTTACCCATTCCAAAACTCGAAGTTAAGTCAGACGTGACACACAAGACTAGTTTGAAAACATTGACACCCACTCCACAGAAAGATAGTCTCACTTTTTCACCAGATGTTGGTCGTACATTAATAGATCGCAGAGATAAAGATGATTCCTGGAAAAATTATCTTATAAGGTATAAACCCATGAATAATTTTATCTTATAATTTAACAATGTTTTCTAAAGTTTGTATTCATTGATTTGCCGTGTAAAATGTCATAAACCTATCATTTCAAATGTTTACCAGGTAGCTCAATTTCAGGTGCAAGTTACAAAAGGAGTAGGGTCAACTGGTCAACCTCAAGGATTTTCTGCAGGCCCACTGCTAAAGACTGCCGCCCCACTGCTAAAGACCCCAGTGAGCAAGCAAATTATTGAAATGAAATTGAACCCTACATTAGTTCCAAAATGGCCCAGTTTGTGTCAAGTGGAAGTGTATTCGGTCTCCCGTCCGTTCAGGCAGGTTTCCCCCGAGTTCTTCGGTTTCTTCCTGCAGTAATGATCGAAATCATTCGCACGATCTGTGCCAAGGGTCAAATTGGAAAAAGGCCTCAGGCCTAATTTGCTACCCTTGTAAAATGACGCGATTATTATTATTTCTCTCTCTCTCTCTCTCGTTTCTTTCTCCCTAAAACATTGTATTGATGAGACAATAACTGGTAATCACCATGTTTATTATACATTACAGATATACAGCTAATGATCCATGTAATTCTCGATGTGTTTTACTCTATAAAGATCATTATCACTGTCATGTTGAGGGATGTAATCATTTATTCCGTGGTAAAGATGGAGTCCGAGAACATTCAAAGTGAGTCTTAATATATCAAATTCATTTATAATTATTGTTTTAATTCGAATACCACTGTTTGTCTGATTGAAAGAATTGAATTCCAGAATGATTAATCTTGTTCTTCATACAGACTTCTAACTCACAATGAGTTAAGATAGGTCACAGGTTCGAGCCCGTATTGGTCAAGAAAGTTTATCAGGATTTTGTGATTGCTGTCTCCCTGCAGTGGTACAGGATGAATCAACAGGAAAAGTCTCTAGTGGTCAGATAAGACCAAGTTGATGTTTATTCCATGAGCAGAAGATTAAGGAACCTCTGCAGCTGGATATCAAAATAGGAATGTAGCACCGCTGTCAGGGCAAAATTTCCCATCCTTCTTTTGCTGATATCCATATTTTGACTTTGAACAAGAATTTTAAGATCATTAGGCCATCTCATGTCAGTTTTTTTATAATATTGATTTTTTTTTTCAGATATCATGAACAACAAGATCGTATTAGTCCACTGGTTTATGAATCATTTGATACTGATGAAGATTGTGCAAGGGCTGAGTGTCAGTTTAATGGCAATAAAAAACATCATCATTGTAATTGGGTAAATATATTTATTATATATTGTTTATGAACCAATCGAAATTGAGAACACAAATAAACTTACCGTTACTTGGCTTCCATTTTCAAAATGTTTATCTGGTAGTCTATTTTTTTAAAAGAAATTCATCAGTTATGTAATATTTTAAAATATAATATTTTATGGCATATTTATGACTGACAGGTAGATTTATTAGCCAGTCAGTTTCACGGACAGGTGGTAAAGACTTGAAAATGTGTTCAAATCAAGATCTCATGATTTGGAGTCTCAAACAAAATTTTAGAAATATTTATCTGCATATAGAAATTTATAATTATAGAGTTACAGATTTTTTTCGCACATGAATTAACAAAAGCCTAACAAAAGCATAGAGGAAATAAAATAATTTTTGCTTTTCTTATTTTTCAGTCTGGTTGTAACCATGTTATAGATGGGGAAAGTAATATGTTTGCTAGATTAGAACATTATAGAATTCACGAATATGCCAAGGTTTCAGCTGGTCGATCCTCTCGCTCGTCAGGACTCGGTTCTCTGGATAAATTTGATGATGATTCATCCAAACGTAGACGAGGAAGACCACCAAAGTATCCTCGTTCCATAATTCCAAGTGTGCCAAAGGTCAATCTCTCTGATGATGAAATAACAGATTCTGTACAACGATATCTCCATGGGGAAGTTGATGAAAGCAGTAAGATATTTAACGGATTTCAGAAATTTGAAGAGAATGAAACTTGTCCTGATGATCTGTGTCTGTATGCTGGAAAAGATCATTATCATTGTGCCCGTAATCGTTGTTACCATGCCACGGACAGAATGGATGTTCTAAATCTCCATGCTAAAGATTTTCACAGCTTTGTCACCATTTTGGATGGATATGAATTCTTTGATCGAAATGTCAACTGTCGTAGAAATCATTGTCATAACAACAAAGCGAATCGTCATTTCCATTGTACGCGAGCCGGCTGTGATTACTCGTTCGTCCGTCACAGTACAATGACTCAACATGAAAAGAAACACAACCAAGCTCACACAACGGATAGCAATAAAATTTCCCCACCACTCAAGAAAACAACGAACTTTGTCCCAATAGTTCCTGCAACTCCTGCATCCATCGAATTAAGAAATAAAAATATTGTAAAATCTGCTGGTACTTTTTATCCCTTGTCGGGTCTAAACAACACTACCTTTGTGTCCGTATCGCTACCCAATATGATATCTGTTGGACAACCAAACTTTGTGACGTCAACTCTTCTCTCTCCATCATCGAGTGCTGCTACTCTTTTCCCGATACAAGGCTTAAGCCTCGTTCCTCAATTGATTGTTCCAAATTCACCAACCATGCAAACTCTTGTACCCATAACTATGCCATCTACCGAGACCAGCCCCAGTACTCTACCTGTTCTTTTACAGCAGCAGCAAGTAGAAGGGAGCTCAGAAAGCCCAGAATCCTCTTGGTCAAATCTCAGAAATACCATGCACTTTTCTAACAACCAGAACTGTTGTCGGCCATTTTGTAAATTAAAAAAGAAAGACCATTATCACTGTATTGAATGTAACCAGGCCTTTTCAGATCCTCTACGACTTCGCACTCATATACAGAAACATGGCATCAAATTAAAACGAGGACCATCATCCACCAAAACTGATGGAGGTCTCGACCTGTCATCACCGGCCAAGCGGATCAGATGTTCAGAGACTGTTACAGAGCATGGCAACGGTCGTCAAGATGAAGCAGATTTGACCTCATCATCCTTGAACCTTGACCCTGCTGTATTTTCTAGTATGTGGAGATCCGAGGAAATGTGTAATGAGAATAAGATCAAGTTAAAAAGAGAACCAGATGATAGTCTGGCCAGTATCGACAGCGAGGTGTCCGATCATTCTAATGCTGACGACACAGACGGATCTCCTTCTGATTTATCTAAATGGTCAGGACGGAAGAGAACAGCAACTAAACATGAAGATTTTATAGACAGTGATATCGTTGCTCCTAAAGTTCCGAAAATGTCGAGCCCAAGAATAAAACAGGAATTTGATAATATGCAAGAGGGATATTCGAGATATCGTTTCAATGAAGATTGCGAATATATGAAATGTGCATATAAACATAGTTCTACTCACTATCACTGTTTACGATCAGACTGTGGTTACGGTTTCAGCGACCGATCACGGCTTATTCAGCACACAATGAGACACGAAAGAATCGATAAAATTATGGGAGACGAATTCAGACAGTTCCGAGCTTCAGTTCATTGTACAAAAAACGATTGTGAATTTTCTGCTAAATCGTCACATTTTCACTGTCTCAAATGTCCCTTTTCTTGTGCCGATTCAAGCAAGGTTTCTGCTCATAGAAAACATCATCTAAAACTTGACAATATCAGTTCAAAAGGCTTTGTAAAATATATTGGTAGTCAAGACTGTGAAGTTCCTTTTTGTGCTCATTCTAAAAAGCAAACCCACTATCACTGTACATTCCAAAATTGTAATCATGCAGTCTTAGGACCAGCACAAATGGCGCCACACAAACTGAAACATTCCGTAAAGATAAAAGAGGAAAAACATTCGTAACAATTTGTACATTCTAGTTATTTTAAGTTTAAAACTTGTTGATTTTATTTATGGATTGTTTCAGTCATGTTAGAAATGAAACATATTGTTTGTTTTTGAATATTAATTAAATTTAAGGTATATCTTGCTGAAGAAATGTTGATGTTAATTTATAAAACGAAATGTCAGCTATACGAATTTCCCCAAGACTAAATGGTTGTTCTTGAAAGTGTAGGCTATCCATCCCTGCCTCATACACAATACATATTAATTTGTCTAAATAAGCGATAGATTAGAATATGTAGAGAGAATTGATCATTGCAAGTTCATAGTCTTTTTGCAAGATGCTGATTAAATATGAAAAAGGACATTTAATCCTTTTCTCCTCCACATTGCTCTTTATATATACATTACAAATGCTTTGTATTGAAACTGCTGTTAATTAGAATTATTTATGATAATTTAATCACCATGTAATGATGTATTAATAAATAATTTACAATCAAATCTACTAGTATGTGAAATAGTATTATTATGCAATAAATTTGATAGTATATTTTTTACAAGTGAATATTACATCACCTTAGTCCATGTAAATAGAAATTATCTCCCTTTGTTAGTAATAAAAGTATAATTTTGTTATTAATCACCAGTGTGTAAATATATTTTATAGTGATCACTTTAAAAATGCCCATTTCCACAGTATTCCATTCCCTGTTATTATTAATATTGTTAATTATTATTTATCTGTTTCTTTCATTATTATTTATTTCTAGCCTTTTGAAATTTTGATTTATGTTTTAAATTTCAAATTCTTGAGCTGAGTTGTCATTTCACAATCACCATAGTCCATAACATATATCAAAACCTTGTATAAATAAATTTTATTTTTAAGAGTGTGAAAAATTATAGTTAAGAAGATTTAAAATGTGTAAATTTTAATGTAGCAAGAGTTGTTAACACATGTTCTAGAATGACTAGACATACCCTGCCTTGTACACAGCACACACCAGTATACTCCGGCTAAATGATGTCATCTTGAAAAAAAAAATATTCCTGCCACTGCACAATCTATGCAAATTCCCCTCCATTTTTTATAACTGAGCACATACAATCTATGTTAAAAACACACGATAATGGATTGTAGCCTATGTTCATATAAATCTCCACTATGTCAAGTTACTGCAAGATATGCCTGATTAACTGTACTGAACACTGGGCTCGAAAATATTTTGGTAAGATCCAAGGAAAGTCCAAAAATTGGTCATGGTTAATGACAATACACTTTGATCAGTACAGTTGATAAGCTTTACAGCTTCATAATCTGCAAGGTATACTGTATGTAGCATCAGCTAATTTGTTCAAGGTATCAGACATATTGTATTTTCTTGACATTATGAAGATTGTCAATAATATACTGCTGATTTATTCTATATAAAGACACAAGTTATATAGTTTATATATTGTTATCATATATACTTGTATATTATCCAGTATTTATTACATTTCTTTATATAATCATCATAGATGTAGACTGCTGAAATAGTTACTTTTTTATTCTCTTATGCAATTCCATTCCGACCATAGAAAATACCATTAGACCTACGGCTGTTATAGTTGAACTTGAGTGGTTATGAATTTATCTGTTAGATGTTTATATTACAGTAATATTTTAGAATTTTTTAAATACCTGAGATTTTGTTTATTTATTATGAATTCTTTGACCTGCAAAATTTCATTGACGTTGAAGTTCTAACTAAAGCCCCACATTGTCATATTCAAACAATATTTAATTTTTTACAGATTAATTCACGCTAGAATGTGCTCAAATCAATTTTTTAGAATTTCATTAAGGAAGCAGATTAAAATGAGGCCATCTAAAGATTTTAGCAAAGATAATAGATGTTGCTGACCTTTTTTGACCATGTCCTGTTTATGTAATCGAACAGGATGTCAAATGTTGACAAATTTTTAATCCATCATACTGTCAGAAATGAATTATTTTTGGGTTGAGATATTTTAAGTGATTTAATCTTCACAATATTGTAGTTTGAAAAGGATTCCAAATCCATCAAATGATGCTCAGAGAACTCACGCTAAAGTAAGAGTGGGGATTACAGGTATTGCTCTTAAGAATCACAGACCAAGTAGAAATGTGTAAAAAGTCATTATGCAATTATATACTGATTTATACAAATATCTTCTTAGTTACCATATATTATATTTGAATTTGATTTGAGTTTCTAATGTTAAGTTATCAATAATTTAATAAGCGTTTTATTTTTGTTATTATTTATATATTTTGCTTGATATAATTATCACAAATTACTGCTGATGACCGTTTTATATATGAGGATGATTTACAATTTAGATTCCTTGATTTATACATGTAGTATTGGAGGTCTCTCTCCTTAATTCAGACCTTGTTGATGATATGTAACAGAGAGGGTTCAACTTATTAGTCCTGATTTATTATTAATTATTTATTACTGGTCACAATAAACAATATAATTTAGAGTTACTTGTTAATAAACAAAATATAACTTCATGTAAATTGATTGTTTTTGTTATTAAATTTGGAATGCATGGATATATACATGTAAAATATTTGTCACATGGCAACATACATGATTTGGAAATGCTGATGCCACATGGATGATGGAAGTAGCCGCTTTATTAAAATCTCTCATATTGATTTGTCAAAAGTAAATTGCTAAATTTTGACTGCTCTAAATTTATAGTAATCCCACTGCCAGAGATGGTTTCCATATTCCTCCTAACAAGATGGCTGACCAGTACCTGTGTCTCTAACAAAATTAGAAATAACCTCAATCTCGAACCAGAAAAATTTTGGAGAAAGAAATTTCTCTGGTGACACTGGGTAGCCATTTTCCCGGAAGGGCCGAATCACACGAGACATGTATTTATGTTAAGTGTCTGGATGACCGAATCACTTAAAAATATACACACTTAAAGAAAACTTAAATTTTTACATTTACACGTTAAAAAATCAGAAGATAATGGACGGTCTTTGGCCCCAGAGACCTCCGGCCCCGCGGCTGACTCTGGGAACGAGATTGAAATAACCTTTGACAGAAGTTATGTAATGTAGGCATTGTACTAAGAACGATTTGATACTGCAGAGGTGCTCCAAGGGAATTTATGATCATAAGACCTACAGGAATTAATTTTCACCACTTATACATTATGCAGGTCTTTCTTTAGGCATAAAATGTGAGACCTTAATTAATGAACTCAACTCTCAATGTCATCCTAGCCTGTAATATTTAGCGGATTTGAATACATTTTGTGATGGATAATTAACGTAAAAATGGATGTTATACTGACTTTCGTAAGATTGGTCAAAGCTAGCCCAAAATTCAGTATGTTAGTAGAGCAATTTGAAATTTTGAGTATATTTTATCTATTTTTTAAATATTGTAGCAAGAACTCTGAACTCTTTATCTAATCTCCCATGATGCCCTTTTAAAGATGCATTATGTAAGATTAAGACAAAGAGCTGGTTGTTCTTGCTATAATAAAGCTCAAAAATAATATATTGCAAAAGTCATTCAAATTACTTTATTCTGAGCAATTTTATCAGGGTTTGAAGTTTAGACATAGATTTTTTGCAATGTTACTTGTTAACCAAGACTTCATTTTTGAATTAAATCATTAAATTGCGGTCATATTTCGATCTGTTTACCTCTGCACTGTCTGATTGTCAGTAGAGTTGATTATAGACTTGGTATGTGAATTGTCAGTTGGTTCCTGGAGTTTTACTTGCACTTCCACCAAGGTAAAATCGTAAACAAGCATGTGAATAATGTCTAAATAATTTATATAACATTTGAAACCAAAATAAAAACATGCCATAGGCAGATTTAGCTTTTACATAATACATCTTTAAGATAATAGGGCAATGGTAAAATAGTAACCGCCACACTGCTCTAACACTTGTTATCAGTGATTTGCACCACAAGTATTTAGTTCTATATGTAATAAGGGTTACCATCGCTGGAACTTTGACTACCCAAGACAACAAAAACAAGAATTATATCCCTACATCATAATTACAGAAATGACGGAGGACTCGTCTAGAGAAATATAGGGCAGTTATAGAAGTCAGGTTACACAAGACTGATTTTTTTTTAAATATTTTATTTTAAAGAATAAAATGCAATGAACTGTAATATTAATATTGTAAAATTGTCTAGAACGTCTTTTCACATTTCACTTTCACCATGACAAATAGAAGATGGGTGTTCTGATTTAGAATGACATCATAATAAAAGTCGATTGAGGATGATGTAATAATTTATAAGACTTTTTCGTCATTTCTTTCCGGATTTCTTTATACCTCCTGCACCTGAAATAATAAATCATGAAGCTTAACTTAGATTGGACTAGATAATGTACAGATACATGCAATTTAGTAGTTAATTAATCATTTTCAAATATTACTTCACCATGATATTCAACTTTTGACCAATGCCCACCAGTGCCCCACACATAATAGTAAAGTCTTTTTAGATTTTAACCTCTTTCAGAAATAAATAGTTATATAATTTATACCGACTTGAAATCATTTGTTGGGGGGATGTTAACTAGAACTATAAAGTTATAAGGTGAAATAATTTGGTAAATCATAGATATTTATTCATTTAGCCCATATGTTAAAATAAAATTAATTGAATTATTATGTATTAGATTTGACATGCTTAATACAACGTCAGAAAATAAAATTTACAGTCCATTTACAAAATTCTTGTCGTTAAATATTGTAAGCTAAGTCTAAATATTGAATAGGCCTACATCTAGCTATACAATATTTATGAGTGCATTATCAAAACCGGTTTTCACCATAATACCCCTCGTTGGCACTATTAAGTAGTAAATCTGATGATATGATATATTATGTTCCTGGCACAAAGCCACAAAACATTTTATCATTTGGAAATTTACCTAATGGCCCTTTTTTTGCTTTGTCAGCCATGTCTTTTAATGCTTTCTGTTCCTCTCTCTGTTTTTGTTTAAAGGCTATGGCATCCTAAAACAAAAAGAAAATTTAAAATGAAACAAAATTATCAAAGAATGGAGACAGATATATTTATTTTAGAGAATAAAACTGGTAAATTCTTTGTGAAGGATAGGCTATAACTTAGATAATTAATAAATTATCCCAATTGAAAAACATTGTCAGTTTTTATGACTGGCAAACTGGCAACAAGTTTTTAATCTGACAGCTATAGTGGTGCCTGAAAGAATATGTAGTTAGTCGTGGTAATCAGGTTTTTACATTATATATGAACAAATACACAATCATGTTAATCAATTGTGGCAACCAGGTCCTTAATTATGGGACAAGGAAATTGGCCATTTCTAAAATTTAATTTGCATGTGAAAACCACAAGTATTAATGAATACTATTGGATACTCTGTGATGAGATCAGGTACTGCTGCTTTACTTTAAATGATTATACACTTACTTCATCTTCATCTGCCTTCTGTTTCTTGGGTGCTTTTAAAGGTTTTTTCTTTCCACCTAAAAATAACAACAAAATAAAAACTTCTTGAATAAGATCAAAGAAACAGTCATATAAAGTGATTTTAGAATCTGCCAGCCAAATTTTCTAACACTATAAGATTACCTGAAATTCACAAGACAATTTTTAATAAGAAGAACCTTATTGTTTAGACCACATTTAATTTGTGACTTAGAAAAAAAAACTTTGGGTTTTTCCATTTTTACCATAAAATCCAAAATTATCGGAAGTGAATTTGATTAAATGTTCTATAATGTATCTTTTACAACCACATACAACATTTATCTGTCTAAAAAGGATCTAGATCCTCCAAGAAAGGAAGCATGTGCCATGTATATAACATGTTTAATCTTTTGAAATTATATTGATAATGGAATAGTGTGGGAATATGTTGGATGTTATATGTTGGTGCACAAATTTTTGCATATATCCTAACGTATTCTAGCTATTGTCAAAAGTTTAATTAAAGCTGGATAGCTTGTTACTGGTATTTAGTAATAATTCTTGAGAACAACTACAAGCGCTCCTGCTCATGCAAGTATCGACTGATTGGAGTTGATATTGGCGAAACAGACGTGGAGTAGAAAAGAAAGTGTTGCAGACCTTTACTATTTACTATCATCCTTATTATATGTGTATCGATATATGAAAAACTAGGCTATTGAAGACAGGCAAATGTCTGCCAATGGACAATTTGCTCTCTGTCAGTGTATCACTGTGGTGACTTATAAATTAATTTATGAATTAATAAAACTACCGATACCGGTATGCCTATACTTTACTTTATACTACATACTATATTATATGGCCTACACGGAGAATATAAGTATCTCCTATTTTAAAGGGACAATAGGCCTAACACTCTGGCTGGCTTGACAGGTCCAGAATTTTTTCTTAGTCTTATTCTAACTACGAGAAGTTTAAAGGGACAATAACACTCTTGCTGGCTTGACAGATCCAGAAATCTTTTTAGCCTTATTCTAACTACAAGATGTTTAAGTGTCCTACCTGTTGTGTAAATTATCCATTACAACCTATCTTACTTGTCCAGAGGGTTCGAAAATATGTTTAAATCCAAGTTGCATTTGAAAGTGCTTACGTAAGGCTTTTCAAGCCATGTTACGGCATGTAGTTGAATTTTTCCAATTTTTTAAAATTAGGTGTGTTAAGATGAAATTTGTATCATTTTTTACTTGAAATATTGAACAATAGTACAAATTGTTGACCAGAAAAAAGTTTGGAACATATTATTTAGTTACAACAAGAGTGGTATTAATATTATTCATATTGCCAGGCTTTAAGTGTCCTATCTGTTGTGTAAATTATCCATTACTACCTATCTTAATTGTCCAGAGGGTTGGAAAATATGTTTACATCCAAGTTACATTTGAAAATGTTTACATCCAAGTTACATTTGAAAATGTTTACGTAAGGCCTTTCATTATCATACAGTTCAATTTTTTCAATTAGGTGATAGGTCAGGTGTGTTTAACTTTAAGATGAATTTCTTATCATCAATTAATTGAAACATCGTAAAATAGTACAATTTGTTGATCAGAATAAAGTTTGGGACATATTATTCAGTTACAACAAGAGTCGGGGCTTTAACATCACACACAATAAAATTTATTACACAATACCATACCCATTTTTGCAACAATGCTGAATATAACCACTCGTCCACTGATTACTGAAGAACCAGAGTAATCAGTAACTAACAAGGTGGGAATCTATTTTTAATTTTACAGTACCGTACAGTTTACACACTACTTTCGGAACTAGTAATTCATAACGTTAAATTTACCATAAATCGTGAAAATCATAAAATACAAACCTTCTCTTCCAGACATGTTGTTTTTTTAAATTTGTATGAAGATCTTGTGTCACGTTTCTTTCTCTTCCACTCTTCTGTGTCACTTTTAGCGCCCTCGCAAAGTGACCAAGACAAGGGGGATAACTCTAAGAAATACTCTAGATTTTAGTTCTGGGACCACTGATCTATATATCTATATTGATCAGTGGGTTGGATCTGTTTAGAGATCTGCGCACTAGATTTCAATTCTTTGAAGATACACAATCGTTACTAATATCAAAGAGGTTCTATTCAGTAACACATCTCTACGATCACGGGAACCGGTATCACTGGAGAAAGAATGCGAGGAAAGATAGCTGATATTGATAGTTGATGTTGAATTTATTACAGAAATCTAGTTTTAATTACATGTTGTTAGTTTTACTATTTATATACTTACACTCAACTTAAACTAGTTTCGTCTAAATAGAACACTCCTCAGAAAAGCTGTAAAAATGAATGGGCTTAAACGTAGACCCTATATTTTTTGAAGACAAAAAAAAGAGGGAAGTTGTGCAAACAGCAAGTTATACTGTGTAGAACTTCGCGTGGGGAATATTATATATTATGATGTTATGTAATAAAATATTCTATTTTATTCAGTCTAGTCTCTGTAATTTTGCGTAAGATCTGCTGGTTGAATCTCTTCCTTCCAATAGAACACGTATACAGTGAGGTTAATGTCCCCCGCCGAAATCCCAAAATAAATAGATATTAAAACACACCCTTTACCCCCCCCCCCCCCCTGAGATAAGGGAGTTAATTCGACTTCCGCGTACAACAATAATAATTTCGTTAAAGGCGTCACTACTGGTCCGCTAGAAAATAACACTAACTTAAGAACACGATATCCCCTTCAAGGATAAGAACGACAAAACGGGGAACCCATGGATGATATGTCCAAAATGTCGATTTAATTCGACGTTTGTGTACGCAACGATCAACTTTCGTGCATACGTCGACCAACCTCAGTTGTCATCCAGAACACTGCCACGACCCTTCCTCTCTCTCCCTTAAGAACACCTTCCTGGAACCTGTATTCGACAATTTCTGCACCACTGTATACATCACTAGAAGTTCATACCATTATTTCTTTGATCAAGCAATGCCTTGAATCCCCGTATTTCACATGGGGAAAAACTATTATGGACACTAGATCCATAGTTTAACGATGGGAAGCCGAATATACCCGCCGATTTTCGAAATTTACACGATGCCACCAGAAGAAGGCACTTGAACCGCTCCTTTTCAACCTATTGTCTGGTTCAGAAAGATGGATAAAACCCCTGTCATGTTATAAAAGGAAAATTGGCGGCGCCAAGGAGGGGGGGGGGGGGGGGGGGCAAGGGTTTATAGTAGGTTTACAGCAGGATGGGCTTGTAAGAAATCACTCTCTGGCTGAGTAGGTAGGACAGTGAGATTTAATCACCGTAGAAGGTATTGATATCTTAAACGTATATGTGAATCACTTGAAAAGTGCTTTTTACGATCCCCAATAGGTTCAACGCGGCGTGAATATGCATTCACCTGATACACTCAATCTGTTCGTTTGACACCTCCCTCTTTTTTCGGATAAGCTGGTGATTTGGCGACGAACGGTATCTGGTCAGCTTTATTTATCTAGACGACCAGTATCTGAAATACGGCCAGACTGCATTTCCGGAAGTTTATTTAATAAAATATTGTGGCGAAAATATTCATTTAATTTGATTCACTCACTCCGTCGGTTTGTCACTTTCCTCTCTGGTCGGATAAACTAGTGATTTGGCGACAGGCGGTATCTGGTAAGCTTGTTTTATCTCGACGATGAGTGCCTGAAATTCTGCCAGATACTGCGTTTCGGACAGTCTACCTTTCAAATTTTCGGGGGCTTTGTTGAGGTTTGCAAGTCCGTTCATTTGACACTTTCCTCTCTGGGGTCGGATAGACTAGTGATCAGGCGACAGACGGTATCTGATCAGCTCTATATATCTCTACAATCGGTGTCTGAATACTCTCAGACAGCATTTCCGACAGTCTATTTTTCATAAATTTCTTGGGGAGGTCCCAATATCCCCCACAAGGACTTCCTACTTTGGAACTCGTGGGTGGATTTCATCGATGTTCGCCAAGTCCGTTCGTTTGACACTTTATCTCAACGATCAGTGCCTGAAATACTGCCAGACTACATTTACGGCAGCCTGTTTTTCAAAAATTTCGTGGGGAGACCCCACTACCCCTATTATTTGAAGCTCGTGCCTTTGCCCCCTTAACCTTGGACTTTCCCCAGCCTTGCCCCCCCCCCCAAAAAAAACACCGGCGGCTGGCGCCGTCACTGAATCACTTGAACAACCAACATCCAGTGGAGATGGAACCAAAGGCAACCACCCATTTCTTAATGTAATGGTAAGAAGCTAGAACTTAATCTCATTATACAGAAAACCAACACGATCGGTATATCGGCTACAAATCTAACCACTCAAATGCACAAAAGGCGAGCATTATCACCACCTTAACTAAAGAAGCCAAAACCATTTGCGAACCCAAATCCCTCAATTTGTTACTAAGGTCAACACTAGGTGGAGGCTTTGGACACATGCTCCTTAATTTTGAGTTCTAGGTTCGTTTGAATTCACCAATTTTTAATTTGGTAGACATAACCTTAGAGGAATGTGGTTTCTATGTCTGCTTCTGTTTTAAATAACCTTCTAAATTGGTGGGAGATGTTGTCGCGGAATGGTATAAAGACTCGCATTGGGGTGTATGATATTTTGGTATATCGATTTTGGCGCCAAAACGTTTTTTACATGGTTAGAATCGTATATTAGAGGCGCGTCGAATGGTGTATTCGTAGTAGTTATAATCCAGTTAGAACTTAAGTTATAGGCATGTGACTAAACATCGTATTCTGATTCGTGAAATTTTCTACAAACCAAAATGTCGAATCTTATATATACGCCAATTTGTCATAAACATCTTTCAAAATCCCGTGGTCTTTAAGAACCAAAACGTCGTATCTCCAAATCGACGTCGACACAGGCTACAGACTAACAAGGTAAGTTGTGTAAAATACAGCCTGTCGATGGGTATTGTTTATTTTGACATAATAGTGGTTATTTTGAATCTAAATGATAGAGGAATTCATGTTAGAAAGAGATGAAACTTGTAAAACTGTGTCCCAAATCTAGATGAAAAAAAAAAAAAAAGATTCTTGAGCTTTTAGAGATTCTAACGAACCAGCTAAGGCCTACTTAAGAATTTGATTTCACATTACTTATTCTTAAGTTTTGTCAAACTGTTTTATTATTATTCTAATTTGTTTCAGGCACCAATACTGGCGTATTCGAATCTGTCTCTGTCGAGGGGGAAAACTTATGCTTCCGATCTCCCTAAATTCGAATACATCGAAAGCTAAGACCCAGGAAGTACATGTGTCACCTACTTATAAACTGCTTAAAAACGAGAAAGTTTCCACGACAAATTTAAAATATTCCAGTGGTGAAGATAACGACGATTCACGGAAAGATCCAATCTCTTTTATATTCCGATAAAAAAAATCCTTAAATTAAGACACAATTTTTCTATTAAATGGACACTAACACTCTTGCTGGCTTGACAGGTCCAGAAAAAAACACCCTTATTCTAACTACAAGATGTTTAAGTATCCTACCTGTTGTATAAAGTATCCATTACATCCTATTTTACTTTTCCAGAGTTCGAAAATATTTTAAATTCTAAGATAAATTTGAAAAGGTTTCCGTAAAGCTTTTCAAACCATGTAGTTGAATTTTTCCATTTTTTTAAAATTCGTTGTGTCAAGATGAAATTTGTATCATCAATTAATTGGAATATTGTAAAAAAAAACAAAAAGAGTACAATTTGTTGACCAGAATAATGATTGGGACATATTATTCAGTTACAAGAGTGTTATTGAGCCTGTAATCAAGGCCGACTGAATGATATAGTTACATGTATACTGGCATTGGAATATAAAGCTATATACCTGAAAGTCTGTCTAAATATCCTATCGGTCTCCTGTAAGTCGATTCCATCTGGCGCATCTAGTCAAGCAACTAGTCGGAGATTTACTATAGATACTGGAAGGCTTCACACCATTTTAAACCCTCTACAGACCCCTTAGTAATATGTAGCTGTGATCATGAGTCAGATTGGCCGTATTCTTATCTGGTCCCAGCACCACGTGCAGTTACTAACACGTACCTTGCTCCAACACCTGGTGCAACAATTACTTGCCTCGTTTAAACATCACTGCCAGGCCCATGTACTTACCAGGCCTCTTGACACCAGTACTTACCTCACCCGTGCACCACTCAAAATAAACAATAATTACCTCGCTCCAGAACCATCATCACTAATCAGTATTCACCCCGCTCCTGCACCGACTCAAGTTAACGGTACTTACATACTTTTAGCACGCCCCACCCCCTCCCGAAACCAGTAGTTACATTCCTTTACCACCTCTAATAACCAGTTCTCATATTCCTTTAGCTTGACCTCTGGTAACCAGCACTTACCTCGCTCAAGCAACACCTCTTGTAACCGGTACTTGCATCTCTTCACCATCACCTTCGGTAACTAGTTGTTACCTCATTCAGACACAAAGTCTAGTAACCGGTACTTACAACCCTCCAGCATCACCCTCGGTAACTAGTACTTACCTCGCTCAAGCACCACCTTAAGTAACCGGCAATTACGACCCCCAATCATCACTTCCAGTAACTAGTTCTTACCTCGCCCAAGCACAACCTCTAGTAACCAGTACTTATATAAATTAAACAACATCTTCAGTAACCAGTTCTGACCTCGCTCACGCGCTACCTTCGGTAACCATCATTTACCCCGCTCCAACATCAACCAACAGAACTTTCCTTGATTTCAATTCGCAGACAATTCTAGCCTCTTTTCTTCATCGCTAGGGAGTACAGTCCTTGCTTCCACAGAAGCTTCAAGTATTGACTATGCTTCAGCATCAACACAGTCTAATCATCTGTTGACAGTTACAGACATTTCAGCCACAGTCGAGTCGCAATTTCAATTGAAGAAAACAAAGAAAATGAAACCGCTGAAGAATCAATATCAACTGAGATACCAAAAATAGCTAAAATGGGGTGCTCTGGTCCAGCAGTTTTGCTTAAAAACAACAACCAACTATTACTGTAATTTTTATGATTTACCATATGGACATTACAAATGCGCCGCTAAGAGCTCAGGAAAAACACAAAAGTGTAAAGCTACAAATCCTAGCAAATTATGTTCAAAAGAGGAGTTGGGACCAAAAAGAGGTATACATAGTAAATCGTGTAAAGAAATATAATGTCAAGGATAGAACCGTATGCAAAACGGAATAAAAACATACAGAAAGCAAACTACTTACCATTACCACTTAATTAGAAACAATGACAATTTACAGGCCATGCTCCTGGCTAAACGTACATTGGGTTTTGTTGTTCCTATGTATGGAATAAATATCACGACCCTTGACATCTTATCTTAGGTTGTGTCAGTATCATCCGATCCAAGGCTATATATTTACCTACAAGAACCGACTGAAGGCTATTTACCTACCAGAAAACTCACATGGAAATTGTAGTGTATTGCCAATAAAACAATAAGTGATCCCTTATTAGTTACATGTATAATTGGAATATGATACTGAATGATCCCTGTAGTGAAGCATGGCGAATAAACAAGTTAATTGAAGGCGTGCTATTTTGTTGGTTAAATCCAGGCCATCCTGTCTTAGGTTCAATCCGATAGACACTACATTTTGGCGACGAGGAAAATATAAACCGTGAGGTTGATCACGATGGCTGTTTCGCTTGACAATGTGGGAGAATTGCCGATATTTGATTGCTTGGAATCCGCAGGACTTGTCGCCCGATGGAAACGATGGTTGAGAGCCTTTGAACTTTTCGTCGTGGGAAAGGGAGTAACAGATCCCGGACAGAAGAAAGCCTTGTTGTTACACAGAGCGGGAATGAATTTGCAAGACATTTATTTTACGCTGCCGGAGGTTCAAGGCGAGGGTGATGTTTATGCAAAGACCGTAAGAACTTTGAATCGTCATTTTATACCACAGACGAACGTGCCGTTTGAAAGACACCTGTTTCGAAGTATGTCACAGTTACCGACGGAAACTATAGAACAGTTTATTACTAGACTTCGACAGCATTCAGAATCTTGTCAGTTTGGAGACCTTGGTGCAGTGAATGAGAGAATTAGGGACCACGTGATTGATAAATGTTGTTCCAGCCAGCTGAGAAGAAAACTTTTAGAAAGAGGGACAGATTTGACATTGAGCCAATTAAGGGAAACTGCTCGAGTTTTTGAGGAAACTGAGAGGCAAATGGCATCAATTGATGGAATTAAATCCGAGATACAAAAGTTGACAGTGAGTGGTAACGGTAATAAAGGTCAAGGTCATGATAACCCATACAGAGAAAATTACCATTATGATAGAGGAAAGTCAAACAAGTTTAGATGCTATTCATGTGGATACGAGGGACACACCCTGAAAGACCCTAAATGTCCAGCAAGAGGACAACGATGCCGGAAATGTAAGGGAGTGGGACACTTTGAATCCTGTTGCAAGACAAAGCAGTTTAAAAGCAGTGCTAGATCCAATAGAGGAAGAAATTATGGCAATTATAGGAGGAAGTCAAGTCGATCACAAACAGATCTAAAACAAATACGTGAAAATGACAATGACGCAGATTATGCCTTTCATATTAGTCGAAATGAGACGACATGTGATGCAGAAATTGAACTGAGTATTGGGGGTGTACCATTACGAATGTACATTGATTCGGGAGCATCCGTTAACGTGATCGATAAAAAGACTTGGAAGTATTTAAAGGCTGAGAATGTGGAGTGTGTTTCTAAAAAGGAATCCAAGAATATATTTCCGTATGGAAGTAATGAGACATTGCCAATAGCAGGAACTTTTCGTGCTCAGATATCTCAGGGAGAATTTGAAATACAAGATGTCGAATTTATTGTCATCGAGGGTGAAGGTCAAGCTCTCCTTGGAAAGAAAACCGCATTAGAACTGGATGTTTTACGTCTTGGTCCGAGAATAAATGCAGTACAGACAGACACTGCAGGTTTAAAAGCCGAATATGAGGATTGTTTTAAAGGATTTGGGAAACTGAAAGACTTTCAATTAACGATCCCAATAAACAGGGAAGAAACCCCAGTAATTTCATCATTACGACGAGTGCCGTATCATCTCAGAGATCGCCTGGAGAAAAAACTTGATGAACTTGAGAACTTAGACATTATTGAAAAGGTTGATAGTCCGAGTGCCTGGGTTTCACCAGTAGTTTTAGTCCCGAAAGGGCAGAACGACATCAGACTTTGTGTTGATATGAGATTGCCCAATAAAGCTGTACAACGCATAAGGCACCCGATACCTACGATAGATGAAGTGCTGCAGGATATGAACCAAAGCAACATCTTCAGTCGTCTAGACATCAAATGGGCTTACCATCAAATAGAACTCGCACCGGAGTCAAGAGAGATAACTACATTTATCACTCATAAAGGCTTATATCGCTATAAACGATTGATGTTCGGAATATCCTGTGCACCTGAGATGTACCAGAAAGTACTTCAGCAGATTCTTCAAAGCTGTGAAGGTACAGAGAATATAATGGATGATATCATTGTTCATGCTAAATCAGATGAGGAACATGATCGTAGATTGAAGAAAGTTTTAGACGTTATTCGGAGTAAGGGAATGACCTTGAATCCAGAGAAATGTTTATTCAAGTTACCCAAGTTGAAATTTATGGGCCATGTATTGTCTGCAAAAGGTTTGGCACCAGCAGATGTAAAAGTAAAAGCCATTACGGAGACCAGAGAACCAACTACAGCAAGTGAAGTTAGAAGTTTCCTTGGACTTGTGAATTATACAGGACGGTTCATAGAAAATTTGGCAACAATCTCTGAACCTCTGCGGAGATTGACAAGAAAAGAAGAAAAATTTGTATGGGGTACAGAACAAAGAGATGCATTTAACGAGTTAAAAGAAAGGATGAAAAAAGCCGAGACATTAGCATATTTCGACAAGACTGCAAAGACATTGGTGATTGCTGATGCCAGTCCAGTGGGACTAGGGGCTGTATTGGTACAAGAACAGAATGGAGAGAATCGTGTAATAAGTTATGCAAGTAAGAGTTTGTCGGATGTAGAGCGAAGATATTCCCAAACTGAAAAAGAAGCCCTGGGACTAGTATGGGCATGTGAGAGGTTCCACCCTTATATTTATGGAACGGATTTTGAACTTTTGACCGATCATAAACCACTTGAATTTATTTACTCTACAAAATCGAAACCCAGTGCGAGGATAGAACGTTGGGTTCTACGTATGCAGCCATACAAGTACATTGTGAAGCACATTCCAGGAAAGAACAATATTGCAGATTGTTTGTCGCGTCTACTAAAGACTGATGGACCGACGAGTTCTTCCATAGATACAGAAGAATATATTAAATTTGTGGCCTTAGCGTCGACACCGAATGCCTTAACAACCAAGGAAATTGAGATAGCCTCGGGGAAGGACCCAGAACTGGAAAATATTCGTCAATGTTTAATGACTGGAAGATGGCACGACACTAATTATAAACAATATGTTCCCATACGGAATGAACTTTCATCAATTGGAAAATTGGTTCTGAGAGGGACTCGTATAATTGTTCCAACAAGTTTGAGAGAACAAATTTTGAAGTTAGCACATGAGGGTCATCCGGGAATAGTCAGTATGAAACAGAGGATCCGAACTAAAGTATGGTGGCCAGGAATGGATCGAGAAGCAGAGAAGTATTGCAGAACATGTCATGGATGTCAGTTAGTTTCTCAACCAACACCGCAAACACCCATGTCACGAACAGAGCTCCCATCGTCTCCTTGGGAACACTTAGCTGCAGATCTGTTGGGTCCATTGCCATCCGGAGAAAACATATTTGTCGTAGTAGATTATTACAGTAGATATTTTGAACTGCGTATAATGAAGAACACAACAGCCGAGAGAATAGTTACAATGTTGGAAGAAATATTCCTTACTCATGGTTTACCAGTATCGTTGCAGACCGACAATGGACCTCAATTTGTCAGTGACCATTTCAATAAGTATATGGAAGAAACTGGAATTCAACATAGGAAAACTACACCGTTATGGCCTCAAGCAAACGGGGAAGTGGAGAGACAGAATCGCTCAATTTTAAAACGTATCAAGATAGCACAAGCAGAGAAGAGAGATTGGAAACATGAACTTAATCACTTCTTAATGATGTTTAGGAGCACGCCACACTCAACAACAGGAAAATCCCCATCAGAGTTGTTGTTTAGAAGAATTATTAGAACCAAGATTCCAGAAATATCCCAGTTTAATTTGGAGGATACTGAAGTGAGAGATAAAGATAGCGAACAGAAAGGAAAAGGTAAAGAATACAGTGATCAAAGAAGAAATGCACGCGAAAATGATCTTCAAGCCGGTGATAGTGTATTAATGAAGCAAAGTTATGTGAATAAGTGGTCTACGCCGTTTGCGCCTAATCCTTTTATTGTAAAAGAAAGAAAGGGAAATAGTGTTGTGATTGAATCCAGTGAAGGGGTTCAGTATAAAAGAAATCTTACTGCTGTGAAGAAATTCATGCAGAAAGATAGTGTAAATAGCGAAAGTGTAAATGTGGATGTGCCGATCCCATTTAATTCACAAAGTGAAAATGATAATTCAGATGTGATATCGCGACAGATCGATTTGAATCAATCAGAATACGATTTACATATTCCAGAGACTAATACCAATAAGACAGACAACTCGCCAAGGCCTGTCAGACAAAAGAAAAAACCAGCAAGATTTAATGACTTTGAAATAGGACATTTAGCCCTATTTTAGGGTTTAACAATAAGATTGTTTAGATTAAAATGATGTTAAGGTGTACACGTTATTCAATTTCATGACTATGAGTTATCAAGTAATAACTTTATCATTAAGTTCATATCAGTATTATATGTATGATTATATATTTTGGTATACCAACAGTATTAGCATGTACTAGTCAATTAGGTATAGTAATATTATTTCCCAGTGTAATATTCATCAGTATTATGAGATAATTATATTCACATAGTTTAGAGTTTACATGTAGTTCCATTGTCCATTGTAGTAAGAATTTACAGGTTTACTAAACTTGAGTTATAAGCGCTTGTGAGGAACTTTGAATCTTGCTTATTAATCCAATATTACATGTTTTATTAATTGTCAAGTAATCTGACTAGTAAATAAGAAAATGTACATTAAGATAATATAAAACTTAAATACATCTATCTATGGTAGGGATTTTAATTCTTTTGGAAGAAGAAAAGGGATGTAGTGTATTGCCAATAAAACAATAAGTGATCCCTTATTAGTTACATGTATAATTGGAATATGATACTGAATGATCCCTGTAGTGAAGCATGGCGAATAAACAAGTTAATTGAAGGCGTGCTATTTTGTTGGTTAAATCCAGGCCATCCTGTCTTAGGTTCAATCCGATAGACACTACAGAAATGTGTAGTAGATACTATGGCCCTGTGTAATTTACCTTGAATTATGTCGTGGATATTATGGCTCAGGATTATTTGCCTTGAATTATGTCGCGAAAATTACAGCACTATAGGTTACTTAACCTTGAGTAATGTCGTGGATACCATCGCCCCGGGTAACTTACCTTGAATTGTGTAGTGGATCTGATGACCCCGCTTAATTTACCTTGGTTTATATGGTGGATATATCTAGGCCACGGATAACCTATTGGGCCGGTGGCGGATCGAGGTGCCCCACCCCAGCTCCCTTAAATAACAGTATACAAAATAACGTGTACATTTTGGTGGGATGCAGCTGATAAAATTGAATGTTATATTCGGGTGCAGAAAAGCTTCACAATCCACCACTGACACCCCGATTTTTCCTGTGTCCGCCAATGTACTAGGTAAATTACCGTAAAAAAGTAATCTGTGTATATAGGACATTAAGAACAAAACGTCGTATATACCCAGAAAATGGCTTATAGTTAGTGAACAAAACGTCGTAAGGCACATACGCCGCCATTTCACAAGACAAAATGTCGTACATAAACCCCTAAAAGTATCCCAAAAAAAAATTCCCATATTATATGTTCCACACATTAGTTCATAAATTAAAAATATAATCACATTCAATAAAAAATCCGGTAGCGCAGATAGTTTTTTGTTCCCCCTGAAAACTTGCCAAAAACCGATATACTTGTTTACCATATGTTCTAAAACAGTCGCTGTGTTGATGATTTAGGGTGAAGACGTCTTTAGGTCACAAATGTTTTAGTAATGGTAGTGATAATGCCTGTCTTTGATGTATTCGGGTTATTAGATTTGTAGTAGATATATTGGTTGGGTTTTTTTGTACACTGAGGTGATGACATTTCAGACATTGGAGTTCTCTCTTTTTGCCATTGGGAGGCTGCTTTTGGTTTCATCTCCACTGCGAACTTCATTCTTGGATGTTGATTGTTCAAGTGATTCAGGGGCATCACAGTACCATCTTCTTTTGTAACGTAACGAGTGGTGTTGTCAAACTTTTAAAACCAGAAAATAGGTTGGAAAGGCGCGGTAACAGTGCCTTCATCTGGTTACATCATGTAAAAGGGACTTCTCAATCTCATCGGTAAACCATGTATCTGTCCAAAATAGTTGTTTCCCAATGTGGATTCCAGACATTGTTTAATCAAAGGAATAATGTTATGAAATTGTAGTGATGTATTGTAGAAAGTTGTCGAATACAAGAACTCTGAAATCAAGGCTTCTTCTCTTGGCACATTAGTGAGTAGGTCGATCATTGGAGTCCTTAAAGAAAATATCACTTCGTCTGGAGATCTACGAATATCATGAATATGACCAATCCTACAGATTGTATTTAGGTGATAAAGAATGGACATCAGGAGCTTTAAGGGTCATCAATTAAATCCGCTCCCTTCTCCGAGAGCCGAGCTATATAAAACCCGTACTAATTCAACATATTGGATTTCAACATTTACAAAAAATATTATTGGAAGTACATTGCCGCGGTCTTTATATATTGAATTGATTTCTAAGATTTACCAAATTATTTCACACCTTATTTGTCGTAGCTTGAGTTAATATTTCCTATCCGGTACAAAAGATTTCAAGTCAGTATAAATTATTAGATAACAATTGATTTCTGATACTTAGTTATAGATTCTTCATTAGGTCCTGCGGGTACTGGTGCACATAAAAGACAATAGATCGCGATGCATCTTGCTGTGGGTGGGGATTTGTTAAATAGTTGTATATCAAAGTGAAATATGTGAAAATGACAAATTAAAAATTAAATTGTTTTTGTACAAGTACTTTATACTTGTAAAATGTCTGTTTTTTTCTGGTTTCAGGTGGAAAAAAAATGGAAAGAAATGACGAAAAACTCTTAAATTATTACATCATCCTCAATCGACTTTTATTATGATGTCATTCTACATCAGAACACCCATCTTCTATTTGTCATGGTGAAAGTGAAATGTGAAAAGACGTTCTAGACAATTTTACAATATTAATGTTACTGTTCATTTTTATTCTTTAAAATAATAAAGTGAAAAAAAACCCCAAAACTTGTCTTATATAAAGATAAATGCCCTGCGATTCTTTCTAGAATCCTCCCGTCTGTTCCCTTATTCTGATGTAAGACCTGGGACGTGATATACTTGTAACATGAATGCAGGGGAAACTTTGTGCTTGGTTCCTGTCTGGAAGTCATAGCAGAACCTGAGAACAGTAGGACGCTTAATCCCATTTCATTTAATTTCATTTCAAGGCTTGAGTCAGTGATATCAATCTGTTTCATTCACTGGATGTTCTAAAATTATGATATGAAATGGGGTTTAACATCCTACTTGGCTGCTCCGACCGGGTTAATGAACACAGGCATATGCCATGGATCGTGCTATGAGGGAAATTTTGCCAGAACAGCGGTGCTACGGCCTACTCTTATTTTGAGTCCAACTATTAAGAGTTCTTTGAGGTGTAAAGTATACTTTGTCCCTTGCGCTACAACAAAGATTTGGCTTTTCATGGCAATATGCTGTTGTGCCACCAGAATGTTTAGGGAGGGGGAGGGCACTTGGGATAAATATCACTTCAATAATGAAAACAAATACTAATCTTGCACATTAAAGATGCCATAGATAAACATAAACATTTATTAATAAGTACTGTATAATTTATATAAAATAAAATATTGGAACAAGTTGCCAGGCAATAAAACATATAATACACCCATCAACAGCTTTTGCAACAATGCAATCATCATACAATTGTAACCTTTGTTTTTGTTGTCAGATCATGAGGAAAAACTGGAAAGCAACATTTAAAGAAAATATTACAATGTTCAAATGGTTTTTTTGTAAGTCAAGGTCTCAAGGAATAGGCTTAAACTTCAGGAATGTATCAATTGTAAAAAAAACCATTGAAAGCCATTATGATATAAGTTGAAACACCTATTAAAATTTCAAACAGGGTTCAATCCACTGTCACAATAATGAATAATGGATGGACACGGTGACCACAATATATGACCACTTTAATATATGAACATATAAAACAGGACGGAAAACTGAATACATTTTATAACATATATAGAATATAACTAATCTGAAGCTTGGGACACGATAGCCGAATCAATCGCTGCTGAAATTCACCTATATATAGTGTGTCCACTGTCATTCAGATGAATTTCTATTTGCCCAAATCAAACATTTTTATATATTTGGCCGAATTTTCATTTGTCTTGCTATATTCGCCTAGTGTGTACTCTTCAACGAAGAAATCACCTGATTGTAGAATTCATACCAAACACCACTAATGTCAAGAAGTCATATGATTGTTTGAAGACATGTTTGTTTAATAGTCTGACGTGAAAAGTGATGCGATTGACTGGTGAATCAGGTGAAAAATTCACCTAGTGTGTCAGTCGGTTGTAATTCAGCGCTGACTGATTCGGCTAGTGTGTCTGCCGCTTCAAGAAAGATGCACATAAATAAATTTAAGCTTATATAACAATGAATTGGATTTGGATAACTTGAGTCTCCCATGGAAAAAATTTAGAGATCTTAGAAAATGTATAATCTAGGACAAGAACATAAGTAAATAATTTTAAAGAGATAGCTTATATGTGAAATCATAATAAAAGTTAAAGTATAGCATAGCATGTAATATAACAAATATCTATATATTGTTTTTGGCATAATAAATTAGATAAGATATGCAATGTCTCTTAAATGGATGTATAATAAAAAATATATACATGAATAATCATTAACAATATAATATTTGACTATAAACATCTGGGATCTTTCAGTTCATAATTTCGCATGTCAGAAGATTCAGATCTGAAAATCTCTTCTGGAAGTGTTGTATATTTTTCTTTTGTTTAATTATCTTTCTGACAGACGAAACCTAGTCTAAAAGAGTTCCCTGATATCTGTTAAAACTACCTGATAATATTTTATCTATCACAGTTTATTTTATATACAAACAGATCTGTTATCACATATTATAATAATATCGAGCATATTCAATAAAGGACGGTCAAATAATTAGATATCTTGATAAGCATATTTTAGTTAAATATTTTTAATTTTCCTCTACCTCCTCCCCTTCATCCTGTTTCAATTAAATAGTCCCAAGGAGGGGGGGGGGGTTGCAGCCAGTTTATCGCCCACGAGACCATGAAGCCCAAGGTTGGCGAGTACTGGTACACATATTTCAGTAATTAAGAAATAACTGCCATTGTCTTTTCAAGCATTCCTTCTTGGTGCATACATTTTGACATAACTTTTGGCACATTCTCTTTGTGAAGGCCACTTGGTAAATTTCTTCAATACAGCAAATCAATTTCATCCAATGATTTTTGATTGGTTAATCATCTAATTGACAGAGTAAAGCCACACCTCTATTAATCCAATGACTTTCTGGTTGGTTAGTTTTAAGAAGAATAGTAAGAACATAGTTTGTGGAGTGTCCTGTTGTTGATAAGGTTCCACGTCGAGCACTTGTTTTATAAACTAGAAAAACGAAAAGTAGATTATTAGTTAAATAATAATAATAAGTCTATTTATAGTTGTGTATTAGGCCTACTTATACTTTTGATTATCAATAACTGGTATTAGTCGCATATTACTCATTATTTACATACCGGTATTTACTGTTTAAAAAATAATATAAGAGAATAGAAAGAGAGAAATTGGCTTTGACGTCTACTCTACAAAAATTAGGTTATTTCGGGACTAACATTCAGTTCAATTTTATTCCAATAATCTGCCTACACATTGGGGTCTATAGCTGTCACGTACAAGCAGGCAAACAAAATCACACCATTTGACTCAATGACAGACCTAATGATCTATCATGCACAATAGAGAGAAAGAGAGAAAGATAATGGGGTTTAACATCCACTTGACACAAACTAGGTAATTTCGGGACTAACATGGTTTAATTTTATTTTAATAATTCGCTTGCGCGTAGGGGATTTAGCAGTGGTAGGAAACCGGAAGAAAACCCACAAGGTTGGAAAGGCGACTCCTTGCCACGTACAACCAGGGATTCAAAACCACGCCAGTTGACTCAATAACAGGCTTTATGATACAGTGCGCGCACGCTAACCATTCAGCTATCAAACCCCCCAATGCACAATAGGTTGGACAGGCGACCCTAATCCTTGCCACGTATAACCAGGGATTCAAAACCACACCAGTTGACTCAATGACGGGCTTTATGATACAGCGCTTGCATGCTAACCATTCAGCTATCAAACCCCCCGATGCAGAATACATAATACAATAGATATAAGAGAATACAATAGATGGGGGACCAGCTCAATCAATATGCCTTCAGATTAAGTAATTAACGAATTGTGTTGAAATTTGAAATCAAGCATACATATAAATTAAACATAATCTTGGTCAAATTCACTAACCTGGGCAAGCATAAGTCATTTCTTCTGCAAAATCTGCTTTGTCTCCTGGTTTTAACCAAATCTATTTGTATGTTAAGGTTTAAGTAAATCAAATTTCCAAAATATTTTCTTTACTAATAATTGTTCATTGTAAACTGTTTGCCCACAACGTTCAACTTAGTTACTCTATATGGCAGTCTCAGACCTTTATGATAGCACACATGTACTGCCCTCAAAAATTAGTTTTAATAAATATGTCATATATTATATTGTATATGTTTGTGCCATATAAATCTATATATCTACGATACGACATTTAATTTGCATTTGGAGATTGACCAGAATGTGCTCCCTCTTTTCACTTTAATTCAAGGATCCCATACAAGCTTAATCTGACCCTGTACAGTTTTATCTTATATTTATGTCAATTTATAAGAACATGACAACAAAATGATATATTTTTATAATATTGAATTAAGATTCTATATCTATGTGAATAATATATAAAGGATACAACAGGCATCATATCGTAGAGGATTTTAGGCTGTGATTCTTCGATGACATGATTTTGTCTACACCATCTTGCACCTTCCATAAATAAACCTTTTACGTATGCTCCATTAGTCTGTAATGATATAGATAATGCACACGTAGCAAATTGAGTCGAGAAATGAAATGCATCAACCAGGGTAATGATAACGATAAGAGGTTACTTGTCAAAACCTGGTCAAAACGAATCAAAGAGAGAGAGAGAGAAATGGTGTTTAACGTCCGCTCGACACAAACTAGTTCATTTCGGGACTAACATATGGTTTAAATTTGATTTCAATAATTCGCTTGCGCATAGTGGTCTATAGCAATTGGAGGAAACCAGATAGGTGACCCTACTTCTTACCACGTACAACCGGGGATTTGAAACCACGCCAGTTGACTCAATGACAGGCTTTATGAAACAGCATGCGCACGCTAACAATTCAGCCATCCAACCCCCCCAAAACATATCAAAACCACACCACTTGACTCAATGACAGACCCTGTTCACAGACCTTAAACCACTAGACCACCCAACACCCCCATCAAAGGTGAATGACATTGATAATTTAAAAACTTTAATTACCATGCCCTGGTGATGTGCTGTGCAAATCTAAAGGAAAACACATGTTTAAACCGAAACGTCCATCATTTATTAGGAATAGTCTTCAAAAATAGTTAATGCAACTGGACTATATATTTAGCAGTGATGGGATTTCAAATATTTTCTTGTCAGACCTTTTCCGAAAATAAAGGGGCACAACTCCTATCGTTATTTAAGCCACAATTAAAAATCATGTGTCAACAAAATATTCAAATTTTAGGTCATAAAGAAATATGTGCACCTCCTTATTTATAATCTAAGCTCGATCTCCATTATGAAATAGTATTTAGTCATTGAGATCGAGTTTAGAGTATAAATCAAGATGACGATGGGGTTATTAAATTGTTATTCATTTAAGAACTTACTGGTTTAGTTGGCATACTTGTTTCCTGATTGGTCACTTCAAACTCGAAAGCGAGATGATCAATAGGTATTTTATACCGTCTGGCGTAGTTCTGTAAAACACCCGTCAGGAAGGATTGGGTAAAATAAAACCCTGATATCCAAAATACAGACGGAGCTCCACTAAAAATCCAATCCTGAAAATCATTTAGACAAGAACTGTTGATATGATATATAAGTTTACTGTTTAATGTTTGAAATGTCCTGTCCGTAGGTTTGTCTTGGGTAATAGCAGACCTATATTATTTATTTTTTTATAAATAGTTTTGATGGCCTACACTACATGAAGATCTGACCGGTTATAGTGGAAGGTTGCGTCAGGTGTCATACAAGTGTTTTTTGACATCAGACATTGATAAATCAATCAGCATTGACGTTTCTAGTGGTTTACCCAACGTTACGGGAAGCACACGCCACAATCTCACCTTAACAGACTGTTTCACATCATCCAGAATGCAGGTTATAAACAAAAAAACAACTCTTCCAGTTGCTAGTAAAATATTTAATAGGATCTGGGTTTTTTTTAATCAGATCAAGTAACGGTTTGTGTGTGGTGTGGTCCTCCTGCACTTATTATTAGAAGAGATAAAAGTACTCTGATAACTATATCTGGTGAAATATATACTGTATACTTGTATCTTGAATAAATATAATCTTTTAGTGGCATTTAGCGATTGGAGACATATCAGAACTAACACAATTATATGGGAAAACAATCACTGGTTTATTTTACACAAACACGACGTTTCGATAAGTATCCTCTTATCGTTATAAATAAATAGTGAAATAAATTGATAACTGAAAGTGTCTCAAAGGAAGTTTTACGATACACCTGATGTGACTTGATGCCAAACTCATCTGATCAGGCTTTTAATGTTATGCTAGTAAGTTTGTGTAACTAACAGTCCTTGTTTCACTTTAAAGATAATAAACTGTAAAGATATACCTTGAAGAACTGTAACCTGGCTAGAAGATCTGTTATATAGCTACCCATTGGTTTTAAAGATGGATACGACTTGGCAGCCCACATGGCAGGAACCTGAAATTCAGAAGTAGAAGTATATACATGTACTTGTACAATTTTATTTTAATAATTTGCTTTTGCTTAGGATTCTTTTAGCAGTGGAACAAAACTTGAGGACCCCTAGTGGCCCTAGCTAGAAAATCAACACGGTTTAGCAGGCGACCCTAGGCCTACTCCTACTCACATACAAACTTGGTATCAAAACCTTGCCACTTGACTTAATGACAGACCTTATGATCTGAATTTGAATATAAAAATACCGCATTAGTTAACAAACCTTTCCAACCATCATACTGTCAAAAACATCCTCTAATTCTGATGACATGACAACCAAGCCTTTAATAGCTTTTCGTATGTCTTGTAAACTCTGTCTTACAACTTGAATTAAACGATTGAATCGTATCAATTCTTGAACTAATACAGTATTCATGGATTCCTCATATCGTACTGGGTATTTATTCTGTAAAATAATAAAAATAAAATCAGCATTCTAACGCCTCTGTCTCATACCGTATAATATATTGTATCTGTTTAATGTAGTAAAATCATCCACCCTCTTTTGCTATAAACTTTCTGCACACTTTTTTGTCTTTAGATTTATTTTCAAATAATTTTGATCAGCATTTTGAAAATTAAGATTACCAGTATATGGTACTGCAGCATATGTCTAAATGATGACCTTATTTTCAGCTAATTCCAAAAAAATTTGAATTTGAGGCTGTTTGCAGTTCTCTGCAATTTAGCAGGAACTTTTCTCTTGGGTTCTTCCAATATTTTTATTCTTTTATAAAAATCAAATCTATGACATATTATTATGAATGTATTTAAGAAATATGTTGACCATACCTGGACATCTTCCAGATTAAAATCTGGTGGTATCTTGGTTAAAATATCACTGGCAAGATCTTCAATAATATCTTGGGATGATTTACCTCCCCCAGACATCTAACAAAATGAGATGGGAATAATCAAGATGAAAGTAGATTGTATAATTATAACACAGATAAGAGTCATCTATCAATAAATAGAGAAAAAGAATTGAGTAGGTGAAGTGTGTCAAATTGTACAAAAATCAATCAGAAAAGAGATCAAACTGAAAAGGAAATAAGCAAAGGATGATTGAAACCAGTTACAGATCAAACAGGAGGAGGATCAAGTAAGCACAGAATGAAACCAGTCAAAGTTCAAACAGGAGGAGGATCCAGTAGACACAGAATGAAACCAGTGACAGATTAAACAGGAGAAGAATTAAGTAGACACAGAATGAAACCAGTGAAAGATTAAACAGGAGAAGGATCAAGTAAGCTTAGAATGAAACCAGTGAAAGATTAAACAGGAGAAGAATTAAGTAGACACAGAATGAAAACTGTGAAAGATTAAACAGGAGGAGGATCAAGTAAACACAGAATGAACCAGCGAAAGATCAAACAGAAGAAGAATTAAGTAGACACAGAATGAAACCAGTGAAAGAACAAGCAGGAGAAGAATTAAGTAGACACAAAATGAAACCAATGAAAGAACAAAGATGGAGGATCCAGTAGACACAGCTTGAAACAAGTGAAAGATCATACAGAAAAGGATCAAGTAGACACAGAATGAAACCAGTGAAAGATCAAATAGGAGGAGGATCAAGTAAGCACAGAATGAAACCAGTGAAAGAACAAATAGGAGGAGGATCAAGTAAGCACAGAATGAAACCAGTGAAAGATCAAGCAGGAGAAGGACCAAGTAGACACAGAATGAAACCAGTGATAAAGATCAAACAGGAGAAGGATTAAGTAAACAGAATGAAACCAGTGAAAGAACAAACAGGAGGTGGATCAAGTAAACACAGAATGAAACCAATGAAAGAACAAGCAGGAGAAGAATCAAGCAGTAAAGTGGTTATGATGAGGATACTGATACTGAACTTATCATACCTGTCTTGGTAATGTAAGAAGAATACCATCAAACATCTGTTGTGTTTCTTGTTGATCTTTAGATATATCAGCATTTTCATGTAATCCAAATACCTACAAGTACAATGATTAAAAAATATTGATATATTTTTCACACATTTTAATATTTGACAGTTAGAGATAGATAGAAAGTTTAACAAGCACTCTACAGTACATCAACTAGGTCATTTCTGGGCTAACATATGGTTTTAATTTTTTAATAGGAATCATCTACTAGAAGCCCTGGCACTCAAAATAAACCATATTTACCTCTGGATGTGGAATAAGTGGAAGCTGTCTTATATAATCCAGATATTGCTGATATGTTCCTTTTACTGGAGCAAAATACGATCCACTGGATGAAAACTTGTACTTATCATCATCAATAATATTCTCACAGTAAAATATATCTAATATACTCATAATTAATCTTCTATCATAATCATCAGTAACACGACCACCATAATTACATTCACCAGTTAAATATTTTAATGCTTCTAAAGGTGCTTCTTCATAGTCATTGATAAACATCTGAAACAAATCAGACCAGATTTCATAAAATAGACCAATCCCACCTGAACTGACAGAATTGCAATCAAGTGACGCAGAATTCAGTTCTGTCAGTCCTGTTACAGTCAGTCCTGTCACAGTTCTGTCAGTCCTGTCACAGTTCTGTCAGTCCTGTCAGTTCCGACAATGGAGTGTGAGTAGAATGGTTGGTTGATATATTTTCTTATGCCATCAGCATATTCATTGTAGCCCAATATTCCCCTTTTCAATTCAATCAAGTATCTTCCAAAAGAACTTTTGTAAATGGGGATAACTTAGGACGCAAGCAGATAGAGAGTACATCACTGTATTCTACTCTAGATTAGAATCATCATTCTTCAACTTACACGGATTCCAATATAAATCTTTAATTTGTTCAAAAATAGAAAGAAATTGAATACTTAAATGAAATACGGCTTAATATGGCAATGCAAGTCACACAAAACAGTGTATCAAAAATAGAATAGCTAACAACAGAAATCATATTTTGTTTACAAATTTTGTAATAAACTGCATTCAAACCTCCAGTTGCCTGACTGAGATTCTGAGATCAGATTCGTTAAATTCATATGGTATATTCCATCCTAGAGCACCAAATTTTCTCCTCTCTTGAACCAAGGCATGGAAAAAACATAAACCAAATAATAGTTTCTCGAATACCTGAAATTGTAAAATGACACATCAAAAGGAGAAAGCTTGAGAAATATAATTTTGCTTTGGCATTTTACAACTATGTGGCAGTAAATGGTTCCAATTTCTATGGTAGGGACAACTAATGCTTATATTCTACTCAATACAACCAATACATGTTCAATAAATGTTCAATACAAATTAACAAAAGAAATGGAAAACTGATGAATCCGAAGAATTCCTACAAAAATCAATGTGCTTGTTGCAACATGGATTTATTTTTTCAGGAATTTATCAAAGCTAATAAATTTCTTCAATACCAAATATATTGCACAAGCAACTTTTTTTAATTTCTTGTACAGTAACTTATAAAGAAATTTGTCCATACCCTGGGTTTAGTACAGTTGGCAAAGAACAAGGGATCAGAAATAGGATCATTGAGATATGATCGGAGCAAATTAGCTCGAAGACCTTTTGGTGGTTCGTTGGTCATCTTGACACCATTCTGTAGAACTGAGACAGGGAAGGCAGGTGATGGATAACTTGTCAACCATAAACGGAATGTTGGTTGAGTTTTTGTAGTGTCTGTAATCACCTGTTTAAAAAAGACAATCTATTTTATTTACTAGATTTAAATTAGGATACTTGTGTTAATTTTGTCATGGACCTTATAAAACATGTACGTACATGGATCTTATAAAGTATGGCCAATATATTATAAGGTCTAAGGTCCATGTATTATAAGGTCCATGATTTTGTATACATGTATATGTGTGTTCAAATTACAATTGAAGAACCACTTATTTCAGAATGCTATGAGAATTGTGGCTAAGTGGATAAGGCGCTGGTTCGCTAGCCTGGAGGTTGGGTGTTCGATCCCTGCATCTCGATTTTCTGACGTGATTTCCCCTAGTCAGTGATGCAGAAGGAGGGTCTGACAAGGACAGCTGCCTAGTTGTTCAGATGGGACGAAAAACCGAGGTCCCGTGTACACATTGGAATGCACGTAAAAGATCCCTTGGCAGTTGGAATTCGATATAAGAGTAGGCCGTAGCGCCGCTGCCTGGGCAAAATTTCCCTCATAGCACACTGTATGGCGTATGCTCGTCTTCAATTAGCTCAGGTTAAGTGAAAAACAGTAGGACGTTAAACCCCATTTCATTCATTCATTCATGCTACGAGAATTACCTTTCTACTTATTGTGTATATAACTCTTTTCTCATCGCTTTGAGTATATGCATTTGTATGAACTTGACACTCTACGAGTGTACATTATTACTATTATGTGGTAAAATAGTCATTGTTCTGTCATCTGTGGGAAAAACATGATTGTAAACTATTTCTCCATTTAGCATTAATAAAGGAAGGTACACTTATTCTTTCTAGAACATGTGATATCATTTCTAATTTATTTGAAGAAATGATATTATTAATTTTATGATCTTACCGATTCACAGATTCTCTCTAACTCTGGTAACCAGGAAGCAGCCAGATGACAATTCTGTAAAACAACCCATGTTCCATTCTCTAAAGCCTGAAATCATAAACATTCACAATTTATTAAGGTGGAGAACCCCATGAACAGAGATTGTTGGAACAATTCTACAATTCAAAGGAACATATCTAGTATGTGGGTCATGTTAAAATGTAAAACATCCTGGTTGCCCTTTATATTTTAAATCACTTTATTCATACATGAGTTACAAACAAACATGCTTTCCGTGATGCTGCAGATCTGATGCATACAATACTTTATCACCAATGCTGTGGTGTTTCCTGCTTATTCTGGTAACTTTCAGAAGAAGACATATAAAGAGTAAAAGTAATGAAAATGGATTTATGATCAATAGGAAGTGCATTACATTGTGTTGTGAATACGCAGTGAATTTGAGACCATTTCCAGTTACTGATTTTTTTTCCCCATAACCTTTCATTCAATGAGATATAAGATCATATCAGTGTCATTATCACTGGGTACCCTTGACTATTGTGGGCTGAAAATCGATGTGATTCGCCAAAAAGACACAAGCTGAAACCCAAGTATGAAAGGAGCTTAACCGAAGTGTGGAATAAGGTAATCTGAGATGTTATTTCAGTTAGTGATTGAGTAAGTTTAAAACAATTTGCTTCAAAAGATAAGGTGGAAGTTAGCAAGGAAACACAAAATTGGCTATATCTCCACACTCGCTTTATCTAAGACGTAAAAATTCTCATCTCACAAAACCAATTCTAGAGATACACGTCTGGTGATTGATCCGTTTACAGTGTTATGTTAGGTACTCCAATTGACAATATAAATGGAAAGTGGCTCAACAAATTTTACCTCTAAAATCATTTTCTCGGCTATGGGGCCTTGACCTTGTCCTAGAGATATTGTCTGTAAACCTTTACTACCCATACCTGTAGAAAATTTATTATAATGAAGCGATATTTAAATATATAGCATACGTCAGTTAGATTACTTTCTTCAGATTAAATTAAATACAATCCTAAAATAAATACCCACTTAAGTAAATGTATAAAACAAGTCTCCAATAAGACTAACAAATACAATATTTTGTTTGAAATAACTAATATGTACGTTTTAAGCACAAATCAATTTTCGATAATTTTTTATCATTAAAGAAACCACGAATTGACAATTCATAAAATTTTCTCTTAAAAAATAATCAATTTAACATCTCTTTAGTAATAACAGTTACAATAAAATCAAATCAACAAAATTTCAAACCATTCACACCTGATCAACATTATAGCGGAACAAATTAATAAAATAACATCAACTTTGTTAACATAATAACTTATTAGATATTAAAGGTTAGAAATTAATAAAAATATCAAAATGTGTGACATATAATCTGTAATACAATAACAATTAGTAATAATTCTGATATCAAATTCTCGTTTGGGGTTTGAAGGTTAAACTTTTAACAGAAATTCCATTATAATCATGCTTTATAGCATGCAATAAAACATTTCATTTTACCAGTTCCATAATAATACTCTTAAGCTAGGCTGTAAATAGAAATGAACAGAACAGTCACAGCTGTCACACCAACAAATATATATTATAATCCCATTTATTTTCCACTATTGGAACCTTATGTTGAAAACCCAGGCCTGGAACTACTGAAGTTATACCTGACATTTTTAATTTGGTGCCATACATGTATTAAAAGTATCAACAAAAATACAGAATACAGGCAAATCTGTGACTTGTAAAATCACAGATACCTGCAGAATAGTACTATACAAAGTCTAAATTTGTGCCCTGTGACAGGTATCTTAGTTCCAGGCATGAGTCTACCATCATGTTCCTGAAGCAACGACTGCGAGTTTTACAACATCTAATCATTGCTGGTTTACTTCACAATTTTCTTATAGCTACGTTATCTGCAGACACCTCAACATTAACCACCAATCAGAGATTGGGACATAGCGACCTCCACAGAAACCTTGACATTGGACGAAACTTGAACTTTGGAACTCGATTTTCACAGGTAGACATTTTAGCTTGAAAGCGAGAGACTTGGTATTCACGGTGACCAAGGAATCTGATTGGATCACAAGCTGGGCTTATACCCAATCAAACTTAGTACCGAAATAAGCAGTGTGTTAAGTAAAGGGCTAAATAAGATGTACGTAATTAAAGTGAGATCAAGCCTTTTATTGAAGATGGGCTACCATACACATATCCACTGAAAGATTTTGAGCAGAAAGAGTGAGTGAGAAATGGTATACACATCCACACAACATAAACTAGGCCATAACGGGACTAACATATGGTTCAATTTTATTTCAAAAATTGCTTACGCATGTAAATCCTTAGCTGACCTCTGATGCAAAGCGCAGTATTCGGCCACCCACCCCACTGAAAGAAGACTTTATGACATTCATTTACTTCGGAGTTCAAGTTATTGATGAAAGTTATAAAAAAAGAGAGGAAGAATGTACTATAGACCAGGAATTTACCATGTTGGATGTAATTAACAAATTTAATTTACCATATCGATGCAGAGTTGTCCAAAGAACATTTATGACAATTTTCAAATTGATCGGACTTGAATGGCGGAGCCTTAGGCTTTTTTTAAGAGAGTCACCCCAAAAAGAAGAAGAAGAAGATAAGTAGCGGTTAGCGACCAGTCTCTGGTTCAAAAATCTTAATTAATCTATGCAAATAAAAATAAACAGACTAAACAAATAAACTAAAGCTTTCTTTGCTTTCTATAGACTTTGTCAGGGTTAAAATATTAATGAAAAATAATTATGTTACAATCTGCTTTTAAAGAATTTATATAAAATATACATGAAATTGTAAAAAATATTGTTATCACATTTTTAAAATAACATCTGAAATTTAAATGTTAAATAAAATAATTTTAAAAAAAAGCTAGCTTTTAGCATAATATAATATATGCTATTTTTAGAAGCACACTACAAGTTGTCTTAGATGATCGTCCTACGCTTTGCTTCTTCTTCTGGGTCATCAACTGGTAATATTGACATTCGACGATTAGCTTGACGTACAGGCTTCTTCTTGATTTTCTTGGCTTTTTGTACAATTCCTACATGGCGATAAGATTTGTATTATTCTTGCTATGTACAGAGTCACAAATTTTGTTTAGGAATCTTAAATGGTTACACACAGTTTTTGGATTTAGTGTTTTTGTTCTATTATGAAGGAGAATAGCGTTCTTTAACCCTTTACCCTGGTTTCCTTAACTACCCTAGTCACAGAACTAGTATATGGTTCTTTAAGTTAATAATGTGATTTGATTTGAAGCAGGGATGCTGTTTTCCCCATATACGCCGGACTTGTCCAGCATGAATTAGCAAACGTCCTACTATGAAAATATGCTGAATCAAACATCAAGATATGGTGAATCATATTCAGTATTTCAAGTTTGAGGCACTAGCGGAGCAATAATATCAGGCAGTTCAAATGCGAACAGGTTAAAAGCATTCTAATCAACAAAACTATAACAACCATTCATAAATAGCAAATTTTGCTTTAAATAATAATCATAAAATTATGACAATATTTGAATCAAAAGCGATGATTCAGTTCTCTTCTATCATTAAGTAAGCCATCTCACACAAAACTGAATGAACTACAACCAATGATTATGTTCATATTAATAAAATAACTATCAAAATCATTTTATAAAATTGCAATCTACAGCAAATCAAAACAATCACATCACATAAATTCTTTACTATCTAGCCAGCAAATTTTTTTTAAATTGCAAAACAGTTATAAAATACATACCGGTACTTCACTTTCTCCTTTCTTATGTTTTTTTTCTTTTGAAAAATACTTTTTAAATAAAATCTAAGCAAATATTTAACCGAATGCTGATTTAAAAAAATAAAAAAAATTCAGAGCATACAAAATTACCTTTTTCTTCTGCAAATCGATACAAGCCAGCCATAGGATCCGCTCCAGGAGACAGCACAAAGATGAGAGGAGAGAAACAATTTGAATCTTGGTAACAAAGTGAGAGGTCAAAGGTTGGTGATTCTATATACAACTGACCCATTCTATCAGCTATATATCTCTGTATGGCTGGCACCATCTAAAAACAAGTTTTTATTATACAATTGTTTAATATACATGTATCTATTTTCAATAAAAATGTGTTGGAAGAAACATATATCTCTGCAGTATCAGGAGAAACATGTATCAAACTTATGTCAAAATGAAATGAAATGGGGTTTAACGTCCCACTGTTCTGCTATGAACCAGGCTAATGAAGGCGGGCAGTGTACTATGAGGGAAATTTTGCCTGGACAGCTGCGCTATGGCCTACTCTTATATCAAATTCCAACTGCCAAGGGATCTTTGACATGGCATCCGAACAACTAGACAGCTGCCCTCGTCAGGCCCTCAGTCCTTCATCACTGACGACACGAGGGAACCACGCCAGAAAATCTGGATAAACTTTCTCAGGCAATGCAGAGATCGAACACCCAACCTCCAGGCTAGCGAGAGACATAAAGTAATATATTGTAACAACAAAAGGCTGAGAGGCCCAAGTGTTTTTACATTGTATTACGCAATGTCTTAAGCGCGCGGCCATTAAACAACTTAAAATCGAGACACTTACACATGCTTTGCAATGAAATACGTCACTCAGGTTCAATATTTTAACTAATCATCCTTGGCACAATGCCTGTCGATTATTTGAAATAATGGTACGCCAACATCAAAGGATGACGTCACATCTGTATTTTAAAATAACTGAAGACCCTTGTCAATCCACAACCCAACATTTTATCTATAACCGTTTTGTCCATCATATTTTTAATTTTTACAAAGTGAGATATATTTTCAGTCAACGTCTAATTGCGTTATTTCTGTTTGGTCAGAAAATTTGACAAACCTTATCTGGTCTGAGACAGCGTAATACAATCAACTCTTCTAGATCAGTTAATTTATCACACCATGGTGTTGGTAAGGACTCGGTGTGAGGTGTGGCAGAATCATAAATCATCTTCCAGTCATCAATCTACAGCAGAAATATAATCATTTTATAGTAACTCACCCACCAAACATACAACATTGTTAACAAGGAGTACATGAGAAGTGGGTAGGGGGGCGGGGGATGGGGCAAGTAGTCTAATGCACACAGTTTAGATCATAAGGTCTGTCATTGTTTCAATCCAAGCTTAACCTCAAGGATTTTCTCTGAGTCCTCTGGTTTCCTCCTACTACATGTAAGACATCAGTCTCCCTCCCAGAAAAGTCATATGATATAAATTGCTGCAGAGTTTATAGAGGCAATGATACCCCTACCCAAATAAAAATAGACAGCTTACCAATTTTTATATTCTCAGATATATTAGACAAACTAAAAAAAGTGAACATACCTGTTTTTGAAAATGATCCATGAATCCTGTAAATGCAGGAAGTGAAGAAACACGAACGATCTCTGCCCAGGATTTATCAGCTAACCAGGAAGCAGCAGGATTAGGAAAGGGGTTTTCTAAAGCTACACCTCCTGTTAGTAAAAATCTCCAGTCCTGGTCATCTATATCACCTCTAAATAAAACATTTAAAAAACAATTTTAAGGAAAAATCAAAAATTCCTCTTAGTTCATGAAAACCACTTAAGACTCCTAAATGCTTAGGGCAAGTGAATTATTGAAATATTCTTGAATCATGTTAGGACTGAAATGACCTAGTTCGTGTCCATGGTAATCCCACTTCTATCACTAAAAGATTAATGTTATAAATCTGACATCTTACCTCCCTTTCTCTAAACCAATGCATAGTAAAAAGGAAAAGAGCAATTTATCTTTCTCAAACAAAGAGCGGCAGACATTTTTATAAATACTGTAGGTCAGATGTTCTCGTAAATTATTTATTCTTTCCCACAATTCATCTGATTTATCGCTGTTGACGATGGACTGAAAAAATAGAAAAAGATAATTGTTTTTAACAGGAATGTCCTTTAATTGTGGCTGAATGGTTGGCGTTTGCGTGCTGCATCATAAGGTCTTTCATTGAGTCAATTGGTATGGGGTTGATTCCTTGGTTGTACGTGACAAGAAGGAGGGTCGTCTGTCCAACCTTGTGGGTTTTCTCAAGTTCCTAAAGTTTGCTCCCACTGCTAAAGACCCCTGCGCGCAACTGGATTATTGAAATAAAACTGAAACCTATGTTAGTCCCGAAATGACCTAGTTTGTGTTGAGTGGATGTTAAACTCCATTTCTCTCTCTCCTTTCATTGTATAAATAATTTGTATGGTCATTTCAATCAATGGCATAGGCTATCTTGAGATTGGGACATTGGCAGACCTGTTGACCAAAAAGACCCCTCTCCTCCTAAACATACTTCCACACAAAAGATCCTGGCAACATGACTGGGCTAAAGATAATACTTATTTGTTAAAATATGTTACCTGATGATATAAGTTTATAAACCATGTTAATGAATACTGGTACATAGGATCTATATTAGCTAGATCGGAGATGGTAAAAAATAAAATACTTCCATGATGAGCAACCTATAACAGAAAACAATCTATAATATCTGAATTAATAGAAACGTCTTATCAAAGCATCACATCATGGTTTATGGACTAGAAACTAATCCCCAAGTGCAACTCATCTTGCTGTTATTGTTGATGTTCATGGGGGGTGATGCTCTGTGAAAAAGCTTAAGGATCCATCAATTTATGTACAATCGACAATTGTGCATTAATTGACAGATTTCAACTTTTGATATGACGTCACAATTCCAGATGGCTGTGAGAATAATTTCTCTTTTAACTTTATGCCAGTGTCACTATACAACATTCGTCACACTTTATAAAAAAGAGATCTTTCACAAGTGGTAAAATTCTAAGATAGCTATGATGACGTAACTATCTGTTCCTGGTCCATTGTACGTTCATACTTGGTTTTGTTTAATGTTTTGAATTTAACCACTTTCTCTTCCAGCTTTATGCCACTGTCACTATGCCACATATGTCACACTGTGTAGGGAATAGACAAATTGTTAAAGGTCAAATCATACAGTACTTACAGGTTTATAGCCATTTCTAACACCATCAATTTCTGATTCTGTTTGTGAGGCTATTTGTTGTTTCTGAGAAATTTCTTCTGATAAAACTTTACTAGATGATAAAATATTGATAGCTGTTTCATCCTCTAAAATATTACCCTATAATAAAAATAAATAAACGTGACATAAATACTCAAAACACAATATAAATTTGAACTTCATGTTATTTGATATACAGCAAGATATATGTGATGGATTTCCAGGATTTTGTTTGGGCAGTTTCTATGTGATTATATGTTTGCACCATGTGGTTTGTGTGATGTTTCTCTGTGATGAGTCTTGAGGTTTTTTGTTTGTTTGTGTTGTGTCTCTTTGATGAGTCTCCCTGGTTTTGTTTGTTTCTCTGTGATGAGTCTTCAGGATTTTGTTCGTGTGGTGTTTCTCTGTGATGAGTCTTGAGGATATTGTTTGTGTGTAGTTTCTCTGTGATGTTTCTCAAGGATGTGGTTTGTGTGCTGTTTCTCTGTGATAAGTCTCCAGGAATTTGTTTTAGTGTGGCTTCTCTGTGATGAGTCTCCAGGATTTGTTTTAGTGCGGCTTCTCTGTGATGAGTCTTCTGGATGTTGTTTGTGTGTTGCTTCTGTGTGATTGGTCTCCAGGATGATGTCTGTGTATGGTTTTTCTGTGACAAGTCTCAAAGGATTTGGTTTGTGTGTTTTTCTCAGTGATTATCCATGTCCAGTTCAGGTACAGAAGAATCAGACCAAAGCCCTAAAACATATCAACGTCACTTTATTAATATTGACATACCTGAGATGAGGAGAGAACTTCTAGAATTTTATCTTCAATTTCCTTTAGCTGTCTTTTATTATAAGCACTTTCTACAATCAACTGATTTTTCTTTTCTTCTAATTCTGGTTTTTCCTTGGCTGCTACAATACCTAGTAATTGATCCTGTAGACCAAGTGGTGTGATCATAAAATTTAACAATGTTACCTGAAAGAAACAAGACTAATTATATCATTTTGAAAAAAATGATAAAAAATTTGGCAAATCCAGCAAAATGTTTGAATTTAAAAGGGGTAGTGGAATTAATTTTCTTTATTTACTGTGTGCTATGAGGGAAATTTTGCCCAAACAATGGTGTCTCTGCATACTTTTTATCGAATCCCAACAGTCAAGGGTTCTTTAATTACATTCTAGCTGGAACCCTCATCCTGCACCACTGATAAGGGGGAACCATGCTGAAATATCTGAGGGCCGAATCCAGAACCTCTCCGACACCACGGCTTACTCACTAAGCCACCCCTTAAAGCGAAGGCTATAGTTCATTGATTGAACATAAAATAAATTAAAAAATCAATTAGAAGAGAAACACCAACCTTTACAGAAACTTCAGGTAAATAATGTGGATTCCGAAGTCGTGTTGTGATATAAAACTGGAAGCCCTGACTGTACTCTATGATATGTTCACCTAGACGTATATAATCTATATTATTCTGAAACAAATAATTTATGTTCTTAGCCTGAAGCATTACAATATAGGGGCAGCTGATAAGGCAATAATAATTTATATAACTAAAGCCTTGAAAGCATAATATATAGCCAGCCATAAGCAAAATAAAGAAAATATTTCAATACTCTTTTATATTTCTTAATATAAGGCCAAACCAATTTTAGTTTAAGTTTTTCAAAGTATTGAGTCGCAAATGTCTTGGTAACTTAGTTATGATGGATACCACCAAATATGGTGGATGCAGAAAGTGAAAGAGAACAAGCCAACAGTGAGGCTGATGTTCCCCGCCGAAATCCCAAAATAAATAGATGACACATATTCATTAATCATACATTTATTTTTTCAAAAGTATTGAGCAATCAAGCTATACACAAAGTTTCATCACTCTCTACCAGATAAAATCAGACATTGTTTATCATCGAACTCCATCAAGGCATTCACCTAAGGTACGCCTTCACCTAGTTTGAACATTCTACCTTAATTAGAAGGAGAATTATTGTGTTTCAAAGTCTAGACCTATCAATTTGCTTATCGCTCTGCTTACCCTCAAAAGAAAATGTTCATTATTGAACTTAGTCAAGGTATCGATGAAATAAAACTATATACCAAGTTTCATCAATCTCACTTAACTAAAACTAAAGTAATTGCGTCCCAAAGCATCAACCAATCAAATTGCTTATCTCTGCTTACCCTAAGCAGAAAATGCCAATCTTCGAACTCCATCAAGGTATTGACCTAATAAACACCTACATCAAATTCGAATATCCTAGCTCAATTAGAAGGAGAGTTTTTATGTTCCAAAGTCTCGGCCAATCATATTGCTTATCGCTCTGCTTACCCTGAGCAGAAAATGAGCATTATTGAACTCAGTCAAGGTATTAATAAAATGAAACTATATACCAAGTTTCATCACTCTAACTAAATTAAAGTTATCGCGTCTCAAAGCATCAACCAATCAAATTGCTAATTGCTCTGCTTACCCTGAGCAGATAATGCTCATTATCAAACTTAGTCAAGGTATTGATGAAATAAAACTATATACCAAGTTTCATCACTCTCACTTAATTACAAGTTAAGTTATCGTGTCCCAAAGCATCAACCAATCAAATTGCTTATCGGAGCGAAAAAGAGTCATCTTCGAACTCCATCAAGGAAATGACCTAATAAACACCTACACCAAGTTTGAATATTCTAGCTCAATTAGAAAGAGAGTTATTGTGTCCCAAAAAGTGTGACAGACTGACAGACTGACAGACAGACGGACAGACGGACGAACCCATTTTAATAGTCCCTTTGAAAGGCGGGGGACAAAAAAAAAAACAGTGATAAAAAGAATAGTGCCATTATTAAATTGTGAATTAAGAATTAAATTGTGGATTGAGAATTAAATTGTGGATTGAGGATTAAATTGTGGATTGGTGATTAAATTGTGGATTGGGGATTAAATTGTGGATTGAGAATTGAATTACATTGTGGATTAAGAATTGAATTAAATTGTGGATTGAGAATTAAATTGTGGATTGTGGATTAAATTGTTGATTGAGAATTGATTTAAATTGTGGATTGAGGATTAAACTGGGGACTAAATTGTGGATTGAGGATTAAATTGTGGATTGGGGATTAAATTGTGGATTAAAATGTGGATTGAGAATTGAATTAAATTGTGGGTTCAGGATTAAATTTTGGATTGAGGATTGAATTGGGGATTGGGGATTAAATTGTGGATTGAGAATTGAATTAAATTGAGGATTAAATTGTGGATTGTGGATTAAATTATGGATTGAGGATTAAATTGTGGACTGAGAATTAATTTGTAGATTTAGAATTAATTTGAAGATCAAGAAATAATTTGTAGATTGTGTATTAATTTGTAGATTGAGAATTAATTTGTAGATTGTGGATTAAATTGTGGATTGCAGATTAAATTGTGGATCGAAGATTAAATTGTGGATTATGATGCTTATTTGCTTTTATTTGATAATGTGGTTATTATGGCATATAGGATAAATGCTGAATATTGAGATATCCATAAAGAAGGGTACTGGGTATTCTTTTAATTGGTGATAATATGGTTATTAAGATATGAAGGATACATGCATAGGTATTGATAAATATTTACAACATTAAATACTTTACACTGTGACTACTTACTTGACCTGGCTTTAAAAAACAATCATTAACATTAGTTTGTTGAGTAAGGTATTTCTTTCAAATGTAGAATTTGTTTAATATATCATATTTAAGGATGAAATCAGAGAGAGAATGGGGTTACTGTTCACTTGACACAAACTTTGTCATTTTGGGACTAAAATATGGTTCAATTTTATTTCATTAATTTGCTTGCTCGTAGGGGTCTTTAGGTGTGGGAGGTTGGACAGACAATCCTACACCTTGTCACCTACAATCTAAACCACGCCACTTGACTCAATGACAGACCCTCTGATCCAAATCACATTCGTTAACCATCCATCTACTTAACACCCCCAAGGAAGAAATAAAGATGCTAATCATCATTTCCATTTTATCGGACTATATCTAATTTTTCAAAACTTAATCCATGCTAAAATATACTCAAATTGATGTGTTAATATTGAACAAATAAAACAAAACAAAAATATCAAAGATAGATAATCACCCGACTTGGATTCAATCAAATTCATAATAGGCCCCGCAAAAGATTTCACCGACTGCCTTGTATTTATTGTCCGCAGAAGATGCCAAATCTTGTGAAATACTCAACAGAATTGAACCATTATTCAATTCCATCAGATTTTAAAAAATGGCCAATCAATAGATTTAGATAACTTATTGGTGGCACTGGATTGTTTTATTTGTCTGCAGAGGATATGATTGAAAGCAAGATCTTTTAAGATCTAAAATTTAAACACTACTAGTGTCCAAATACTAAATACATACATTAAAATTCACAACTATGTCCATATACTAAATACTAAAAATGGCACACTAAAATTTGCACCTATTTTCATGTAGTCAAATACTAGAGTGTCCAAATACTAAAGTAGCTACATTAAATATTGATAAACTAACCTGTTTAAAAGTCTGTTTGAGTAAAATAGGTTCTAAAATTGGATCTAGTTCTTCTCCTACATTCTCCAGTAAACATGGATTACCAAACTAAAATAAAAAATTAAATATTATCGTTTCAAGCATAGGGCCTACTCTATGGTGATTGTTATGTTTTATTACCCATTTCGTTTTAATTTCGAACACTAACTGAAGACTTACTGGGACTCTCTTGGAATTCATCAGTGAGCCGTGGTGACTCAGCGAGTAAGACACTGGCTCGCTAATCAGCAGGTCTCAGACTTGCTCTTGATTTTGGCCGAGAAAGTTCCTCTGGATCGTCCGGTCTGGTTTCCCCTTGTCAGTGGCCCAGTCGGTGCAGAAAAGTAGGACGTTTCCTCATGGATTTGAAGAAAATATATATTGTCCAATGATTACCTGTAAACAGTTTTCTAGACATCTGATATAGTTTGGATCATTTGGTTTAACTATTTCTAATTTATTCGCCTTTTCCATATTCTTTACCCATTTATTGGCCTGACCTTGTGGGTCTATCATTAAAGGCCAACGATTGGCTGACATCACAATTATGGCGTTATCTGTTGAATAACTGGAAGAAAACACATAGACAGAATGAATTATTATTATAAATATCACTGCCACAGACCGTCTGAATGTTCAGCGCTATTGAATATGATTTGTTACTGTTAATATTTCTCTGTTTATTGTTTCATAACTGGGAACATTTTTTAAATAAATATTTACGGAAATGGAAACTTTATAAGTGGCAGGTAGCCCAATCAAGACTTCTCTTATGAAAGCTACTTAATATATTATTAAATTCTATCATTAGATATATATAAATAACTTACTTATCTACAGGTAGACCAGCTATTTGCCAGTCACGTATCTGAACAGGATCACCTAGTGTTCTATTTAATGAAAATATCTCGGATACAGGTATACCTTTATCTTTACACATAGAATACCATTCCTTTATAGCAGTCTACAATCAAATGTTAATTAAAAGGTAAGGGTCAATGAGAATTACTGCACTACTAAGACATAATTTTGTTTAGTTTTTAAAATTAGAATAATCCCTGCTGAACAGAAGTACAGATTGTATGTAGAAAAATGACCCCAGATGTTTTTGTCTACTCTCTATGCACGCATCAGCTTTTTGATCCAGCTTGTCCAGCCTCTGCTATTCTTTTAATGGAGTGTTGCTGATTCCCCTCCTTGTATATTTTTTATCTTAAAAAGTAACCAGTTCAAGACACGCAAGACCAACATCTGCTTGAACAAATGGGGGGGGGGGGAGAGAAATGGGGTTGAACGTCCACTCAACACAAACTAGGACATTTCGGGACTAACATGGTTTAATTCTATTCAATAATTAGCTTGCGCTTAGGGGTCTTTAGTAGTGGGTAGAGACCGGAGAACCCGGAGAAAAACCCTAGAGGTTAGACAGGCCACCCTATTCCTTGTCACATACAACTGCGCCAGTTGACTCAATGACAGGATTTATGAAACAGCGCGCACATGCTTATCATTTGGCCATCTAACCCTACGAAGCTCAGATCATACATTAAATCTTTTGTTTCTTCAATTATACAAGTTTAGGGTTTCAGCAGGGGGAATATTATAACATTTTGTTAAATTGTGTTCTATCTAAGAAAATGCAGGAATTCATACAATGACAATCTGTTTACAAATATAATAAAAAATAATCTAGCCTACCTGTCTATAGTCCAGAATAAAAGGTCCTAAATAGGCAACAACACTTGCAGATAGTAAAACATCTCCAACGATATTCATATATGTTTCTGTTAACGTTTCGACATTCTGGATACAAAAAAAAATTATATCCAATAACTATAATACCAAAACATTAAATCAAAATAATAGTTTGTGTTTATATTGGGACTTTTTAAAAGATACATTGAAAACTTAAAGTTACTTAAGTTTTTACCTGTGTCCATCGAACTTTTTCACCTCCTAAACCACTTATTAACTTTTCTGCTCTTTCTATCTTTATTTTAGTTAATTCTATATTCTCTTCTAGATTCTACAAAATATAAATCATCATAAAATCAATTTACCTGATTTATTCATTTTTAGAACACTTGATACCACTTTTGGTTATGAATTTCACATAATCAGCAATTTTTGTTATACTCTTGCTGATGTCATTATAACATTATCAGTGACTACTGGTATTCCAGACAGCCTTATGTAAATTATTCGCAAAGCTCTAAAACCTAGCACACAAGGTATTTTCTTTAGCAATTTTCAAGCCATTTTTAATTGCCAACATACTGCTACAAAAAATGTTGCATGTGCATGTCATTGCAACAGCAATGGATATCGACTTTTTTGATTGTCAATCAGCAAAGGGTAAAATATCATGTGATGTAACAAATCGCTGGTACCAAGATTTGTGAAAACTCAACACCCAAACTGCTTGTAGACTCACACACATCTCTGCAAATTCAACAGGGTCACTGGTTGCCTACAAAATGTGTATGTGAGCTAGAATTCATACTGTTACTTCTTATCGAATATTATACTTACTGTTTTTTCTGTTTGTTTTTGAGCCAGATGATCATTCAATGTTTGTAATTTGTCTGTTACCAGTTTTAATTCAGCTTGGGTTTGATGTAACTTGGCCATTTGTTCTGATAAAACACCTTCAGCTGTAGCGAGACTCTTCTGTTTTGGTGCTACTACCTGAATTAAACAATATACATCAATGAATGTGTTTATTTAGTACCATTGTCTAACATTTTAATTGGATTTTCAATAGGATTTTGAGTAGACTGATTTACATATTCGATATGTGGATAGAATCAGATGATTTTGGGATGAATATAATCTGGTGGTTTTGGGGTGGATAGAATAAGATGGTTTTGGAGTGGATAGAATCAAACGATTTTGGAGTAGATAGAATCAGATGGATAGAATCAGATGGTATTGGGGTGGATAGAATCAGATGGTTTTGGGGTGGATAGAATCAGATGGTTTCGGAGTGGATAGAATCAAATTGATAGAATCAGATGGTATTGGGGTGGATAGAATCAGATGGTATTGGGTGGATAGAATCAGATGGTTTCGGAGTGGATAGAATCAAATGGATAGAATCAGATGGTTTTGGGTTTGATAGAATCAGATGGTTTTGGGTTGGATAGAATCAGATACTTTGTTTATATATGTAATCCCAAAAAGATTCTTCAAGGTTTTCCAGTCTAGCTTATTTTCTCAAACATATATATTTAATTTATAAGATTTGCCATGAATTTTCTGGGATATTTGAATCAGAAAAATCTGAGATCTTGACATTTTAACTGTCCATTTATAAGTTGTACCTGCCTTTAACTTATTTGATGTTAGTGATAAGTTATCTTTGAATTAAATTGAAAAATCAACATACCTTTATCACACTATCATATATATCCATAGCACGGACCCAACGACATAAACCTTCACAAGCAGACGACACATTCTTTATAATAGCTGGATCAAAATCAGGATTTGATGTGTATTTTTCTCGTATTTTTTTCATGATGGAACCAGCAATGTTATCTTTATCATATTCTTTCAATGAATCTAAAAACTTCATGTCATTTAACATCTGAATTAAAAAAAATACAAAATTCTACTTTTAAATTTTTAAAAAACATCAGTTGATTATATATAATGACAATATTCCGTTCAGAGCCCTTTAACTATTTTTGCCAAAGTTAAAATTTTCATATATCCAAAAATTTTAGCACAACCACAAAGCTGCACTTCTTCATTTATAGTAAACACAATGTTGTTTATCGCGCATTTGGGGAGCTGATCAGAAATAATGTCATTATATATCGATATATTTGAGACTGTTATTTTTGTCTGTCTATTTGCCTGTTCAGGGTTAAAGGCTGAACCAAGTACTGGAGTCATACTACTGCTAGTCAGATATAAAGACATTTCATTATTTTACTTAGTTCATGAGAAAATTAAATTTATTAAACTGACTATATTAAGACCTTGTTATACTGGGAATAGGATGTTAATATATTTAAGAAATACAAACCCTTTTAGCTGCTGGCCAATAATCTTCTATAGCTTTACCATTAGGATCAGTCTTTCTTTCTGGTTTTATGCCCTTTAAAAAAGAAACAGGAGTTTTTCTACAAGTGTTAAAACTTGTCTATTATTAAATTATTAATTAGACATTGATTAACTTATCCAGACCATGATCAACTTTCGATGTCAACATTAGCCTTCGATATTGACTGGATTAGAATCCTGTATTTCACAATTAAATCAAAACATAGGTTGCCAGGCAACGAAACATACGCCCACAGCAGCTATTTCGTCCGGGCAGTCAACAAGAGTTGTCGCATATTTTACTTTTTTCGGTAATGAAACATATAATACACTAAAATCTGATTAAAAGTAACAACTCATTATGTAATTATCAGAAAATCATTGGAATTTGTTTGGCTTTGATAAAGTTCTCCTCCATGCTGTTCAAGTTATCTAAATTCATTGAAACTCAATATACTTGTTCGTCTCATGACTTTCAACACTGTGTATAAATTTAAAGTCAATCGGATATTAACTTTAGCCTCTAGAGCGTCCACAAAATTTTGAAAGTGATCAAGGGCCATAACTCAGTCAGTAATTATCGGAAACGCTGAAAATCAATAGGCCTCTTCATCTCATGACTTTAAACACTGTGTATAAATTTAAAGTCAATCAGATATTAACTTTGCTCTATAGAGCATCCACAAGAATTTTTGAAGTGATCAAGGGCCATAACTCTGACAGTAATTATTGGAAATTGCTGAAAATCAATAGGCTTCTTCGTCTCATGACCTCAAACACTGTGTATAAATTTAAAGTCAATCGGTTATTAACTTTAGCCTCTAGAGCGTCCACAAGATTTTTTTAAGTGATAAAGGGCCATAAATCTGACAGTTATTATCGTAAATTGCTGAAAATCAATAGGCTTCTTCATTTTATGACCTTAAACACTGTGTATAAATTTAAAGTCAATGAGTTATTAACTTTAGCCTCTAGAGCGTCCACAGGATTTTTTGAAGTGATCAAGGGCCATAACTCTGACAGTTATTATCGAAAATCGATGAAAATCAATAGGATTCTTTGTCTCATGACCTTAAACACTGTGTAAAAATTTAAAGTCAATCGGGTATTAACTTTGGCCTCTAGAGCGTCCACAAGATTTTTTTAAGTGATCAAGGGCCACAACTCCGACAGTAATTATCGAAAATTGCTGAAAATCAATAGGCTTCTTCATTTTATGACCTTAAACACTGTGTATAAATTTAAAGTCAATCAGTTATTAACTTTAGCCTCTAGAGCGTCCACAAGATTTTTTGAAGTGATCAAGGGCCATAACTCTGACAGTTATTATCGGAAATCGATAAAAATCAATAGGCTTCTTCGTCTCATGACCTTAAACACTGCGTAAAAATTCAAAGTCAATCGGGTATTAACTTTGGCCTCTAGAGCGTCCACAAGATTTTTTAAAGTGATCAAGGGCCATAACTCTAACAGTTATTATCGGAAATCGCTGAAAATCAATAGGCTTCTTCGTCTCATGACCTTAAACACTGTGTATAAATTTAAAGTCAATCGGATATTAACTTTGGCCTCTAGAACTTTGGCCGGCCGGCCGGACGGCCGGACGGACGGGGGCGACGGCAATATACGACAACATTTCAATGTTGGCGTATAAAAATGGACAATCGAGACAATGCTTTTTATCGTACTGACTTTAGTAATGATGATCGAGTTAGGCGGAAATTTCAAACACTTAATAGTTCATAGTGGATCAATTTGACTGAAATTTTCAGCCAATAACCTTTACATTATCTAGTTTTTAACTTTATCTAATATCCCATAATGCATCTTTAATAAATTTGGTTACCTTCATGATACAGACTGATTCCATGACAAGTTTAACGCCTTGCGGTGGATTTAACATCGTTTTAACGAGAGATATATCATTCTGTTTTAAAGTATCCAGGGCAGCAATGGCAGCATTTAAAGCTGGCATAGCAACAGCTAATTTTTCTTCACATTCAATCTATCAAATAACAAGAACAATAATATTAAAATAATCAGACAATTTACAAGAAATCAGTTTGCAAATCGAATTGCCATAATTTTCCAGGCATTTTTTTATCATTTAAGTAATATTACATGGAATTCCTCGTGGGGGTTTTCAGAGGTTTTGCCTTCCCAGTGCATCTAGACACAAGGTCTGGCAAGGAAAGGAAAGAAAAGTCTAGATATTCGGAAGCTATGATAAAAACCAGGTCCACCTGTGTACTTGTTAATGTACACATATCAGAATCTTTGGAATATGATGACGTTGATTGTTGGTGATAACACTTCAGTGTGCTATGAGGGAGATTTTGACCAGTGTCCCCCACAGACAAAGTGAAACCAACCTGGAAATTTTTGGGGAATGAAAATTTGTAAAGCTCCTCCATATATCTAGAGACATCAGAAAGAATTAGATCAGTTATAATTTTCTTATCCAATTTAAATCATAAAATAATCTATGAAATTCCGTCCAAGAGTAACTTACTTTGATAGATCTGGCCTCCTCAGCTGATTTATTGGCAACAGCTTCATCTTCTTCTACAAGTTTCTTCTTAGCTTCAACTTCTATGGTCTCCCCTTCTATTATGACAATTAATTCCTCTGTTTCCTCACTTGTTTCTATTAGTTTAGGTTGTAATTCGACCAACTCACTCTGCATAACACTGATCTGTAATACAAAAAAACTCTCTTTAATACATTTGAAGAATACTGTAGTTAAAATGATGTATTTCACATGAGATTTAATATAATCTGCTTGGTATATCAAGTGATATTTACTGCAATAAAGGAGATATTGCTTCAATTTTTTCAGATTGCCATGTTTTTTCCATTTTTCCATTGAAATATAATCTCAATTTGTCTATTTTGAAATCAGGTATTCTACAACTCATCAATAAAGTAAAAAATCCATTTAAGATTCTCAGATTTTAATGATGACTTGATAAACCTGTATGTAATACTCTACGGATCTGGTATCCTTTAAATTGGGGTTTTTGCTCTTTAATTACTATAATATCCTTCAATTTCAAAACATCCTTTGATAATTAGTAATAACCCTTGAAAAACGACTCACGGGAAATTAAACTCGTCTTCTAATATTTAAGCACTGTCGCTAAATTAATTGGTGTTAATTTATACACAGATTTCGGGTAATTAAAGTGCTTGGCCAGTATTTTAAGGCTTTATATAAATGAACGGGTCATCTATTTCTAAACCCCTCTCGGAGAAATTAAACGGTGTACCATTGAATTAAGCCATAGTACTAATTAAACCATTTTTGAAATTTTCAAGGGTTATTATCATCTAAGGATGTTTTGAAATTAAATGCTATCATAGTAATTAAAGAGCAAAACCCCCAATTCAATAAGATAGCAGATCCGTAGTGATATCAAAAGGGGCAAGTATGCGATTCTCTTCATGCAATTCAGCCAAACTGCAGGTAGAAACAAACAGTACCATTGCAGTCTATGTTTGATATGTCATGGTTACTCTAGTCCACCGCATTGCTCTGATAGAAGTGCACATACTGTTCCTCTAAATTGTATTAGGATCGATGGACTTGTATTATTATACTAGTTTATATTTAAAATAGACCAATTGTACTAATTATCTTTTTTGTTGAAACAAGTTCATCTTTGAAATTAAAAATATCTACCTGTTGTTCTGAGAATTCCAGTTTCTCTAAACCAACCATATAGCGATTCTTTAATGTGAGGATTTCAAATCTTTTTTTATTAAGAAGATTTTTAAATGTTTTAATAAGTTCTAGATATGATGTTGGTGTTACATAATTTCTTCTTCTCATGGTATCATAATATCTGTCAAAATACAAAAGAATTGTTTGACATTAATTTCCAATGACACGAGAGTGATCAGACATAATGGTACTTTCTTGACAAACATTTACCAAGCTTTAAAATTCCTAAAACGTCTACAAAATTAAAGATGGGAATCAAAACTAAATTTTTGAAACATCATAGCAATAAATTTTTTTTATTCATAAAGGTTATTAAAAAATCTGTGCAAAGTGAATTTAAAAATTATGATGAACTAACTTTGTAGAGAGAGCTCGAACACTTTGGTGAAAATGTTTACACATGACAACGGTTTCTTCTCTGACTTCCTGTGTCATCTCAACGTCATCTAGAAACTTATTAGCCACCAATTCCAGTGCATCTTCTGGCCATACCTAAAAAAAAAAAATTTTACACATAAAAATTCTGTACTGCCGTGACCTGCCAAGATATAGATTGTTTATATCATATCCAATATCTATCATATTAATTCTGTAAAGTTCTTGAAAACAATATTGTTTGAACCAACGTAGATGAAGAATGCACTTGAAACAACTAGTTAATTCGCAGCGATATTCTAATTCTGACACAACTGAGTTTTTTAACTGGTGGACACACAAGGCGAATGATTTGTCCAAATGGACGTTTTCAACTATAAACAACTTCTGCTAATGTGTTCAATATGTTATTTACGGGCAACATACTAATGACCTCTGTTAGTTTTGACAAAATGCACGATCTCATTAAATATCTTATTTATCCATATGTTATTTATAATCTACACATGTTCTATGTGTTGAACACTCAGCAGAAATTCGTGACTTAAATGGAAAGACGAGGTGTAGTTATAGAAATTATAATCTCAATTCCAAATAAGTTAATCTGTCATGTATCATTATTTTCAATTACTGTATGCTTTATAAGGCCAGAATTAACTGACAGTAAGTCAGACTTGAATAGAGCTCCTTCCGATCTATGTCTATTCTATGTTCTCAATAAAGATCTACCAACTATGTTGACAGTCTGTTACCTGTAGTGTTACACCCCCTACTCCTTGTCATGTACAACTGGAGAATCAAAACCGGCTGAATCAATTGGCGTTGAATTCCAGTTGAATGAGATTCGGCCGAAAGAAAGGACATAGTAGGCAAATCCTTCTCAATATGAGTGGTGATTAGCTAATGAATTCTACAATCGGAATAATGCTTCGGCTAAGTGGACACACTTAGCAAATATTATTTGGTGGAATATCAATAGACACTAGACAAACTTCAGAACCGACCGACTTGGCTAGTATGTCCACCGCTTTAGACAATTTCATAATAAATTCATTCAATGTATGATGCATACTACATTCCATAATTAAGTATTCACCTACCTGGAACCAATCAATGGTACAACAGTTTATCAAGGATGGGAACATCCTTAACCTATTTCTAAAAGCATCACCTATTGGACTAAAGGCCAAAACAACATGGAGGTTTCTTCTCATTCTCTCTATAAATTTATTATACATATTTAACGGAGTAAATTCTATCTGAGCATTTTCTTGTTGACATACAACCATCATCTGAAAATAGTATATCATTAATTTTATATTGCTATTACGTATAATAAACCTTTCATTACATATTTATATCTTTATATCTTTTATTGGCATCCATTTGTGATCTATCTATCTTTCTTGTTTTTAAATCAAAGGTTAAGATTATAGGAAATAATCTAATCCTGACGCCCAAATGTCAACCTTTTTTGGAAATAAAAAAAAGTGCAGTATACATACCCTTTCTATGATTTCTAGTCTTTCTTCGTTTTCATATAAATTAGGAATATCACCAGTATTTAATATCATGTTTACATCTTCCAGGAACGATTGATCCTAATATAGAAGTTTAAATATGTTGTAGTGGAAAAAGATAAAATGGATAGTTAATAGATAAAATGGATAGTTTTTATCGATCAGCTATCGACTTGGTCTATTAAAATATAGACACAGTCGATAGCTGATCGATAAAGTGGATAGTTGATCGATAAAGTGGATAGTTGATCGACAAAGCGGATATTTGTTTGAAAAAGTGCATAGTTGATAGATAAAGTTGATAGGTAAAGTGGCTAGTTGATTGACAAAGTGGTTGGTTGACAGCTAAAGTGGATAGTTGATAAGGTTTTTTTACTAAACAACATGCTCAAAGATCTTCAAGTTTGCTATGACAGAGCAAGGAGGGACCAGTAGCTAGTTGATAAACAAATAAAATAGTTGATAAATAATGAGGATAGAATAGTAGACTATTGATAGTGAGTGTAGTGTCTGATGAATATGTATGTATTCCATAGAAGGTTACTTATATACGCGTGATTACACGGGATCACTATTTCAATTGTTGTACCCCTCTATTGTTAGTATAATTAGAGTTGCGTGTATAAGACTAACTGGAATAAAACGTGTTTGATTAGATTCGTATGTGTGTATTTTAATCTGAGTTAAATCCTATGCAATCCTTGAGATATATGCCCAGGGAGATATAACAGTGAGCAGCAGATCAAATTAGACAGGGAACAGCCATAGTGAACAAAGTGTAATTATTTATATCTAAAAAAACAAAAATTCTTAAATTTACTCAAATTAAGATGTGAAAACAAACAACAAACTTTTTATTTTATATCAGATTCTATTGAAAGAAAAATTTAAGCCAGTTATATTACATACCTTGATCTGATGATCACCAAACAGAAAGACTGTTGACACACCTTCATCTCCAGCTCTTCTCATCATCCTACGTAAATCATCCCTCCATTCGGTCACTGTATAGTTTTTAGTTATTTCTATCTGAAACACCTCAAAATCAGCCATAAATGCTGCTAACCTTGTAGCACTCTGACGACCACTGCCTCCAATACCTGTAACAGAAAAATCATGCTTTTCAAAACAGGGTGTGGTGCAGATTTGAGGAACCGATAAACCAAATTTCATATAATTGCGGATGGTGGGTTTCTCGGTGTTTATGCATGGTGCTGAAAAATTTTGTGCTGTGTGAAACATACTACAGTCCATGTGTAGAATATCTGAGCACATGTTTGTCAAAGGCTGGGCATTATGGCTGTAGCATTGAATACTTCACAGAAAACACATGACTTGAATGAATGAATGAATGAAAATACCTATAATGTGCCATTTCCAGAAAACTGCTCAACCGCGCATGGAAAAATCATCAAAGATATAAAGGTGAAAACATTAGTCCAAATTTAAGTCTATCGCCGTAGATTTCATGGAAAAAGTGTGTTTTCAGTCTCGATTTGAAGATATCGATTTTGTCCAAAGCTCTAAGCTCCAGGGGGAGCCGGTTACACAAATAAGGACCAGCAACCATGAAAGAGCTTGGAGGGCTTCCTATAAACTTACGGTAACATTAACATTCCTAAACCCTTGATGTCAAGCACATCATTGCACCTTTTTCACATAACCCTATTTTTACAATGATTTGAAATTTTGAGAGCATTTCGTCTTTGAATCTCAATACCATCATAATTATAAGCTGATATCTTTTTCATGAAATTAGGGTCAATCATTGTTTAAGGAAATTTAAAACAACTCACCAACTAGAAGACAATGTCCATTTGGTTGTTTTAAAACACGACTGATTCTCGACACATGTTCAATAGCAAATCTAAACATCACCAAATCCATCGGAGCTTTAGTCATCACATTATAATCTTCTAAATATCTTTCCATAGTCTTTAAAAAAACAAAAAACATCCTCAATGATCTTATTAAAAATGTGTGGTAGATTTCTTATTCCATTCCTGGTTGGGGCAGAATATAAAGACGTTTAACTCTATTTCATTCTTGTGATTTCTTTAATTAATAATCTGTGCCACAAACTTGGGTGGCTGAATGGTTAGCACGTGCGGGACTGTAACATAAGGTCTCTCATTGAGTTAACTGGTGTGGTTTCAATTCCCGGGTTGAATGTGACAAGGAGTAGGGTCGCCTGTCCAACCTCATTGTTTTTTTCCGTGTTCTCCAGTTTTCCCCCCACTACTGAAGACTCCTATGTGCAAGCAAATTATTGAAATAAAATTTAACCATGTGTTCATCCAGAAATGACCTAGTTTGTGTTGAGTGGACATTAAACCCCCTTTCACTCTCTCTCTACTCATTACTTTTATTCCTTTTACATTAAGATGCCTCTGCTGGTGTTCTTATCACTATGGACACAACAGTGAACTTGATCTTGCTCTGATGATTTTTATGTTACTACAATACACTTGTACACTTGTTGATCTTGCTCTGATGTTTTTGTTACTACAATACACTTTTACGCCTGATCTGGCTCTGATGTGTTTGTCACTACAATACACTTTTACCAGGTGTACACTTGACCCGGGGACGGATTATTTTCTGGCCTTGTCCAGTCATAAAGTAAGATGTTAAAGGGCAAGTATCTATATTGACAAAGGCCTGTGGTTCTGATGTTACCTTTGGGCATAGTCTTAGTTTGAAATAGTTACCAGTGCTGTGCCTGGGCCAGTGTATACCTATTCTTTCTAAAACACCCGATAACATCTTTTATCTATCAACATTTGTGTATATTACAGTAAAGTCTTACCTCTCTTAATTCCTCTATGTCTAATATCTCATCATAAATTTTCTCATCTGCTTTTTTACCCATAAAATCACCAAATTGTAAACTACGCAGATTGTCATCGGTTACCACTTTTCCAGCTTCTGCTAGATGACTAAATAAGGCATTGAATTTATCTTTAAAATGTGCCTCTACACAAGACTGTAAAGAGAAAAATATCACAAGAATATTAACTTATTTTATCTCGACAATCGATTTTTAAATTTTTTTAATCGTAGTCGTTTTACTGTTTAACATTCTGCAAACAGAAAACTATCTACTGTACTTAATAATAATAATAATAATAATTGCGTCATTTTACAAGGGTAGCAAATTAGGCTTAAGGCCTTTTTCCAATTTGGCCCCTGGCACAGATCATGCGAATGATTTCGATCATTACTGCAGGAAGAAACCGAAGAACTCGGGCGAAACCTGCCTGATCGGACGGGAGACCGAATATCCCTCTCACTTACAACCATAAAGTTCTTGCCCTGAGCTGGGATTGAACCCTCGCTGCATTGGAGAGAAGCCGCCTCTCGCCACGGATATCCGACCAGCTCAAACTTAGAAAATAGATCTCTGCCCTAAATGGCCACCATATCCAAAAGTTATTAATGCAGTTCTACCAATTTTACATATGTCGTGCATACAAAGGCTTGTTAAACTTTTCAATTTGATTAAATAGAAGCAAGATAAAAACTTTTCAAAATTCCAGAAATATACTTAGCGTTTTCAACCTAAATTGTCATTTAGGACTTAAAATGTCGGTCCCTTTGCCTCACTCAAATGAGGCGGATGGATTCCATGCCTAGGTTAGAGCCGCAATTCGATTCCTGACAGTAAACCTCTTCTCACCTTGATCATTTTATAGAAATTATTCCTATCATTATCATCCACCAATCTATCATAGAAAACTCTGTAAACTTCATGTACCCAGATTCGGGAGATTTTATGAGCTCCTTCTGTCCCTTCAGGTACAACTTCTGGTTTTAGCAATAAAATACCCTAAAAATAAACAGTATCAAGATCGATAAAGAGATACTCACTTTAAGCAATATTTGAAGAGATAATTTAGTAAGCAATTACATTATTGCCAATAGTACAGACGTTATTGATAATAATACTGACGTTATTGATAATAATACAGACGTTCTTGATAATGATACAGACGTTATTGATAATAATACTGACATTACGGATAATAATACTGACATTACGGATAACAATACTGACGTTATTGATAATAATACTGACATTACAGATAATAATACAGACGTTATTGATAATAATACTGACATTACGGATAATAATACTGACATTACGGATAACAATACTGACGTTATTGATAATAATACAGATGTTATTGATAATAATACTGACGTTATTGATAATAAAATACAGACGTTCTTGATAATAATACAGACGTTATTGATAATAATACTGACATTACGGATAATAATACTGACATAACGGATAACAATACTGACGTTATTGATAATAATACTGATGTTATTGATAATAATACTGACATTACGGATAATAATACAGACGTTATTGATAATAATACAGACGTTATTGATAATAATACTGACGTTATTGATAATAATACTGACATTACGGATAACAATACTGACGTTACCGATAATAATACTGTCATTATTGATAATAATACTGACATTACGGATAAAAAATACAGACGTTACGGATAACAATGCTGACATTATTGATAATAACGATTGTATTGTGATAATGATGGCATTTATAACAATGGTGCCATTATCTGGTATTACTTCATTGTTAATCTTACAAGAAGGCATCCATTTGGCATTTTTAGAAAACAGATCACATTTATTTCAGTGCACATTTATATTGATCCCTTTCAGGTCACATTAATTTCATGAAGCAATAAGTTGTTGTGTGACAATATTTACCTGCACAACTCTAGAGAAATCTCTCAGATTAAACAGATAATGTGATTTAGATGGGGTTGGTAGGAATGTTGCTATGGCATTCTGATAAATCTCTATAGTAGCACCAACTATAATCTACAATATCAACATTTAGTTTTACATAGATAAATCTTAATTAACACGTTGACTGCCGACTACGCGTTACTTGTAGTCATGGTTACCACGCATGTGCCTGCTACGAGTATAACATAACTTCTCGGCAATGGTGAAGCACCGTATTATATGATGCGGCACTGAAAAAGAACATCCAGTAAAAATAGCCAGTGCCACACTATGAGTCGTATGCTGGCATTTGAGTTACTACCGGAAATGGTCGGCATATTTGGTGCTCACTTCAAACTAGGGTCGGCAGAGAACGTGTTAAAACATGTTAATTAAACAACATCATCTTATTGTCTTATAACCATAATAATATCATCAAAATATAGAAAGGTGTATTCAAGAACATATTATATATAAGTTGCCAAAAAATTAGATCTTTTGAAGACTCAAACAATTATCACCCAAAGGAATTGTATTTTTCATGTGATGTTTATCCGTTCATAAAAATACAAACAATATTTTAATACTCTTATTCCGAATTCTTACCCTGGAGAATCTACGTAGTGAAGTTTCAAATGATTTAAAATGCCAGTCAGCAATTGGTGAGAAAATATTCTTCATGGTTTCTTCATCAAATGTTTCAATTCCAATAATATTAAAATGGCGTAAAAATCTAGGTGTAACATTATTTCTACCACCACCAGGGGGACCCATTGCAGCCACCATTATTATATCAACAAGTTGCAATATAGATGTGTCTTTTCTGTGAAGAAAAAAAAGAAAAGATAAAAAGTTTATGATATTGATTTTTTTTTCTTCATCAAATTGAAAATATTGTAAATCTAAACTATAGCACTACACATCCAACCTACAGCACTGCACACTCAACTTATATAACAGAATAACCAATCTATAGAATAAAAATAATACACCCAATCTATAGAATAAAAATAATACACCCAATCTATAGAATAGCACAGCCAATCTACAGAAAAGCACACCCAATCCACATAATCGCACACCCAATCTATAGAATAGCACAGCCAATCTACAGAATAGCACACCCAATCTACAGAATAGCACACCCAATCTATAGAATAGCACACGCAATCTACAGAATAACACACCCAATTTATACAACATAACATACCCAATCTACAGAATAGCACATCCAATATACAAAACAACACACTCAATCTATGAATGGCACACCCAATCTACAGAATACCACACGCAATCTACAGAATAACACACCCAATTTATACAACATAACACACCCAATTTATACAACATAACATACCCAATCTACAGAATACCACACGCAATCTACAGAATAACACACCCAATTTATACAACATAACATACCCAATCTACAGAATAGCACATCCAATATACAAAACAACACACTCAATCTATGAATATGACTCATTCTACAGAAAAGCACATCCAACCAACATAATAGCAACAAAACATATAGAAGGGCAAACTCAATAACATACCCAATCTACAAAATAGCAACTCAACGTACTGAATAGCACATACAATCTATAGAATAGCCGACCCAATCAACAAATAGGATGCCAAATCTACGGAATAGCACATCCAATATACAAAATGACACACCCAATCTATGAATGGCACACCCAATCTACAGAATACCACACTCAACCTATAGAACAACAAGAATAGCACACCCAATCTACTGAATTACACACCCAATCTACTGAGCAGCACACCCAATCTATAGAAGAGTACACCCAATCAACAGAATAGCAAATTAAATTATTTACCTGTCAAACCAGTAACCATGATCTATCCACTGCCTCAGTACCTCAATGGGAGGTTGGGCACCATATTTTTCTTTAGCTGGCATATTCAAATCATCAACAAAAACACAAAGTTTCTTTCCTACAGCTGGTCCATATATACCTTTCTTACGTCTGTAAAATTGTGAAATATAATTATATGGAGGGAATTATTCCCAGTATTGATCATATGTCAGAGCATAAATTTGGGATGTGAGCCTTAACCCTTTGACCACAGAGTGTTTCGTGGCCAATAAAATGGGTACCGATGACAGTTGTAGCCCAGACATCCCAACTCCCAACTACAATGTCTGGAGGTTATCATGTGAAGAGAACCAATCACTGGTTTTGTGAACATAGTTTTTTTGCTGGTTTATCTCCAATGTTCTACTATGTTGTTTCAGTCAGTCATACCAACAGTCTGGACTTAAACCATAAAGAAGTAAAATCAGACTGCTTAATTGGGTTCAAACAGTTGAATTCAAATTTAAACTTATTACAGGAATGTATTTTACATAGGAACAAAAATGTCTTATTACATTACAATTCCTAAACCATTTCATTCTGCAAGCTTGCCAAATTGAACTTAAAGCTAGCATTGATACAAAGTCATACTTAAAATATTAACTAGATTTATTGTTACCTATCTAACTTGGAGAATATGATATCTTGTGTTTGATTGGCTGAAGTTTGTGCGGAGAAGTTGATATTGTTGATGACATATTTGTCTTTTTGTAGATTTAACAAGAAATTATTGGTGATGGCCGATTTACCAGTTCCGGTTGGTCCAACAAATAGAAGAGGTTTTCCACGAGTTAAAAATCTTTGTAAGAAATATCGTTGTTTTTCTGTTTCCACTGTGTTAATGATGAGATCATTAATCTGTAAGGGCGAAAACAAAACAAGGATAAACATCATGATTTCCTGTAATCTTAGCTATATTCAATGGCTGTTTTTTGCACTACAATTATCCTTATAAAATCTCAAATACTAGTACCTGACAAAGATTAAATTGTATCATACATAAATTGAAAAAATTTAATAATTCATTAAAATCTACCTAAAATCTACTTGTTAATGGTTAACAATATTTTTTATTTTGTCTCATCAAAAAATGATTTAAAAAAGCTTCTAAGAAAGTGCATTCATTGCAGACAAGCGGAATTTACATTGTGCTCAAGCTTTCCCTGAAAGCAGCACAAACAAAAAAAATATAATAAGATCTGTATTATGATATTGAATCAATCAAGTTTTCTCATAAACATACATATATAAAGTTAGAGAACAGTGTTCTAGAAAGACAATTCAATAATACAAATAACTCATCATCCAAGTAAACACAACATTAACATAAAAATCGGTTTCAGTGTTCTCTTGAAATTTAATATTGGACATCTTGAGGCTAGCATACAATACTTTTTTAATTATTGTTAGGTTTGCAATTTGAGGGTGGAAATTAAACAGGACACCATTGCTAGAGAACAGTGTTCTAGGAAGACAATTCAATAATACAAATAACTCATCATCCAAGTAAACACAACATTAATATAAAAATCGGTTTCAGTGTTCTCTTGAAATTTAAATTTGGTCATCTTGAGGCTAGCATACAATATTTTTTTAATTATTGTTAGGTTTGCATTTTGAGGGTGGGAATTAAACAGGACACCATTGCTCTTGTCTATATTTTTCTAATTCCAAATGTCAAGGTGTATCATTTATGTGCAGTTTTTTCTTGGCCCACATTGGGATTTGAAATGGGACAGTCTGCTGATTAAAAATAATGTACATTACACAACATAATCTGTACATAACACAACATAATATGCACATTACACAACATAATATGTACATAACACAACATAATATGCACATTACACAATATAATATGTACATAAGACAACATATTATCTTCTTACCATTGTACGCATTTCTCGATCTTTCTGTTTAAAAAAAAGAAATTAGAAAAAATTGTTTGATAATAATATCACTACATAAGTTAACTAAAAGTTAATACATGTATCTAAATATATAATCACTATTATCTGTATATATCTAAAATTTATATTCACTATTATCTATAAATATTTGTATTATACATTCACTAATATCTTCCAATATTTATATAATTTGCCATCACTAATATCTGTAAGTAGGCCTATTTATAATTTTAAGGTAGTATATTGAACTGAAGCCTAGATGCTAAATATTAGCACTTCTGTTAGGTTTTGAGTACTCTATGCTCAATGAATTCATATCATTACATTACTGAATAACATAAAATATATTGAACTGAATGATTTTAAAACTTTAAATATTTCGACTTTGCTCAACATGTATAAACTTAAATAAAAAACAACAATATGGTTCACATAAATCCATCACCACACATTCCAAACAAGTTTTATTATAAATAAAATACAATACACAACAACATAGACAAAATAATAGTAGTTTATTGTGGGAGACTGAAACAAATGTATATCTTCTTCAAGCACAGAATATGCATTCAAATTAAATCAAGCAAAATAAAATCAAGGATTTCTTTAAATGTAAAAGTTATTGAATCTTGTCTTCTGTTTTCTCTCAATTAGTTTACTAACAGTGTTTTGATATACAGTGGTATCTAATATATTGTAGTAACTAATACTATTATATATATTCTGCTATCTTCTATTTTATATTACGGTATCTTTCAGATTGTGCTATCTTACAATATAGTAACTCCTGTATTGGTGTAAATTATATATATTGGCATTGTATTTTATATTGTAGTATCTTATATCATATATTTTGATATCTTTTATTATATATTCTAGGGTCATTGAGTCAACTGGCGTGGTTTCGGATCCCCGGTTGTACGTGACAAGAAGTAGGGTCGCCTGTCCAACCTTAGGTTTTTTTTACCGGGTCCTCTGGTTTCCTCCAACTGCTAAACACCCCTACGCGCAAGCTAATTATTGAAATAAAATTTATAACCATATGTTAATCCCGAAATGACCTATTTAATGTTAAGTGGATGTTAAACCCCATTTCTCTCTACATATATTGTATTTTATATCATATATTGTGGTATCTTATATTATATATTGCATTTTACATTATATATTGTGGTATCATATATTATATCTTATATTGTGGTATCTTATATTATATATTGTAGTATCTTACATATATATTGTAGTATTTTATATTATATATTGTAGTATCTTATATTATATATTGTAGTATCTTATATCATATTGTATATTGTTGTATCTTACATTATATATTGTAGTATCTTACATTATATATTGTAGTATCTTACATTATATATTGTAGTATCTTACATTATATATTGTAGTATCATACATTATATATTGTAGTATCTTACATTATATATTGTGGTATCTTATATTATATATTATATCTTATATTGTGGTATCTTACATTATATATTGTAGTATCTTACATTATATATTGTGGTATCTTATATTATATATTATATCTTATTTTGTGGTATCTTATATCATATATTGTAGTATCTTGCATTATATATTGTGGTATCTTATATTATATATTGTATTTTACATTATATATTGTAGTATCTTACATTATATATTGTGGTATCTTATATTATATATTATATCTTATATTGTGGTATCTTATATCATATATTGTAGTATCTTACATTATATATTGTGGTATCTTATATTATATATTGTATTTTACATTATATATTGTGGTATCTTACATTATATATTGTGGTATCTTATGTTATATATTGTAGTTACTTATATTATATATTATATCTTATATTGTGGTATCTTATATTATATATTGTAGTATCTTATATTATATATTGTGGTATCTTACATTATATATTGTGGTATCTTATACTATACATTGTATTTTACATTATATATTGTGGTATCTTATGTTATATATTGTATTTAATATCATATATTGTGGTATTTTATAGCGCTAACTTACATTATATATTGTGATGTCTTGTAATTATATTGCATTTCATACATTGTACACTGTACAGTAGTAACAAGAGGACAAAAATGTGACCATGAACCAAACAAACATAAATAATAAACCACTACCAAATAATAATTGGTGTTACAATACAATACATCTAGTAAATACATATATATTAGTAAATTAACATTCTGTATATTGATGACATCGATATACATATAATATACATATTCAACACAGATCTTACCCAATCTACTGCTGTAAAAACACTTCCTGATATTGCCTTTTAAAATGGAAATTTATATGAAAATGTGGCTGTTACTTTGAGACATTCTTTTTTCTTGACAGACATTTCTATAACCTAGATATATTGACTTTTTTCCTTCATTTCTTACATAATATCTGACACACGTCACTGGATCTTGTGTGATTATTATTTGATAGAAGTTTTGATTAATCAAAGATTATTCTATTAAAGATGTCACTTTGTTTTAATATTCTATTACTATATATACATACTATGGATTAATTTGTTAGGAAAATAAACTGATTAGCATTATTATTTATTGATTAGTTTATATCAATATTCCAAATATAATAACGTTAAAATACCTGCAGGTCCTGTACAAGGTGAAAAAAAATAACAAAAAGAAAAAAATAATTAAATAACACTGCACACTAAGCCACAGCAAAACTGCAATGACATATTATCAAAATGCCTGATTTTTTCATAAGCTTGAACAATAGGCACTATCTACGCTTACACATGAAACAAACAAAAATGAACTAAAATTAATTTATCTATAAAACACATCTAAAGCAAAAAATTATTGAATAAAGGTAAAAAGTTTTTTAAAAAAACCAAACAAATTTCTATGAGTCAAGCAAAAACCAATTCAGGCAAAAAAGTAACTAATCAAAATTACACACTAAATAATAGAAGTATTTACCACATATTTATTAATTGCTGAAGTTGAATAAAATCTTTAGTGGAGCTTATGTCGACTTTTTAACTGGGAGTAACTGCTTTCAACAAGTTGTAAGTGTGCCTACATGTCAATCAAATCAGCTATTGAGAGCAATGAATTCGGAAGCCTTATATCAAGTTGAAACAGTTGTAACAGAGCTCATGTTGTTGCCAACTAGTTGTCGCTAGTTGGAACGAGTTTCAGAAAGTTGATCATGGGCAACTAGTTGATTTGATGCATCAGGTTGACCACTTTCAGTTTAAGTATGCTGAAGCCAGTTGCCAAAAAGCCAGTTGTTCTCAATTTTATGGTCAACATAAGCCCACTTTAAAGTCATCAGCTTTAATTCATCCACATCAGAGAGAAATAACTAGAGATTAGAAATATAAGCTATAAATATAGGTAATAGAAATCTAACAAACCTTTGCCTTTGTTTCCACGTTAAATGGTTCCACCAGAGAACTCCATGAACACCAGGATCCATATTGTTTTCTTATATAGACATGGTCGTAAATGGTTCCTTTTTTCGGTATTAATAAATTTCTGGCAAATTTTAGATTCTTTGGTCTGTAAAAGAAACCATCAATATAATAAAATAATCTAAGCATAGAGGATGGTACTTTCACTTCAGGTGTGATGAAATAACGACGACTTAAGATTTTCTAGGATTAATACTGTTAAAAAGTCTTCTTCAAGTGTCTGTCTGGGAAATTTCCAAATTTGAATATTTTTTAATAGTGTACATCCTTAAACTTATTTTTGTTTAATGAAAATCAAATTTGACATTTCACAATACATGGAAACTTACTTGGGAAATTTAGCAGTATTTCCTTCCATCTCGCACAGAGCTCTAAAAAACTCATCAAATTTAAGTCTGGATGTTGTATCTAATGTAGCTCCAACTGACCAGACTATAGAAAAGAAATAGTAGGCAATAATCATATTGGTTCGTTCTTCGTTTAGTTTTTGATCCATGACAGAAGCAGGTTGACTGTACACCCCTTCACCACCTTCACCATCTTCACCTCCCTCCGTCTCTTCTTCTTCATCTTCTATAAAATCCATGTCATCATCATCTTCATCCTCGTGACCAATTTTCCTAAACACCAAAAATAAACACAAATATAATATGATGTCTGGGTTATTATGAAAAAATATGGCCATCTATACAAGTATGTTTAAAACAGGAATGCTGAAGGAATCAGAGTATGTCAGAGTTCCCAATCTAAGATATGAGTTATTAATGATTATGGTGACCAAGTCCATTGCACTGGTGGTAGAAATATCTTATTATCTTGGTAAATATTTAAAAGCAAACTAATATACTATTGCGAGAGAGATTATGTTGGAGACCTTGGTTTGAGAAATGGAAGTTTTCTATACTATCAGGAGAACTCTGGTTGGAGAAAAAAGAGTACTATCAGAACATATTGGCTGCGGAAATGGGATTACTATCGGTATACCTTGGTTGGAGAAATGGGAGTACTATCGGTAGACCATGGTTAGAGAAATGGGAGTACGATCGGTAGACCATTGTTAGAGAAATGGGAGTACGATCAGTAGACCATTGTTAGAGAAATGGGAGTACGATCGGTAGACCATTGTTAGAGAAATTGGAGTACGATCGGTAGACCATTGTTAGAGAAATGGGAGTACGATCGGTAGATCATAGTTAGAGAAATGGGAGTAAGATCGGTAGACTATAGTTGGAGAAATGGGAGTACGATCGGTAGACCATTGTTAGAGAAATGGGAGTACGATCGGTAGACCATTGTTAGAGAAATTGGAGTACGATCGGTAGACCATTGTTAGAGAAATGGGAGTACGATCGGTAGACCATTGTTAGAGAAATGGGAGTACGATCGGTAGACCATTGTTAGAGAAATTGGAGTACGATCGGTAGACCATTGTTAGAGAAATGGGAGTACGATCGGTAGACCATTGTTAGAGAAATGGGAGTACGATCGGTAGACCATTGTTAGAGAAATGGGAGTACGATCGGTAGACCATTGTTAGAGAAATGGGAGTACGATCGGTAGACCATTGTTAGAGAAATGGGAGTACGATCGGTAGACCATTGTTAGAGAAATGGGAGTACGATCGGTAGACTATAGTTGGAGAAATGGGAGTACGATCGGTAGACCATGGTTGGAGAAATGGGAGTACGATCGGTAGATCATAGTTAGAGAAATGGGAGTAAGATCGGTAGACTATAGTTGGAGAAATGGGAGTACGATCCGTAGACCATGGTTGGAGAAATGGGAGTACGATCAGTAGACCATGGTTGGAGAAATGGGAGTACGATCGGGAGAGTTTGGTTGGAGTAATTAGAGAACGATCAGGAGAACTTGGCTGGAGAAATGGGAATATTATAATTGGGAGACTTTAGTTGGAGAAATCAGAATATTAGCGAGAGAAAGAGGGTACTATTATAAGAAATCAGATAATTTTTGGAGGAAACCAATTGTAAAACCTTTTTTAAGTTGGGAATAGACAATATATTTCTAAGGGAAATCAGAAAATCAAAAAAATTAAAACTTACTTGACATCGTCCATTAGACAACCATACAGTTTTAACATACTCATAGTAAAATGCATTAAATGGCAGGGTAGTAAGTGACGACAATATTTAGTCACAAAATTTAAACATGGTGGTAAAATCCATTCAAATAACATCTGAAATAAAATTATCGAACATTAAATATTGGTAATTATTTATGAAACATTTGCTAGACAAGTAATTAATGTTTGAATTATCCTACTTGTATCAGCTTACTGGCACATAGGAAAGGAGAGAGAGAGAGAGAGAGAGAGAGAGAGAGAGAGAGAGAGAGAGAGAGAGAGAGAGAGAGAGAGAGAGAGAGAGAAATAGCGTTTAATGTCCACTGGATATGAACTATGTCATTTCAGGACAAACACATGGTACAATTTTTATTCAATAATTCGCATGCAAGAAGATGTCTTTAGCAGTGGCAAGAAACCTTGAGAAAACCCAAGAGGTTGGTCAGGTGACCCTATTGCATGAAAGGTACAAGCTTGGCATCTAATAAATTTTATACCACACTGCTTGGCTCAATGGCAGATCTCATGATCTAAAACGCCTGAGTTAAACTACTCAACCACTCTACATCCTCACATGAAAAGCAAGGCAGTGGTTTTTAACATTCCATCAACTTAATATTTCAGTGAAATTCAGTCTTGAGTATTTCGCATGCTTCCGTCAGCAATGTGCAACAGTAAATTTTTTGCAGAAAACATTATTTGTCATAGAATTCCTACCGCTAAAGATAGGTAAAAAGTTATCTAAACATAACATCTGAATATTAACATTTAGTCTTCTTCTTCTCTTAGGGTTTAACATCCATTTCAACCCCGGGTGAAAGTGCAGACAATCAGGATTAATATACACAAATATACCTTTATAGTTTCTGTTTGTTCCTTAGTGAAAGAATCGGCTAAATTTGTCTCCATCCACGATTTCACCAGAGGTTCCCAACCAAGTTGTATAGCATCTAGATATATCATACCGCATCTATCGGGAAATCAAAGGATATTGTGATTAATTATAGAAATCAACCACTGTTATTTAGATTTCACAGTACATTTACAACCTACTTTCGTTTCCTACAGGTAGATTTTTTAATTTGATGATAAATAAATGGTCAAACAAATTTGAGAGTCAATAAATTAAAGCAGTTTAATATTAAGGAAAGACAACAGATTAAGTTCAACATTTTGTCAACATAATACTTCGGTCATTTTGAGTCCAACTGAATCTATTTTCCCCATTTTATGGCACTTGAGAGGAGAATTTTTCCTGGATAGCAGCTTTTTGAACTTGTATTATTTAAAATGTACGCAGGGACCTTAAATCATAAATGAGAGCTTTTGTGTAAGTTTACCTGCTGACAGTAGCTGGTGAAGCTTGTTCTAAATCTCTAGGTTCAAATATCATATTCTGTTTATTACTCATCTGTATAATCTCTCCACTCATTAAACATAACTACAAGATATAATACATATATAGGATTAAAGCTAAATACATCACACAATAATAATAATATTTATTGTTTAAGACCATTATATGTTTGCCTCAATAGTCTGTACATAATAAAATTTAACAGCAAGAACTATCAATCTGTTAAACAATTAGTACAATTTTCAATGAAGATAACAACAAAAATTATATATGATAAACTCGGTAATATATAACTCTATGGTCCAGCTAAGACTTCTTCTATACTCCGGTCTCCAGCGACATTATAAAGGGAACAGCGACATAATCTTACTTAATTGTGAAGAGTTTGCATAAGAAACTAGTAGTAGCTTCATAAGAGAAATTTTGGAACGCAACCAATCACTGTATAGCTATCCAACTCTAATTTCTAAAGCTAAATCTTTAAAAAGTACACTGTTATGGACAACTTACCTTCTTATTGTCATCTAAGACTGTGTTCATGTTTTCAATCCATACGGCATCGACGGGTCCGTCAAATATAATCCACTTCCGTTCATCCGTCGTACTGGAGGCGTGTTCACGGAATGTATTGGCTAGAACACCATCAGTCCATTCATGGGATACAGGGTCAAAACAACCATATAACTGACCCATTGTTACAGCTTTAGGGTTAATAATACAACTTATTACCTACAATACAATATAAGAATATAACTTATTACCTACAACAGAGAGAGAGAGAAATGGGGTTTAGCGTCCACTCAACACAACTAGTTCATTTCGGGACTAACATATGGTTTTAATTTTATTTCAATAATTTGCTTGCGCGTAAGGGTCTTTAGCAGTGGGAGGAAAGCGGAGTGCCCGGAGGAAACCCATGAGTAGGGTGGTTCAGTCTGAACAAGAGATTTCAACCTTCAGACAATATTTGAGGTTTATTTTAATATAATATGGTAAGGCTTACCACAAAAACTTCATTCATCAACAATGAAAGTCTGGTCATGTTTGACATTTGATGATTTTACCATCTAGACCTGTACTTTTAACTTGTTGACAAATCTGTTCAGCTGTTCGAGAGTCTCAAGGGAGATAATTCTTAGAGACAACACGAGTTATGGTTATTGGCAACATAAAATTTTGAAACTCTACTCTGATACGAACAAATAATTCTGAATTCTCCGGTCTTTAGAATACGTTCAAATAACGATTGAATAGAACGCTTCTACGCATGCACAAACCTTAGTTTTTGAATACAAGAGACAGAAAAATAGAAATGAAACTAAATAACTCCAACTATCAGTTACATTTTCGTCTGATTTTATAAATGCACTAGACCATAGCCAACACATTTTAATAACGGAGAAATTGGCAGTTGGCCATATAATCGCAATATGCATAAAGTTCTTACCGTACTCATATTGTAGACGTTAAATGTTCTTTTAATAATCCTATTGTGTTTCCAATAATTACCACCGATAAATATTTTAAAAAATACGCCCACAAAACAGAGCGAGCACACGTAACACACTCTAAAAGATTAGGATAGGAGTGCTCTGATCGTTACTGTAATACGCCCACAAAACAGAGCACACGTAACACACTCTAAAAGATTAGAATACGAGTGCTCTGATCGTTACTGTAATTTTTTTTAATCAGACAAGTCTGGTTAATCAAGACTATGTAATTACATTTCGTTCGGTTAATTTCCGGTCTCAATTTTTTTGTGCGTACTTAGAGCTAGCAACATCGTAACTTTTAAAGTAAGTAAAACGCACACTAACCATAGTGTTTTACAGTTTTAAAAAAAAGAAATTTACAGTCGTGCGATGTTGCCGAGTTGACATGACAGTTAACTTAAAAAACAGAAAAAAAAACGAAAATACATCAGGTGACTCTGAACCAAAACCCGTTAGAATATATACGTCATTGTTTACGCTCAACTAAATTAGAAATGAAACCGCCGAGTTTTAGCCAAAGTTTTAAGTACGTTCGTAACTACGTATTTTTAAAAATGTAACCCGCAAAGAAGACATTTTTTTTAAAGCTTCATTGATAAATAAATGAATGAATATAGTCACGTGATTGTCAGCTTTGAACTGCACGAACAAACCTGTGACTGAACTTTTCTCATAAAGGGTGTTTTGGGCCGAGTGACAACATCATCAACATGCTGTTATAACAGGTCAGTTTATACAGTACAGATATGAGAGGCTGTGGGTCACTCTACCACGAGATTGAGAAGGCGCCCCTATCTCCATGCCACATACGCTCACACCAGGGCTCGAAACGAAACCACAGCCGGTCGGCCAGCTAGAGGTCGAAGCGCGGCACTCTAGACCACTAGGCCATCCCAACCCCCCTACCTACAACAGAATGATGATATAACTTAATATTACCCACAATAGAATGATACAAATTAATACAATTCTGTCTTTAATTTTAATTATAAAACTGTCATACCTTGAATTCATCCATGAGTTTCCTTTCTTGGAGATCACCAAGAGCATCAGCCAAACATTTAAAAGCAGATGTTTTACCGCCGATTGGATCCCCAACAATCATCAGACCATGTCGAACCATTATCATGTCATAAATCTGGAAAAAATATATATCCTTAATTCTAACTGAGCAATGTTTCATTTAAAAATACATTATGTGAGATTAAGATAAAGTGGTCGTTCTGGTTATATAAGTTTGAACATAGATAATACAAATCAAATATTTAAATAATTTCAGTCAAATAACTTTATTCTGAGCAAAGTTATGAATGTTTGAAGTTCTGACAAGATTAGAAAGCAATGAAAGACTGAGTGCATAAAAAAATAGTTGGCACATATCCCAACATATTAAAGTCAAAAATTGCTAAACACGAAACCAGTTCAGAGAAAAACCAACAGGTAAGCTAGAGAGAGAGAAATGGGGTTTAACCTCCACGCGACACAAACTAGGTCATTTCGGGACTAACATATGGTTTAATTTTATTTCAATAATCCCCTTGCGCGTAGGGGTCTTAGGAGTGGGAGGAAGTCTGAGGACCCGGAGAAAACCCACAAAGTTGGACAGGCGACCCTACTCCTTGTCACGTACAACCGATCATTCAAAACAAAAGGTAAGCAGTTCAGTTACCCAAGCTTACCTGAATAATCTTTTCTACGAACCAAGGAACAACTTGTAGATTACGTTGTATAATTTTGTCAGTCAAAGCTTTCTCTAGATGAACATAATCAGGTTTAGGCAGTTGAACGCCAGGAAATAAATCAGAAACGATTCCCTCAAATAATGGAATATCGTGAGACAAAAACTGAAACAGAGAGAAAAGTTTGAATATAAAATTAATATATTAAGTTTAATTTAGATGATAGGCTAATCAATGTCACTGATCAATAACAATGTTGACAATGATATGATTATGGTGTCTTGCTTGAATGTTTTGGGCACCAATGATTTGGACCACAGGGGTTCTTAACCCTATCCCACCCCACCTATTAGCACCCTTTTAACCTCTGTGGCCAAAATGCTTCTCTATCGCACCACTTAATTATATACTGATGAAATCCACATATTTGACAATAAAAGATTATAACCTATACCCATAATTATTTCCTATTAGCACCAGGAAGCACCTAACCCCACCCCTCCTGTAGCATCTATTTAACCTCTGTGGCCAAAATGCTGCTCTATCGCATCAATTATATACCAAGAATCCACATATTTTGACTAAAAAAGATTATAACCTATACCCATAATCTCCAATCCAACAATTAGACATTTCTGTCTGATGTCCCAGCTACAGAGCCCCAGACATACAAGGTGGTGCTCGATCAAACAACAGACCAGGATCCTCCATTGCATGAAATCTATTTATATCAATAATCAAGATTCATTAATTTCCTACCTTTGGTAAATTAACATCATTGATAGATCTAAGAACAAGTACATCTTCTCGTTGTTCTGGGTATTTGAGTTTTAATGTTCCTGCTGCCGTTAATACAGACTTTACTGCTCTCATACCATAATCATAATGATGCTGGGAAGACAACTACAAACAAATAAAGATAAAAAATTAAATAAGTTGATAATTATCAAATATAATCATATAAATATAATTATTGAGTGTATCAAAATGAATGGAATTTGAAAAAGAAACTTAATGAACAGGCTAATGAAGACAGGCGGCACACACCATGCAGTGTTTTACAAGGTATACTTATTTTGATTTACAACTTGCAGAGGACCCTCAATGGGCTGCCTACAGTGTGCAGTGTGCATGAAACCTCAGTTTTTTAGTAAGCCAGCGCTATACTCTCCCAGCCACCCACTAATTGTTGGTCTGCTATAAACTGACATCAATTTCATAACATATTTAAATCCAACCTAGACAGTTTTGCTTGATGAAGACTAGAGAACCCTATTCCAAAACAATATGTCCTGTCCAGAAAATAATTTACAAGCAACCAAATTTCATAGTCCAGGCAACTGACAGAACTGAAAGTTAAGCAGACCCCCATAACATTACCAAACCCAAAGCTCCCTCGCATTAAATACAACATTCTACTGACCTGTTCCGAACAGAGTCTGTATGTAGCAACAATTTTAATAGCAAGACTTCTAGCATCAACAAAGCCCATAGAATACAGGGATATTTCACCAATCATACCATAGTCTGGTACCATCATAGCAACTGTACGAAATAATACCTGGACAAAAAAATAAAACATTATTGTTACATAATTATTTCTGCAACATCGCAGGATAGCAACAGATGGAAATAAATTGATTTTAATGTCCACTCAAATCATCTAGGTTCACTTCCAGACTATCATATGTTGTGTCGTATATTTTCATTATTTTTCTTATACACAAGGTTTTCTATTTACGGTGGCAGATAAATGGGGTATGTGGAAAAATCCATGAATTTGATTATGCGACCCTACTCGAATGATGTTACAGAACCCAAGGATAGTTAGTGAATTAACATTATGTGATTATTTTATGATATTTAAGGAAAAATATAAATACGTTTGCAATGCTCACCTTAAGATTATCAGGTAGTTCAGCACGACCAGCATACCCAGGATTCATAGTAATAAATATAGTACAAGTTGGATCTAATAATATCTCTGTTCCTTCAAATACAAATGTCTTACATTGTTCAGCTATACCTCGTTGTATGGTTTGTACTTGTTGAGCAATTACAGATAATACCTAGAAATAAATTTAATTTCTGAAGTATTAAAATCATCAAGCATTTATATTTATCATTCTAATAACGTAATTGATTATTATACTTAGATATTTCCTGGTCAGTTAAGAGAATCATATAATGAAATAACTCTGATAACAAAGATACAAGTCCAAGTTTTTCTAACATCGATAAAGTTACTGTGTTTAACAATCAACCAATCTGATTGGAGCAGGCCTATTCAATTTGCAGCATTGATACCATGTTTAACAATCAATCAATCAGATTGGAGCAGGCTTATTTAATATGTCCTGATTGCACTGATGTTGGGACCAGGGCTTCCACTTCAAAATTTTCACTGCTGGTCATTTTTGATAATGCACGAAAACTTTTCAAGTAAATTCATATTTCATGAGGTTTTTATTCATGGTAGGGTATTGTGAATTCCAAACACTATACCACTTTGTCACAATGGTGTTAGGTCAGATCTAGGTATGGTCATTTTCCATAGCCTTAAGTCTTGACCGGCACATACAGCTGATGCGGAACCCATGGTTGGAACTAAGGCCAAATGGATTGATAATGTTGTCTATTACATAGTAAATTACCTCTAGTTCTATTCTGTTGAATTCATCAAAACAAGCCCAGGCACCAGACTGAGCTAAACCTTTAAAAAATTTACCCATAGCTTTATAATCTAATCCATCAGAACAGTTAAATACTACACACTGAAAAAATAAAATGGCAAAGGGTCAATCAGAACTAAATTAAACATACAACTAAAGAAAAAACCAAGCAATGATCAATTTGAAAACTTGAACATACAACTAAAACGAGAGTTGAATACTGCACATAAAATTATTTCTACCAACCTGTTTAGCTACAGCTTTAGCAAGATCTTTTGATGTTTCTGTTTTACCAGTTCCTGCTGGTCCTTCTGGTGCACCACCAAGATTTAATAATAATGCTCCCATCAGTGTTCTAAAAGTGTATAAAGAATTAATACAAAAATAATAATCTGGTTCTCAGACTATACTTCCTAAAAATCGGGCGTGGAAGGGAGTTTTTAATCTTTGTATATCAATATATAATAAAAAGATATGAACAATATTCTTTTAATATAATAAAACTTGTATGGTTTAATATAACTGTTTCATTGTTTTTATAAATCAATTAATGTATTGAATGTTTACCTGTAACATCTATCAGTAAGAGGTGTAATAACTAATCTCCCAGAGTTACCTAGGTATTCATACGCATACGCTACAGATGTAGTTATCATCTTCACCATTATAGCATTCTTCTCATAATAATATCTCAATTGACTGATCCATGAAAAATCTGATTCCTTCTGGGTATTAATATTATGTAGATTAGATACAACATCACGAGCTGAAATAAATGTCATGATGTATTTATCATTTATTACTGTATAATAAGCTTTTGTACACATCCCCCTGGTAACTCCATATCCTATTACACTAATTTATTTTTTTGTGTTGGGGACATTTGAGTTTAATTTCCCTTTGGAATCAATGGTACTATTTCCCTTTGGAATCAATAGTTTAATCATCATATCTCCAGAAAATCTCCAACAATTATATATACTCTCATGAGATCTGTATGACTTAAAAAGTACCAAGAATATATAAATTTATTTATATATTCATTATATTTCAAAAAACCTTTAAATCAACACATCATTACAATAGGACACACTGAAAATACACACATTTTTGGAAATGGAAATGAAATGAAATGGGGTTCAACTTCCTACTGTTTTGCTCCTTTTTGGAAATAAATACTATTACTCAAAAGTTACCTACCATGAACATCTATAACAATAAGAGCCTCTAGAGTAATTCTGGCCATCTTGGATAATTTTCCTCGTACCATGGCAACAACTTCTTCCACTTGTTTTCTGCTTTTCTCTAAATACCCCTCTAACTGGCCTGCCATTATAGCCTATAAATAAAACAAAACTCTCAATTTTAAAGAGTGCCTCCTAATAATTTCTACTGTTACACAGATCTGTAACGGTACAGTACAAACCACCCCTATTTCTGCCCCCCCCCCCTCTTAAAATATCCTTGTAAGGGGCCTTCTATCTGATACCCATGTGTGGTTTTCAGGTTTGTGTTTAGCATCTTCATTTGCCAATGCATCAATAACCAAATGAATAAGAGGGACATAATTAAGGACATGGTGAAATGGGGACCCACTGGTTCTTAAATGAAATTCTCTAATTATCTAAGTGGATCAAAGTCCCTTCACCTGTGTTACTTCTGCTGTCCAGTGTGTTTGACTTGCTGCTAGTACAATCTGTCCCGGCCATTGTAAAACCCAATCTTTACGTTGTGTTTCAGGATATGCTTTAACAGCTTTTGTCATCACAGTTCTTAAACTTAACTTCATTACTTCTTCAACCTACAAAATACACAAAATACTTCTAAGAAAAATGGAGGATGAGAACAAAATCTGAAAATATATATTTAAATATGATTTTCGATGATCATTGTTAATCTATTAAGAAAATTGAGAATGGGAACAGAATCTGAAATTATTTATTTGAATACAATTTTCAATGATAATTGTTTATATATTATCTCTATATAATTTTTTCAAGGGTCAGAAAATTTAAAATGATCTTCATAGATTGGCTGGGGATTGAATGGTTGAATGATTAGTGTGCCCACACTGTATCATAAAGCCTGTCATTAAGTCAACTGGTGTGGTTTCGAATTCCCGGTTGTACATGGCAAGGAGTAGGGTCGCCTGTCAAACCTCATGGGTTTTCTCCTGGTCCTCCAGTTTCCTCCCACTGCTAAAGACCCATACGTGCAAGTGAATTATTGAAACAAAATTAAACCATGTTAGTCCCGAAATGACCTAGTTTGTGTCGAGTGGACGTTAAACCCCATTCCTCTCTCTCTCTCTCATAGATTGGCATTTGATTTACATGCTTTACACTGTTTTCATTTAGAGACCATATATATAAAATATATATATAAAACTATTACCTGTAAAAGCCATTTCTCCACCAGGCCTCTAGAATCAGCTGGGCAGATAGTTTTAGGAAAGTCAACTCTTTCTTTCTCTTTTGACTCCATGGCAGTGATGACCTTCTCCTCATTAAAGGTCAACTGAGCAATACCCTCAAAACATTTCTTGAGATGAGGTTGAACACGAAGAGGATCTTTAGTCTCTGACAAGATTTCTAATAATTCATCATTGGACAGGAAGAAGAACCTGTAAAATAAAATCAATCAGAATTTAATAGGAAATATAGAAAAACAAAATCTATTCATTCTTCAAATCCATAAAGGCTGCAACACTACTTCTAAGTACTAATTTGAGGGAGTGTGTCTGCCAAGTTATAATATGTCTACTATAATTTTCATAGTGTGACCACCTTCCTAAAATGGGGTTTAACGTCCACTCAACACAAACTCGGTCAATTAGGGACTAACATATGACTTGCGCGTAGGGGTATTTAGCAGTGGGAGGAAACCAGAGAACCCTGAGGAAAACCCACGAGGTTGGACAGGCGACCCAACTCCTTGTCACGTACAACTGGGTATTCGAAACCACGCCAGTTGACTCAATGACAGGCTTTGTGATACAGCGCTTGCACGCTAACCATTTAGCCATCCAACCCCCCTCGAAGTGATCTACCATATTTATAATGCCTACATTATTTCTCATATAAGAGCCTTATTTTCAATATCATAAGAGGTATAAATATTGATTCAATATCAATAATAATGATGTTAGTATACCTGGGGAAAAACAATCTTTTCTTCTCAAGATAATCATTTAATCCTTTCTGTATATCATCTAACATAGACTGAAATAAAAATAGATACAAATTCATATAATTCACATCTTGGAACAGCATTCACCTTATGATTTTCAAGTATTTAGAAAAAAATATGCCTGTATTCCAATGTTGATATTCTTGTATTCCCATGGCACATCCCTGAGCCTTGTATTGACTGTCCCGTAATTTATCTCCTCTGAATAATGTTCTTGCTTCCCCATCGGATATGCAAACTCAAAATGGTATGCTTTAATTCCTTGATAATATTATCACTTTTGCACACGATGTGATCACCTTTCCAGAATGATATGACCTCCTTCACAGAATGGTGTAACCACCCTCCCACAAAGATATTACCACTTTCCAACAATGATATTACCACCTTTGCGCAATGATATTACCACCTTTGCACAATGATATTACCACCTTCTCAAATTGTTTGACCACCTTCCAAGTATGATATGACCACAAAGATGTGACCACCTTCGCACAATGATGTACCACTTAGAGTAATGATGTACCACTTCCCACAAAGATGTGACCACCTTCCCACAATGATATGACCACCTTCCCACAATGTTGTGACCACCTTCCAAGTATGATATGACCACCTTCCGACAATGATATGACCACCTTCCCACAATGTTGTGACCACCTTCCAAGTATGATATGACCACCTTCCGACAATGATGTGACCACCTTCCCACAATGGTGTGACCACCTTCCCAAAAGGTGTGACCACCTTCCCAAATGATATGAACACCTTCCCAAATGGTGTGACCACCTTCCCAAATGGTGTGACCACTTTCCAAAATGTTGCGACCACTTTCCCATAATGATGACTTGTTCAGAGTATCCAAGAATGATGGTGTACCAGCATTTCTTTATCAAGAATCTGAATTCAACAAATATCCCTGCTGCCTTCTATTTATTAATGCTTAATGTGATAATTACCTCTGAATGCTGAAGTTTTTCTAACATCTCCTCTTGACCAACAACAACTAGAGCACTTGTGTCTTCTATAGCTTTACTCATCATACTCCTCCTACAGAATTAATCCACATATATACAAATACTTAATATCTCCCAACAACTTAACAGGAATATATTCTATTACATGCTATTTGGAGATATTATATGAGTGAAGGAAAGCTTTAAAGTCACAAAACTGAGAAAGGTGTGAACGATAAAGCTTAATATGACTAGCCCCGCTTGATTTAGGTCAAGAATAGAATTGTCGATATCACTGGATTATTGAATTTGTTTTGTTGGATGACAATCAACTGTTTGATATTGAAGTCTATAGATAAGTGTTTATAAAATTGTCAAATTTTTAGATTCATTGAGGACACAGTAAATGAAATTAATTTAGCAAACAAGTAAACAGTTTTTTATAAGGAAAAATTATTAATCAATCAAATTCAATACTTTATTTTAACCTGAATCAAAGAGGGTTAGCTCCTAAGGTCTTCTGGTTTTTATTTGTAACATTTTAGTGAGTAAAGCTCTTTAACCTACCAGTGTTCATCAACTTCTTCAAACATTTTGCCTTCAACTGGAATCTGATTTCTGATATCCTGGGAACCAAAGATTGGTTCTAAATATAACCAAGCACTCTGTACTTTTAACCATGATTCCAAGATAGAACGCATACGATGCTGAAATAATGAGAAAAGAATGTCTATTTAACAACCAAAGTTTCCATCAATAATATAGATTTAATGTATCATTTATCAACTCATTTTCTACCTAAGAGAATAAGATTTAATGATGAAAATCTAAGGCTTTTATGTTTAAATAATATATACTGTAATATTTTTCATTTGTATCATTACCAATTGTACATCCCATTCGCTAGCCTCTTTTTCAAATGGACCAATGAAAGGAGAGCCCTTCATGGTGGTTGTCTTGACGATATGATCATCCAATAGAACTTGAATATCATCAAATGATGACAGAATATCGATTCCAGTATCTTTGTAAGGTACAAAGTTAAAATTCATATTCTGCCAATCTTCTTTCATCTTCTTAAGAGCCTGTGAAAATTTGAAAATAAAATTATTTTCATGATAAACAATTCAAGGTAACTTGAATTACCCTTTCTAAAGACCAAACTAAACGTAATTATTGTTGAATGCTGTTTGTATTATATCTTGCAATACCAATGTTGCCCATCATGCATCATTTTCATAGAATGAATGAATGAAATGGGGTTTAACGTCCTACGCTTCTGCACCTAACCTGCATTTTCATAGAGATTTGAACATTAGTAAATTAAACGAAAGATAAAAGTTACCTTTTCTAGAGAGAATTCTTTACTAGCTTGAGAGCTTATTCCCATCAATTCATCTAAAAACTTCTCCAAGCCAATTCCTAGAACGTCATTGAGTGGTGTACCTTCCTTAGGTGTCACATCAAATCCAACCTTTAAAAAATAATTTAATTGATAGTATTTTCACCATAATCCTTGAACAGATAATAATGGTTTATTGTCAATAATTTCTGGAATGTAATGTAAATTCTTGAAGTAAGATTTGAGAATTTAAAGTTACTCCATAATGACTGATAAAATAACACAAAATAATAAAAAGTTCAGTCTTAAAGGAGCTAAATCTCTATTTTTTGGCACCTTGAAATTGACATAAATGGGTCGCAATGCATATAATAATGTAATATGAATGTATATAAACTGATTTACATGCACGTTTCTGTTTTTACAGTTATTTCTAATATGTTATGTTTGGCAAAATACAGTCTTTGGCAAATGGTTATTCCAGTCTGCACCGGTATTATTCCCCTGTGGGATATGCTTAGCCTCATTCATCGAGTCTCTTCATTACAAAATGGCACCCGGAGCCGGAAGCATTCCGGCACATGATTTGTGTGTTAATTTTTAAAAATTATTTTTGGATATCAGAAGCCCATCTTACCATGGTAAGACAAAAACATCAATGTTGATTTAAACTGACCAAAAAGTTGTGTGGGCAATGTCTAAGGCTGTGGATGATATTGAGTTAAGAGTTGCCTCTTTCAAGAGATTTCCTAAAAGATGAAATATTTTTAGAATAAAAAACGAATTCTAATTTACCTTCATACTCATCATATGCCAATGTCTTGGTTTAATACCAGGATTACATAAGGCGTTAATCAGTGGCATGTTAATCTTAAACTTCTCTAGTTTCGCTTTTATTGTAGCAGCAGCTTTTAATGGCCCCTTTAAATCAGGATGTCCAAATATCTTGGTTAGTTTGTAGGCTGTTCTCCATTGGTTTTGAACCTTAAAATATAACAGAAACATAAATGATTTTTCTGAACAAAAAATGATTCCGTCTGTCTATCCATCCACCCAATAAAGAGATATGACCATGTCATTCACTAACACCCTGAAAATTTGATGGTATAACCATAACACATCAAAACAACCGAGGTATAAAATAAACAAAAAGACATCCTATGCTAAACATGCTATGATGTGAGATGTGTCTATCATCAGTATCTTACGATAATTCTTGAAAACCATGCATGGTAAATATTATTTAGGTTATTTTACAAAATGAGGAATATCGCTTCAAATTTCAGGTTGATCACTGCACATTCTGGAACTCACTGCACATTCAGGGAATAACTGCACATTCTGGGAATCACTGCACAGTCTGAGAATCCCTGCACACTCAGGGAATCACTGCACACTCAGGGAATCACTGCACATTCTGGGATACTGCATAAGTTTTTCATATACTGCTTGCTCCATTAAATCAAATGCTTAAACTCTTGCCTTTATATATTCTGTACATAAAATTTAACAGAGAAATGACAGGATAGACTTTCAAGGATGTGATATACCAGCTTTCCTTTTGCCACACTAAATTCCAGAAACTCACCTCCTCCTCGACCACTTCAGCATTAACTTCTAGTAACGGACCATTCATCCATTTCTCATACTGATCATGGAATGTAACGGCTGTTGACCAGAGTCGGTCAAATGGTTCCTTTTCACCAATCAGATCTGTTATCTCATTATATAACGTCTGAGTCTCCATACCTAATAAGGTCTCTTCCTTATTTATATTACCTTTCTATAAAATTAATATTGATAATTTAAAGATTTAATATGTTTATATTTATATAACAATGCTGTTTTAATTGAGCAAATATGTGCTACACCTCCCTAAATTATGATACCCAAAGTATCCATGCTTTAATATTAAACATCTCTAATTCCAGTCTCAATATGGGTCCAGATGTCAAACATACTAATTTATAAAAAATATTTTGCAAAAAGGTCTCCTTTTTTAAAGGGTGTGGTATTAAAAAGTAATAACGCTATTAAACATCTTTACTGATAAACCAAGAGATTTGAATTTATACAATATTTCTGTTACTGTGGGGTGTTTTTTTGATCAGGGCAGCAGATTAATCTTAATTGCCATGTTTGCCTAACGCATATTTGCACAGGAGTTGGATTTACATTGCTAACATCTAAAATAATACTCTATTGAATTCCAGATCTAATAAAACTACCATACCTCTTCTTTAAAAACTTCAAGTTTAACACCCAGTTCCTGTAATTGTGCATGATACGTCTCTGCTTCAGGTATCTTATCTTTCTGTTTAAATTCACGAACAGATTCAGCAACTCTTCTAATGTCCTCACAGAATCTATCTTTTCTATTAGCCAGATTCTTTACAGCCATCTCATGTTGTTTCACTAGTTTTGTCTCACTGTCATAGAAAACATAGATATATCATATAAAACATTATCAATGGTATACAATAAATAAATGAAAACAAATGAAGTTTAACGTCTTATTGTTCTGCTCCGACTTCGCTAATGAAGATGTGCATACGCCATGCAGTGAGCTATGAGGGCCCGGGCAGCGACACTATGGCCTACTCTTATATCGAGTTCCGACTGCCAAGGGATGTTTTACGTGCACGCAAATGTATACACAGGACTTTGGTTTTATTGTCCCATCCTAACAGCTTAAAGTTGTCCTTGACAGGCCCTCCTTCTTGCACCACTGACAAGCAAAAAACACGTTGGAAAATCCTGCTGAACTTTCGCAGGGAATAAAGACGCTACCTCTAGGCTAGTGAGCAAGCCTACTTACCCACAATGGCTCCTATATAATAAATAAGTCCTATATAAAAGGTGTTACAGGACACTCCCAGCAAGAATCAAACCCTGTTTGAATCAACATCACAAGAATGTAAATATAGTCCTTGTCAGAACTCCAGTATGAAAAGTACAATGACAAAAAGAGAAACTTACGTGTTAAGTATAATAGGTATAATTCTATCAGGCCATTTAAATGTACTGCTATTAACAGAAATATCTTCGGATGATAAATACGCATAATCCATTAAAAATAAAACATTCCCACAAGCTATCTCCAGTTTATCCTGACAATGAGAATAAATTTTAACATAGATTTTATAGAGGAGAGTAAAATGTTTTCAAAAGTTTTTTTTTGTCAGGTTTTATTTCCTTCTTAAATTTCAAACATAAAGATAGGTAGCTAAATCGTCCGGGCAGTCAACAAGAGTTGTCGCATATTTTACTTTTTTCAGTAATGAATCATTTATAATACACTAAAATCATTTAACAAGTAACAACTCATTATGTAATTTCAGAAAATCATTCGAATTTGTTTGGCTTTGATAAAGTTCTCCTCCATGCTAACGTTTAGTAAAAAAAACACTTAATATTCTGAAAATCAATAGGCTTCTTCGTCTCATGACCTTCAATACTGTGTATAATTTTCAAGTCAATCGGATATTAACTTTAGCCTCTAGAGCATCCACAAGACTTTTTGAAGTGATCAAGGGCCACAACTCTAACAGTAATTATCGAGAATCGCTGAAAATCCCTAGGCTTCTTTGTTTCATGACCCTCAACACTGTGTATAAATTTAAAGTCAATCGGTTATTAACTTTAGCCTCTGGAGCGTCCACAAGATTTTTTGAAGAGATCAAGGGCCATAACTCTGACAGCAATTATTGGAAATCGCTGAAAATCAATAGGCTTCTTCGTCTCATGACCCTAAACACTGCGTATAAATTTAAAGTCAATCGAATATTACCTTTAGCCTCTAGAGCGTTTCTATGTGGGCGTATAAAAAGGGTTTAATGTCCACTCGACACAAACTAAATCATTTCGGGACTAACATATGGTTTCATTTTATTTCAATAATTCGCTAGCGTGTAGGGGTCTTGAGCATTTGGAGGAAACCAGAGGACCAAGAGAAAACCAATGAGGTTGGACAGGCGACCCTACTCTTTGCCACATACAAACGGGGATTCGAAACCACGCCAGTTGACTCAATGACAGGCTTTATGATACAGCGCGCGCACGCTAACCATTAAGCCATACAACCGCCCTGAATCTATTTAGCATTCAACCAGCAGGCTAATGGTCTCCTAGTACTATTTATCTACAAATTTGAAATTTGTCTGCTATTCAGTACAAATATCCGTAAGACGGAGGGAAACAAGAGAAAGAGAGAAATATGGGGTTTAACATCCTCTCAGCACAAATTATGTCATTTTGGGACTTACATATGGTTGAATTACATTTCAATAATTTGCTTGCACATAAGGGGTCTTTAGCAGTCGGAGGAAACTAGAAGACCCGGAGAATACCCTCAGGGTTGGATTGACAGACCTTATGATCTAATGCACACATGTAAAACAATTTAATAAGCAGTGTATTAAAATATTCCTTACCTTGAGTTCATAAAGTTCTCCCATTCTCAGATTTTCAACATATTCCTGCATCTCCACCAATGATTCTGTAGTTTCAGCATGTTGGGCATTTTTCTTGACGATTAATTTATATTGGTCACATATAGATCGATTGAAATCTACGCTAGTTGACATTATATTGGTTACCATGGTATCTATTAAAGATCTTGCTCTATCTATTAACCACTGAAATGTGATAATAATATATGAACAACATTCTTTTATCAAATGTCTGCAATAATCTAGTAATCTAGCTACTGTCATCTTATAGTGCTGTCAAAAAAAATTTGTTCTGATTTTTTTTGTAATATATTTTTTGTTGTTGAATTAAACTTTCTTTCTTTTATCGGTGAACCCAAAATATCTGTATTTTCAGGCTACCTAATCCGGCACTGTCAAGTACTGACATATTCTTTTATTTTCAGGTCAAGAAAAACTAAAGCTAGAAACCAAATCCAAACAGAAGAATTCTTCTGGCCTTTTTGTCAGCTAGTCCACTTTTGGCGTGCTTTCTATATCTTAGAATTGCTGCAGATATCTTTCAACGAATATGACAATTTTTACTATTACTCAATTTATGTATCGATTTTTAATTATTTTACACACGTTAAAACTATAACTTAAAAATTGTATTGTATTTTCATGTTAAATTACTGGAAATACCCAAATTTTAAGGCATGTAAATTGACTGATAGGAAAATTCATCAGCCAGTCAATATGACTTTTAGGCAGTCAAGATCGGTTAACTTAACTGAAACACAAGCATTGACATGCAACACAGCATTTCAGATGTGGATATAAAAATAAATATATCTTTCATTTTCCACAATTTGTTAGTAATGCATAAATGAAATATCATTAAAGTGCTTTTTACTTACCTTATTGATATGGTCACAGTTGAGGTGGAAAATATGCATTGGAACTAAAACAGGAAGAGATCCAACTTCTGATTCCATTCGCTTGAGTTTTTCAATTTCTTGGACATAAGTTCGTAATGGTCGTTCCCGGCTGATGAACTTCTGGACTGTCTGATCGGCTTCGTTAGATAGAAGATATTTATATGGTTCATAGACTGTTTTATATCTATAAATCATAAAATAATTTTTTTGCAATAAATTTATCACTGACATTTATCATCGGGAGCTGGAGGGGGTGGGGGTTGGGAAGACCATATATCACAAATAGTAAAAATTGTGCGACAAAGAAAATTTTCAGGGAAAATAGTCTCAGCCCCTTTTCCACTCCACAACTGACATTGGTCCCCTACGCCTATGGACTATCTAATATCTATAAACTTAAAATTAATATTTACTATAAATTTATCACCAAAAAATATCTACTGTGATAGAAATGACAGACCAGGAGGTGGGATTGGAGTTGTATACAGCATCAGCAGTAAAACTAAACTTTTAAAAAGTGTCATTCTCAAAACATTTGAATATGCCATTTGGAAACTTTCATTTTCAAACTTATGTATCCACATTATTGGCATTTACAGGCCACCTTATTCTGCGAAAAACCCACCGACCATAAATAACTTCGTAAACAAATTCACAGACTTTCTAACGAATGTACTTTCATCAACTAAAACCCCAATTATAATGGGCGATGTCTATAAAGTTGAGGCCAATGATTTCACTGCAATAGTGGCTTCCTTAGGACTGGAATAACATGTGCACTTCCCAACACAGGTACATGGCCATACACTTGACCATATTTACGCAGAAGTAGGCAGCCATATCAAAGTGACAAGTTGCTCTGAAGATGTTTTCGTATCTGATCATTGTCTAATCAGACGAACTCTTGATGTCCTGATAGAAGATATCTATAGGAAGTCTCGTAAAGCAATGTTCGGACTCCAGAGAATACGTAACATCAGACTTATGCTTACACAAGAAGCATGTGAGACTCTGGTCTTAGGAACTGGCATCTCCTACCTGGACCACACCAACACTATATACGCAGGGCTACCTGACAACGAAATCAGAAAAACTTCAGAGGGTACAGAATTTTGCAGCTAAACTGTTACTCAGGACTGAAAAATATTCAACTTCAACGGAGGAACTGAAAACAGCACAAAATCCTGACGCTGATTTGGTAGAGTCTTCATGGTTGTTACCCAATGTATATAAGGACACTCTTAAAAACCGAAGAACACAAAAGGCCCAATATGCGAGCCACTAGCCAGTACATGAGACTCAAAGTGCCATTAGTGAAGCGAAAAACGTTTGCTAGTTGTGCCTTTAATGTCATTGGAGCAGCATGGTGGAATGCGGTGTCGAATGACATTAAGAAATGTGAAAATGTGCAAAAGTTCAAGCATGCCCTCAAGACTCACCTCTTTAACAATTTCTAATCCTGTAGTACCTATGTACAGCGCTATTGAAGATTATTATCAAAATTAGCGCTATATCAAATTAATAGCTTATTACCTTAAACTGATAGTGAGAACAATAATAAAAAATACCCCGAGCCTCCTTCCTCCCGATACCTGAGATTGGCCCCCTATGCCTATGGACTATCTAATATCTATAAATCGTTAAATCAAAATTTACTATAAATTATAAATTTATCACAAAAAAATAACTACCTTAAAGGCCCAATAACTGAATAATATGTCCCAATCATTATTCTGGTCAACAAATTGTACTATTTTACAATATTCCAATTAATTGATGATATAAATTGCATCTGAACACACCGAATTAAAAAAATTGGAAAAATTCAACTACATGGTTTGAAAAGCTTTACGTAAACCTTTTCAAATGTAACTTAGATTTAAAAATATTTTCCAACCCTTTGGACAAGTAAAATAGGATGTAATGGATAATTTACACAACAGGTAGGACACTTAAACATCTAGTAGTTAGAATAAGGCTATAATTTTCTCGACCTGTCAAGCCAGCAAAGGATGGAGAGAACATCAATATCATATACAAAAGTAATATGCATGATTTGATAGATAAATACGTCATGACTAGCAAGTCAGGAATCATATATTTCACAAGGCTTTTATTTTTTTGGAATATTGTATGACCCCTGACACATTATCCACCACAAAGCAACTCACTTGATTGGTCCGTGACTGTTTTCCATGACAACTTTATGAATTCTACTTTTTGCAATATCAACTAATTCTTCTTCTATTTTAACACTACTAATATACTTGATGTCCAAGTCTTCAACAGTTTGAAACAATAAGTTCTCTAATCTAGGTAACTTTGCAACACTGACTATCATGGTGTCAATAATTAAATTAAAGAAGTCTGTAGTATGTGGAAATGGAGGTTTAAACATTATATCACCATTTTCTCTATCTTCTAACTGGAAATAATCGAAAATAAAATCAAATTTATAAAATCAGTGCTAAATTATTCTATTTGTTTTAATAAGCTTTAGCAAAACCACATCATAAAGACTTATGGACAAGCAATTCCTAGCAATAATTCAGTAGGATTGCAGACGACACAAATTCAATAGATCTGTTCATTCTGTGGGTTTAAGATTATAATTTTTTTTTATCAATTTGAAAGCAAACCCAAATAAGAAAAACCATCCATGGTAATAATACCAGCAAAAATATATGAAATGAAATGGGGATAAACATCCACCGGGATAATGAAGACAGATAGATACATCATGCAGTCAGCTATGATAGAAAGTTTCCCTGGGCAGTATCAATTCCATCGGTTCTTTATCAAATTCAAACTGTCAAGCCTTCTTTTACCTGCCAACATGTGCACTTCCCAACACAGGTACATGGCCATACACTTGACCATATTTACACAGAAGTAGGCAGCCATATCAAAGTGACAAGTGGCTCTGAAGATGTTTTCATATCTAATCACTGTCTAATCATTGATGTCCTGAGAGAAGATATCTAAAGGATATGCCAATGAGTACCGTACATGAGTGAACTTTGGTTTTTCTTGCAAACAGAATGACTACATGCTTATTTCTCTTCCTGAACCCTTAGTCCGACTCACTGAGAACGGAAAATCTGGTTTGAAAATCCTGAAGAACTTCGTGACCAGCACCAGGATCAAACCCATGATCTCCTGGTTATCACCATAAATTTATCTTACCATGAATATAGTGACAGGGTGAATCATTGTTGGTAGCGCCATACCAGTAAATATATCATATACACCATCATAACTGTTACCATGGCAATACTCTTCTACAAGGTCAACCAGGTCGTAGATAGAATTCTTGACACATTGTCGTAATAAATTAGACATTAATGAAGCAACGCTACCAAAAAAATGATCCATCTTATCCATTCGTAAATCCTGAAAACAGATGATTTTAACTCTGTCTTTGAATTGTGACATTATAATATTGAAAGAATTTTCAAATCAAACATAATTATACTATAGGATATGATGAGTTAGTCTCTGGTGTTATTGCAAAAGGGAACAAGTCCGAGTATACTATGATTATTGCTGCTTTTGTGTGGTGCTGCACCAACAAACACAATTAAATGCTGGAGATACGAATCACATTATACCTGATTATGTTTTGGCATCATAGCTTCAACATCTTCTCTTAGAACATCCACGATGTCGCAGCAATCATTCAGCCACGTCTTACGTAAATATCTTGCTCCTTCTTTACTAGATGTCTGAACATGTTTTAAAAACTCCTCCATCGTAATGGGCATAATCTGACGTAACTTAGGTATATCAATTAATCGAAAATCTCCATATCTGTAAAATAAAATGTGAGAGAAATGAAATAAAATGGGGTTTAATATCCTCTTGTTCTCTACCCACTGGGGTAATGAGATGAGCATATGCAATGTGCTATGAAGGGAAATTTGCCCAGACATAAATCGCTACTGCCTATTTTTGTATCAAATTTCTATTGCCAAGGGTTCATTTATGTGCACACCGAAATGGGGAAGAAATGGTTAGATAAAGATACAGAGTAAATTATGGATTAACTAAAGAGACAATCTCACTCCAACCAATAAAATATTTTTTTTACCAATTTAACTTAATTTGACTTTATGGTCCAATCTGGTAAATTCAAATTAGATTGTCTGCAAAAATTGGAGTCAGAATTAATAATATTTTCTCGAAATAAAAGTGTTTTATACATGTTACAAGGGCTATTAAGTATGATTTGCTTTGGCTTATGTATAATATATTTTTTCTTAAACCCAAAACTTATCTTATGTACTTACTTGGTATGAAATAAATATAATATTTTACTCATCACAGGATGTACTATATACAAATCAGTTGTCATAAATGATCTTCTTTCTAGAACTGTAGAATGCCAGGGATATTCTTCTCTACCGGCGCTGTTAGATGGCTAAAATAAATTTATAATAGTCGGGAAAATAAGATTTATTTTTGCTCCCGATAATCATCAAGAGTAGCATAGATAAATCGTAATATTATAAATGACCTTTTCAATTGGACACTGTCTTATACATTTGTTTATCAGTTAAGCTTGGTTACTGTCCGTCATTGTGTCACCGTAAATAATATTTCATGTAATGAAAGAGAAATACACAAAAACAAAATACCATATAAATGCCATCCTCCTCGCAGTGTTCCGTTTGATTAGAGCTAATCTGACTACTCCCTGCTGGACTGAGTGGGTATTATTGTCACTAATTATGACTGGCCAGTGGTCCTATTACTGACCAATCACTGAATTCGTTACAAAGGTATTACCTTTAAAACAAGACATTTAATTAGGACAACTGTGTTTACGTAACGTTACGTCATGGCTGCATGTTTTTTTTATGCTATATTAACCAGCGCATAGCAGGATATTGCAGCAAAACTAATTGCGTGACAAACAAGGCTATCGGTATTGACGTAAAGTAAACACTACGGTATGGTAACGAACAGACTTTTAACGTTTTTAATAACTTAAATCTTTGTCCAAAATATTAAGGAAGACCCAAGATTAAACGACGGAATGTCATGTTACTGTACGTAAGTAGTAGATTTGATTGAACGAGAAGAATAGACACATTTACTTAAATGTCAAGAATCCGAAGCGAATCCAGCAATGGCCAGAGAGGGATTTCTCTGGCCGTTGCTTCAGGAATATGTATAAATGCATGCATCTAGCATTACACAATGTACTTAACTATGATGAAATAAAAAAAAATAACATGCTAAATTATATATACTTTTGTCTTATTTCTGAGGGGGTGGGGGCGCTAGTAATTAAACGTGTGCGTGTAAAATCATAAGGCCTGTCATTGAGTTAAGAGGCATGGTTTTGATTCACTGCTTGTACCTCGTCGGTTTCCTGCTAAAGACCCTAGTGCAAGCGAATAATTGAAATAAAATTGAATGATATGTTAGTCCCAAAATGACATAGTTTGTGTCGAGTGGAGGTTAAGCCCCAAAGAATATTTTCATGGGAACAAGCTTCGAAATTCAAATCATTTACCTTTGGAGGTAATGGAATACCCAGTCTTTCCTGCTCAACTGGGTCCAACAATAAGTAGTCTAGAATAGCCTGTCTTACAGCAAATGTATAATCACTCTCCATTTCCTAAAATAAAAACATATCCAAAACATTTGGAATTAAAAAGATTCAGATTTTGAATCTCATGTAAACTTTATTACCGTGAAATAATGTAGCCGGGGGGTTGGATGGCCGGAGGGTTAACATGTGCGTGCTGTATCATAAAGCCTGTCATTTAGTCAACTGGCATGACAAAGAGTAGGGTCACCTGTCCAACCTTGTGGGTTTTCGCTGGGTCCTCCGGTTTCCTCCGATGACTAAAGACCCCTACACGCAAGCAAATTATTGAAATAAAATTAAACCATATGTTAGTCCCGAAATGACCTAGTTTCTCTCTCTCTAATGTAGCTTTATTTAGTGGTAGATGTTGTGCATGGGGCAGGGTATGTTTACTTTCTCTAAAAACACCTGATATTCCTTTTCCTTTATTCGAGGTGTTCACATAGCTAACCATTTTCCATGGTACTAACAAATTAAACATTACCTTTAAAAATTCTTTTGTGGCTTTAGGGAAATCAGATCGTAAAGTTTTAGGAACAAATTGATATAAACCATCAAATGTTTCCTTGGTAATAGGTGCTACCATATGTGGTTCTATAGCTTTATCTACAAGTTTGTAATATCTGAAATAAATAGATTGAAAATCTATATATCTATCTTTTAATATACATTCATTACTAGGACACCCAATGTTTCACTTTTGTATATCCATGTCTTCAATTGTTAACATAAGTCCAACCATTAAAATCAATATCTCACAATTGTAAATCAATGTCTCACTATTGTAAATAATGTCTCAATATTGTAAGTCAATACCTCACTATTGTAAATCAATGTCTCAATATTGTAAGTCAATGCCTCACTATTGTAAATCAATGTCTCCATATTGTAAATCAATGTCTCACTAGTGTCATTCAGCATCTAATGATTACAACTTAATGTCATCATTGTAATCCAGTGTCTCTCCATTGCATTCCACTGTCTAGCTCAATTTTTAACTATTACATCCCAATGTCTCACCATTCTAATCCAATGTCTAACATTTTCTAGCCATTGCTACTCTATTGTAATTCAATGTCTAGTCATTGCAACCCAATCTTTTACTAATCTATATTAATGTCTAACCATTGTAGTGTCACCGAATGTAACACCATTGTAATCCAATGTCTAACCATTTCAATTTGTCTCGCCATTGTAATCCAATGTTTAATCAATGCAACTCAATGTCTCACCATTGTAATCCAATGTTTAACTATTGCAACTCAATGTCTCACCATTGTAATCCAATGTTTAACCATTGCAATTCAATGTTTAACAATTGCAATTCAATGTCTCACCATTGTAATCCAATGTTTAACCAATGCAACTCAATGTCTCACCATTATAATCCAATGTCTAACCATTACAACTTAATGTCTCACCATTGTAATCCAATGTCTAACCATTACAACTACATGTCTCACTATTGTACTCCAATGTTTTACCATTGCAACTCAATGTCTCCATTTTAATCTAGTTCATTGAAACTCATTGTTTCACCAATACGAATAAATTCCTAACCATTGTAAACTATCAGCTTTGTAAAAGGTACAAATCACTTGGGTATTTTACCTTAGTAAATCAATTTTAACATTGACCCCAATATCTCAATATAAATAAAATCGCAAACATAGCTATTATCCCCTTTCATCCAGATTGATACCCGAATCAAAATGTTGTAAGTTTCAATTCATTCTTACCTTTGTAAATCGAGTTCATCTGGAGTACTAGGGCGTGATAAACCATGTGTGGAATAAAAATAGGGTGGAAACAAAACATCTAAAACAGCCTGAGTTCTAAAATCATGTTCACGATTTGTTTCATCAAAATAATCATCATCTTGATATAACTCAGATCCTGAAAAATAAAAGATTTCTACTTTACTTTGGTCAATTTGGGACTAACATGGTTATTTTGTCAGATAAATAAAACATATACTTGTTTCCAGTAACTAAAATAGAGCTTTCTTCATGAGAAAGAAATAAAGTGCAATGTCCACTGAACAAAGACTTGGCAATTTCCGAATTAACAAATGGTATATTCTCTTTCACGTTGCATTAACTTCAGGGTACTCCCAACAAGAACGTGTCATATGTTTCATAGCATACAAAACATTTTCATGTACAGTAATGAAAAACAAACCTGGCGTGGTATCTTCGAAAACAACAGACATATCAGGTACAAAACCTGATGGAGGTCTTCCACTATCATAACTTTCTTCTGTTTCTGCACCATCTCTTGGAGACAGAACTTCCACAGGGGTTGTTGGTATTTCTATAGGACTGACTGAAGCTCTTACTGGAGTTGTTGGTATCTCAACAGGACTACCTGAAGCTAGTGATGGTGCTGGTGTTGCTGGTTCTTGTGGAGTAGTTTCTGCTGCTTCTTCAGTATCCTCTACTATTTGACTAGGATCAGAGGTTCCTACAATGATTCACATTAGTCAAATTACTTTCAGCAAAAGCTAAATTTACTAATTATTGCATTTTTTGTACCAAACTGATACCTGTCGACTTTTATCATGCTTTTTAATTTTAATAAATATTTTAATTTTGTTTTTACCAAACTGATAACTGCCGATATAATCTGCTTCACTGGGTAATGCTGATGATCCAATGATAGGTGGCAGTGTTGTTGTACTATAGTAACCAATCTCAGCTGGTGTTTCTGTTGTTTTATACAAATGATGCGATAATTTCTCCCCATTCTGACTTTCTATGGGGTTGATATTTACATCTATTAATCCAGTAGAAGATCTGAAAATGATCTATACCATTATATATCGTGACAATGTCAACCAATGATAAGCGATACTTAAGCATTAAATTTAACATTTCGACTCAAAAGATTCAGTATGATAAAAATATAAGGTGAATTAACTGAAAATCTGCTGTTAACGAATTACTTTATTTTTTTTTATATTAAGATATTTTTGAGGTATTTAAACAATGTTTGGGTACACCAATACTAAAAAATAATATATTATTTAACATTTACACAAAATTTATTTTGTGGATTTACCTTTGTCTGTCAGATAGAGTTAATATTGGTTGATGAGAACTTCCATTGGTCAATTGTTGTTGTCGTGGCGACAAATAATGCATCTCCTCCACAGTATATGCTATAACAATACAACAATATTTTCTTTTTAATTTCAATAAAACAATTTTAACTGAAATCCGGTGTTACACTCCTGAGGTAAATGACACTCACCAAATCGCGTGGCTTCATAGATCTGTGCTGTTGTAATAGATCTTGCCCCAGGACTGTAATTATTACCGATGGCATCGCTAACTTTACGGAAATGTTTCTTTTCTTTCACTGGTGATGCTTTAGTGTATGAGCCTCTTTCTAAGATCTTGGGTTTTTCACTGAAGGCAGGCTGAAAATAGTTCAACATACAAAAATGAATCAATGTGCTTTTCACAAAAAAGTATTAATATACACGTCGTGGATATTCTTACGACGATCTTGAATCCCTTGAAAAGAGACAGTTGAATCTTTAAAATGTAAATCACTCCACAAATGGTTTAACTTCAATACATCCTCTGCACCTAAGCCAGCATTACCCAATAAGTTTTAGGTCAAATCTCTTGATGTTTCTATTTTAAATCCAATTGACTTAAAGCTGGGGGGGGGGGAGTATTTACTGTTGATATTTTGGCTTTGTTTTGTTAATTAAGTCATACTAAATAAGATATTGTCTGAAAATACATGATTGAGATCAACAACATATTGTCTCTTATTTATTTCTGTCACACCAGATTGATTACAAATCAAAAATATACAAATTCAATTCCCATCGAGGAGAGTATACTTCTGTAGCTGTAGAGGAAATTAGCATTTTAAATTGAAATGAAATGAAATGAAATGAAATGAAATGAAATGAAATGGAGTTTAATAACGTCCTACCGTTCTGCTCTGAACTGGGCTAATAGAGACGGACATATGCCATGCAGTGTACTATGAGGTAATTTTTTCTTGGACAGCAGCACTACAGCATACTCTTATATCGAATTACAACTGTCAAGAGATCTTTTATGTGCACGCCAATGTGTACACAGGACCTCGTTTTATTGTTACCTCCAAAGGAAAAATCACTGACAAGGGGAAATCACACCGGAAAATGCAGGAACACCCGACCTCAAGGCTAGCGAGCCAATGTCTTACCAACTTAGCCACCGTGACCCCCAAAAATAAATTTTAAAGCTGGAGACCACGACAGTAAGAAATTTGTGATTTCTTTCGAACAATTTGATTGCACATCTTTAATTTAAACCAAAATGAAAAAGCTGAGAATCTGTCACCGGACCTTGAGTCTATCAAAACGCCATCAATCACCTTTAATCAGCACGTTAGTTAACAACAGATCAATAATCAATATATGATTGATCCACAACAATTGATGAATAGATTTCTAATTTCCTTAAATTATTCAAATCTGACAACAATATTCAATCATAACTCATCATAGCAGTGATTTCCTTAGATTATTACCGTCGTTGTATATCATTGGTGCATGTCAGCCATTCATACACAAATAACATACGGTCATTCTAGTTGAGTTCATACTATACCATTCACGTTTCATTAACTCAAATCTTCTCAGGCATTTGTCTTAATATTCCATGAATCTCTTTGATCTGTTTATTATTTTAAGAAATATGGAATAATTTTGTAATTCAGAATAGACAAATGGATATTCAAAGAGGTTCTTACTTTGGCAAAGACTAAAAGAATTATAAGTGATTTGATCATAAAATGAAATCAAGCATGATTGTGGAACCAATATGAAGAATATAGCTAAAATGTAAATAGATTTATATTGTAATTTTCTGTTGGCAATTGCTACATTTTAAAAGGCAATTGGTACATTTTAAAAAAATTACCTGTACAAAATGCTATTCAAACATTTGATATATATATAATTTCTTGAGTATTTTAGGTGGATTTTTTAATATAAACATGTTCCCTTTAATTAACTATTGGATTATATTTGAACATTAGTAGATTTCATTGTATTAATATTTATAAATATTTCCTTCAGGAAATACAAAACGGAATACATTTTATTAGTTTTAATCAACATCAAATAACCATGTAGATCCTAGTTCTAGTATGAAATAACAAATATTAACATTTATATATCGAATGGCGTTTTAAAAATATTTACAAAATCAAATATATGTGAATAAACAGAATATAGATCATGATATATAATACTATGAAATATCCAGCATGATTATACTGTGGAGTATCCAACATGATATAAAGAAATACTGTGAAATGTACATGTACAACAGGATTTACATAGAATACTGTGAAATATCCAGCATGATATAAAATAATACTGTGGAATATAATTAAGCATGGTATAAAGATAATACTGTGGAATATTCAACATGATATAAAGAGAACACTGTGGAATATAAAATATCCAGCATGATTTAAAGATAATACTGTGGAACATAGACCATGGTAAAAAAAATAATAAATAATACTGTGGAATAAAGACCATGATATAAAGTTAATACTGTGAAATATAAAGATATTGACTGTAATAAATGAAGTATTACATTTACAAGTTCTACTTCATTACTTTCTGCCATAGGTTAAGTGTCACTCAATATATTTCATTAATATCACTTTATTTTCAATCACCCTTGCATACAGGTATATCTTGTTATAGGTGAACTGTGATCAATATATATATATATAACCCCCTACTGCTCATATAATGTTTACACCTTGTCATTTATTACAAATAGAGTTTTTCTAGATTTCAATTTTTTTTGTTAAATAAGAAATAGACTTTTAGGCAAAATTATTATACAACATCAAGGTCTCTCAATAAACAGAATAACCCCAATTTTGTTGATTGTGTCAGTAATCATGCGTGTCAGAAAATAAGATTTTTCATGGCCTCAAATCTGCCACCCTTTAAATATTGTTGTGACATATCAAACAATTGGTATTATTCTTATAATTCTTGTCGATATGAATGTATTTAGAAAGGGTTATTAATTTTCTTATAATATTGACATTTTTTCTTTTCTATAAGTCGTATTGAATGATCACAAAAGTACATAGAAGATTTTGACATCTATATATACAAGGCATTATTATAATGAATAGTTTAGCCTGTATGTAGGAATAGTAACAAGGGTCGGAGGTCAAACCAAAGATAAGACAAGAGTAGAGTTTATTTACTTCAAGGTCTACTATTATACAAAATAAAGAATGTTTATATTGTCACCAATACTTTAAATATTTGATCTCAGGTCATAAATAATATTTAACTTTCACTCAAACTAGTCAATGAGTCAATACAATACTATGGTCATTTTAATACCAACATACAATAAATTTTCTCTGTTTTTTAATTTTGCCTGGGCAGCATCGACCAATGAGTCAACACAACACAATAAATAGGGAGAGGGTTTTACATAGGCTAAGCCTGTTCCCCAATCCCATTCAGACAACCTGAATAAAAATATTGTTTAAAAAAACAAAAAAACACAATACTATGGTCATTTAAATACCTGATTGATACCAATATATGGTAATTTTTTTCTGTTTGGATTTTGCCTGGGCAGCATCTACCAATAGACTAGTGTTGTTGTGCACTGTCAATTTGTACACATACGAAAGACAAATTTCGGAACCCCTCAGAATATGGCAATTGAGAACCCGTAATTCTGGGTCAACCAAAATAAAACTAGATATCAATAAAAACATCTATCTATATATATATCAACTAATCTTGTCAAAAAATCAAAATATTTTATCAATAATACTTGTAATTTAAATCCAATAAATGAAATGTATATTTGAGTAGGTCTGTGAATGCCAACATGTATATACCAGTACATGTTATTGTATACGGTAATAAATTAGAAACTTGACAATTGTAGAAGAAATATGTTGTAGCAGGGAGGTGGTAATAATAATCTAGATAACAATGATCCACAAACTTAATATATCTCTAGTACAAAATACTTGTAAGTTTATACCAGTCATAAGGCTTTGATTACCAGGGTAAATTTTAAAATATCCAGACTTCACCTTCTGAGGGTATTGCGTACATAAACAATATTTAATTTGAGATTAATCTGAATAGTATATAGGCTATATCTTTTGAAATTCCTGATGGTGTGAGGAAATTCTAAAAGAGAGATGATAAGGTTCTGGTGGTGAGGTGCGAAGATGTTCTGATGATGAGATAGGGAGAGGTTCTGTCGGTGAGACGTAAAGGGGTTCTAACATTGAAATGTGAAGAGGTCCTGATGGGGATGATGGGGAAATTTAAAAGGGTTTGATGGTGAGAGGTTTTGATAGAGATATGTGAGGAGGTTCTGATAGGGAGATGAGAAGAGATTCTGATATAAACATATTAAGAGGTCCTGATTGAGAGATGTGAAGAGGTTCTCATGGTTCTCATGATGATATGTAAAGAGATTGTGATAGTTATATGTGAAGAAGCACTGATGGTTATATATGGAGAGGTTCTCATGGTGATATGTGAAGAGGTTCTGATGGAGATCAGTGAATAAGATATGATGGTGATATGTCAAGAGGTTCTGATGATGAGATGTGAAGAGATGCTCATGCTTCTGATAGTGAATGAATGAATGAAATGGGGTTTAATGTCCTACTATTATGCACCTAACCTGGGCTTATTAAACACAGGCATACGTCATACAGTGTGCTATGAGGGAAATATTGCCCCAGGCAGCGGTGCTACAACCAGCGGCGCTACGGCCTACTCTCATATCGAATTCCAACTGCCAATGGATCTTTATGTGCACTCTAAGTGTGTACAGGACCTCATTTTTTCATACCATCAGAACGACTAGGCAGCTGTCCTTGTCAGACCCTCCTTCTGCATCACTGACAAGGGGAAATCACGCCGGAAAATCAAGATGAACCTTCTCTGCCAAGTGGTTCTCATGGTTCTGATGGTGAGATGTTAGTGGTTCTCATGGTTATGATGGTGAGATGTTAGTGGTTCTCATGGTTCTGATGGTGAGATGTAAAGTGGTTCTCATGGTTCTGATGGTGAGATGTAAAGTGGTTCTCATGGTTCTGATGGTGAGATGTATAGTGGTTCTTGTGGTTCTGATGGTGAGATGTAAAGTGGTTCTCATGGTTCTGATGGTGAGATGTGAAGGTCCTGAAGGTGGGATTTGAAGAAGTTCTGATGGTGATATGTGAAGAGCTTCTGGTGTGAGGTTCTGATGGTGATATGTGAAGAGCTTCTGGTGTGAGGTTCTGATGGTGAGATGGGAACAGGTTCTGATTGGAAGAGTGATTGTGGATGAGATGTGAGGTGGTTCTGGTGGTGATGTCTGGATAGATTCTGATGGTGAAATGTTCAGCAGTTCTGATGGAGAGAAGCATTGGGGTTCTGATGGTGTGATTTGCAAAAGTTCTGAATTTAATTACAAAATTTCACACCTTTTTAATATTCTGATTTCAGGGAATAGGTGATTATATAGATCTAAACACTCTCCCCAGAGCTCTTAATTCTTCTTAAAAGATGTGTCAAGATCAGATTTGGAAAAAAGGCAACTTAATAGATTATCAGGTACACATAAAAAAGGTCACACAGTTTAAATACATTTAAAGAGGTTATTGAAACCCTTTCATCTTATGTAAGAAAGTTGTCAATACTTGATAATAACTAGGAAATGATAATGATAATTCAGGTAATATATTCTTGTCTCATAGATAAGCTATATCTACATAAACTGTTTGTGTGGTGTTTTTTAATTTGAAGGAAGATCTGTAATATTAACTATGTAGCATTTGATAGTTTTGTTTTTCCTTAAAGGAAGATCTATAATATCAACTATGTAACATTTGATAGTTTTGCTTTTATTTAAAGGAAGATCGTTTTATTTGTCTTCACTCACACTAGGAACTGGAAGAGTTGTTATATTACTGTCATTTTGGTTGAAGTGAGGGATTAGCCAATAAAACGGTCTGTTATGATGACTTCTTGGCGTGCCAGGCACATAATTGTAGCTAAACCTCTTGAAACGTCAATGCTTATTGATTAATCAATGTCTGATTAATTAATGTCATAGGGTCAAAAGTCGCTTGTACGACCCCTGACACGACCTTCCAGTTCAACTTTTTAGATCTTCATGTAGAGAAGGCCATGAAGGAATAAAAAAAAACAAACAAACAAAATATAGATCTGCTTTTTAAACAGATTGGAAAAGAGCAGAGAGATCTACAATAATACAGACCTTATCATTACATATTTTTTTCTAAAAGACAGATAAAGTCAGTGACCTGGGTTGTTATGACTACCTACTAGTGTTATGTTAATTGTGTTTTTTGGTTGTTACCTATACTGATAGTTGTATCACTAGTTAACCAATGTTCTCAAGATAACTCAAGTCATTGATCTCACTTGGTATTCCAAATCCGACAACAGTATAGTTATTAAACATTGTTAAAACAGTTTGTCAATTAAACTGTGTATTGTATATGGTCAGTGTCCCTCTTCCCCTTTCCTAGCCCTCCATTTCCCCTTTCAATCTCTCCCCACTCTCTCTCTCTATTAATATAGCAAATTTATCAACAACATATCTTTCCTGTGTTGTATGTTTTATCCATGTATCATTACTTCTTATCTGAAGGTTTATGACGTGGTAGTAGCTTATTGGTTAGATATCTATATTAATGTGTCTTTTATTTCACATGTTATGGATGTCATAGCTGAGGTCAAAGATCAGTTATCTTTGCAAGCCACAAGTTCTATCCAATGTTTGTGTAAGATGTTGGTTTGCTAACCCAGAGGTTCCGTGTTTGGTCCTGGTGTTGGCAGAGAAGGTTTATCTAGCTAGATTTTACAGTGTGGTCCGCCCCTTCTCAGTGGTACCATACATGTGATTGGCCACAGGTAAAATGTCAGGAGATTTTTGTAAAAATGTCAGGAGATTAAGGTCAAAAGAGGGAGACTTTATCGCGAGTTAAAATTACCCACCCACCATGAATAAAAGACAAATTAATTTACATTGTTTATATATTTGTATATCATTTGATTGTTATAATAATAAAACACATGGAAACACACAATAAAGCACTTGTCATACTCATGTCTTTATATTTATTTTCAAATATTATTTGTTACCCCTTTCAAACTTAACGGTAACTGGCTATTTAATTTTGTGTAATAATTTTTAAATATTTTGGAAGCAGATATCCTTTTTATTTGTTTGATATAATTTGCGTGTGTGTGTTCATTTTATCAATTTCATAAACGTAAATTTCCCGTGTTTTGACGTTACGCTGAAAATTTTTATTATTAATATTATTTTTTCATGCTTTGTTGGCATTTCGATATAGCCTATCCGGCATTTTTTGTAAGTTGAACAATTCAATTCACGAAATCTTTTTTTGAGGCGATTTGTCAATATTGTACTCCCGACCGATCAAAAGTTCGTTTTATTGTCGTTTCGATGCTATTAAAATAAACAAAATCGGAGCATGGTAAGTGTGCCCGCCGAGCACTTGAAAATGGTATACAATGGATAATTTTCTAGAAAATTATTAACGTAGTTTGGCATGTGATCTTGATTACGGCATTTCAACACGAGAAGTAAAAATAAAATTACAAGTTCCTCAGACCCATATTCGCGGTTAATTACGTCGAAATGCAACTCAATGTTCATTTATGAAGTAAGCATTATGTTACATGAATAAAGGACTTGCCTGGAAAGACATAATTCCATTATTTTTACGCCTCAAGACTCGAGAGAGCCCACGATATTTACATCACGTGACTCATATTCGCGCGCTTTTGATGATAGGAATGTGGACATTATAAGTCGAAGGGAAGTTTCCTCCCAGCCCACGCACATCTGGACGCTTAACACCAAGTATTTTTCAACAATTAAAAATTGCGTAACTTGCACACGTGGTTCTATGTTCTGAATTAATAAATTCTCTTGTGTTCATGCCCAATTTAAAGTGCACACGAATGGAAATGAAATCGGAAAATAGGCTACTTTATCTCGTTATAATAAAATAGTATTGTTCCAAATACAAAAACATCGGAAATGTATCAGGTCACCCACGCTATTCAGGACCTCTCATTCTTATAAATAATTCGAAATGAGCAATAAAAACTTAATTAAAATCAACTTATTGCTAAACTTTATTAATTTCGTATAAAAACAATAATTATCGTGTTATTTAAATGGTATTAGCCTATTCCAAATATGAAAACACGTGTTACTAATTATAGTCTCAACTGCCGAACGATTGTCGTAAAAAGTTATGTCTCGTTTGATTAGAATTTTGACTCCAAAAAAAATAAAATTACAAGAAATGAAAAAGCGGGAGTATTTGTCTCCCGATCGGGAGATCGGGAGATAAGGGTTAAAAGCGGGAGTCTCCCGCCAATTGCGGGAGTTATCACATGTATGGTGGTACGGATAAAGGATCCCTCAAGGGGCAATGTCCTGTGTACAGATTTGTGTGCATGTAAAAGAACCTTGGCAGTTGGGATTTGATATAAGAGTTGAGCATAGCAATGCAAAATTTCCCCCAGGGGACATTGTATGGCATGTGCATGTCTTCATTAGCACGGTCGGCGCAAAACAGTCAGACATTAAACCCCTTTTTATTTCATTGCAAAAATTGAAATGCACTTTTTATGATCAATCACAGTGTATGTATTTTTATTAATTTAAAAAAAAAAAAATTCTTCTATTTTAATATCTATATCTCTAGGATAAGGTATATGTTAAACTAAGATCTATCAAATATTATACTGATTTATTGACTGTAGTTATATATAAAGGGTACATATTGATAAGGTACTTCACTTTGCCTAGATATATTTCGCAATAAATCATTTACACATAAATATCTAGAGGTTATGTAAATAATGGTGTAAGGAGAATATATTAAAACTTTTTTTTTATATATATAAAAGATTTTTTTTTAGACTGGATTAACAACTTTTTAAATTAAATTAAGAGGGTGGATATAATTTATAAAGTAAATAATGTTGAACATTAAGTCAATGCGCTCTGTGGCAGATCTACTTTTATGGGGCCCCCAAACCTGAACTTTATAATTTATGTGGGCTCTTTGCAGTTAGCAACAAGGTCTTGTATCCATTTTTGGAACACCAAACTACAACAACAATTTGCTTGCTAGTTAAACACAGTACAAGTTCTTTTCAACAATGATTAAGAATGAAAAAAGCTAACAACATTATATACAAGCATTTTTTAAAGTATGTAATAAGGAATTTATGATAAATTAAATTAATTCAAAACACCTTGGGTCTTCTTATATTTTACAGGAATTTTGTAAATTATTTCTATCCAATGTTCACATGATGGATTAATAATATTGATCCAAAACTCTAAAAGTTTCTTTTTTATTAAAAATAAAATTCCATAATTCACAGTTAAAGGGAAAAGGTGACATTTACACAAAGCATATTACATACTTTCAAGCAGATTGGCTGATAAATTTTGTCCCTACATGTCCCTACAGAGTTCACAATATTTCATGATGTGATCAAGGGCAACATCTCTGATTGATATTGGAAATTTAACATATAAAAAAAGCATATATGTACTGTATTCACAAGAAAGTGTGTGTGACAGGCAGAAGTTATGGCCATGTACAGTAAATTCCAAAGTGAATGTATCACAATCACAAATGTTATAAATAAATTCTCTTCTAAGATGCAAAAGAAAGTTGGCAAAGTGCACAAGCACATCCTTGTGCCCCTAGCATAGGTGGCCACCTCCCCCCCCCCTCCCCAAAAAACATAATTTTACTAGACTAAAATTAAAATGGCTCCCACTCTTTGATTTACGTTAAAAAATATTGCATTTTATGTTTTGATTTATCTTGTCAAAATTTGAGTCTTTTTTAAAAAGCCAACGGTTAGTTTAGATATAGCCAAATATGAGTTCAAGTACCAATTTAACCAAAAACTGTTACTAAAATTTAACAAAAAACAAAAACTTCTTATCATTCTTTCCAAATGAAAATTTAAATTTACATATTTTTCCCAATCACTAATCGAAATAACATATCAGATTAACTGTTTATTTTGACCTAAATTTAAGAGATTTAGCTCCTTTAAGTTGCTTAACAAATTCCCAGTCATATCTCAAATTGACTAAAAGATTACTATAGGTTTTGTTATATTTATGACAATACTTTGTGAGCATGGTTATGAATAATTTTACCCATTTATTACTGATTATATAATATTTCTCATTGATTTGTGTTGAATTATTAGAAAAATAAAATAGAACTTTCTTAATACACATTGTATCCATTATCTATTATTTTGGTTTTGTGTATATTGATTAATCAATGCAGATAATACATAGTTAATATTCGGGTGATTATATATTCAACTTTTCCCTAATAAACTCATGCAATAAACAGTGTAGATAATTTTTAAAAAAATTCAAAACAAAGCTGTACTCAAATATCAATTCACTACGAAAGCTTTTGATATTTTTGAACCATTGGTGTTGCTAGGATCAGTCTTGAAATCTTACTTTCTGAATTCAATATTTTAAAGATTAGGTAATCATTTTGTCAGCTGAAAGAAAGTGCTAGAGCATTGCAGCACCTAGTAACTCCCTTTTTTCTTATTTTGAAAAAGATTGAAATATCTTGTACAACAACAAGAAGCATACAAACATCCTAGTTACTACAAATTTGGTCCTAACTCAAGTCTGATAAAAAAAAAGTGAGTTACTAGGTTTTGCCTTTTGACGGGAGACTGGAATACTAGTAGATATCAGAATCTGTTCACAACAGACACTGCCTGTATAGCACGTGCAATGTGTTCAGTAATATGAGGGTTGTGACAGTTTTTAAAATGACAAACTTAAAGCAGCTGATTGTCTAGGCATTTTTCAAACAATATCTAATTTTTCACTGCTTAATCTAAGCTCAAATGTATTCATATTGATTATTTGACATTTAATTAAGAAAAAAAAACACAAAAAAATGTTGACGGTAAATAATCATTGTGGCTTAGATTTAATCGGATTAAAAAGAGTTCCAGCAAAAAAATTGATCCAACACGTAAAGTTGTCACTGAAATTTTTGCATTATTATTAGCACATTGTGGCACGGGTTAATCGGATTTAAAAGAGTTGTCGAAAAATTGATCCAACACGTGAAGTTGTCACCAAAATTTATCAGATTAAGAATGGAAGGTTAAAATATAATCTTCCGAGAGTTTTATGAATAATTAATTTTATTAAACTTACCGGTTTAGCACTAAGTGGTGGTAGATGAGTGATGAAATCTGGTCGGTGTTTTAACTCAAACTCATTTGGTTGAGCTACCAGCACACGATGCTGGATTCCCTGTAAAATAAAGGAAAGAAATAACCAATGGCCTAAAAATGAAGACACACTATTAGAATGGTAACACAAAATTACCACAAAAGATACCATTACCAGCATATTAAGACACCCTAGCCAGAGACACCATCACCATATTGGTCAGGGGCCGCGGAGCCGGGGGTCGGGGGGTCTAGGGGGGCTTTAGCCCCGGCAATAATTTTTAATAGTGAAAATAAAATGTCGCCAAAAGCGAAAAAAAGGTTGGGGGGGGGGGGGGTATGGTCAGTAGCCCCCCCCCCCTAAATCGGGCCCGCTCTGCTGCACCTGATATTGGTAACACACCCACTGCCAATATAATTGGATACCATTACAAGAATAGTATGACACAGTGGCCAGGATGGTAAGACACATGGTCAGAGAGAAAAACATTATTTCCAGAATAGTATATGGAACATTTTCCAAAAAAGAAGGACACTATGACAAAACTATAAAGACACAGACACCACAACGAAAATTGTAAGACACCACAGCCAAATTGGCAAGAAATCATTGTAAAAATGATCAGAAACCAGGTTAGGTGACTATTGTCAGATATAAAGCACACCAGGCCCCGAGATCACAAAGCATTCTCAGACTTAAGTTGAAAATTTACTCAAATTTGTTCACCTTATTCTAACTAAAATACAGACCCTTAAAAAAGTTTTGTGGTTTTAATGTAAAAAAAACATCAATAAGTAACTATGTTCAAAGTTTTTGGGGTCTGCATCAGTGATTGAAAGTTGAGCAAATTCTCAACTTTAGGTCTGAGAGAATAGAGGGGATGGGATGGCCTAGTGGTCTAGAGTGCCATGCTTCGACCTCTAGCTGGCCGGCCACCTCTGGCTTGCGGCTGTGGTTTCAAGCCCTGTTGTGAGTGTATGCTCAATCTCATGGGTTTTCTCCGGGCACTCTGGTTTCCTCCCACTGCTAAAGACCCCTACGCGCCAGAGAATTATTGAAATTAAATTAAACCATAGTCCTGAAATGACCTAGTTGTGTTGAGTGAACGTTAAACCCCACCCCATTTCTCTCTCTCTCTCTCTGAGAGAATAGTACCAATGCCAGAAGAGTAAGACACCATTGTCAGAAGCATATGATTCCATTTCCAAAATAGCTGTAGCCCTATTTCTGAAATAGCTGTAGCCCTATTTCTGAAATAGCTGTACCCCTACGTCTGTAATAGCAGTAGCACAAAGAATTCCAATGGATAAAGTTTTTTCGTATAAACTTGGTGAATTCTTGCATATTGTTGGCGTTGTTTATTACAACAAAAGATAAAAGATAGACGAAGGGTCCGATACATTATATATGATTTAATAGACATGCTGATTTAATTAAGACTATTCACATGTGATGAGTATTAAAAAAAATTGGCTAAAACAGAAAAGAGTTCTAGTATATAACAATGTCACTTTAAAAGATGGTGTTAAAAAGCATCAGGAGACGACAGGTCATCTTCTCCCTTCATAATGATATTCTTGTGTGTATCAATGCACTAATAAAACCTACTTTTCTTGAATGCATCTAATCTGATTAAAGTACAGATCTATATTTCGTTTCATTTTTTTTTATACTTCGATGGCCAACACTACATAGAGATCTGACAATTTATAGTGGGAGCTCATGAGACGGGTGAAAAGAGTGGCTTTTGTCCCTATGATGTTAGATATTGATTAATCAATCAGCATTGGCGTTTCTAGTGGTTTACCCAAAGTTCGGTGCAACAAAAGGCCACGAACTCGCTGTAACAGACCGTTTCATTGGCTTTTCCTTCACATCATCCAGATAAATATAACAACTCTTTCAGATCCTAGCTAGTATAGTAAGATAAGTAAAATGAAATTAAAATAGGATCTGTTATTTAATCAGGTTGGCATGCATCACTTACAGGCTTTATTAGTGCAATCTCACTGCTCTTCTATATTGTTTGTTTTAATGTTATCTTCAATATTAGGATAGGTTGTTCAGCTTGTTCACTCAATCAATCTGATTACCTGGGTGTTTACCTCATTTCCTGATTAAACAATCAACATAATCTTATTGTATAATCAGTCACACTTCACTGCATCCAATTTACCATTGTACACAGAAACAGGAAATACAATTTAAAAGCTTCCAGATTAATCCAGATAACTAAATAGATGTGCTTTTCTGTTAAATAGGATACATCTTTATCATGGTATCAAGCCGGTAATGGGAGTAATATTAAAATAACTAACAATGTTTAGAAGAATTTAGTTCTGTGTTCTAAGTATGGTTTAGTAATGTGAGTAATGATTAATAAAGTGTATTTTGTAGAATGTAGTAGTGGTTAGTTCAGATTTATTATTTCAGTAATTGGCTTGATAGGGGTCTTTTGAAGTGGGAGGAAATAGAAAAACCCATAGAAAAACCATGAGCTAAGGCAGGCAATACTAGTTCCTGTCACATACAAGTGTAGGATGCAAACTACGCCACTTGACTCAATGGCAGACCTTTTGATCTAAGGCACATTCAGCCACCAAAAACCACAAGGTAGTTAGTAATGTCAAGTAAGGTGTGATTATAATGCAATTTTCAAATAGTGCGGCTAGTAAAGTTGGAGAGTAGTTGATGTTTAGCATGAGTAATGTGTAGAGTACAGTTAGTACTGTTGTCTATAGTATAGTTAGTGCTGTTGTCTAGAGTATCGTTAGTGCTTTTGTGTAGTGTATTGTTAGTGCTGTTGTCTAGAGTATCGTTAGTGCTGTTATGTAGTGTATTGTTAGTGTTGTTGTGTAGAGTATAGTCAGTGCTGTTGTCTAGAGTAGTGTTAGTGCTGTTGTCTAGAGTAATGTTAGTACTGTTGTCTAGAGTATAGTTGGTGCTATTGTCTAGAGTATCGTTAGTGCTGTTATGTAGTGTATTGTTAGTGTTGTTGTGTAGAGTATAGTCAGTGCTGTTGTCTATAGTAGTGTTAGTGCTGTTGTCTAGAGTAATGTTAGTACTGTTGTCTAGAGTATAGTTGGTGCTATTGTCTAGAGTATCGTTAGTGCTGTTATGTAGTGTATTGTTAGTGCTGTTGTGTAGAGTTTAGTTAGTGCTGTTGTCTAGAGTAGTGTTAGTGCTGTTGTCTAGAGTATAGTTGGTGCTGTTGTCTAGCGTATAGTTGGTGCTGTTGTGTAGTGTATCAGTAGTGCTGTTGTGTGGAGTATCATTAGTGCTTTTGTGTAGAGTACATAGGCGTGAATTGAGGGGGAGGCTTCCCCCCTTACAATCGGAAGGGGGGGACAAATACGTCTTTGTCCCCCCCCCCATGATTTTGATCATCAGAACAGATTTTAAGGTTTATATCCACATCTAACCACTGCCACAGTAATTGTTCTCAAGATATCTTCCTCATTAATTGTAGGTAGTCAATTTTTCCATATCATCATCATATTATCCCTAGTAACAGCTTTCATCAAAATTACACTGCTACAGTAAACTTTTCGTAGGCCAAATTATTATTTTAGTTTGGTAATGATAGTTTCCAGGGTTCATCGTTCCCTCCCCCCCCCCCCCACAAAAAAAAAAAAGAATTCTGACAAATCAAGCCCTTGGTAGAGTAGTGTTAGTGCTGTTGTATAGAGTATAATAATTGTTTAGTAATGTAGCGTAGATGTTTGTTAATAATGCTGAATACAGATTACATAAAACAACATACTACCGGGTATGCCTTTTAAGGAAGATTTAAGCATATCAGTGTATGGATAGAGAAAACAAGTATTAGAAAGTTGATTGTAATGTTTTGCTGCCACCCATTCAATTATAATGTTTTACATAAACCAAAAACTTACCTGTTTTATTGACATTATTATCTGTTATAATCCAATCAAACTACAATAATCCAGGATAATCCATTATCATTTAGAATACACTATCAACACTTAAAATGATAAACACAATATGTAAGTTATACCATCTTTAGTTTAGTTTGTCTGGAAAGAGACAATAAAATAACAGTAATTACCAAAACAAAATCATTATTGTTCATCTAGAATTTAATTATAAAGAACCATAAGACATCCCTAATGGACCTCTTATCTTATCTTATCTTACACATCATCATCATGAATGAAATCTACTTTTCGTATACAATAACAAATTGGAACACATAACCATATGATATAAGTTGCCTTAAATTTGGTATTCAATTCATTATCTTAAACAGAAATCAAACCTCAGTAACCTGCCCTGGTTACTTGATTTCAGATTTCAGCCCAAATCTATATGCTGTATTTAAATAGCTTCAATTATTTGATCTCAACTTTGTTTCCTCTCTATTGTCCAAATTTTTATGATGTCTTTGCTTGCAAGTTAATTAGTTTTCAAGAACTTTTAAGTTCTATTAAAATGTTTAATAGGATAATCTCCGATTATTATTACACATGCTTACAACTCCAAAATGATGTAATTTTAATCATACAGTAATACGTAATAATAGAAATTGAAATTAATCCCTGCTTATATATTTACCCTTATCCTTTTTACACTCACTCTGGTTTTCTATTTCAGCATGGTATTGACAGCTCAGTGTAAAATCTTTATACACGGGTTGCTATGGGGTGTTGTATATCTCTGGTCGGCCTTTCAGTGAGTAGTTGTATAAATAAGTTGACTGCTAGCGACAACAATAGATAAAAGATAGACGAAGCGTTTATAGAAATCAACACACCGTCAGATAATCTCTCTCTCACTGCTATTCAACTATTTATTATCATAGTCCTGCTTGTTCATTTTACCGCTAGATTAACCCAATAAGCACGTCTAGGTTAGTCTAGTTTTACAGGACTTTCGAGCAAATTAGCAAATAAGTTTTTACCGTTACACCGATTTGAATATAGGTATTACTCTTAATGTCAAGCTGAGAGATTTTCAGATTTTTTTAATGATAAAATCTTGAAAATACAATATCTTATTTACAAAAAAAATTCATAATTCCGGTACGGTCGGTCTATCTCAGAGAATAGAATGACACTAATAATGTTAATGCTATATTAAATTTTCAAAGAGCGACTGATGAAGAAACTAATTAAACGTCTTATTACATTAGTATTCCAGCAAACCGATCTGGCGAATTTGTTACATCCCAACAAAGTTAATAAATCTATTTATAGATGTCATAGCACGTGTAATTACCCACATTGTTAATACCTCTTTGCACTATCGATCAATTATGTGGCCATTTAAAAACGGGTTTTAATAAAACTTGTGTAAAATAAAATGAAATGGGGTTCAGCGCCCTATTGTTCTGCTCCAACTAGGTTAAGGAAGGCGGCTTATATCAGATAATTTTGGTATATGTTCGTAAGTTTAATTATATTTGGCTATCAGTTCGAAAAAAGTAGTTATTGATAACAGTGTTTCAATTAGCTCTCTTTGTCTCTTAAGTATGGAGTACCTCAAGGCTCTGTGTTAGGTCCATTTTCGTTTAACTTGCTCGATTTTCGAAATACGGAATATTTCCCCTAGCACTAAAATATTACAATGCTTGCCGTATATTGTTTAAAATATTGTATCGAACCTATTAGTGTGACCCTGGACGTCCACGTAACTTTTCCGATTTAACGGTAAAGGGTTTATAGGTGAGGGAAATCTTTCGTCTAGAACCACCATGGTTTACTTACTGGACAAGGATATACATCTTTTAAGACAAATTACATGAAATCAAATGGGGTTTAACGTCTTATTGTACTTAGACAAAAGAAAAGAAAAAAAAGAGCGGTAAGCACTGCATTTTGAAGATTCGAATACATGCACGAGGTGTCAACTGTAATATAAAACTATAGACATAGTTTGAAATGGATAAACAGGCGTGTAATTTATATTTATTTGACAACATTATGTATTTCATATGATGAAATATTTGCTGTCCGTCTATACACGGGATTTGATACAAACGGGACACCCATTGTCAAGCTTTAGTTGAAAATGTATCTTCCCGAATTACCATCTTATTCTTACCAGGATCTGACATTATGCAGTAGGCTTTCGTTGAAAATTTGCAGTTGTTTTAAACAGAAACATTGATGGGTGTCTTTCAATTTAATCCATATTTGCATTACCACTCCAGGTATCTTTCATTTTTACAGAGGTGTATAAACTCGTAATGTGTGCGCTATGAGCTTAAAATGAAGACTCACTGCAGAAAATGAAAAGACGTTTTATTTGATTATATTTTTTCATCATCATCATGGATATATTACACTATTTACAGAATATACTATAACCATATTAATATATATACAAACATAAAATCTGTAGGTTTACTCACCAATCAATTTAATATAAGAAAAAGAAGGAAGAAGGAAGGTTTCCATGGTAATCATAAGAATTCAGGTTGGGATCAGAGGTAAATAAATAATTCACCAATCTATTAAATAGTATTTCTAATTTTGATATGTTTTACATTAAATATTGTTTTTAATATTGTATTCTACTTTGTATTTCTTTCTATATTATATTTTTTTTCAACTATAATTGTTATGACAGCCATGGATGACCACATAAAAAAACATGTTTCAAAAGTCTTTCTTAAACATATTTTAGACCGTTGGAATATTATTACTTAAGAGACAAAACCACTTCAAGAAATAGAACCTTGGCACATACTTCTCAAAAATATAATTATAGGATATCAGCAACTTGCAGAACTATTTTTGAGCCATGAACAATTTTTAATTTTTTGAGAAATATAACAATATGTGTCTTAATATAAAGAACCTTATCCCTGGAAAAAATATAAACTGTTTGTCATTCCTCTGCAAAGAAAATGAAGTTGCATTGAAAATAACTGTTTTAGGTGGTTTTCAGACATACACTTTATACATCTGAACTGACCAGCAGCATAAAAAACTGTTGCAGAAGTGAAGTCCGAGTGGGGAACTAGGAAGGTGTTGCCCCCAGTGGCAGTCTGGTCAGGTGGTCAGCTTGCCCAATGGCAAGTTGGTCCCCGAGGAAAAGGGCCCCCTTAGACATTAGCCAAAAATAGGAACATTTTAATTACATCTTTTTGTTTTCACTTAAATATCTTTTGAAAATTTAATTTATTCATGTTAAAAATTAAATGATAGAATTGTAATGGCCCTCTTTGTATCCTGGTAATGAATATTCTCAGACCCAGTCCGCCACTGGTTGCCCCATGAAAGTTTGAAGACTGTGTTCCCTTCTCAGCAATAATCTGGTTATACCACTAACAAAAGATTTAAGATGTTTTCTCATTACTGTAAATGAACCAAATAAAATGTTTTGACAAGTCAAAATTAGTAAAATCAATGTCATTAACAGATGTTTTGCTCTCATTATGTTTCTGTTCAATAATTGATCAAATAAGTGATGACACTTTAGTATGTATGGTTATCATCAATGAATCTACATTTTCAAGAGAGCAACAAGGTTAACAAGACACACTAGTAATTACCATAGAAACAATACATATGCAGTATATATATAAGGAATTATCATCTTTTTCTATCAAAATTTCTATAAAAAATAATGATTACATGAACTATGCTAGTTGCTATTTTCAAGAAGACAAAGAAATACACAGTCTAGTTTTTAAAACTTATTAATAAAGCTCAACTTTCCGTTAAAACAATCATTATAATAAGAATATATAAGATGTTTATGATAATGTACAAATGGATAATAAAATTATCTTTCACAAATGACATAAATAAAGAATAAAATTCAGCTTTAAATATATTGTAATCATCTATGAATGAAAAAAGTAATCAAGGACCAGCTTAGCTATTATCCTTCAAACTCCATTTAAAATTTATTTTCTTTGTAACCGGGGGTGTTCCATAACTGACAAATACTTAACAAAATGTAAATGTTTAATGTGTACCAAAGTAGTCAAATTTGCTGGAATCATGTTGGACTTCACAACTGTTTTTGATTTAAGCTCTTGGGGTTTCTATTGAATCAGAATTTACCTTAATTACAATCTTCCCATGTGTATGCAATTTAATATTGAAGCATCAAATGAAGCACCATATTTTTGGGCAGTAATGATCAAACGCTTTGAGCTTCATCCAGGTAAAAATTATGAATATAAATTATTTCATTATAGAAAATATCATTTAATACAGGTAGGTTTTAATTTCCCATGTAAACTTTGACAGTGTAACACGTAATATTTGATTGTACATGTACATTTAATATAATTTATTGTTCTGCACTTTTAAAGAACTAAATATACATGTAGGTCTAATATCATTGACAATTTTTCAAATGATTGATTCTATCAAAAGATTTGTTTCAGAGAAAATTACTGGTTGTGAAAATTATTCCAATTTTCATTTATTTACATATAAATCTTGACAATCTGATTAAAATACAGGTTTGAATTTTGTTATGGTTTTATTTCAACTTTCGATGGCCTCATCTACAAATAGATCTAACCTGTTTTTGTAGGTGGCCAGGGGTCATACAGGTGAAACTTGACTGAATAACGTAGACTATTTATATTGAGCTTTGTTTCTTTAAATTCGTAACCACTCAATACACTATTTTCAAGGGTTATTCTCAATTATCAAACGATGTTTTGAAATTAAAGGCTATTATATTAATTAAAGACCAAAAACCCCAAGTTATAGGATACCAGATCCGAAGTGATAAGTGACCCTCAGAATGTCATGCACACCTTGCAAAAAGCTCAACATAACAGCCCAATCTCCAACACCAAAAAACGACCCCCAAATGAAACAGGATCTGTGTTTTAATCAGATTGAAATCAAAAAATAAATAACAACTGAAAATAAAAATATCAACTTATTGTTAATGTAACAAAACATAAAACATATAAATAAAACAAAGTAAACAAAAGTGTGTATGAAACATAGAAATTTGTAAAACAATCCATTCCCTTATATATCCCAAAACCCAATATCTAAGAAAATGGGGTCATGTGACTCTGTCTGGTGCTGCCATCCTTGATAATAGTCTGCAACATTCCTACTTATAGAGCACTAGTTGAACACGGTTATCGTTCAGGGACCACAAGGCACAAGATTTTACCACCAGGAATTCTTACGAGTTACATGTTGAATTTATCACATTTTAAAACATTTTAATACACTAAAGGTGAAAGCTCAACAATTTACAATGCTAAGTTACGAGGCTTATTTCCTCGACATTTGATATCTCTCTTTGACCTAACCCTTTTAAAAGTGTGCAACGATGAAATACTGTCTCTGAATTTGAGATCATTAAAAGTATTATACACAGTTTATTTGATAATATATACATATTCCTAACTAATTCACAATCCCTTAAAATCACAAACTTTTGGCACCAACAAAAAAAAGGGAAAGCACTCCAAAGATTAAATTAAAAGATTTGTATTTCAAATATTAAATCATATGTTAAATGATCATTAGAAGACAAACCTTTCTTCATTTTAATATCTATTTTATTTTGTGGACAAAGGGTTATAGCAGAGCAACTGAAATTAGGTTAATTGAGTACAGTGCCTCAAACTATATTCCTGAAAAGAGGGTAAGCTTATGTAATTGTAATAATATATTTAATAGGGCCTCTGAAATCAACAGCGACTCTGACTTTCACAATCACAGATAAACAAAAATGATCACAAAACATTTAGGCTTAGTCTTTCTTCGGGAATATAGGCAGACACAAAGGTTAAAATAAACTAAGATTCAAAATCTGAGGTAAAATTTGGGACTGTTTTAAACTTCAAAACAGATTTCAGTTTATAATAATTAGCACTCAAGTCTCTTCAAAATCAATATTTCCTATGCACAATTTTCAAAATTAAGATTAGCAGCTATTCTTGGACGGCGGCCTTTCTGGCCCCTCGGTGGAGTGTGTTTCTGTTTTTGGTGTTGATCAGATTTGGGTGTTTTGGGTGTAACAGGTTTGGTGTTTTGTGGTCTGTTGCTGACCGTCTTTGTTTCTTCTGTAGACATTCTAGTTTCACTAGTATCAGCAGTTGCACGGTGTTCTCCAGAATTTTGACGTTTTTGAGGAGTTTTCTGATTTTTTGTTACCTGTAGACAAAAAACCAACAATATTCAAATATAAAATGTTAGATTCCTAAAAGGTAATCAACAGTTGATAGAGAGATTAGGTGGACACTTGACTGGTCAGTTAATTTACATGTCATAAAGTTCCAATTTATACTTAAAAATATATGTTACATGAAAACTATAAATTGTATTTATTGCAAATTCTTGAAATTTCTATATAAATTGGGTAATGCTTACAATTGTTGCACAAAAAAATCTTGCTTATGCCTAAATGCATTAAAATTTGACTGATACATTATTTTTACAGAAAAAGTTTGGAAACAATTTGTGTGATCTGGTCCCCATGCACTTACTATTTCATTTTTAACAACATTATGTTTGGTTTACCTGTAGTGGTATAAAAGGATTTGAAGTACTATCTGATGATGAACTAATATCTACATTGTTTCTAGGGTTACTGTCTCTATGGTTACTATGCTGGTCTCTATGGTTACTATGCTGGTCTCTATGGTTACTATGCTGATCCCTCTGATTGTAACTTGCATGTTGGTTGGGTACAGTGTGAATAAGAGGGTTGTTACCAGGATACTGATTAGTTGGTGGTCTCTGGTTAAAGTTTACTCTCATGTTAAAGTTTCCCATTTGTCTATAACCCTGTGGATTAGGATATCCTGGTTGCTGGGCAAATGGATGTCTTGGAAACACCTGCATGTGAAATGGATGAGGCATCTGATTCCCCATTTGGTTTCCCATTGGTTGCGCTGGAAAAAGAAATAAACAAATATCATTTCTGCAAAAGATGGATAATTCAGAAAAACTATATTTAAAAACCCTTTGCATCTACATGTAGTGCAAACTATTGAGGTATTAGTGATGACCCCCAGGTCGTGTGGACTGGTGCCACTTCTCAACTGAAAAGTTCACACAGATAGTCAATTTCAAGCATTGATAGGCAAAGTAAAAAATTTCCCTTTCTTAAAAAAACAACATTTCAATAATTTTTTATCCCGATTTTAACAGTATATGACTTACCCCCTGGTGATACAGGACTAAAAGCAGAATTTGGAGAAAACAATTGTCTAGTACCTTGATTACCATGGAAACCAGGAAACCTTGTAAAAGCAGCTCCAGCTCCTCCCTTGTTCAAAGAACAATAACAGAAATTAGGCAGAATAACTAAACCAAGATCAGGATGTACATAAAGATAAAATACCGAATTCACAACCAACTTTTCAAGAATATCAAGAAACAGGAAGTAAAACCAACTTTTCAAGAATATCAAGAAACAGGAAGTAAAGCCAATGGACAAACATTGCATTAATTTTACGCTGATAAATATCATTTAATAACAGAATTGTCTGTAAATTGACATGTTCCACTTACCATTCTTAATAGCGCTATACTAGCAGCACTGGCTCTAGCCTCTTCCTTTGTAGCACATGATGCACCATTAAATCGTCCCATATTTGGTATGGTTACAAATACTTGGTGACTATTCTAAAATATAAATTGATCAGTCATACAGAACGGTTCAGGGTTTTCATTAAAAAAATGGTATATGTATTATCTTGATCAATTAAACAGACAAGCCAGAAAACTTTTCAGATACATGTCAGAAACCCTGACAACTCATTCATCTGACTAGGTCAAAAATAGTAGTAAATTAAATGCAATCTTTTTTCTTTGTAAATGTCAATGTATACAAAGGACCTTGTTTTATTGTCCCTTCCTAATGAATATATATTGTACCGCATTCCTCCAACACCGACAAGGGGAAACCATGCTATTATAGAAGGGCATACACCCTGCAGTGTTCTTCATGAGGGAAATTTGGAAAGGACAGTGGAGTTTCTGGGGTTCTGTTATGTTCATGTCTTTATGAATATAGGATCTCGCTCTTTCTTTCCATCCAAACGACTAGACGTTGTTGGAGAGAGAGAGAAATGTGGCTTATCGTCCACTCGACACAAACTAGGTCATTTCAGGACTAACATATGGTTTAATTTTATTTCAATAATTCGCTTGCGCATAGTGGTCTTTAGCAGTGGGAGGAAACCGGAGGACCTGGAGAAAACACATGAGGCTGGACAGGCGACCCTAATCCTTGCCATGTACAACCGGGGATTCGAAACCCTGGCAGTAGACTCAATGATAGGCTTTATGATACAGCACGTACAACCGGGGATTTGAAACCACGCCAGTTGACTCAATAACAAGACTTTATGATACAGCACTCACGCTTACCATTCAGCCATCAAACCCCCAAGACATTGTTGATAATACTTACTTGGCCGATTGTATTAATATCATATTTAGGTGGTTGTTTGAACATTGTAACACACAGATTATGCAAATCTTCTACCGGTTTTCTGTAATACAATAAACAAATGATATTATTAATCAAACATAGTGGAGTTTATTATAGCCGATTAACCGTATAGGATCATGAAATGAATCAACAAGGAGCATTGTATACAAAACTATGGTCAAAAGCATTTCAATGGAATCACAAAAATAATTAAAATCTAAGTAATGTATTATTAGCAAGGGACATACACTAGAAAATTGGTATGGTTTAACTTGGAGTATATAGCCCTAATTTCTCTTCTGTGTTGAATTATTCATAACAATACTTTAATTTCGGCTCATAATGATAAAACTAACACAACAACCATTTATTATATTGAAAAGGAGAGAGAAATGTGGTTTAAAATCCACTCGACACAAACTAGGTCATTTCATGGGGCCAATTATATTTCAATAATTCACTTGCACGTAGGGGTTTTAGCTGTGAGAGGAAACCAGATGACTCAAGAAAGATTGGACAGGTGACCTTACTCCTTGTCACATACAAGCAGGGAATCAAAAACCACACCACTTGACTCAATGACAGACCGTATAATCCATTGAATCATAAGCAGCATTCGGTAACCATGCGTGCCCCCCCTCCCAATTTATATTGAATGCAATCACTGGTTGTTATAGCAACAAGTACTCTTTTATCGCTATAGGAGTTTATTCCCAGGATAATTTCCATTAAAATTTCCAATAATAACAATAGCAGCTGCATCAATAATTGTTATATAGAGAATCTCCTACGAATCATTTTTGATATCAAAAAAGACGAGTAGGAGATTCTATTTATCACCAAATTCTTACATGCAGAAATAAATAAATATAATTCTTTGCTATAGATTTCATTTCTACTGAACCTGAATATATTATGACGTAGTGATACATCAATTTTTTTTACAACAAAGTCCTTTATATTGACCCAGTGTTTCCATCAAGATCAATTAAATGAAAATAGTTTATTTTTAATACGAAAGAAATAAGTTTTTAATAAAAAATGAAAATACCAAAAGTAGTTCCTTTTTGATATCGCAGTAGATTGTGAAATTTATCACACAAGCGATATGTACTGTAGAATGTATTATTGGGTGATAAATAATATTTACCTTGTATTATGGGATGTATCAGTAGGGTGTCTAGATTGTGACTGGTTATGCTGATGACTAGAATGATGTGAAGGAGCTTTGTTTCTATTAGATGTTCCTTCTTGTTGCTGTGATGGGGACACAGAACTTTCTTTAGCACCTAAAATAATGCACCAACCTTTCAGTTTTTCAGAGTTTTACACAAAAGCCGAAGTTTTAATGATTTTTTATAAGTATTATAAATACAATGTTTAAATTTCTGTCAAAAAATTTCAGGCCATAAGATAATACATAAAAACAGATCTGTAACAATAACATAACTTTGTATTCAAAATTGTTCATGTTCTCCTTATAAAGAAGTTTAACTTAACATTTCGTCGGTGAAGTTGCAAAAGGCCGTAAATTGGGTTTTTGAAGAAAAATGTTTTTTTGCATTTCTGTTTTCCTCATCGCATGGCACGTCTTTTTATCTAATAATCGTATCTCTAGTCCAATCGAATAATTTTGTATGATCATGTGTCTATTTGTCGTATGATCATTGGAGAACATTTTTAAGTGTAAAAGTCGTATCTGCAGAAAAATTATCATAAAAGTCTGCTTAAAGAGAGATACGACATTTTGTTTTGAACGTCCGAATTGTATTTAATAATTGTAGTTTTTAGTCTCTCCTGTAAAGTTAGGAAAAAAGAAGATACAACCTTTTGCAACTTCACCAACGATTTTTAATTTCGACTTATAATCTTACACCCATTTATATCTGACCAATAACATCTTTTATAATCAGTTATTGTGTTGAATAAAAAATAAAGAAACACTACTCACTATCAAATAATTCTTTCAATGATAACTGTGTTCCATAAGATTTAGGATTAGGGAGTGCAGAACTATCAGGAGGGGATTCCCCTAAAGAACTGGTAATATGCTGTTTTAAATAATCACCAGTATTCTGTAAGATATAAAACATACACCCATGTCAATAAATTAACTTTAATAAATCTCTAAAATAAACTCTTTCATATTTGGCAATATTTGTGAAACAAGTGTGGGATTTATGATGGTTTGGGTTTGTCTGAGAAAGTTCCTCAGGAAGTTCCTGCCTGGTTTGCCCATATCAGTGATGCATGACTGTTGACTAATGTAAAAGTGTCTTGTTGTCCGGATTGCATGAAAAACTGAGGTTTCAGTGTAACACTGTATACTAATGGCAGAACTTTAAATGGCAGCTTTTTAAGATTACCAACTGCACAAAGAACATGAGCAATGTACACATGTCAACGTAGAAATTCTCTGCATATTCTAAAATAGCGCAATTTGTAAATTGTACTTACTTCATTTGGTGAAGAACCTAGAATTTCTGTCTGTTTCGCACTATCAGCTGCTAATGACAGGGAATTAAACTGGGATGAAAACTCATCACTGACAACAACCTTTTTATTTCCCACACTATCAAACAATCTATTCAGATCTATTTTAGTACTATTTGATACAGGATTAGAATTGTTTACGTTAGGTACGCTATCACTAGATTTCTCAATTGACTTCACATTAAGAGAACCAGCAGGAGGAGTTAACTTATTCAAGGCTTTAGCTGCATCTATTAGTGATGGGCCTTTGTTTTCTTCGGTTTGGGTAGGGGGCTCTACTGTAGTTGGTTTCTGTGGAGATTTGGCTTGAAGTTGTGACCACATATCAGAAAACTCAGAATCAGAAGTAACATTCCAAGATTGTTGCTGAAAAAGGATAAAATTAAAGTTTAGTGAGAGGGTTTAATGTCCATTCAAAACAAAAGATCATCTTGGAACTAACATATGGAGTATTTTTAAGTGCAATCCTAAGACCTGGAAAGTACAGCGTCTAGACATTCAGATGGGATAGAAAGCTACAGCACTGTGTACGTGTTTGCGTTCATGTGAAAGAACCCTTGAAATTTTCAAGTACATGCAAAACTCTGTCTTTATTAGTTCAGTCCGGCGTGATTTCCCCTTGTCAGTGATGCAGAAGGAGGGCCTGACAAGGACAGCTGCCTAGTCGTTCGGATGATAAGGAAAACCGAGATCCTGTGTACACATTGGAGTGCACGTAAAAGATCCCTTGGCAGTTGGAATTCGATATAAGAGTAGACTGTAGTGCCGTTGCCCGGGCAAAAATTTCTCTCATAGCACATATCATCTAGAATCTAATACACGTCAAGAATGTGTTAAATACCGTCAAGATTCTTCAAAAACCGTCTAGTTTGTGCTACCGTGTAGATTTAGAAAAACGTTCTAGTTTTGACATCGATCGTCTACTTTTGGAAGGTGTTTAGTTTTTATACAGGACCTAATTTCTCGTACGTTGTCGAGAAATGAACAGTGTTTAATAACACAAGACATTTAGATTTTACTCCAAATTACTACTTTACCGAGAGCCGTATATGTGGTTACGATTTATGTGGTTACAATTTATAGAAAAAAAGATTTTAAAAATATTCACTGATACAAGTTCGTCATCGTTTTATTCTTTCTGTCATTCATATAATATCCATGATGGCTGTACGCGCATCAAACAACGATAATTGTTCATTGGTCTCAACGCGGGAAAATTTACAGTAGCTATTGGATAACAGCACGTATAAGCAACCGTATTTGCATATTGCATAAATATACTATTTATAGTATTATTAAATTAGCTGGAATTATTTTTAATTCGATCGCCTCAAGGACCAACGTAGTGCCATATTTTGGATATTATATGAATGACAGAAACCACAAAACGATGACGAACTTGTAAAAGAAGCTTACTTTACGAGAACGACGTATTCACAAAAAAAAACCACACACAATGGGCTATGGGTTTCAGTCTACGAATAATGCAACCGTCGCTTGGGACTGTCATTATAATTTAGGTTATATTATTTGAACGACTGCCTGCTATTGTCTATATCAATCCCAAATTCCACATGTCACATGACTCGGTTCTGTCTGAAACCATATCGCTCACAGACGTGTACATGTAATTACTCCACCGTCGCATGGATACAGTTCGTCAGCAGTCATAAATGTCGGTTGTAAGATTCTTTGAATAGCCGCAACCTATTGTTTAATTAATCCCCTAATCCAGACACATGGCCGGGTTTCATCCGAAACAACACCTTCCACGTTAATATGGATACGTACACTATCCCTATAAACCTCAGAATGCCTCGTTCGGCATTTTTGTTCAAACGAGGTAAAAAAAATGCCTTGTTGTCTGCAGTTCCAAAACAAGGTATTTTAAATTGCCCTTTTTTGGAACGAGGTATCTTGTTCAGAATGAGACTTGGTAAAAAAGCCTCGCTTCCTAACCATTTTTTTTTAAAAGATAGTTATTAGCGCTATTTGCTATCAGCGAATTTGTAAAAATTAAAATTTATGTTATTTAATACGAATATAAACAAGTCCAAACTATGATATTATAATCAGGGAAATAGGAAAGGCAAGAATACACGCCATAGTTGAAGATGTAAAACTATTGAAGACACATAGCTACCTTGCCTTTATTGCCCAATTTATTGCCCAATCAGGTTTAGGTGTTAAGTAAAAACTGTGGTGTTGTGGAAGCTAAATTGGGGTTGTAAATTAATCATGGTAGCTGTGTGTTTTACACCTCCAACTAACTATCGCAGACAACAAATTAGTGTTTATCTGATCTAAATACAACGAATAATCCATTCTTATTATTAAAAAAGTATTAAATTTCATCATTATTTCCAATACGCCAGTTTATATTTTATATTTATTGTAAAAAAATAACTTGACCATAGCATTGACTGTTTCTGTTGATACCCCATAACATTGCGCAAAATATTATTGGAGCAAAGTCATATAAACGCACAGCGATAAATTTGTCGGCTTTATACCAATTGTCAATTAAATGGGAAATTTAATTAAAACCAGACCCGAGGCTAGCGGCTCGCCCCCCTCCCCCCATGGCCGTTCCTGTCGGAATTTTTCTGTCTGCGTCGGAAAAAAATCTCTGGTTACCTATGCTCGCATTTTCACCGGGAGAGAGTTTTAGTACGACATATCCTCTCAAATTCGGCCGGGAGATAGTTAATGTCGGCTGGAAACTCTTAATTGTCCGACACATTCGCCACCTGCATGTCATAGAGGCCTAAATTCCCTCTCACAGTTTCTAATTTTCGTGCTCTCCCCTCCTCCTGCTTACGGCAGTCGGCGATGACCTTCGTTCATTAATTTTTTGTTGTCGGAAATTTATCTTCCTCGCCCCCCTATGTCGGCTAAATTTTGATTTCTGGCTTCGGGCCTGATTAAAAAGTTTAATTATGAAGACAGATGGGTATAATTATGCGAAAATAATTTATGGTATGGTGTGTATTCTTGTCTTGTCTATATCTCTGATTATAATATCATAGTTTGAACTGGTTTTATTTTAGTATTAAATAACATAAATTTTAATATTTACAAATTCGCCGACAGCAAATACCGCTTATAACTATCTTGAAATTTTTTTTTCCACGCCTGGTTCTTAACAAAATACCTCGTTCCAAAAAAGGGCAATTTAAAATACCTCGTTTTGGAACTGCAGACAACGAGGCATTTTTTTAAACTCATTTCGGCAAAAATGCAGACTTGCATACTATTTCAATTTTATGCTGCACTACGCAAAACACGGTATTATTTCGGTCCTTGGGAACAATACTATAAATAGTATGCTTATGCAATATGCAAATACGGTCATTAATAATGTGTGTCGTTAGCCAATAGCTGTTGTAATTTTCCCCGCGTGTAGACCGTCTTTAACCAATGAACATTTATCGTTGTTTGATGCGCGTAGTAATGTACTTCAGCCATCATGGATATTATATGAATGACAGAAAGAATAAACGATGAAGACGTTGTATCAGTGAATATGCAAATACGGTTATTTATAATGTGTGCCGTTAGCCAATAGCTGCTGTAAAATTTCCCGCGTGTAGACCGTCTTTTACCAATGAACATTTATCGTTGTTTGATGCGCGTACAGCCATCATGGATATTATATGAATGACAGAAAGAATAAAACGATAACGAAGTTGTATCAGTGAATATTTTTTAAATCTTTTTTTCTATAAATTGTAACCACATAGGCCTATACGGTTCTCGGTAAAGTAGTAACTTGGAGTAAAATCTAAATGTCTTGTGTTATTAAACACTCTGTTCATTTCTCGACAACGTACGAGAAATTAGGTCTTGTATAAAAACTAAACACCTTTCAAAAGTAGACGATCGATGTCAAAACTAGAACGTTTTTCTAAATCTACACGGTAGCACAAACTAGACGGTTTTTGAAGAATCTTGACGGTATTTAACACATTCTTGACGTGTATTAGATTCTAGATGATAATGGTAGTTTATTACCTTTTTTCGTAAAAACTTGTAGATTCCCGCCGGTCCCTAGTGTTAGGTGCATTATAGTAGGACGTTAAAACTCCATTTCATTCATTCATTCATTATTAGTTCAGCCTGTGCAGAAAACTAGTTTGTTAATCCCATTTCATTTCCTTCAATTTCACAGAGCTCCTAATTTTTTATTGTACAAATATTTTTACTAACCGTTATTGGTTCAATTTATAAAAGACAAGTGTTTTTACCTGTGATCTACCTCTACTATTACCAGCAAGATCTGCATAGGTTTTTCTTGGTGGTGCTCTGTGGGCAGAATTAACTTTTGGTGTAACAAACTGTGGATGGCTTCCACTTGGAAAATCAACATCATATCCTTCATTATTAAATATCTAAAAAAAAAAGACAGGCACAATCAAATCAGAGTCACCAATGTCTTTAAAAGATATATTATTTATGCAATGTAAGGTGTAGACTATAGTCAGCGTTAAAAATTAATGGTTGCCAAGTCGATTGACGTTCACAAATAAGTTGGACATTTTGTGAGTGGCTATTTTTGTCAAAACCAAATATTTTTAATTGTGTTTAAAAACACTTGAATCATAGAGAAAGTCTTGTATATTAACTTTAATGGGTTTAATGTCCATTTAGGTCATTTAGGGACTAACATATGGTTTAATTCTATTTCAATAATTCGCTTGTGTGTAGGGGTCATTAGAAATGGGAGGAAACCAGGTGATCTGAGAAGTCTCTGCTGTATTTCTCATTACCGTATATAAGAATCCTTTGGCCAGTTGAAATTATCAGAGTTTATAGTGGGGATTTTGCTACTTTTTAGATTATAAAAAGTTCAAAAGGCCAGCAAAAATGATACGATTAGAATAACATGAGAGATTGTGGTGATGTAGTGATATATTTAAACCTATACTGAAGAGAGTTGTTACATAGTTCAGCCTATTTAATTTACACTGTTTGGTTTGGTTTAAAAGAGATAATACACACATTCAGGAAAATAACCATTTTACCATTGGTACTAATCGTGTACCATAATGCCCTTCAGTCCCAGTTGTAACAAAAGACATGAGGGACAAGGCTAGACACATTGTACCAAATCAAACGGCGTATGTAAACTGGAATAACCAGATGCTAGAAATTTGGATTCGATTGAGACTGCTGGCTTATTTCGCCGAACATAGCTGATTTGAAATTGGAGTAAAAAAGGAAACCATTGAATGTAAATCAGTTTATATACATGTTAGCAATTTAGCTCCTTATCAAATAAGCAGGCTGGATGTATTATTTATATCAGAAACTGTCATCTAATAATAGTGAAAACAACCACCAACCTTGACCTGCCTGTTATCCTGACCTCTGTTTCCACCTTGACCTTGGTTTGAATTACCCCAGGCATTCCGCGGAGAATGATTGTAGCCCTGCTGATTGTTATCATAGCCTTTACGTGGATAAGAATCAGACGACCTACCACCTCTATTTGACCCCTCGGAATAACGAATACCATATTTGACGGGTTGATTGTCTCGATGTCTTGAATTATTTTCCGATTTGTTGGTGCCTGAAGTTTGGTCTCGTAAATGTAATTTTCCCTTCTCTTTCATGTCACCATAAGTTAAATTAATCATTGTAAAACATGGAACGCGATAACCACGGTTCTTGGAACATCTAAAACAAAACATTAAAGATACGTTATGGAAGATTAGATAAAGAGCTTGAAGTTCTCACTATAATAGTTAAAAACTAGATAATGTAAAGGGAATATGCTGAATAAGCCACAAAAACCACATTTTAAAATTACTGTTGCTTCAATTGAACCTCAGATTGAATTCAAATCTGTTTAAAATTGGGTCCATTAGATGGCAACGAGAGTTGATTATGGTCTTTTCATGTTAATAAATGTCTAATTAATAGTTTATATACAGGCCTAAGAATGACCTGCAATAGGCAGATATATAGCTCTTGAATAATGCCTGTATAAACAAACATTACTTATTTTATATAACCATATTTAATTTTGCTGTTAAAGTAGCCAACTCTTGGCAGTTGCAATTCCAAAATGAGGTTGTTGAAAGGCTGCTCCCTGTTCACATTTTTAATCTCAAAAGACCAAAGTATTGTATTCATGTTTTATTTTAACTGTTAGAAATAAATTTTGCATCAATAAAGTAAATCAAAATTAATAAGGTCAGGATTTATTGTCTGGAAGGTTCGGAACGTCAGAATTGCAATAGAATGACAACAAAATATTCTTTGTGACTCATGTGAGTAGATGTTTCATGTGTTGTGATTGTTTCCTGATATTCTTGGGTTTTCATGACTGATTTTTTAAGAGAATGACATAATTCTATTCCAGAAAGCACAATGGAAATGAAATAAAATGGAGTTTAACATCCTACTGTTCTGCTCCAACTAGAAAACTCAATGGAGTGCCTCAATAATGCTAGTTGAATCTTAAATGAATGGTTGTTATTTTCGACCCGGATGAATATTGATTACATACCTAACTTCAATACCACCAACAAATTCTTCATCAAACACAACATCATATAAAACATCCATTTCTTTTTCTGCTGGATGTACACCGACTACTGTACCGCGTAAACCAAATGGTACCGCATAACCTTGTTTAGATATCACTATTCTATCATATAGTTCAAATCTAGCATTAGGATCGGGCATTATAGGTCCTAAACTAATGATTGGCTGAAAACAAAAAGCAAACAAAATATAATAGAGAGAGAGAGAGAGAAATGGGGTTTAACGTCCCCTCGACAGAAACTAGGTCATTTCGGGATTAACATATGGTTTCATTTTATTTCAATAATTGGCTTGCACGTAGGGGTCTTTAGCAGTGGGAGGAAACTGCAGGACCCAGAGAAAACCCACGAGGTTGGACAGGCGACAAAATATAATAAAACTATATTCCACCAAAGCACAGAAAAATCCATAATTAAATGAATTGAAAAAAATAGATTTAGATTACTGGTACCCAACATTAACTCTTCAATAAATGTGATATTTTGACTTAAACCTGTAAAGTAATCATGATGTACTGACTTATCAGTACAATAAACATGACATCTTTACATACATACCCTATACAGTAGATGTGATATTTTGACTTATGATACAGCGTGTACACAGTAACCATTCCGTCATCCAATTCCCCTACCCTGTACAGCAAATGTAATTTTAACTTACCCTGTATAGTAAATGAGGTTTGACCTGCATCTTAATACATCTCTCTTTCTTCTTGTTTAATTCCTGAATAAAAACAATTAGTAATAAATAAAGCCGGAACCATATTCTCATCAACTTAAACTTCAGGAATAAATGAAAATGTAACTTAATGTTTCGTAAAAGAAATCTGCTATCTATTTTCTGTTATTGCAAAGTCACAAACCTCGAAAACACCTCAGAAATAGAGAGAGAGAGAGAAATGGGGTTTAACGTCCATTTGACACAAACTAGGTCATTTCAGGACTAACATATGTTTAATTTTATTTTAATAATTCGTAGTTTGAGGAAGCCGGAAGACCCGGCGAAAACCCACAAGGTTAAACAGCGACCCTACTGCTTGTCACATACATCCGGGGATTTCGAAACCACCCCAGTTGACTCAATAACAGGCTGTATGATGCTAACCATTCGGCCATTTAACACCCCACCTCAGAAATAAGATTCTTGTCATTTAATAAAAACTTACATGTACTCTTGATGCTTCTTCTTCTATGGCTTTTACTATATGTTCATCTACCATATCTGAACCGGATTTAATAGGGGCCACAGAGGAACAGGGTAATGCTTTGATAAATGCTTCAAGCTCCTTTATCTTCTCACCACTAAAACATAAATGTATGATGCTAAGTCATTCAGGACATCTTCGGATTTTCCAATCGAACACTATGTTTATTTCTATATTCATTTTCATGGAATAGGAGAGATTAAAGAAACTATATAATCCATGTGAGCAATGAAACAGAAAATACAAATAGTAATATACATGTAACTGTCTAGAAGTCCCACCGTTGAATCATCTCCCATATTGTATGGTGTAATATCGACCATAATTCAACCTAGTTTACTTCTGGATCTTTAGATAGTTCCATCATTTTGTTTACTCAATCTGACCGATTGTATGCCGTGATTGAGTTTTCTAAATCGATGTAATCAAAGTTAACCTACCAGTTATCTCCAAATATTTCATGAGCTGAGTACATATCACTGCTATTATTATCACTGTTAGAGAGAAAATCACATAACTCTTGAAATCTGAAATAAATTTGTAATAATTCAAAAATTGATTCACGTAATGTAAAGTGACAAAAGTTTAAATAATCAACAAAAGAAAGAAATAATAAACAATATAGACATGGATTCTAAAGAGAAATATCAATGATCTAAAACAAAACTATTAAACCTTGTAATGTTATATTATATTTAGAATGATCAGTTTTTAACTGGAAACAAATACAAATTAGATGAATTCAGGTGATTATAAATAATTATCAAACAAAGTTATGTTATTGAATTAATGTTCAAGAAATTAGTGCTAAATACAGAAGATTAAATTGTGTTAAAACCAGAGATAAGTATAGTTAGAGCTAGATTTAATTTCAATATTTTACTGTAGGCAAAATGACGACTTACTTCTCTATATATTTTCCTACAGTATCCACAGCTTTCTGGGAATACAGCCAACCATCTTCAGATTTCTTTGTATAACCAGGAACTTCCATTCCTCTTTTCGAAAACTTCAAATTCAAGCCAATATTAACTTTACCATTACTGGGGTTATCAGGAGAGCCACGTTGTAAGAAAATAGTTCCAGTTATCCGTGACAAGAAATGTGTATTAATAGCTAGTCTCTGTGCAGCAACAAAACCTGGCATATAACTTGAAGATCCCTGAAGAATAAACATAACGCCAATAGAAAATATAGAAAAATCAGATAAAATATTTTTAAATCTGATTAAAATACTGATTTATATATTTCATTTCACTACATGAAGATCTGATCGGTTGTTGTGGGAGGTAAGGTCAGGGGTCATACGAGAAGCTATTGACTCTTTGACATCAGACATTTGATTAACCAATCAGTGGGATACCCTCAGTTCTGTACACTGCACACCAAGAACTGGCCACAATGACTGTTTCATTGGCTAATCCCTCACATAATTCAGATCCTAGTGTACTAAAGACAAAGTAATTTCTGCAGTCCCAATTGGATTACTTAAAATGCTTTCATCTTTAGCATTAGAAATAAAGGCTACTTGGCTTTTTTCTTATCCATTTATACAGCACTTGTTCATTAATTTTATGAATTCGGAATTAATTTCACTGCTAAATTTAACTTTATCATGAGTTGAACTGTTGTATCTCTATTGTATTTTATGTAGTATGTTATCACTCACCTGTTGACCCTGTAGTATTATTTCTATATCTGGTTCTACTAATATAGTAAAATTCACTCTAACACGACCCTCACCAGTATCTACTTCTACAACCTACAAAATTACAATCCATATCAACAGTTAACAGAAAGAGAGAAATTTTGTTTAACATCTGCTCAAAACAAACTAGATCCTTTCGGCAGTAGTGTGGGATAAAAAACCATTCCACTTGACTCAATGATTTAAAGTACAAAGCACATGCGTTGGACAATTTGGAAGCCCTCACTTCAATAGTTGAAGCAACATAATATAGTCCATTACTTCATTCAATTTGTAACTAATTTGGTTACACAACAGACAATTTGTAATTAATTTGGTTACACACAACTTGTAACTGATTTAGTTATAAACAATTTGTAACTTATTTGGTTAAAAACAATTTGTAAATGATTTGGTTAAAAACAATTTGTAAATGATTTGGTTAAAAACAATTTGTAAATGATTTGGTTAAAAACAATTTGGTACTGATTTGGTGCAATTTTATGGTTTCAGCTCGCCTTTTTTATTTCAGCAACTTACCTGACCCTGACAGCCATAATGTGGTGAACCCAACATGAATACAGGTGATTCAGCAGGGAACAGTTCTTCCATTGTCATAAACTGACAGAAAGCTGGATCATGAACAGATATATTCTACAAACATACAAAAACATTTTGATTAAAATTGTATGTTTTAAAATATATTTTTGTTCGTAGTCATTTTGAAAGTATGTGGACTAGTGTATGCTTCAGGTAATAGTAAATACATTTTAATTTAATAAACTAGGGTTGGAATGAATTGAAACTTCCAGGAAAATACTGAATATAATAAATATTACTGATTGCGGACTTGACAGACGTCCTCACAATCTAAATGAACCAAACAGTGAATCATTACCTGTATTGTAGCTTGATAAGCAAAGGCTACTGGTTGAGTGGAGAATTGTTTTTCTAGAGTTATCTTCCCATGTGAACCACAGGCATACTTTCTTCCAGCCATAGGACAAGCATTTATTATGAGGGATGTGATACCTACATTCACACCATGACGATCATGGTATCTGTGTAAAAACAAAAAAAACAAAAAAAATAAATAGTACATCATTCATAGGGGTCTTCTCTACTTTGCTTAAGTATGTTGATTGTTAGAAAAAAAGATATTTTCAGATAAGATTCTACATTCTTTCCAGAACAGTACAAAGAGAGTGAGAGAAATGGGGTTTAACGTCCACTTGACACAAACTAGGTCATTTCGGGAGGAAACCGGAGGATCAGGAGAAAAACCACGAGGTCGGACATGCGACCCTACTTCTTGCCACATACAACCAGGGATTCGAAACCATGCCAGTTGACCCAATAACCATTCAGCCATCCACCCCCCTGAGAGTAAAAGGGTGAAAGCATAGTATTAGTAAAGATAGTATACCTTTCTTTAATATTATCTACAGTACGGTAAAATATCTGAGCTTCATCCCTCGTTAAATCCTGTACTCTTCTCTCATATCTTGGACTTTTTGATTTCTTTCCTTTACTTGGACTTTCTTCCACCAGATCATATCTAAAAGAAGTAAAACAACAGATACAGTATGTTCAACACATTTAAAATACAAGTACTTTAATATTGTTTCAAAATGCTTCAAAACAAATATGAAGAAATTTGTTAAAAACAAAAGCAAATATTGTAACCTGTAGACTTGTAGACAGGGGTGACAGCATAATACGTCCATATTAAGGGTATTCAAAGGAGAGAGAAATGGGGTTTAACATCCACTCAACACAAACTAGGTCATTTCAGGACTAACACATGGTTTAATTTTATTTCAATAATTCACTTGAGCTTAGGGGTCTTTAGCAGTGGGAGAAAACGGGAGGAACCGAGAAAAACCACGAGGTTGCATGACATCCCTACTCCATGTCACATACAACCGGGGATTCGAAACCACGCTAGTTGACGTAATGACAGGCTTTATGATACAGCATTGCACATGCTAACCATCAGGCATCCAACCCCCCGTATTCACAGGAAACATTTATAGTAAATACTTGTGTTTCAGGATTATCAAACATGCATCAGCATTAATTTGTGTTTTATTTAGGATACTTACTTAACAGCACCATCCATAATACTAACAACTTTAGCTTCATATAAATGTGGCCAGCCAACATAAGTTGTTTTACCCAATAAATCTTGCACTACTAATTCTATATCACTGACTGGGTTTGGTATTATATCTAACATCATATTCTGTCCTCGACTATTCTGCTGGAACACTTTTACTCCATCATTACTGAGATTTGCCTGAAAACATATACATTTTCTATTAAAAGAATCAAAAACTTCAAAAAAGTTATTTATTTTTTTAAAAATTATTATTATGAAGAAGTGATCTATGTAAAATAAACTTTAAGCTTACCTTTATGGGGAATGTGTTTTAGTGACTCAAGTGTATCAGCTTACCTTATGAGGTATGTGTTTTAGTGACTCAAGTCTATAAGCTTACCTTATGAGTAATGTGTTTAAGTGTGGCTCAAGTGTATAAGCTTACCTTATGAGTAATGTGTTTTAGTGTGGCTCAAGTGTATAAGCTTACCTTATGAGTAATGTGTTTTAGTGACTCAAGTCTATAAGCTTACCTTATAAGTAATGTGTTTTAGTATGACTCAAGTGTATAAGCTTACCTTATGAGGTATGTGTTTTAGTGTGACTCAAGTGTTTAAGCTTACCTTATGAGTAATGTGTTTTAGTGACTCAAGTCTATAAGCTTACCTTATAAGTAATGTGTTTTAGTATGACTCAAGTGTATAAGCTTACCTTATGAGGTATGTGTTTTAGTGACCCAAGTCTATAAGCTTACCTTATGAGTAATGTGTTTTAGTGTGGCTCAAGTGTATAAGCTTACCTTATGAGTAATGTGTTTTAGTGACTCAAGTCTATAAGCTTACCTTATAAGTAATGTGTTTTAGTATGACTCAAGTGTATAAGCTTACCTTATGAGTAATGTGTTTTAGTGACTCAAGTCTATAAGCTTACCTTATGAGTAATGTGTTTTAGTGACTCAAGTCTATAAGCTTACCTTATGAGGTATGTGTTTTAGTGACCCAAGTCTATAAGCTTACCTTATGAGTAATGTGTTTTAGTGTGGCTCAAGTGTATAAGCTTACCTTATGGGGTATGTGTTTTAGTGTGACTTAAGTATATAAGCTTAATTTATGGGGTATTTGTTTTAGTGTGACTTAAGTATATAAGCTTAATTTATGAGGTATGTGTATAAGCTTACCTTATGAGGTATGTGTTTTAGTGTAGGGAATCCAGGGAAATAAACATCTAATTTAACACCATCCATTAAACCTTTCCGTAATTTATTTGGATCTACAAGGTATTCTGTTATAGGTATCTCTGTTAATCTAAAATTATAAACGGAAAAATTTGTTTTTGTTCTTGAAACAAATGAGATAATTCTGTTCCTTAAAACTGAGTGGCAACAGAATTAATCAATAGTGGATAATATTTACTCAACCCAAACTAGTTTACTTAGAGGTCTTTAGCATCAACTGGAGACTAGAGAGGGAGAGAGAGAGAGAGAGAGAGGGTTTAACGTCCACTCGACACAAACTAGGTCATTTTGGGACTAACATATGGTTCTATTGTATTTCAATAATTTGCTTGCGCGTAGGGGTCTTTAGTACTGGGAGAAAACTTGAGGACCTGGCGAGAACCCATGAGGTTGGACAGACGACCCTACTCCTTGTCTCGTACAACTGGAGATTGGAAGCCAATTGACTCAATGACAGGCCGTATGATACAGCATGCACGTGCTAACCATTCGGTCCCCCCCCCCCTTGAAGACTACATAGCCAATGAAAAAAAGCTCATGGTTAGAAAGCCAACCCTACTCCTTAAGGCAAAATAAATTTTATTTCAATAAAAGAGAAAGCTTAATTGTGACTAGACCAGTTCTGTAATATTTTCTAATAGATACAATAGCTGGAACCAGTGATAATCGATTACAACTTGATTTAACTTACTTGGAATGATTGGCACCAATATCAGGAAATTCTAGAGGTAAGGGAGAAAGATAAACACCCTGGGACTCAACACTATGCTGATACATTAAACAAGCACCATGTTTATTACGAGATGCTTCTTCTTTACTTAAATATTTATACTGGGTATCCATGGCATCTAATAATCTTTTCTGTAAACAAAAAAAAATATATAAACAAAAAACTAAGAAATATAAAATACAGTTTTACGTATCAACGGTCAAAATCTTTAGAGAGAGAAATGGCATTTAACGCCCACTCAACACAAACTAGGTCATTTCGGGACTATCATATGGTTTTATTTTTTTATTTCAATAATTCGCTTGAACTTAGGGGTCTTTAGCAGTTGGGGGAAATTGGAGAACCCGGAAGAAACCCACGAGGTTGGACAGGCGACCATACTCGAAACTACGACAGTTGACTCAATAACAGGCTTTATGATATAGCGTAAGCACCCTATCCATTCAGCCATCCAACCCCCTCAAAATCTTTATCATTACTATATCATTGACATGGCATTACTGTTTATTTTACTAATATTTCAATAGGCAACCGTCTGATTAATCAATTTTAATGTTTCGTGGTTTTATTCTGAGAAAGCTAATTGAATAATATAAAACTAACCTCCTCAATAAAAGGAATTAATACAACAGCTTCCCATTCTTGCTGTTTGCCATTCAAATCAGTTTTAAAATCTTGTGGGTAAAAATCTATAACAGGTGATGTGTCCATAATCATTAATGTCTGAAATTTCAAAAAAATTATTAGTATTATTACTAAAATAAAAATTTTCAGATGTGCAACATGTCAGAAATGGGGTTTAACGTCCACGAACTAGGTCATTTCGGGATAAACATATGGTTTGATTTTATTTCAATAATTTGCTTGCGCTTAGGGGTCTTTAGCAGTGGGAGGAAACCGGAGGACCCGAAGAAAACCCATGAAGATGGACAGGTGACCCTACTCCTTGTCACGTAAAACTAGGGATTCGAAACCACGCTAGGCTTTATGATACAGCATGCACGTGCTAACTATTCAGCCATCCATCCACCTAATTCAGCAATAAAATCAAACAAAATACTGCAGGCATGCTGTGCCACCTGCACAATACCTATCAGACATTGTAGCTTTAAAGCAAAAACTTGACAGATCTTAAATGAAACAATCCCCCAAACTCAGAAAGAATGACAGCATAAGTGTTATCTTTGAGGGACATCAAAGTAAGACAATGATGCTATTAGTTAGTGCAGGGGGACTGCGCCACTTGTGATTTACATAAAGGACAAATATAACGACAAGACATCATACTCCGAAACAGCAAACAAAACAAACAAAAAAACACAAAAAACAATTCAAAAAAGAGTGAATGGATCCGGGGGCTAGCCGTAAGCATCCACTGCGCTGTACAGTCCCGGGTCTGAAGTAACACAGACTTCACTCAAAATTGAAAATGATCAGGAAAAACATTATGTGATGTCTGCATGAGTCATGGTCTGCCATATGCTACAAGCAATACGAATGTAAGCATATTGTAGTAAAAAAATTTAACTATAGGCCTACAAGTAACCATCGGTGAAATGTAAAATATTCAATTAAATAGATGTATAGTGAATGTATTAAAGGAACATATTTCACTCGTACAAGAAAACGCACAAACAACCGAATTCTACCCAACACAAAATAAATCCTAGAAATGAAGGATTTTCTTCTTCAATTACCTGTAATGGTTTCGGTAATAGATCTTTACTAGCAGCTGGTAATACAGCCATTAATTGTTGAAATGGAAGAAAAGGTGTCCCATAATCAAACTCTATCTTCATATCACTAAAATTCTTGACATCACTGATAAATGGAGCATAGTGATGGGGGTAAAACCTGAAATAAAGTTCAGAGAAAAATTACATAAAAAACATATTTGCACAATTTGTGGTAATTATAGAAATTCTGACATAATTTATTATTGCATAACATTAGGACAAAATTTGGTCTTGTTCTGTTCATTTCCACTGACAGTCAAACAGAACCTATATATATATATATTCATCTGACCAATCACAGATACTGGATCTTAAAAAATAATTGAAAGTGTCTGTAATTTTGACGTCGTAAGAAACTTACCAGCCCCATGATGGAACACCTTCAAAATAGTACAATAAAATCCATTGTATAGCTAAAACATAGCCTTTAGCTTGATCTTCTAATACTTCTCTATAAAATAAAATAAACAGGTTACTTTATTTAAACACGTTTACTAATTACAGGTACTCATTGTAATGGAGAGAGAGAGAAATGGGGTTTAAAGTCTACTCAACACAAACTAGATCCTTTGGGGACCAACATATGGTTTAATTCTATTTCAATAATTTGCTTGTGCGTAGGGGTTTTTAGCAGTGGGAGAAAACCAGAAGATGCAGAGATAACCCACATGGTTGAACCGGGGAATCCAAACTACACCAGTTGACTCAAACACAGAACTTATGATACAGCGAGCACACACTAACCACTTGGCCATCCACCATCCCTCACTACAATGATATGATTCAATTACCATACTTCCATCATAATCGCATAACTAATATCTGCCACATAATTGTTTACTAATTCAATTATTAGTTTTGGTCCGACATTTAGGTTCTTTTTCTTAAAAACTGTTTTTTACTTATTAAGAATTATTTAATTAAGAAATTCCTTGTACTAAATTTAGGTTCAGTCTTTAGAGAGAGAGAAATGGGGTTTAACGTCCACTCCTATCTATATGCCACATACGCTCACACCAGGGCTAGAAACCACAGCCGCAAGCCAGAGGTAGCCGGACAGCTAGAGGTCGAAGCACAGCACTCTAGACCACTAGGCCATCCAAACCACCCCTTAGTCTGTAGAAAACAATTTGTTTCCTTATTAAGAATCCTTTCAAACAAATCAATTCACGCGGAGATATTTCTTCAGAAAGCATTATTTTTTTACTAATTTAATTAACTTACGCTGTGACATTTTCAAATTCTAATTTATCCATATAATAATTTCTTTTATGTTGTCTAAATTCTGCATCAAATGTATCAAAATCATCATCTTCATCATCAGTTTTATCTATGGACGGATCGGTACCTGATCAAATATAAATCAAACTTGTAACAATGGATTGAGAAATTTTTATTAGCTAATATATTGCTGAACAGGTTTTTCTTGTGTAAGAAGAATTAGGAAAGTGGGTTTAATGTCCTACTTTTCTGCACCAACTGGGCTGTTACACCATAAAGGTTGGCTGAGGAGAAATTTTGACTTGGCCTATTTCGATTTCCAACTGTCATGAGATCTTTAACGTTCTGCTAATGGTATACACTAGACACCTTTTCTTGGCACGCCCTCAGTCCTGCACCAAAGACAAGGGGGAATCAAACTGGAAAATGTTGAGGAACTTTCTTGCCTAACACTGAGATCAAACTTGACACCTCCCGACTAGTGATCCAGTGTCTTACTTGGCATGGCCTCCTGCATCTAAAGGATGTCATTGTAAAAGTGTACATATAAATTCAATGGTTGCTTAAAAATTCTAATTGTATGGGAAGTTTAGTTTTTGTTACAAACCCTAATTGTGCATTGAAATTAATGTGACAGGCTAAAAATTATAACATGATGTTAATTTATTGTTTTAAAGTATTTTTTAATACCAATATACGACTAAATAAAATACATGTTGACTTACTGGGATCATCAGAGGGTTCACTATCTTCGTGCATACTAAATGCTGCAAATGGACTCAAATCGGCCTTTTTCTAAAGAAAAACATTAGTATAATAAAACCATGGTTAAAACTGGGAGTCGGTTCAAACTGTTCTGAACTGGCAGAATAGCAAATGCTTGACACACGGTTGAGCCCCGTCACAGATTTGGTGTAGGCAATTTATTTATATAATCATGTTTCAGCTATGGCGATTGATCTACATTGTATTGTTTTTATTGTTGATACGTGCCTTGTCATTTAAAATTCTCATGCTTATTCAAAACGATACATATAGAGAGACTGATAGAAATCAATTTCAGACCTCTCAATTGAATACTCTCATAATCACTTCACCTCAAATATGCACTGTATTTTCATGGATTTGTCCTAAAAGATCGCACTAGTCATTAGGTTTTGTCCACAGTGATAATAATGGTTTTAACCATAAAGCGATGATTGACCTACCTTCTGACGCTCTTCTTTTTTTTGTTTTTCTTCTTTTGCAGCTCTACCGGCCGATTCATTGATATGTTTATTGCCAACTTTACTTTCCATCCATTTAATATCAGTAAACTGATCATTGAATGATTCTATATCAAACTAAAACAAATACAATATAGTTATATTTAAATCCATCAACAACTAATAAACTCATTTAAAGTACAGATTTGACATCATCCTTTGATGTTGGCGTACCATTATTTCTAATAATGCACAGTTTTATTAGCAGTGCAGTTGCTAGTTTCTTGCAATCAGGCAGAATTTTTTACAAATGACAGAATTTTCAAAAATCTGGATTTAATGACCATCACGACAGTCAATTATGATATGCAGATATATTGCTGTAAACTAAAGTACGCGACGTCTATATAATATACCAACCTTGGACAAAGTTGTGATATATGTTTCAAATCTTTTTAGGTTTAAATGACCACCTTCATTGATATAACCTAGAAAATAAAGAATAAATCTTTAATAAAAATAACAGTAATATTATAATAGATAAGATTACAGTTTAATAGGATACAAAGAAAGAATGTATATAAAATGATGACACCAAGTGGAGAACAGTGACAGAAAGTAACCCAATTTAGGGCTGCGGAAAAGCAGAGTACAAGAGTAAATTGGGTCAATAGTTTATATTAACAGCATATATAAACTTTTAACTTCATACTGCTCTGCTTTGAATGGTATTATGAAGACAGGCATATGCCAAACAGTGTGCTATGTGGGAAATTTTACCCAGATAGTGATGTTACGGTATACTCTTACCCAAGAATCTTTTACATACATGCCAATACGTGCACAGGACCTCAGTTTTTCATCCCGCTATCCTGTACCACTTACTTTTTCAGTCAACGCAGGGATCGCACACAGGACCTGAAGGTTAATGTCTTACTAATAGAGCCAATGTGGCCCAATGCTCTTACCATTGAAATAAAGATAAAAAAAAAAAAAGATGATCTTACCATCTAATGTTGGTAGAACTTGCATATATGTTTGCCATAACATTGGAAGAGCATCATTTTTAATATGTAAATATGGCAGATGGGGTATAAAATCATTTCCTACTAGAAAACCCATCAATATCCAATCATCTATTATATTTTCTAAACTATATGGAAATGATAATAATGGCTGAAATATACAAGAAAATACATATCAATAAATAATAACAATAATATTATATTTCCAAAAACATGTTATAGTACTGATACAAATATAAGTAGTAAAGTATGTTCAACAATTATTTACCATCAAAACAGGTGCTAAGAAATCTCATACTCAAGATTACATTACAAAATGTGAAACAGATAGAGAGAAAGAAATGGGGTTTAACATCTACTCGACACAAACTAGGTCATTTCGGGACTAACACATGGTTTAATTTTATTTCAATAATTCGCTTTCGCGTAGGGGTATTTAGCAGTGGGAGGAAACCGGAGGAACTGGAGAAAAACCACAAGGTGTTACAGACGACACTACTCCTTGTCACGTACAACTGGGGATTCGAAACCACGCAAGAAATTGTATATATTGTTGTACTTACTTTAACAGAAGAAAATTCATAATCTAAATATTCTCGCAATAACGACAGATGTAGTAAATGAAAAGTTGTTTCTTCTGGGGTAGCTGGTCTGAAAAGAACCAAATAAAATTTGATCTAGATTTAAAAAATTGATCTAAGAAATGTACTCTAAAAACTTTTGGAGGTTTGATTTTCTCCACTCCTTCACGTTTATTTAAGGTGCACTTATGATTATCATTATAAGTACACATGTGTCTGAAAGACGAACACAAAACTGTCAAGTATGTGTCTTTTGTATTGGAATTACTGGAGGGCAAATAGCCGCAGATGGGGATAAAACTTGGTTTGTAAATTTGGTTTGGTACAAACTGACAAAATTGTTGAGACATAAGAATGAATGAATGAAATGGGATTTAACATCCTACGTTTCTGCACCTAACCTGGGCTAATTGAAGACGGGCAAACGCCATACAGTGTGCTATGAGGGAAACTAAATTCCAACTGCCAAGGGACCTTTTACGTGCACGCCAATGTGTACACGGGTCCCGGTTTTTCGTCACATCCGAAGGACTAGGGAGCTGTCCTTGTCAGGCTCTTCATCTGCATCACTGACAAGGGGGAACCACTCTGGAAAATTGAGATGAACTTTCTCGGCCAATGCAGGGATTGAACACCCGACCTCCAGGCTTGCGAGCCAGCACCTCACCCAGTTAGCCATGTGATCCCCCTTGGGACATAAGAGAATATTTAATTAGGCTTAAGCATGAATACAATTTGGCTCCCCTTAATTCAAGAAACTGTAGAATTAAGAAGAGTTTTTTTTATGGGAGTTTTTTTCTCATTTTGAAATTGGCTAGAGTTTTTTATGGCTCTCATTGTAATGGTGAAGGACTGTAGATCAAGAGGTATGTAGTTTACAGGCTTACCTTTTATTTTGATCTTTTTTACCACCAAATCGTACTTCTTCTCGTAAGAGTGAAAAATGTGGCTCGTGACTGGTTAAACCAAGCATTATCTATAAAAAAAACATAAAATATATCTCTCAATCTCAAAAATTCATGTATCTTGGTTTAAATCAACATAATAATATGTAATCTATATTCAAATTAGCCACAAAAAAAAAAAAATTAAGAAAAGCGATTCATTATCCATACACATAGGCCTTTTGAGGATGTCAATAATTTGCAAGCATGATGGACTTTTTTTTATTAGCAGCAATCAACTGTAGAATGACAAAAAGATTCTGAGGATGAATAGCTGATCCCTATGATTAATAAAAGACTAAAACATATGTTTGTAATTATTGTGAAATTAGAAAATAAATATAGCATACCAAATCAGCATCTAAACCATATAAACAATGTCTGGTGTTAGAATCATACCCTGGTTTTGATTTCTCATATCTTATAAAATCCATTACTTTATGTTCACCTTCTCCTGGTGTCTACAAAATAACCATTAGTCCAATTGTAATATGCAATTAACAGGAAAACAAAGTCAATATTCTGAATAATTATAAAACTTTGCTTCAGAACTTCAGGAGATTAAGAGATTAAGGTTATTCCCGATCCATGTCCAGATTTTGTTTTTTCTGAATTACTTCAATTTTCTATTGTAGTTAGTATAGAAGAATAATTAAAATTTACCTCATGACCCGAGAGAAAGATGCGTGGACCTTGCCATAAAGGATCATTGCCTATTTTTTGTACAACAAAATATTTCAAGGCTTCCTGTAGCCGAACCATAAATGGAGTACCTTGAAAAGAAAAATATCAATATTAAAAAAAGCAAAAAAAAATGTATTTATATCCGAATTAAAGTTGTTTTCTCATATTTAAATTGTATTTCTGCAAAATTATGTTGTTATTTTTAGTCCCAAAATGTTTAACAATACATAATTTAATATAGACTATGTGTTATAAATACTGTAAAGACTTAAAGATTATGGTGATAGATCCCTGACTTGTATTAAAGGCCCAATAACACTCTTGTTGAAACTGAATAATATGTCTCAATCATTATTCTGATTAACAAATTGTACTTTTTTACAATATTCCATTTAATTGATGATACAAATTTAATCTTAACACACTGAGTGTAAAAAAAAATGGAAAAAATCAACTACATGGTTTGAAAAGCTTTACGTAAACCTTTTCAAATGTAACTTTTATTCAAAAATATTTTCGAATCCTCTGGACAAGTAAAATAGGATGTAATGGACAAGTTACACAACAGGTAGGACACCTAAACATCTAGTAGTTAGAATAAGGCTAACAAAATTTCTAGACCTGTAAAGCCAGCAAAAGTGTTATTGTCCCTTTAACTTCAACCAAATGACTAATACATAAACCAAGGTCATGATGCAGGCCTCGATTTCTAATCTTTTTAGGGCCCTGCCATTTTGGCCTCGGGTTTTTGGCCAAATTTAGGGGCACCAAGGACAATAATGGGGGCATCAAGGCCCAAAAAGTTTTCAGCCAGGGCACGGAGGCAAAGTCTGTTTTTCTATATATAACTAGCTTAATAAAGGATCAGTATGTGGTGTAGGCTACTTAAGGACTGACATTTATTCACTGCCCTTTTTCTACTCTTAATGACATAATGATTAGGACCAGGGCTTCCTCTTTAAAATTTTCACTGCCGGTCATTTTTGATATAACACACGAAAACTTTTCAAAGTAAATTCAAATTTTATGTTTTTTTATTCATGGTAGGGTATTGTGAATTCAGGTGTCTATAAGGGCTGAAGATATTGATAAAATCAAAGATCGCGATATTTCCCCCCCCCCCAAAAAAACGACAATATAAATCACGATCGCAATATTTTAGTTATATCATAAAAAGCTAACGATATATCGCGATATTTCACAATATCTCGATATTTTAGGTTTATTATAAAAGATGGCCGTGGTGGCCGCCGTTAATTTCGAGGCCTGATGATGCTCTCATTCCTGACTTCCAGAGAAAAATTGTTTACAATGTATAATAAATATATTACCTGGAGTGATACAATTAGAATCGAACCTTTTCTCTGTAGGTAAAACTTCGCCATTCATCTCTGCCCTTTTAATCAAATCTTCAGCTTCTCTTGCAGATCTAAAATAATCAAATTGATATGGTAGCTAATTACTTCACAGTAGATATAAATCATTTAACAACTAACTCTTTGTGTAATCAGAAGACATGAAACGGATATTTCTCTCTTCAAAGAAAGGAATGCATTCTATATCACAACAGAAGAGATTTCAAAGACCTACTGTAAGAAATTGTAAGACACTACAACAATTCAATTTTCAACTCTTCAAGTAGTATCATAAACCTGCAACTTGTGTAGAGACTATGCCTCTATGCTTTTTTAAAAACCTTTTTTCTTGGCTTTACTCTTATTTCTAAATTAAAATTTACCATAAAAATCAAACTTTTAATAAATTAAAATTTACCATAAAAATCAAACTTTTAATAAATTAAAATTTACCATAAAAATCAAACTTTTAAATTAGTACCTGAATCGTCTTCCTCTCTGTTGATTCATTTTAGCTCTTGGTGCAACACCATCTATAGCCATGAAGAAGACTTTCTTAGGTTTGATCATGCGGAATATAAACTGAAAGTAGATAGCATTACAAATTGCACTGATATTGGTTACTTTTCTTCTCAATTACATTACAATGTCTAAAAGGCAGAGCTACGTCTGGTCAATGATATTTGACCAATGCATACAATCTATTGTGCGACACAACTTTTGATTTCAACATAAATCATGGAAATTGGATATGATTAACATTACTAGATGAAAATGACAGAATAATAGATTAATACCTCAATATAGTGAAATATATCCTTAAATATCCTCTCCTCTGTGATTCGAAAATGTGGATTATCATCTTCAGGATGTGAACAAACATGTACAATTCCATTCATATCCAGATAAAGGTTATCAAATTCTGGAATCTGGAAAAATAATACAGTTATAATTTCATAAATTCCAGCAAAGTAGACCTGTGGGTTAATTACGAACAAATATATTTCCATTTAAAAAAGAATGAACTGTTCAAAAGGCATACTCTAGAGCAGTGGATCCCAACCTTTTGTGTACCAAACCCCACCTCAACATCGCAAATTATTTGATGTGAAAAATAATGAGTTTGGTAAAAGTATATAATAAAATTAAATCCCTCAAATAAGATCTTGATTCCTTTCGTTGGTGTAAAAGTTATACTGGAAGGAATATTTGAAGTTTTTTATTATTGACTAAATATTCAAATTGCTCCCTTGTGCGGCATGTATCCTACCCACGTTGGGAATCCCTGCGCTAAAGTGCTTTGATGTCTGTGCTTTTGCTGTCAGTAAAACAAAAATATCATGATTACACTAGAATTACAATAGAGTGTTCATATAAATATATAATGCAATTGGGAATTTGATCAAATACAAAATTGATTACAAATATGGTCTTCTTAAAATTGACAAAGCCTTTTTAATTAAAAAAAAATATGTACTAAAATTACAAGAATAAATTGTATAACTTTGTTATCTAATAATATATTTGGGGGACTTTCCAACAATCATGTAATGTGATTGGGAAGCCATGACCTCATTAACCATATAACCTTCTTCAAACAATAATGTGCACATAATTCACTTACACTGGCAAAACAAAAACAGCTGTTATTATAACACATGTAATTAACACCTGTCTGTGCTGACTGTTCATTTGGCAAGGTTTTAAAGAAAAGTAAGCATAATCAATAATAATAGATTTTGAGTGATTTTGGCAAAACTGGTGGATCCTTCACCATTAAAAAAATAGCTTCATTTTTGCTACTATTTGTGCACATGTAATTGTATTATGAATGATGTTATAAATGTCTTAACTATTTTTGATTTTGACATCCATTATATTATGACATTAATCAAATGATATTGATGATAGGGTCATTCAGTTGCCATTTCACACATTATTTCTTAACGAAATGAAGTCAAAGAGATTTAATATACACTGCTAACAGTACTTACAATCTGTCATAATTATTTCGAATAAATCTTACAAAAACTGCAATTTTGTTTTCGGTTGTCATTTTTCATTTCTACTTTTTTTACCTGAAATTCTTTGACAGTTTCACTCAAACATGGATAGCGTTCGCTAATCCAACGATAAAACTTCGGGACACCCATTCTCAATCGATGTAAATTACTATACTACAGATAAACTTGGCAACTTCAATGTAATTCTAAAACATATTCTGAAATTTATCTTGCAGTGTTGCAACTTTTCTTAGATCTCACTACTTCTCGTTTGACTTCCCGTTTAAAATTTCCGGTTGGTATCTTACAAATTTTGATTTTCACATAAAACGTACATTTATAAAACACAACAAATTTCACTATCTGAATACACTTATAAAAGTACAAAAATCAATAGCACATCTTCAAAAGCACTAAATATTTGACAAAAATTTAATACTTTTTTGTTTTATTTCTATAGTCATTTTTTTTATCTAATTACGTTCCGTATATAAATAAGTAACAAATTTGTACGCTTTGTTTAAATACCAATTATGCAAAAGCTTCTCTGATTGGTAAATATAAATTGTAACAATCAAATGCATTGGCTAATTTACGTAGCAACAAACATGGCGTCTTCCGAAATACTGACAGTGGAATTAGAAATATTAATACAATATTTACCCCATACATTTAATATTTTTGACATTTATTCGGCATATTTGTTTTGAAATGTGTCTGTTAATTAGTGTTGCAGTGCATCTTACAAATATTAAAACCGTTTTAGTTGGAAATTGAACTTAAATGGATTTGTTTACATCCTGAAAAGTGAAAGTTTTCGATATTTTCTTTTTTACCCAAATTCTGCCAATTGACATTTCGCCTAAAAAGGTTTTCTTAGGGTTTTCAGAAGCCCTTGACTTTAAATTTAGAGTTTAATTGGTGTTGAAAGGAATATATTAGTTTGCATTCATGTTCAGGAAGAATCATAGCAGGTGGTGACAAGATGTTTAAAAATGATTTTCAGGTAGGCTACCACTAATATATAGTAATAAGTACCAGTTCCAGTCCAGACTTAGTTAGACTCCAGTACTGACAGTACCGCAGTAGTCTAGATGAGTAGATTCTAGATAAAACTAGATATGTAGTATTGATAGCTATAATTATGTTGAGCGTAAATTGCACTTCGTAGACACATGAGCGAATCTCTAATTTCCATTGACTGTTACCTATTTATCAAACACCAACTGTAAATAAAGTTTTATCTTATCTTATCTAATCTAATCTATCTGCACATGCGATGTCTGCATTATAATCACCCAAGTTTGAAACAGATATAAAACCCCACGAATGAACGATGACAATTCTCCTAATCCTACTCGGTATTCATTCACAATGAATCACTGCGTTTGTATTACTTGTTTGAACAAATTTTGTAACCGTCCGCTTACTGGTGGTACGAGCAGGACAGCAGGTAAAAATAAGTGAAAGCCTTAAACCACCACTGATTTAATCGATAGGGCCTACCACCAGTATATTTACAAGTTGCTTACAATAATAGATTTCTCAAGTGAATTTAACTGAACAAACTATTGGTGCCTCACAGCCCAACAGCAATTTGAAAAATATGGGCCCACATAGGCATACAAGAAGCTGAGGATTTATATCCTCTTAACCAGAATTCAGAAACACGTAAGCTACAATTACCCTTTGATAAAAAATCTGCCAACTGTTTGTTAATGTTATAAATGTATTTATTTCAACTATACGAAAATAATGTAAGAGCTTATATAAATAGCAAAGATTTTGAGATAGTGCAGACTTGAATTTAAATCTTATTCTTAGCATACATTCATACATGATAATTATGCAATGATTTTGACATTTATTTAAAAAATCATTACAGTATAAGGTCAATAGAGGACAATCTGCGCACCTGTTTCAATTGAATACCGATTACTTCATCCAATTTGATCAATAACTGGGTTTTTTTTACTCTGAAACATTAATATTAATATTGCAAGAAGGCACCATCGTTTTTATTTATGGTACCGGTGCTATAAAGACTAAATTATTGCAACACAAGGAACTTCCTCGCTAACAATACTCACAGTTAGGCCTGTTAGTCATAATAATTATGCTAGGATTGATGATTGATATTCTGGTTGTACCTTGGTACGGTAATCCAACTTTCACTTATTTGTTATGGTATATAAGCTTATTAGGAAATGTTTTTATTTTTCTTCTTTTTTGAAGGGTGGACCTTATTTTGAAATATTTAGTGCCCAAGGCAAAGATTCCACAAGTAATTGGAAAGTGTCAGGTGGTGTCAAAAAGGTAATTATTATAGTAAAAGAATATATAACGGTAGTACTTTAACTAGCGCTGGCTACATGTAGTTTCCAGCTTCAATTGACTTTAGGTTGTGCCTATTATGTACATTAAAATTTTAATTTATAACTGTCAAACAAATGACCACTGTTGACAGAAATTTACAATACTATTTTCATTAGCCTCATTGGCGCAAAAATGTAGAACACTAAACCCCTTTTTTATTCATTTATATATCGCGAATATCTGTGTAACTGGCAGGAATGACAGACAATAGAGTAAGCTTCTGTATTAAGAAAGGGTATGCATATGAATATTCATTGTTAACTAGCTCTTGAAAAAAGGTTGGCTCTATACCATCATTATATTCTATCAAAAAATCTCCAACTGTAGTTACACATGTGTTGAAGTAGTCATTGTTAATGCAAAATGTCTCTCACTTACATTGCACATGCATCCAAAGAAAACAGAAGTTACAATAATAATATCTTAACCTGAAAATAACTAAAGTATTTTGTTGACAGGATGTAGTAAACTGTGTTTCTTTCATTGATTTAGACTTAAGAAAATGATAATTTTTGTATGTTCACAATGATTTCGAATTGATAAACTTTTATTGCAGATTTATGAAAAAGATGTAAAAGGCTTTGTGTATATATTAGAAGGTTCCCCAGCTACAACCAAATTATCAACACCTAAAGATTCAAAACAATCATGTAAGTTTGTAATGTATAGCTAGTCTGTCATCAGGTAAATTGGCATGGTTTTGATTTCATGGTTGTACATGACAAGGAGTAGGGTCACATCTCCAACCTCATGGATTTTTTCCGGGTCCTCCTGTTTACTCTCCACTGCTAAATACCCCTGCGCACAAGCGAATTATTGAAATAAAATTGAACCATATGGTAGTCCCAAAATTACCTAGTTTGTGTCAAGTGGATGTTGAACCCCATTTCTCTCTCTCTCCCTGTCCATTGGGGTTCAAAGTACAGCCGTTCTTCTTCTTTAAAAAGAACCAAATACCGACCAGGGAAGTCCTTACACTGATGATCATACATTTGTGGTTCTAAATTCTATATCAGAAATAGATTGTCTGGGTACATGTACCTCTCTGGAATATTCTCCAGATATTTTCCATTGCTGATACTAAAGAAGCTAGAATGTGTTACTCTGTTAGTCCTTAAGTGGTCTTTTTGTGTTGTAACAGCATTTCTTATGTGCCCTTTCTCTGATTTTCTTTCACTGCTAAAGAAATAATCATATCTGTCAAGAACTACTGAGAACAGTATGTTGTTGATTGCTGATATTATTACTGACTACTCTAGAAATACTATAAAGAGTTCAACACTAAAAGGTCCACTACTAATCTTAATAATTTTGTAATATTTCAGTGACATTAATACAGCATTATTTAGTTTTACAAGTTTATGTTGGTAAAGGACAAGATTTCTCAATTGAGTTAGGGTAAGATTTTTAATTTTGTAACTTACAAATTGTTATATCAATTAGTATTCACATTTAAAAAAAAATCCATTTATTTAGTAGGGTAGGGTGGGTGGGGTGAAATGGATCTTGATTGGACGATTAAAATCATTGGAAATTATCATATTATTTTCATTAGATTTCACAATGCTCTAATTTGTTTAAATGTCATTTTTTTTCTACTGAATAAAATATATTTTTTAACAATAAAATGAAAATATTGAACATTTTAAAAATTAAAGGAAAATCTTCACAATGTTTGCTCAGTATCAGGTTTTCTAGAAATAATGAATACACATGTATACCCTGTCATGTGCATTATACTACTCATAGCCAAATATTAACTAAATGATTCAATAATTGTTCTCACTGGTGTAACATGGTTTGAATCCCTGGTTGTACGTGACAAATCGTATGGTTGCCTGTACAACCTCATGGGTTTTTCTAGAGTGGTCCAGTTTCCTCCTACTGCTTATAAAGACCCCTATGTACAAGCAAATTATTATATTAAACCATATGTAGTCCCAAAATGACCTAGTTTGTGTCGAGTGGACGTTAAACCCCATTCCTCTCTCCCCCTCTCTCTCATTGGTGTAACATATGTTTATTTCTCAACAGGTTAACAGATACAGGGAATAATAAACGAAGATTATTTTTGTCAACATCACAGAAAGAAACACAAGTTACACCTCTTCATGCTAAAATACCTCTCACTATTCTAAGACGGGCAATAGTAAGTCTGCGCAGGTCTTATTTCCGCTTATATAAAATATTATAATTTATAAAGACATATGTTAACATGACAAGCCCATAATAAATTTTTAACCCTTATCAAATCTGTTCGCTAACATGAATGGCCTGACCAGATTAAATAATAGCATTGGCTGTTCCAGATACAACATGTAATCTGAGATGTGTAATATCTAATGGCGATATTTTTGAAATTTTCAGTGGTTAAATCTGTGTTTAGATATGATATCACTAGTAGGTGATGTATGGAAGGGTCAGACATATCGTTCTATAGAACAGATTACTGTATCAGCTAACTGTCATATTAGACGGATATTTACCTTAAAAACACAACCACCTGATACTACAGATGATGATGGTAAGATATTTCTTAAACTAATCATGACCAGCTTTTACCGAATAAGACTCTTATTACAGACAGACTCCTTACTTTTTTCTAAAGATAAATATTATGGTCTGATATATATGCATATGTCAAAAATTTAAAGGCTTCTGAATGCAGAATTTAAATTGATGCATAGTTATGTTAAGAGTTATTAATTAAATATTTCTTAAACAAACAATGACCAGCTTTTACCGAAGAAGACTCTGTTACAGCTCACGCTACAGACTCCTTACTTTTTTATTAAAATAAATATTATGGTCTGATATATATGTCACAAATTTAAAGGCTTCTGAATGTTTAGATGTTGCGACTGATGTGTCTGTTTAGCCAAAACCGATTATAATTTTGGTTTGTCGATATATTTTTGGTTGATAAAATATTTAGTGTTGAAACTAAAATCCTTGATGTTGCTCTGACTGTCATAATACTCGTGATTGCACAGAATATGTTATAACTACTTGTAGATAAAGATAAACTCTTGAATTCTTGAAACAGTCTGTATATACTGTACATAAATGATAATATGTGTTTCATTTTTCTATTATATAGAACTGTATGGTTGTTTTAATTCTAATGATACTGTATTGGAAGGTATACCTAAACAATGTGTATTGACTGGTGATATTACTCAACTTACACAAGTAAGTACTGGTATATCAATATATGAAACAAGTAAATACTGGTATCAATATATTATTTAATAGAATAATACAAGTAAGTACTGGTACATGTGTATCAATATATATATAAATAGTATAACATATTACTCAACATACACAATTCAGAACCAGTATCAAAATATAAAATAATAGCCCCTACATGTATTTTTGCAAAAAAATATGATTTATACTGGGTTCAGAGATTCATTACCTTGTTTAATGTAATATTATTTCATAGCATATATTAGAGATTTAATCACAACATATAACTCAAGCATTATTATTGAAATATTAGAATGTGAGAAATTTTGAGTAATGGACTATAATAATAGAATGTAAATACATTTTTCAGAAGTACATGTATAATGCATTAAATTGATATTTTGTTCTTCCAGGTTTTAAATTTAGATAAGATAAAACATGCTGAAAGGTTAAAAGGTCATTCTACAGGTGAACTAAGTCGTGGAACGTCCATTTCAGATATAGGTGGGTAAACTTAATTTATGTATATGAAGTTTAACCCATTTTCTAAATTCTATATGTAATGTTGGTTGTTTTCTTGACAGTGACAATTGTAAATACATAATCATGGATTGGCAAACACATCTAAAGCACCAGGATAAATATAATAATGATAATAATCTACATTTGTAATTGCTCTAACAGCCATCCATATTGTTTGCTCTACGTGCTAAGATAATAGCTAATCCTGATAATATGTAACAAACAAATGAGTTTTGAGTTTGGATTTCAACACAGCTAATGTTTGAGAACACTTTTTCTCCAATGGGAAGTTATTTCACAAACGCGGTCCACACACACTAATTATTAACAAATATAACTATTAAAAATACGCAAAATGTCAAGAGGCATGTTGTTTTCATAATTTAGTAATGTCAGGTTTATTTATGAGTGTGTTGGGGTGGGAGACATGAAAAGCTATTTGAATCCCAGGAAAAATAAAAATCTTTTGTGTTTAAAAATCTTTTTGGTGATATAGAAAGATCTTTTATAATATATACTTATGATGTTCTATTTTATTAATAGATCTGAATGCAAGTAGTCATAGATCTGGTAATAATGACACTAGTTTTCGTATAGCGTTTGGTGTTAGAGTTCCTGTTCCTGTTCCTGATACTTCTCGTAGATCAGGCACCGGAAAAACGGTTAGTTTAGTTTCATATTTTTCTCTCACTAAGCAGGAAGTCAAACATTAGATCTAAGTGTTGGCAGAGAAACATACTCAGGATTTCTGTCTCGATTCCTTTTGTAAATGATGCAAAATGGAGATCCTGGTAAGAAAAAAGTGTCTTCTTGTTCAGATGGGATGTAAAAAGACGTATTTGTTAACATGCACGTAAAAGAACCCTCAACAGTTGGAATTCGATGGAGATCTGGTGGTATTAAGTATAATGTTAAACTAATTTTGAGGCTAAAAGTATCTGAAAAGAAAATACATGTATGTGTTATATAAATTGTGATGTATATTTTCAGGGAAGTACTATAAATAAAAGTTTTAGATCTGAAAAAGGTAAGATGTGTATATAAATAAACGAATTGTAGTTTTAAAGGAACTCACCTAGTTTGTTACTGAGCAATGATTCAAACAAGATTTTCTGGTCTTTATCAAGTATATATTGAAAAGTCATGGGGCATATATTTACATGTAACAACAATAACAACAACTTAATCAATTAAGTTGTTAATATTGTTATATATCTATTTGTATTAGTGTTTATTGCCTGTTTTCACCAAGGGTCAAGTTCTCTTGCTTGGCACACATGCAGGGGTCTTTTCGGAACACTCTAGACCACTTGGCCATCCCATCCTAGATACAACACTGGGAATAGTGTACTATTTATATCCACTTCAGTTACTAAGTGGCATTGAAATAGTTCATCAAATTGAAATTTGCAAAGCATGTCCAATGGCTTGTACACCTCATGATATTTATTTGTTTTAGATGGGTTTGGAAGTGGAACTAATCTGTCGAACAGTTTATCCAGTCAAGATGGTCGGACAAGATCTGGTTCGGTTAAAACAGAAACAAGTCCAACAGAGCAAAAATCAAGTTACCGTGACATGAATTCTGATGATGTAAATATAACTGATGAAACTGACACAATAAAAAATAATAATAAAGGTAAGCTTTATATTGTAATTAATTTTGTATAAACATTTGGGAATGTATTCCATGGTTAAAAATAGGATGGTCAAGTATGCAAACCAAATCATTGACAAACTGGGTTGTTGTCCCACCATGCAATGAAATGGGGTTTAACGTCCTAATGTTGTTATGCACTAATGGGCTAATGGAATACGTGCATACACCATACAGTGTGCTATGAGGGAAATTTAGCCCGGGCGCTACAGCCTACTCTAATATCAATGCAAACACGAGACCTCAATTTTTTGGCCCATCCGAACAACTAGACAGCTGTCCTTGTCCACCATGCAATGAACGACTAATTCACTTCTCTATATTAACTTTTAAATGTCCATAGGCTCTATTTCTATTGTTTATAACTATTTCTTTTTGCTGTATGACCGACCTATTTCTAAAGCGACTTGCATTTAAATTGGTCACTTGGGTGTTCATTTGACTCATAAGAAGTCAATCTACTCGATCGATCAAGTCTCTATCTTTTGCACCTGAAGAAAGACATTTGCTTTTTTCACACTTCATATATACTGTATTTTGAGTCTACCTTTTTCGTTGTTGTTCAAGTATGTAGATTGTTAATTTTACTTATTGCCATATTGGATTAAAAAAAAACAATGATAGCTTTTGTATTTAAGACATTACGTTAACATGATTCTAACAGTGATTGATATCGTTACAGTAACACCACACCCTCCTAGAGAACCATCCAGTGACAGAGTTAGACGTCGACCACGGGTTAAAACTCTCTCTGCCAACGGAATAAACAAAGACAGACAATCCAGTGCTGGTTCACTGAAAGGTAAATATATATATATGTGTTGTTAATTTATTGTATAGAATATTAATGAAATTTATTCTCACTGCTTTCCGGACAAACAAAAATCTGTTCTTTCAGTTATCAGCAATAATTAGCTTAAACATACATTATGCAAGGGCTAAATCTGCCTATTGCAGGTCTTTCTTTAGGCCTGAAATGTTATCTAAACTATATATTAATTATTAATTAACATATCAAGACCATAATCAACTTTCGATGGCAACGCTAGCCTGCGATATTTGTTGGATTATAATCTGATTTCCTGCAAAACTTTCCTTCTTGATTTAACGATTTATCGATTATCGAGACTATGATGTTTTTCATACCGACTTTAGCAAATTTTCAGCAAATTGCCTTTACATTATTTAGCTTTTAACTATTATAGTGAGAACAGCCAACTCGTTAACTTATCTCCCGTAATGTATCTTTTATAAACACAAAAGCATAATAAGGAACACAGTATTTTGATTAAAGCAGAGTTTGATTTAGCAATTAACACACATAATTAACACTAAAACATAATATCAAAGACACATTATGTAAGATTTAGATAAAGAGCTAGCCATTCTTGCTATAATAGTTCAAAAAAAGGTAATGTAAAATGAATAATTTGAAAATTTCATTCAAATTACTCTATTGTGAGCGAAGATATTAGCATTTTAAGGTTTGACAAGACGTGTGCAACAATTTCAACAACTGAACTGATTGTTCGAAGCTAGTCCTCGCTCCTCCATTTTTAGCTTAAATCAAAATATGGCTAAACTGTTCTAATGTATTTAATATCATAGAAATCTGATGCCATTGAGAGTTGATTATGCCCTGGATAAGTTAATGAATGTCTAATTAATTTATAATTTAGAAAACATTTCAGGCCTAAAAAAAGACCTGCAATAGGCAGATTTAGCTCTTGCATAATGTATGTTTAATTAGGATATGGTTTTGTGTATATTACGTGTATCAACTGCTAAATGCCACTCAAAGAAGAGGAATCTTTCACAAAAACCTTAATTATCTATTTTATTTTAATACCGGTAACTATTTTCATTCCAGAAGAAAACATTACACCTGAAACAGAACAACCATCAATATTATTCAAAAAACCTACAGATGTCACAGTAAAAAGTTTTGGTCGAAAAGTTCATAGTGGTCAAGATTCAAGGCCGAATTCTGGCTCTAGACCTAATTCTGGTTCAAGACCGAATTCAAGTTCCAGACCAAATTCTGGGTCAAGGCCGAACTCTGGATCGCAAGGCCAAGGCAGTGTTAAGTCAGGGATGAGAAGTGTGGGTGATGGTGAAGATAGATTTAATCAGTCTAGTTTATCAAGTTCAAAACAAACTGTTACTAAAACATCAAAGGATAAACCACCTTTTGATCCAAAGAAATATTCCAACGGTAACTAGTTATTATACAGTATCAGATATATCGCCAAGCTTAAAGGAGCTAATTAATAAAAGACTCTAACTCAATATTTTGCATAATATTGGAAATTAAAAACATTAATTAGAATTCAATATTTCAATCAATATTGATGTTGTTATCTTATCCTTATATCCAAAAGACACAATTAACATTTTGTAACCTGTGGTTTTGGTTTCCACTTTGTAATGAACAAATAAAACTATATCCAACAACGCAATGTGGAAGTAATTAGTAAAGGCCAATTCACAAACTACAAAATATTAATTTAAAAAATTTGTAGAATATTCACATATTTTACCAAAAATAATTGATTTAGAAATTACCATATTGATTTCAAATTTGAATATAAATCACTTTTCATACATGCATATTACATTAATATGTGCTTTTAGAAACAGGGTAGTTGGATAGCCGAATTGTTAGCACGTGCCCGCGCTGTATCATAAGACCAGTCATTGAGTTAACTGGCGTGGTTTTGATTCCCCGGTTGCTTGTCACCTGTCCAACCTCGTGGGTTTTCTCTTGGTTTACCGGTAACCTCCCACTGCTAAAGACCCCTATATACAAGCGGATTATTGAAATAAAATTGAACCATGTGTTAGTCCCAAAATGTCCTTGTTTGTGTCGAGTGGACACTATCTCCATCTCTCTCTCACTTTAAGAACCATTTTGTCTAGTTCAAGGTTAAAAATATCGAGCCATATGCATACACCTTTTGAATATGAATATGTGACATAATGTAATTTTACAAGAGGCAATATCCACATTCCACACCACTAGGACGATAATTCAAATTTGTGTGGGGGATCACGGTGGTTAAGTGGATAAGGCGCTGGTTTGCTAGCCTGGAGGTCGGGTGTTCGATCCTTGCATTGCCCGAGAAAGTTCATCTCAATTTTCCGGCGTGATTTCTCCTTGTCAGTGATGCAGGAGGGCCTGACAAGGACAGTTGCCTAGTCGTTCGGATGGGACGAAAAACCGAGATCCCATGCACACATTGGAGTGCACATAAAAGATCCCTTGGCAGTTGGGATTTGATATAGGAGTAGGCTGTTGCGCCGCTGCCGGGCAAAATTTCGTACGGCCGTCTTCCATTATCCCAGTTTGGGTGCATAATAGTAGGACGTTAAAACACATTTCATTCATTCAATTTGTGTATTGAAAAAATAAAACTTATAAATAAATATTTTTATACAGGTGTTGGCTACGAGTCAGATGATGAGATATTAGAAGTTATAAATGCATTAAAATATAAACTGGATAAAAGTGGTATATCATCTTCATCAACCGGTTCTTCAGCACCAGGGGAATATGAAGAAAGTGATGAGTAAGTTCTATTCGTCTTTGGTAAATACAAAACAATCATCCTGCTCCTGTAACAATAAGTTAATGTCAGTAACAAAGATTTATTCTGATTTAAACACTTTAAGGAGACTATTAAATCCTTATCACAAGTTTAAGTAAGAGCAATCTTTTAGAGCAGCTATAATTTAAAATAAGTTTATATGTATTCAAACTCTAAATCCTTCAAGTCCAAAAATTAATACTTTATGAAATTAATGAAGTTAGTGAAATTATTGTGTATTGAAATTGATGAAACTTAAAGGGGCTTGATATGTATGTGTGTTGATTTTAAGGGTTTGATATTGCCTATTGAGATTAATGCAACCTGATGTATCCTCTTTCCTAAGATTAAGACTGAGTGGCTTTGTGTACTCATCAAATAATTACACCAATGATAGTCTATTAAACAGGCATTATGCCAGAGCTGATTCGGCTTATTGCAGGTCTTTCTTTAGGCCTCAAATGTTGCATAAACTATTATTAATTAGATATTTATTAACATGACAAATCCATAAACAACTATTGATGCCATTTGAGGGGTCTGATTTTGAACAGATTTGAGTTCAACGGTGGTTGATGATTTTGCGTAACAACGGTATTAATAACAATAGAGACTAGGCCATAATTGTATTGCTAATATCTAGGTTCAGTGTTAAGTAATTTTACTGAAAAAATTTTCAGCGTATTCCCTTTACATTATCTAACTATTATAACGAGAATGGTCAGCTCTTTCCCAATTTTCCATATTAAATAATAGTCGAAATTGTTTGTTTATTATTTTAAGTTGCGTAATGTTTGACAACACAGCTGTTTTACAGTAGTCATTATTCATTTGTAGGGAGGAGACGTCAGAAGTTGGAGGTCTCCATGTTTTTGCCTCCCGTCCAACTACTGCACCACGGAGAAATATTTCCCCAAATACACAGACAAATCCGGACAGCCCACAGGTAAAAGTAAAAAGTTTATTCATGTTGACATCCACCTTATACAAACACACATCTCATAACTACCATCTCTATAGTTAATTCACTACTAATCAAGTCTGCCCTTGTCTAGGATAACACCCTGGGTGGAAGTGGATGTTAAACTCCAGAAACGAAAGAACGAAAGCCTGCCAAAATAAAGTATCTCTGATTATAATCAATGTGTGTACTTTTTTTTCCAGTCAAAAAAGAGTTTTTCAAAAAGTTCAAGATCTTTGCGGAAATCACAGGCTGATATTTATTCGGCACGTGGAGCCCGTCCAGAGGATGATTTTGTAAATAGTCAAACAAGTAGTGAAGAAGAGGATTATGTGCAGAAACCGCGAAAACCCAATTCCCGTCCAACCAGTGGTACATCTAGTACAGGTGCCAGTCCCAAAAATAGAGAAAACCAAAGAACTGGATCAGGTTCAAAACGGACACATGTAATACCGAAACCGTCCAGTATAAGTCCCAATCATCGGAATATAGACTCAAATCAACATGGAAACAGCAGATATAAATCGGGGCAAATCTCAAGAATAAGTATGCGAGCCTTGAAAGAAATAACCAAAAATGACCCTAGACTAAAATCAGAGGTAATTTTATTGTGTATATTATAATCTCATCAATTCAATGTTCTTTGAATGAAGTTATAGGGTTGGGGGACACTGGGTATTTATGATATAAACTATTAAGTACCGGTAAAATTATATTTTCAATATCCTATTTCATTTTTTTAAAAACACCAAACAAGAAATTTCAATATTTGACCTGAAGTATGTTGACTAATGGAATTATCCCGAATTGAATACATTTTTTGTGGGCATTTATATGTGCTTTTGATTTTGGGTGTTTTTTTGTGCAGCTTATAAATCTTATTTGTTCTGAATTGAATATTATATTTTTTCTCAACAGAGATCTTATGATAAAAATAAATATAAAATAGCCGATGTAACAGACTCATTTGAAGCCAACATGTTTGCCAGTATGCAGCGTCAACAGGAAGAGTCTATGGAGGATGTGAACAATGAGAGAAGAGACAATATAAAGGTTGTGATAAGTCCGCGGAGATTGAATCCTGGTAGACATAATAGTAATAGTCACCATCTTTTTAATGACTCACCATCAACTACTAGTGATGATGATACTAGTTTAAGTACATGGAAAGCTCCAGTAAGTTATTTTAAACTTTTTGTGCCATTTATGGTCACCTTACTGTGGGAACATTACTAATTTTGAATGTCACAATTTGAATAATTCATAAAAAAAAATTTAAAAATAAGATATTACAAATGGTCGCTGATAATCATGAAACAGCTGCTTTGATATGAATATTATTTGAAACTCAGATTTTACTAAGGAAATTTGATTAAATTGATTGTCAGAATACAATTGTCTAAGTAAAACTGTCTCATCATTCATATGCCTGTAGTTTTCTTCGCAGAGATAATTATCTCATATTTAGTTCCCGGACATTTGTTGTGTTGACAGACATGCTATAATAAGTATAAGACGCTTCTTCAATTAAATAATCCACTCTGTTTAGTTTTTAATTTATCCATTTCATAAGGAACATATTGTTATTAGCTTTTGACATTTAATGCTTACAAAAATAAGATTAAGTTATGCCAGCTAGGTAGTTCTAGATTGTTGTGGTTTTAGAAACATAACAGTCCTTTTGAGCTTGGTATATGTAAACAGGAAAATCTGTTGCATTTTGTTTGTTCATCACTAAAATAAGCATTATTTATATCCAGGGGCGAATTTGACCATCTGTCTACGCAGTCAGTAAAAAGGGCCGCTCAGACACAGGAGCCAGATCGAATACGCCCCTGTTTATATCACCTCTTCCACAATTACAACAATAAGAAGTGACATTGCTACCTATCTTGGTATTTTAAAACATGTATTTTTTATTATTTTATATCCTTAAACATTTTCTGTATTTTATGTAGGCCCGAAACCAAAGAGGATATAATATACAAGATGAAATGAGAACACGACAAAGTGGTGATACGTTAATGTCTTCTAATCCTAGGTAATGTATTCTTTTCTTCCTAACTGGGTAGTCGACAGGGTTTAACCTGTGTGCTTTAGATCAGTAGGTCTGTCATTTAGTGATGTGGTTTCTATCATCTGGTTATACTATGTGACAAGGAATATGGTCCACTGGTCCAACCTCATGGGTTCTCGGATTTCCTCCAACTGCTAATTATAAATACCCCTGTATACAAGTGAATTCTCTTTCTCCTCACCCATTCCCCCTTTTAACTGGGGCGGTATGGTTTATGAGTGTGCTTGGATCAGAAGGTTTGTCATTGAGTCAATTGGCGTGGTTTCAATTCCCTGATTGCATGTGACAAATAGTAGGTTTGCCTCCCCAACCTTGTGGATTTTCTTCAGGTCCTTCGGTTTCCTCCCACTGCTATAGACCCCTACATTCAAGCAAATTATTAATATAAAATTAAACCACTGTATGTTAGTCCCAAAATGACCTAGTTTGAGTCGATTGGACATTAACCCACATTTTTCTCTGTCTCTCCCTAACTTTTGGATTTGAAGATATTTTGTTGTTTGTGTTTTGTAATTGAGATTGGTTCCCCCCCTCACCAGAAAAAACGAAATGTTGAGCACTATATATTACAGTATTTATGCAACCTCTGTGTGGGGGATTGGATGGCTGAATGGTTAGCACGTTCACGTTGTATCATACAACTTGTCATTGAGTCAACTGGCGTTGTTTTGAATACCCGGTTGTACGTGACAAGGATTAGGGTCGCCTGTGCAACCTCATGGGTTTTCTCCAGGTCCTCCGGTCTCTTCCCACTGCTAAAGACCACTATGCGCCAACGAATTATTGAAATAAAATTAAACCATATGTTAGTCCTGAAATGACCTAATCTGTGTTGAGTGGACCCCATTTCTCTCCCTCTCAACCACTGTGTACTTTTACTTTACATCAGAAGGAATGTATGTATTCAGATAAATTAAATTTGGGAAGGTAAAACAGATTGCTTATTTATTTACAATAGCTTTGTTTTACTTTTATTAGATGTAAATATGATGGTTTATATTTTTAATAATTAATTTAATTTAAAATCCTTCCAGGGATTGGAGTGGCGTTTTTAGTCCACCTATCAACCTGCCGAACGATGTGAACAGTCAATTAAGAAACTCCACAGATTTAAGTGACAGTAGTCTTTCTCCTAGGAAAGATAAATTTAGCCCAGGCAACACTTTAAATAATGTGCCTGAGTTTTATGACACAGAAGTAGATGGAGAAGAACTGGATTTATTGTTTGATTCAGAATTAAACTGTTACTACGATCCTAAAACACATAAATATTACGAGCTGTCCATGTGAATAAAGACATGTAGAGTGTGAGGATCTAAATATGTGTCTGCCGTCTTCAGGCCTGGAAATAATGAAACAGTACCTGACATTTTCAACTTAGTGTCGGACATGTATTAATAAAAAGACAAATAAATGCCAGACAAAATGACAAAACCTGAATCTGTACCCGACATTGCCAGTGACAGGTGCCTTATTTCATGGCTTTGGGGACTTGCAAGTTTGCAAAAAGTTACATCAGAAATTTACAGTATTTTGGTATGATCTTAACTCACAAAAACGTGAAAGAACAATTCCTCTGAGGACATTTTTGTGGTGAAAGTCAATGTAAGCTTTATTAATTTGTTAAGAAAATAATCATGACTGCTGGACGGAGTTAATTAAAAATCATAAACTTCATGGTATATGAGTTTCTGCAGAAAGACACTATCACAAAAATCATCATGATTGCTGGATGAAATATAAACCTGTGTAGCATTAGGGTTTTAGTATGTTCATTTTCAAAGGAATTCAATCAATTTGCTGGCTGTTCACAAGCCCGGCGGAGTAGGGGGGCTAGGGGGGGGGGGCTTTAGCCCCCCCAATAATTTGGCCGCAAGTACTCTTTTCTTCAGATTATTGCGGCCCCTGGATCCTTGCCTATAGAGAGTTAGGATGGAAGCCCCCCAATCAAGAATTGCCTCCGCCGGCCCTAGTTCATAGTCATTGTTTTTACAGAATTCAGTAAAGTTTTGTATTGAAGGCGATATTAATCAATTGTGCATAGATTTGGACTTCCTTATAATCCTTGTGATTGGTTATTTAGAGGTTAAAGATCTTCTAAATTGGGCCCTTGCTGCCAGATAAAGTCTGAGATGAACTGTCGCTTTTCATAAAACCAAAAGAGGACATCGCCATGTTCATCTGTGATTTGAAATTTTTCAGAACAGAGTGGCTATTGTTACGACGAGATTGAGCAAAGTTTAGAACGAATTCCAAAATGGCTGCCAATCTCCCCAAAACCAGCTTTGAAAAAGAAGCTGTATTTTCAACTTTTTCAAAACTGACGACAGCAATTAAGAGATGGTTAGGACTTTTATTACGACTTTTCAGTTTTTAACTTCTCCGATGGAGCGCTTTGAAAACATCGTTGTAACAATAGCTTGGGGACTATTTTAACAACTTGTCGTAACAATAGCCATTCCATTTTCAGAAAGCAAAGTAAATAATCTGTACAGTGTAAAAATTAATTTACAGTATATTGAGTGCTTTATATTTATTTATATATGTATATATAGATTGCCTGTTGACTGGTATATCTCTAGTGCTGTGTTATTGTACAGTTTTAAAAAATATATATATATAAATATATATCTGAAAGATTATTTTAGATTTGAATTGTAAATACAGACAGATTGTAAATTATATTTGTTGAAGGGGTTATGTGTTTGGGGCTGAATAAAATCATTATAAGATTATGTATTGTCATTTCTAATTAAGAGGGGTGAGGATTAGGAAGGGTGGGAAGTAAATCAATAGATGCAGGATTGCAGTTGTTCAAAATAAAATGAAATGGGGTTGAACCGTTGAACGTTCTACTGTTCTGCTCCTAACCCAGACTAATGAAGACGGACATATGCCATACAGTGTGCTATGAGGGAAATATTGCTCGGGCAGGGACTACGGCCTACTCTTATATCAAATTCCAACTGACAAGGGATTTTTTATGTTCATGCCAATGTGTACACAGGACCTCGTTTTTTCATCCCATCTGAACGACTAGACACCTGTTCTTGTCAGGCCCTCTATCCTGCATCACTGACAAGGGGAAGTTAGGGAAGTAAAACTAGAAATGCCCGAAAAAAATTTAGGTTTACAGACAGCGGCGTTGGGTTTCTTTGAAAGGCAAAGAAGAGGAGCCTTGTATGAAACCCGCAAGAAAATTTTGGAATTTTTCTTTACTATTCCAGCACATAAAATTGGTGTTTTATTACATTTCGTGCACTTTATTTTGCCATGAAGATTAAATAAAAAATTGTGGCGATCAAAATTATGGAGGGGGGGGGGGGCAGAGACATATTCGTCCGCCCCTTCCGATTCTAAGGGGGGGGGACCTGTCCCCCCCCCTTAAATCCACGCCCATGGTCAGGGTCATAACTAATTTTTTGACCAAATGGAGTTATGGATACCAAACTAAATCTTCGTACTAGCTCTGCATGAATGACAAACTGTTGAAGAGTTCGACCAATGTAATCACCCCAATTTCCCGCTTTTTGTTGTTTGGCCTAAGCTACTTTCTTGAGTTATGCAATATTCTAGCCTAGTGATGGCGTGGAAGACTAACAAAGTAAAATCTTAATTTTACAGCAAACAAGAGGTCATTGAACTCCTGCAACAGGGTAAGTAATTAATATACACGTTTTGTTAGCTGTGTATCTCCACATTTTTCCTAATTAACCTCTTTTCATCGGAACTTGACATAAATTTAGTTAGTTGAAATTTGCCCAATTCACGTGTTCGTCTATTCAGAAACACCATGGTCAGCTTTATGTGACCGTTCAAGGCTATATAATTGACTTAGGCAAATGTGCAATTGAAAAGAATTAATATTCATTTGTCAAATTATGTATACAATCTGTTAATTAGGTTATTCAAAGATTTATCTTTCAATTCTCAATCTACTTACAGGTTAAGATGACGAGACCTGAAAGTCAAGATGACGACGTGGATGATTCACCAGATTTTCAATCATTTATTAGCTGGTCGGATAGCCGTGGCGATAGAGAGGCGGCTTCTCGCCAATGCAACGAGGGTTCAATCCCAGCTCATGGTAAATGAGAGGGATATTCGGTCTCCCATCCGGTCAGGCAGGTTTCCTCAGGTTTCTTCCTGCAGTAATGATCGAAATCATTCGCACGATCTGTGCCAAGGGCTAAATTGAAAACAAGCGTCAGGCTTAATTTGCTACCCTTGTAAAATGACGAGATTATTATACCCAGTGTCAAGAAAATGATGTAACAAAGTTTGAAACAGAAAAGAGAAATGTTAGTACAACACATAAGTTTTGAAGCACATGAATTGTATAGAATTGAAAATAATATTTTGATTCTAACACAGATCTCCTCATTTCAGAGACGTCAAGAGACAACGAAGAAGATGACGTTTTCTGTCTTCCACAAAATAGCCCCGAAATCGATACAAACCAATTGGATTCGGTAGTAATAGACATCGATTCCGACAATCTTTCCATTCTTGCCATGTCCAAAAGAACATCTGAAAGCACCAGTACTGATGATAGTTTGAGAAAGATTGCGAACTTCTGATGACAGTAAAGATAAAGATTATGAACCTGATAATGGTAAACGTAATGATTACGAAACCTCTGAATCTGAAACTGAGCTGAGAAACGACGAGGAAGTTACAAAGACGAAATGGAATAAAAGACCACAACCTGAGATTTGGAAAGGGAATTTGATTAAATAGCGAAGGCTAGAGGGCGAATCACATACAAGCAGAAGAAGTGTCATTAATGTAAAACGGAAGTCACAATTTCGAAAGTCAGAGAAACAATGGATCTTTTCATATTTTTGGAAGTTACAATCATGGAATGAGCGCCGCACTTTGGTTAACAATCTTCAACAAATAGTAAGATTCGAAATCACACAATCCAATATAATTTGCGATTAAAAGATGGACGTATTCTTCAAGTATGCCGAACAATGTTCTGTTTAACTAGTAGGTTGTCGTAAAGAACAGTTTGTAATTGGTTAAGTCATAAATCAATCCCTATAGAACAAATAGCTCATCCCGGACGACAAACAGACCCTTTAAAACCAGGGGTTACCCTTAAAATGTCCAGCGAATCAGTATAATTTCTCAGAGAATGGTTTTTAGCTGTACCTTGTGTCGAATCACACTATTGTCGCAAAGAGTCTGCTTATAAAGAGAAAAGATTCTTCCAACTTGGTACGAGGTTAAAGCAGCTTCGTCTTCAGTATCGAGAAGATGCCGAAAATGCTCAACAGAGACCGGCGTCCTTCACTTTAAAGGGGCAATCCATAAAGTACGTACGCTTGAAGGGGGGGGGGTCACGCCAAAAACGTACAGGTGCGTAAATTCATTGGCAAAACGTGCGTACAGGGGGGGGGGGGGTCTGAATTTTACCCATTTTGAGCGTACGTACTTTATGGATGGCCTCTTACTTTACACATCTGTTCAAGGAGATAACATGTCAATCTTCGTCCAACGTAAGGACCATTGCGACACATATAGGTGCTAAACACGGTAATGTATCCGCTAAAGATGTTGCAAGACATGAAAAGCAACTGGACAAGGAAAGGGCCGCCATGGATGAAGGGCTTTCAGTTTGGATCATGGATATGCAATCAGTTCTTCTCTGTCCTTATGCTATAGAACAAAGCTACAAGTGCACATATTTTAGCAGTATAAGGCCAGGAAAAAAGGTTGGAGATCCTTGTAAACATGTTAAGAACATCATGTACAAACAAGATGGAAAACTGTTATACAAATTATTTAGTACAGTAAGGACTGTGGTGTTCTACCGACCAGAGTGAGGAATGTGGACGAACCCATCGAATGGTTACCAATGTTTCGAAACAAAAGACCATTCCCAAACGAAAATATGAAGATCTTCAGATGATATAAAAGGTCATACCAACACAATTTCACGCATTTTATGACAGACTGTTGAATCAGTGGCGAAGCTATGGTAAATTTTAGGGGAGGGGGGACATCACCTAAATTTGCGCCCCCCTATGCCGTATAAAACAGTATAAGCCAGGATTTTCAGAAACATAGTTTAAGTGATTTTTCAGAACATCACCATAGTCAGCAAGTAATTTACATAATTCCAAAAAATTGCCGCTGTTTGTCGCATCTAGCCTTTCTATATGACCCCTGAATGCACTATCTGTCTTAGCGAGATACCGTACAATACTCAACATCTTATGAAGAATACTGCGCCATTTTTGTTTTTCGCTTTCAACCTGAGTTAGAAGCATATGATCAATTATGTTGTGGTTGTCATTATCATCATCATCCACAGCTTGATTCCATAATAGAAAAGCGCGTCGATGTGATGGACTACTTTCATGTCCATTTAACGCGTTGGACGTTAAACCCCATTTCATTCATACATTCATTCTCGGGTTTACGCCAGTTTTGGAAGCCGGGTTTTTTTTTGCAGAGTGAAACGCTGATGAATTATTGTGTCAGAAAACATTAGGCAACAGAAACAGAATGCCGCCTTCTTCTTAGGCGAATACATCAGCCATGACCTCCTCACAGACTGTCCATTCTGTAAAGTCTTCGTGAACCATTCTGACGTCATAGCTCTTTGATTTTTTCTTTCAAATGGACCGTCACTATTCTGTAATTTCTTAAGATCAGACGCCAGTAAAGCTCTTTTTATGGCTTCTGAAATTCTAGGACGACCAAATAACACAAAGACTATGTATCCAATGTCATCATTAGCAAAAACCTCTTTAAACATTTGTTCACGTAATTCACCCCGGCCATCGTCTTCGTCATGACAAGACGCAGAATTAATACTATCATCGTCTGTACTACTAGGAGTTGCCGTTGCTGGCGAGCGGGGGTGATTTGGCGAGGACGATCCTCCTCCTGACCCTGACGACGACACGGGTGTGAGTCCTGCCCTTCCTCTTCCTATCGGTGGGGAGTGATGTATAATTTGTTCGTTGCCTGACTGCAAACTTGCGATCCCATCATCGTTATGTGCAGGAGGATAGGTTATATATATTAGGCTATCTTTAACCCCCTTTAGCAGGCATGATCAGCTTCCGCGGTGACCCGGGAAAGGCCCCAGTCCGCAAAAAATAATTTTAGTACCACATAAATTCTAGACCTTGCTACAGGCTCCCCCAGTCCAGTTTTGTTACAACATTGTGCAATAATAGTGAAAGTTCCGAAATTCCACATGTTATATTTCACTGAACTTAAAATCACGACCATAATTCCCCAGTTTAGCCGCCTGATTAAGGCCTCCAATAACCGTTTTTTTCGGAATAACGATGGGCTGTTCAAAATCAAATGGTTCACTGCATATCTGACTGATTGTGACACGACAAGGCTCATTCGGACCATTACTCCAATCGTGTGACTAAACTAAAACTTCAAACTAAATTCAGCCATCATTTTGCAGAATTAACTAAATCAGGAACCAAACTGAGAGCGTATGGTCTTTATAAAAACTTAATAAACCACCCCGTTTGTTACCTTCTGCAGATTAAAAATAAAAACTTTAAATCATCATTTTCATCGCTTCGACTAAGCTCGCACAAATTGGAAATAGAGAGTGGGCGATACAAGAATATTCCACCTGACCAAAGGTTATGCACTCAATGTTCTCTTTCTACCGTTGAAGATGAATTCCATTTTCTGTTACAGTGCCCCCAAATAGAAACCTGCGCTTGAGATATATCTACACTTTAATACCATCTAATCAATTAACTTTTGAAATTCTTTTTAATCCGCCAGATTTCCTTGCCAAGGCAGTAGCAATGTACACATACCAAGGGGTGTATCTGTATTGGTCTAATTCTAATTCTTTTATTTTCGGCTGAATGTTCTCACCCTATATTTGATATCATATGTACAAGGGTATACTTTTACGCCATATTCTCATCTCATTGTTATACGTTCATTGCTGATTTTCATTTCATTGTCATACCTTCACTGTTGATTTCCATTGGTATCCCAATATGGTACATGGATATATATGTTATCTCATTATAATTATATTTTCATTATTTATATCACGTTATCCCCTTAAAGCATTCCATGTCAAATGTATTTTATGTATGCATGCATGTTAATGTATCTGTATTTTTGTATACTGTTCTTAATGGACGCAATATGCAAATAAAAAAGTTGAACGTTGTGTGTATTCTAGCTTATTCTAATTCTCGTTCGCGCGCGTTCGGCAGCCACTTTTTTTTTTATAAATTTAGCACAACCGTTTTATTAAAGAAAGGGAACTCATTCTGGTTCGGCATATTAAATTTCTTCCAACTGATTTCAACAACATAGGAAAAGGTATGAATCAAATGTAGGTTCGAAGTGGGGTACGAGTTAGTCCAGCTCTGAACGAGTAAAACGAAGTCTGTCGTTCAGAGCTGGACTAGGGTACGAGTGAACTAATTAAGTACGAAACAGCTAGTATAGGTTTCGAAACAGCAAGTCTTGATTAGCAGGACTATGCGATTTGTTTATGTAGTTGTTGCACGTGCGGGAAAAACTGTACTTCCGAACTCTAGCACTCGTCCAAAGTTCAAATTCGCATTCTTGAACTATTTTCAATCAGAGACAGAAGAACAACAGACACTGGTACAACATTTTAAGTCGAAAACTACAGGTTTCATTTACATAGATCAGATCTGAAAATAAAATAAGAGTAAGTTCAAAATTGTGGGTGAACAGTTTGATCGTGCATATGATTCTGTCACTGACACTACACAAACATAGCGTAAACATAAACATGTTTGGTTGGTGGCCAATGGTGGGACAACCCCAATTTTAATTTGGCTTGCCTCCAATTTATTATATTAATGTTCATGCTTGTGTGATTCACAACATTTTCAAAATTATTTTGGCTATTTGTTGATTATTTCTTTGTCGAATCATCATGATCATGGAGGGATAGACTCAGGCCCGAGGCTAGTGGGGGCAGCAGCGGCGCCAGCCGGTGCTGGGTGGGGGGGTAAAAAGCTATGGGGGTGTGGGGGCTTCGCTATTGGGGTGTGGGGGTTATGGGGGTGTAATGGCCATGATTTTCAAAAGTGGGGGGGTACCTACCCAATAATTATTTGGCCGTATATCACAATATCTTGCTACCAGTATTGGTATCTGGATGCAATAATATAGCAGTAACTGGTACAATTATAAAAAGTGGATGCTTGCAACTGGATGCGTGATTCATTCCTTTGATTTGATATGTTTTTCTTGGTTGTTAATTGCAATCTGTCGTGTGTGCCTTGTCTGTGGGTTTGTCTTATATGTGTTTATGGTGCGGTCCTCCTGCACTAAGGCCTACCATACTTTATTGGGTGTAAAACTGGACAGTTAAGTTTAGGGCACTTCTTTATTCTGAATCCAACAAAAGGACTCATTTTAGTTATGTAATTCTATCTCTTTAAAAGCACATATCTATCAGGAAAAGAGAGAAATGGGGTTTAACGTCCACTCGACACAAACGAGGTCATTTTTGGGACTAACGTATGGTTTTCAATTTTCATTTCAATAATTCTCTTGCGCGTGGGAGAAAAACAGGGGTGCCCGGAGGAAACCAACGAGGTTGAGAAGGCGCCCCTATCTCTATGCAACATACGCTCATACTAGGGCTCAAAACCACAGCCGCCATCCACAGGTTTGAAGCGCGGCACTCTAGACCACTAGGCCATCCCAACCCCCTATCAGGAAAAGAAAGAAAAATTAAGTTGAAAATATATGGGTTTCTAAATTTATTTTTCTGTAAAAAAAAGACTTTTTTCTAACCCATTTCATTTCTAATACATATATATTGATAGTCATGGACAATGCATTTGATAGCAACCAATAATTTTTTCTTACATTAGGCTGTATGTCATGTTAGTAACTGTAGAAATACACTTATATTATAAAATAATGGTTTTAAACAATTTCTGAAAATATAACTAAAATTTACACAACACAACATATATAAAAATTTCAGCAACATAAATATCGAGAACACAGATTTATAAAGCCAATCTTTACACTATCTTTGAGACTTGAGTATTTTGAAAGAGAATATCTAAGCAATTTGATCAAGCAGTTGAAATTAAAAATAATAATAAAAGAAAAACTAAAGGTTTTGATTTATACATTTATGAAATATAAAAATTAATATACATGTAAATATTATACATACACTAAGGAAATTATATATTATGAGATATTTAAAAAAACATGATTTTATGAATTTGTTGTCTTGTAAAACTATTATAAACACGGATATTTATATATTTCTTGTTATAAACACGGATATTTATATATTTCTTGTTCTTTTAAAATATTAAAGCTGCTGATAGTCATTAGGAGGGATGTTAGTCCGTAATTCCTTGCAAGCTACAATATTGTAAATAATCCAAACGGAATATCAGTCCATAAATAGTTATGTAAAAACAAACCTGTGTCACCTATAGTTGTTGAGTAAAATAATGTCCTTTTTGTTATCTTACTGAATCCAAACAGAGATATTATCAACTATTTAAAGATTGGTTTGATCTTAATTAAATGCAAATGACAATCGGCCGCTTTAAGACTTTAAGATTATTTAGTCATGTAGTTTTCCTATTCAGAAAGACAGATATTTGTAATCCTATCCAATTCAAATAGGAAGATTATCTAATATTAAAAGTTTGGTTATGCTCTCTTAATTAAATGCAAATGACAATCAGTGTTGCAGTGTAGTTTTCCTATTTAGAAAGACAGATATTTAGGAAAGTTATTGTTTGACTCTGCTCTTAAATCATGTAAAATTAATTTTATTTGGCCAACACTACAATGTGTATTTCTTATATTCTATTAATATGAATATTATGCTTCATTCACTATATTAGAATTTATAGACAACCATGTCAGCTCTTGTCTTTTATATAAGAGCATTCTCATTGACCAGTATATAATGTAAATGTACTGTATTTGAAATCTTTCAAATTTTAAAATTATTGTTGAATAAACTTAATATGAGAGACAACAAACCAATATCTGTGAAATCAATTGAAGTAACATTTCATTTTGGAGATTAATGGGCATCTTTGCTCTTTTTAAGTGAGAAATTTAATCATCAGTATTTTAAAAAATTTTACTCAAAATTTTTAATTGATTGCTTTCTTACTTGTTGAACTCTTTAGTCATAGGAATCCCTAAATACATGATCGTGGGTTTCTGCCCATGTTATGTTATAAAGTTACAAATAATTTCATTTATTCTATAGAAGCTACAATGTTTGATAACAATAATTTTCTATGAAAATAAAATTTGAGTGAAATTTGCATTTAGTTTTTTTTAGATAAGGCATCAACTGTATGTAATGCTGATGTGTGCAAATAATACACTAATAGTGATCTTTATAAGGCAAATCAGTCGTAAAGCAATATTTTCTGTGCTGTATATATCTACGTTAGTGGTGTATTATATATTTATATAAATTTGGCTATAACAGCTGAAAAAAAACTTTAAAAAAACCCCAGTTTTTACATTTAGAAGATTTCTTCATATCGAATTGTAACTTTCGCAACTATTTAAATTGGACAGTTCCATCTTAGCTTACTCTTCGTTTGCATGGCTGGAAAAGTCTAATTTAAAAAAAAACTTGATCATGATAGTGTTAATTTGATTTCTTTTTACAAATGTATAAAAATTTTGCATCTATTATTTCTGATTTAAAGCTGGAATCCATTTCTAGGTTGTTGTCTTTGAGACTGGGAGTACTCGGAGTAACGATCCTCATTATCAGGAAGTGCCATAACTTGAATTGGCAGTGATCTCTTTGAAACTGTTTCAGAATAACCATTTAATTCAGCTGAAATATAATAATGATAATTGTAAGGAATTTGCTATTGTTTTATGATATAAGGTTTGAAAATAAAACAGCTCAAAATTATTAGGTGTATCTTTGTAATTGGTTCCATGTGTCAATAAATCAAAGCCATGGTATATAATGTAATAGTAATATTGAAGTTTGTTTTTGCTTAGAATATGTCATTAGTTCTGCTTCATTTTTGTAGAATTTGTGCTTTCTTATTTGATGCAAGTTTAGGGTTACCAGATTAATCATCGAAGAAACCGGGACATTTATTCTTCTGAGTAGACTAAATCTAAATTTATCACGGAGCGCCCGCAGGTTGCGAAACATTGAGCTCTGGAGTCGCGAACTTACTAGGGGGGTTGGGGGGCATGCTCTGTCAGGATCTTTTTCATTTGTAGAAGCCGGGAGATGTGCTTTCAGTCACTTTGTGACGGTAGTTAAAGTAGAAATATATGTTGCTGAATGGGGATTTTTGTAAAATTCATCCAGAGGTCTGTATTATGCACATTTTCCGAATGTATTGTGCAATGTGCACAGTACAATTAATTATTGAGATCAGAAGTGGTGTGCTGAAGTAAGATTGTTTGTAGCAAACGCTGTTTTATACATTTTAATCACTAGTTTATGTGTTTTGTGTTATTATTTTCAATTGAAAAACACCCGATTTAGTCAAGTGAGCGGCATCGGAACAGTACGACAAAAAGGACCCCCAAAACTGGGACGTATGGTAACCCTATGCAAGTTCTATCCTTTGTTCTGTTTGTGTCCTTGTGTGCAGTTCTCCTGCATTCTCTCAAATCATATACAGTAGCTTTATTTCAGGAGGGAAAATGCAATAGGGGTTTAATATCATGATGCTTTTCGGCTCCAACCGGGCAAATAATGGAAAGGTGCATGATGACAAGCATTCTGCTATGAGGGGAATTCTGTCCAGACAGCAGCACTGCATAACTCTGCCAAGGGTTCTATTATGTGTATGCCAACGTGTACACTAGAATTATTTCTTTGGACCAATCAAACAACTAAACACTGCTTCTTGCAAGACCCACTGTCCTTAAAAGGAGATGGTCATCTCACACAGATATTCAAGATTTAAGATAATATTAATTTGACATTTGACCATATTGACTCCTATTTTATCATTTTTATACGCCCACATTGAAATGTGGTTATATATTGTTGTTGCATCTGTCGGATCGTCGGTTAATATCCGATTGACTTTAAATTTATACAGTGTTTAGGGTTATGAGACGAGAAGCCTATGGATTTTCACCGATTTCCAATAATTACTGCCCGGGTTATGGAGCTTGATCATTTTGAAAGATCTTGTGGACTCTCTAGAGGCTAAAGCTCATATCCCTTTGACTTTAAATTTATACACAGTGTTTAAGTTCATCAGCCTTGCAACCTATCTTTAATTTAATACTCTTATAGCTGTCTTGTCGGGATTCTTATATATTTATTTCATCGGCTCTCTCTTCCGGAATCATTGTTTGATCCAGGAGCTACACGGATCTACCGGACAATCTAGCCACTGTTATACTTTAAAGGGAGTGTTGCCGCCCCCCTCTATCGCTAAATAATGGATTTGTTAGTTTTTTGGTCTAAATGAATACTCTCCAAATAATTAATCCAGTTGTCTATAGATATTGCGACAGGAATCGTGTAGGCCACAGGATAGGGTATGCTTACTCTTTCTTGAACATAATTTTGTACTAGAAGAGACAATTAGAGCCGATACTTAATTGATTTCTTAACTTGCATATATTTATTTTAAAACTGACATCACTTTTATTGATTGTATAATCAATATTGTTTTAAAATTCCATTGTATGTTGTTACAGTTCTGTGGGTTTTTTGAATGCCTACTTCATGGATTGGTTCTGGTACTTAATTTTGATCAATTTTTATGTTGTATCTTAAAGATGCATAATGTAAGAGCAAAATCTGCCTCTTTATTTCTTTATTTTTCAAAGGTTATATAAACTTTTATTTATACATTTAATTACTTGACAAGCCTATAATCAACCCTCTAGACCATTGATGAATGCTGATTACCAAAGTTGGGGGAAGAAATTACTTTTAGCATATACCATTTTGCATAACGCTGTCCTTTAATTTGCGGCAGCCATTATGATTGACAGAATAGGTGTGGATTGGTTCTACATGAAACTAGGGTAGATCTTTTCCAGATACTGAAGTCCCCTCCTTTGATGAAAAATTAATAATCATTAATAATTATATTATACTTACATTTTGTAACTGTTCCACTGGTAGAATATATTTCAATCTTTGCTCGTTTGGTGGCCAGGAAAAAAGCAAGAACACCTAAGACCAAAGCGTCGAAGATTCCTAGAATAGCTAGGATGTAGCCCCATCGAACTTGACATTCACCTAATCTGTATTCATTAGCATCTGAACCACAGATCGTCCTTACTTCAGAGTGTGACCAACCATTTGGAAAGATGACACATGCCAAGAACATGAAAACGGCTGAAACAAAAAAAAAAGTCTTATGAATTATACGTCTGGGTCGTTATTTCCTCAGTTGTTATACACACACATTTAATGTGAACATATATTGTCATAACCGGTGTCCAGTGTATATGTATGTCAAGATTGGGTGAGAGTTCTTGCATTTATTACAATATTTCATGGATTGTTGGTTGGTTGATCTGTTATAAGGCAATGAAATGGATTTAACGTCCTACTGTTCTGCTCCGAAATGGGCTAATGAAGGTGGGCATTCGGACAAGGGGTATCCACGATGGAAAATCAGGATGATAGTGTATCTTCGTCGAAACATTGCTTAGTATTAAACTTAGTACTATTGTATCCATAAAATTGAACCTTGTGTTAATATGTTCATTACTAAATGCCGATCAAAGAAGAGGAAGATATATGTTCCAAATTTTGGCCACATGTATTTGTGAGGTTAATTTGGTTGAATAGAAAATATGAACGTCCTACCCATCTGCACCAACTGGGCTAATATAGACGGGTATTCAAACTCTTTTTCGTTTAGTTAACATGCTTTAGAAGGAGTACATTATGTGTCACATCCAAGCAACTAGACAAATATTCACATTGCTGGCGGCTACGGACTGTTAGCAATACACAATTATTTTATCTATCTTCTATAGAAACACAATCAAAGATGTCTGTATGTATTTCCTTCGTCAGAGCAATCCACGCCCACATAATATGTGGTATTAAATTAACAAGCATGACCTAGTGAATGTTTTGGGCCTTCAAAACTGGGCCACGGACTGCTTGGCAAAGCTAGAATTCCTGCCGGGTTTAAAATATAAGCTTACATCTTGCATACAATACAATTTGTAGTGTATTTCAAATAACTCACTGAACTGGAAACTATATCCAGTCACCAAAGGCTTTTCCAAATACTGTGTGCTAAGATTATAATGATTGCATATGCTAAATAAAATATGTTAAGAAAACAGTTATATCACTTAAGCTATTTTTTGGTTAGCAAAGTATGTAAAAGTTTCTTAAATGGTCTGTTCTGATATAACAGTCATAGGCACAGTGACAAAAAAAGAAAAAGGTATCCAGCAAATTAATGATTTATTTGCATGTGTGCTCGTAATTGGTCTCTGTGTAGACAAAATGTCTTACATGTACATTATAAGAGTCTCTCACTGTTTTGTTTAAATGTAAAATGTACAACAGTAAATATTTGTGCAGTCTGGGTTGTAGGTGAATTATGGAATACTTTCTATTTAAGAAATTTAAAGTACCAGGATGGTGAAGCGTTGAGCATCCCAACTGGTCTAATGCAAGTGTGACATCTATGCAAAGTCATGGGTTTGATCCCATGGTTGTACTTGATTTACTTATTTTTGAGAAAAAAAAATGTATTGAATTTGAAATGCATTTCCACGAAAGTATTTATGTGGTAGTTATTTCAAATAAAAGTATGACAATTTGGGTCTTTTTAAAACTTCATGTACATATAGGAACACCCAATCGTTCAAGAAAAATACCGGATTTATCGAAGAGCACCCACAGGACCAAAATGTAATGGTATCACCAACTAGCAGCCTGTTGACATGTCTGCTAAAGTGGCATACAAAGAACTTGGTATGTGCAGATTGAATGGCTAGCGGTTGTGGGAACAAGAGTTGGCAGCGGTTAAATAATCCTAGAATTTAGGGATCTTTAACTTTACAAGTGATTATAATGAATCTTGGATATTGATACAAAGTTTTCCTTTAAAGAATATTCATATTTGTGCTTAATTATCAAGTTGTGTGTTCAGAATGTATATTCGGTTTTGTACATGTGAATACATGTTAAATTTATAGTAAGACTTAACTTACTACTGTACACTAATAGTTAAGTGGGTATTATCGATATAACTATCTTAATGATACACCTAGGGTATGTATTTAATCCCCAGTTAATCGTGTTTGATAATACAATAATGCTTTAGTTTTATTAGTAAGGTATTTCGTTTTATACTCTTACAAAGGTGTGTACTGAACAATAACACTAATTGCTAGTCTACAAATATTGCAACAAGACCTTGAACAAATATTGCACAAAGACCTTGCCGAAAAACATCCTTTTCTCTCCACATTTTTCTTTTAAAGCCCAAAACTGTTCAACTAGTATCTTATGGTCAACGCTCTTTTATTTATCAAGCACCTGTTTAAAGATACATTCCCCGTGTACAAACTGGGTGATTTGATGATATATTTGGACTAAAAACATATTCAATCTAATTAATTTAACATAGTTTTGCTTCAAATCCTTCTTAAAACATTGTAATCGCCAGGGAATACCCCTGCTATAAAATAATCGATCAAAAGTCATGTTTGTGTACCACTAATTACTCCTTTCGGTTCCAAGCAACAGGTGTGAGTCTGAGGAGAAGTCAATGCATACACAAGACTATGTTGTCTTTACATTAATTCTCAGATTATCCACTGCCATGGTTTTTTTTCGTGATTTTTATCTCAGAAACTGTTGTACGTCCAACTCTTCATTGGAAATAACCACCTGATAAATACTTTTCTGGGAACGTATCTTTAAGATGTTGTAGATCTCGATATTCTTTTGAAAAACAACTTAAAACGCAATTGTGTTAACATGCCCATAATCTTGTTGTTTATTTATGATTACTTTGTCACTTTATAAAGTGCTCCTGAACAGGTTATATGAAAAGGGGGGATCATATATCATGTGGTTAAGTGGGTAAGGAGCTAGCTCACTAGCCTGGAGGTCCAGTGTTAGATCCCTGCATTGGCCTAGACAGTTTATCTCGATTTCCCGATGTGGTTTCCCCTTGTCAGTGATGCAGAACAGAGGACCCGAGACGGACTTGTCTAGTCGTTCGGATGGGACAAAAAACTGAGGTACCGTGTACACATTGGCTAGACGTAAAAGATCCCCTGGCAGTTGTAATTCGATATAAGAGTAGGCCATAGCACCGCTGCCCGGGCAAAACTTCCCTCATAGCACAATGTATAGCATATGTCTGTCTTCCATTAGCCAAGGTTAGGTGCATAACAGTAAGACGTTAAGCCCCATTTCATTTCATATTATATAAAATGGCGCACAATAAATATGCAGTGTTTATAATAATTATGGCATTACAAAGTTTCAGCTAAAAAAGTAAGCCTATCATCCTGGCCTTCTACCAATTATCTCTTACAAGGTAGTAGACTAAGTATTACATTTATTGGTCTTGTAGCTTTCTAGTTAGTAAAGTCTGAGACAGTGATTTGTGTAGGATGTAACCATGGCACTAGAATCTGAAAGTCATAGTTTCATGTTTAGTATAATGCCAGCCAGTTCATGACAGACAATAAAAAAAACATAACGTTTGTAATAATGATTGTCAATTAAATGAATGTGAGGCCATTGTGAATGGCTTGCTCAATAAAATAGTATTAAATATTTTAAATCATTGCATATAATTATGAGGCTGTCTCAGTCTTTATTTATCTGTATATAGATCTTTTTTCTTTTGTTGTTAGTGTTGGCACAGGTATTTACATGAGGATGGTATATTAATACTTTCTATTGACACTCCCAAATCCCAGAAGTCTTCTTCAAAAATGGCCGACTTATTGTATGAATACAAACTATTTCAATTTATTACTTATAATTACTTATGCTCCTTTATATTAACTAAATTTTGTAGATTTGTCGAACAGAAAATCTGTCATTTTTTAAATAAATAAATGTTGTCCTCAAAACCATTGTTTCGATTGGCATAATATTATTTGAAACAGTCCATCGACATATCATGTTCATTTCTTTTATAAACTTTGTCTACAAATAAAGATGTTTTTTAATTTCATCTTCACATTGAGTATTATTTTATGATTGTGTTAAAAGTTAATAAAATGAAAATAAAAACATAAAAAGTATATGAAATATATAAAAATGTATATGATGGTTATCAAGTAAAAACAAAATACATACCAGAGACAAGTTGAAGAATTCCACAGAAGACGAAGACATAAGTTTTGCGGAAACAGAAGAAGAGGAGAAGAGCCGCAACAACTATTAACATTAATAAAGCAGATACTCCAACGAAAAACGTAGATGCTCTGAATGAATCATTTAAGATTGATTGGAAATCAACGAAGGATCCACTGCAAACGTAAATTCCTCGACCTGTATCTGGATAACAATGTTGGTAAACACCAAGATGTCCGTATCCGGGACTTGTTGCACTATCTCCGATCCATTGTGGCTGAACGAAAGCGACCAAATTAAGTATACACCAAATTATTGACAGTAATCCCCATAAAACAGCAACAGCACGATATTCTCTCATGTATCTGAAGTGGTAGATTTTGGCTGTCTCTGGGTTATAATTCTGGTGCATCATTTTGTCGTATTACTAAAGAAAACTCCTTTTTTATATCCCAAAATGTCCTCTTGATATTTCCACCGTATTCCCTCCTCCTGTTTCCTCTGAAAACCCTAAAATATGTCTTATTCCAGATGTAACGGTGTTAGTTGTATTTTAGGGTGTTGTTAGCTCTTTCACGAAATTATATTGTTCATATCTGGCCAACTGTACACAACTCCTTAACAATACAGCTGAATACATTTATAGCCCAAACCAGTCAAACAGGTTTTCTTCCCATGCCCACACTGTCAGCTAATAATAATGCATTCATACACAGGTATGCTGAATGGGAATAAAATCGTTAGGCCATAACGAAAAAATGTTATGCTTGACAGGTTAGATTCTTTGTAGTCCAGTGATTAAGAAACGGGTTTAAATGTACAAAGAAAGAAAACAGCACTAATTTAAGCTAGGGCACGATGAACATCAGTAGTTTTTAAAGGTGATCTATTGTTTAATGGAAGGTCATACTGAACATTTTTCTTTTCGCTTGTATGTCTTAAGACTCCACTAATTCTGATTAATTTTTGTTTGACCTCAGGTCATCCTTTTCTATGACAACCTTGAATGAAATGTTTTTATAGTACTGAAGAACTTTTAAAAATATTTTTGGTCTTCTGACTTCATTTGTCGATTTTATATTCAGCAGTTTAAAGACAAAAAATTCAATACGTTTTAGGGGTTTACTTATTTTCAATTCTGTTACATTGTGTTGAAATGAATATTTTTTAAACTGATATTCAGAATTTTAAGATAGCTACTGTAAATATGACAAAAATATAACATTATCCTTTATGTATGTGCATAGGTTTAGGGCAAGGGACTATCTAGATTTGTCTCTTTTGAGATCTGGCACTGTCATGTGTCTATTAAAATCATGAAAATGCTTTATCTCATAGTTTAGTTGTCGTCTGTATTTTAATGGTTTAATGGCTTACAGTTTTCAATATCTTCACCAGTATAATTCTTGCTAAATTTTTAATATACTTTGTGATCTGCAGTATGGTTTGTGATGTGGAGCATACTTTTTGGTGATTATTTAGAATGGCCCTTTTGTTGTGATCTTTACTATTGATTTGAGATGATTTCCAGTTTTGAATTGAGATGATCTCAAGTTTTGATTTGACATGATCTCCAATCTCTAATTTGAGGTGATCTCCAATCTCTAATTTGAGGTGATCTCCAATCTTGACTTCAGATGATCTCCAATCTTGATTTCAGATGATCTCCAGCATTGATTTGAGTTAATTTGGAATGATTTGTGGATATCTAAAATATTTCTGTATGTATTTTGTCAGGGTGGATTTTATTTCTCTACAGTCTGATTTGGGATCATTTGTATCATCCTAGATCTTCAGTGTTGATATCGTGTTATCTGGGTCTATGTAACAGAAACCTTGACAGCCGTAAAAATAATTTAGTGTAGGTGGAGATACTTCTGTATCAGTTTTGTATCGGTCGATCTCTTTCAGACCTTGTAAACCTTTGACAGAAATTTTGCTACTTTTGAAAGGGGCTAGCCAAGTTCACTGTACCTTGCAGACTTTAATTAGTCCATGATTATCAATGTGTGTTCAACCGGAAAAGTGACACAGTATTGTGCTCTTTATTTTGTGAGAAACAATTTAATATACCCTCAGAAGATTTCTTTTTATCAACTTTTAAAATATTATTTAACTCATGTGATAAAATTACGTTAATATTTCATAAACATTTATTGTTTTTGAAAGATATTTTAATACCTTCCCAGAAATATTGATAAAGAGACTCTTATTTGTCAATCTACGAAACAAAACATTAAATGCCAAATTATTATATTTGGCCCGGTGCAAGCAGGAGTACCATTTTGATGATACAGAAAAGTTTTCAATTAATTCAAATGGGTATTTATTGTTTAATCACAATGAGTAGATATTCCTCTTTGTGTTAAGCATGGGTGGTGGGTGACCCATGTACTTTAGATCATAAGGTCTGGCATTGAGGCAAGTGACATAGTTTCAAGTTCCCCGTTTGTCTAATCTCAAAGGTTTTCTCCCACAGTCAGACCATGGATGGCAAGTAAAATTGAACCATGTTAGTCCCAAATGACCTAGTTTGGTTGTGTCACGGGGATGTTAAACTCCATTTCTCTTTATTAATCATACAGTACAATGTTGGTTGTAAAATTTGTACTAATTAAAGTTTGCATTAATTGTAATATGATGGTCATATTTTAAATTTTATACCAAATATTGAAACTTCAACATGGCAGAAAAAATGTCTATGATCATTCTAAAGGACCATTCTTTTGTAGATTTTACACTTCCATCTTCTATTGTCAATGTTTGATACTCTAGCCGATTCAACTGCCGCCAAAGTTTGTCCAGTATCAAGAAATTCGACAGAATAAAACATGTTTAATATATTTCTGCTCTTTTGGTGCATACATGTATAGGATTAGACGGTTAGAGTGTAATTTAAACTACCTTAAACAGTGGCTATGCTTTTTACATAAGTTTGTTATTTCAATGAAAGTAGGAGAAAATGAATATACTCTGGAAATACTCATGATAAATCAAGCTACTGTTGTGGTTTTTCTGAGACATTGAAACTCAATATATTAGGATATTGTACATTAGATATGGCTTATAAGGGTGCGGTGGCTTTGTTTTTAGCATGGCTTGTCATTCCAGCTCTCCAACCAACCTTATTAAGAACAAGTCTTCCCTAAATTAAAGCATAAGAAGGGGTTAAACCTCTTATAGAAAGTATAGAATTGTGTTCATCTGCCATTGTTTGAAAATCTTTCTAAGACCAGAAGATCAATCATAGCGGGAGTACAAGTTATGGTAGAAGTTGAATAAACAGAAAATTATGCAGTTAATATTAAACAAACCTAACTCATAATGTTAATAGTCATTAACACCTATTATTGTCCCCCCACCTTGAGGGAAATATACAGGTAACAATTGAAAGGGGAGACTAATGAATCATTGAGTAATCTGTATAGACTTGTTTTAATTCTATTGATTTCTATAGTAATATACATCAGGCTTAAATACAGAAAATATATGTTTCATAGATAGGACACATAAAGGGATTGAATTCATTCTAAAACCCTCCCACAACCCATATTAATGGTTGCCCAAGTCATTGTTATTTTGTAAAATAAATACAATCAAAATATAAAGGCTTCAATACAAAAATGTTTCATAGACAGGACTCATAAAGGGAATGAATACATTCTAAAACCCTCTTACGGCTACAACACATCATTAATTTTGTCAAATTGATACAGATCTAAATATAAAGAATGTTTTCAAATTTGATTCTAATGGACAATAATCTACAACAAGATTTAAACTGCAAAGACGACTAAGACGTGAAGTATAAAGACAGAAGATAAAGATTGTTTATATAGTATATTTCTATATAGACTGAATAAGGTGAATATTGTAGACGCCCTCGAGGGCTACATTTGTTAGAACATTTAATAAACCTATCATTAGTGTGCCTCACCTGTCAAAAGGTATACAATGCCGAAGACTAGGAAAATTTAGACTAAGTGATCAGAATTCTATCTGTGCCTTTGAGCTTGTTGAAAATATAGAACTATCCATTTTTATACGCCCACATGGAAATGTGGTCATATATTGTCGTCGCCCCTGTCCGTCTGTTGGTCCGTCCACAATTTCTTGTGAACACTCTAAAGGGTAAAGTTCATATCCAATTGACTTTACATTTATACAAAGTGTTTAAAGTCATGAGATGAAGAAGCCTATTGATTTACAGCAATTTCCGATAATTACTGTCAGAGTTATGGCCCTTGATCACTTCAAGGAATCTTGTGGACGCTCTAGAGGCTAAAGTTTATAACGGATTGACTTTAAATTGATACAGTGTCTAAGGTCATGAGACGAAGAAGCCTGTTGATTTTTAGCAATTTCCCATAATTACTGTCAGAGTTATGACCCTTGATCACTTTAAAAAAATCTTGTGGATGCTCTAGAGGCCAAAGTTAATATCCAATTGACTTTAAATTTATACACAGTGTTGAAGGTCATGAGATGAACAAGTATATTGAATTTTAATAACTTGAATAGCATGGAGGAGAACTTAATCAAAGCCAAACAAATTTGAATGATTTTCTAATAATTACATAATGAGTTGTTACTTTTAATCAGATTTTAGTGTATTATAAATGTTTCATTGCCGAAAAAGTAAAATATGCGACAACTCTTGTTGACTGCCCGGATGATTTAGCTGCTGTGGGCGTATGTTTCGTTGCCTGGCAACCTATGTTTACAGTTTAAGATACATTATGGGAGATAAGATATAAGCTGGCATTTCTCACTATAATAGTTACAAACTAGATAACGTAAAGGTAATTTGCTGGCAGTTTTTACTGCATTAGTTAAAAACTAGATAATGAAAAAGGAGTTTGCTGAAAAATTCAGTAAAATTGATTCATTCTGAACCAAGATTTTAGGGATTGAATATTTGACCTAGCCTCGATCACATTACTAAAGTGGGTACAAAAAATCCAACATAGTCTTGATTATCCATTTCATGATTAAATCATGAATCATAGTTGGGCAGCAAATCGGATCCTAATCCAGTAAATATCACAGGCTAGTGAAGACATTGAGAGTTGATTATGATCTATCTGGATAAGTTAATGTCTAATTAATAATTTAGATAAACTTTCAGGCCAACAGAAATACCTGCAATAGGCAGATTTAGTTCTTGCATAATGTACCTGTATGTTAAATGATAAACACCTGATTGGACAAATATACTTTGATTAAAACACTTATAAGTTCTGGAATAAAAACAGAAGTAATACATAAGAATAGACTTTCTTTCGGATATACATTGCAAAAATTAAAAGATCATCAATAAAATGTAGATATCAGGCGCGGATCATGATCCAGGGGGCCGTACCAAATCCTCCCTCCATCATCCCCAGCGGGACTGGTGTTGTAGTTCACATATCTGCTCTTTAATAGATGATATAAACATGATTTTTGCATTTTTTCAGTCCAAGCAATGCAAGGGAGACTCTGGGGACTACACCAAACCACTAATGAATGCGGCACTCTGATTACCCTTTGCTCCAATGTATGCCCCCCCCCCTACCAAATCCTGGATCCGAGCCTCTATATGATTTATAATACACCGCTAAATAGTAATTATTTTTCTTGGAACACCCAAAAATATTTCTTTTTCATTTTATATTGCAAAATATACTTTTCTCGATGTCTTATGGTTGTCAGTCATTCAGAGAGTCATTCTATTTTGCCAAGTAACAAAGGTTTAATGTGTTAACTTTCTTATTAATGTATATAAAAGTAGGTGTGTGTTGGTAATAATACCTGTTTGATAATATTAGGAATGTAAGTTTTAATTGTTTAGTGGTATTAATTTTGTTGTGTTAGCTTGTGCCAGTGTTGCTAATATTACAGAGCGTTTATGTTGGGGATCTTAGTTTTAAATTGGGATATAAAAAAATGTTAGCTTTTATTACTGTTTATGAGAGAGAAATTGTGTTTATTGTCCACAAATTAGGTCATTTTGAGACTAACACTGGTTCAATTTTATTTCAATAATTTGGAAAAGGCACTTTGAGGTTGGACAACTGACCCTACTCATAGTCACCTTTAAGGGGGGACCTGAAACCATGCCACTGACAGACCTTATGATCTTATGTGCATCCGTTAAACCGTACGATCACCTATGCTAACCACCCTTATTTTATATGGTCGTAGACTAATCAGTCATCCTACCAGCATATCACTCTTTAATTCCGGATCCTGTTTTGACCTTTTTGTTTTGTACCCCCATTTTGCTTTTTAATACTTTCAAATGTCATGACCGGCAGTAGGACTGGTGTATGTTCATTATAAAGATATAATGGATAAACAAGGACTATCATTTGAGATTTAAGAATGTTTAATATTTTATCTTAAACTGCTAGAATTTCTAGGCTGATTAATGTTGGGAAATAATTCGCCCTGGCTGAAGCAAGGGTTTGGGGGGGGGGGCAATTTGTTACTGGCTAAACAAGCCATATGGGCCCCCAATTGGTCCATCATGATCAAATATAAAAACTCAACATTTATTTTTCACATACAGGCATAGGCGTACGGGAAAATTTTTGACTGGGGGGGCGGTGGTGGTTGGTGCCCAAAAAATGTAGTTTTTACCAAATGAAAAAAAGTTCAATCTTTATTTAAAGGCCCATGGCAGGTTCTACAATTTCTCTTTTGCGATGAATAAGTTCTTAATTTCTAGTTGTTTATGTAACTGTAACTCGTGGCTTACTGTACTCCAAACAATAGAGGGTTCGAGTCAATAGTTACGGGGCAGAATCCGAAAGGCTGAAAAAAATTTGTCTTTACCGGCACCAGCGCCGCTCTTCATATTATAGAAAATTTTGGAATATTTGACGGCTGCAAACACGTTTACCTGCTATTTCAGCCAGTTAACTTCTAAGTGGTCTAATATAGTCTAATTAAGGCGGATGACTAGACTTCCAATAAATTGTTTACAGTCCACGAAGATGTGACCGTTCGGCTAAAATTTTCAAAATTTAACTGACGCAAACGTGTTTCCCTGCCTACTTGGCTGACCCGAATTCCAAACAACCAATTGTCGAGGGTATTGGGGGCCCAGGCTCTCAGAGAAATTTTTGAAAATGTAACTATCGTAAATGCCTGTGTAATCAACTCCAAAAGTATCCGATGGTTTTGTAACCGTAATAAAATAAAACCAAGTACAAACAATCCAACCATTAGACAAAATTCTAAGTCCTAAAAAAACTGTAAAGGAAAAATATTGTAATCAGGCAAAATAGTGTAATCAGCAAATGGACTGTTCCCGACTCTAAATTCCAACCATTCAATCAGCTGCATTCACAAATAGTAATCAATGCTCAGTATAATTCTGTGGTATTCAATTAAAAGAAAAGTGAAATTAGTGTTTTATTAGCGCTTGATGACAGTTAGGGAGCAAAACTAGAAATGCCCCAAAAATATTCAGGTTTACAGAGAGCAGCACCAGTTTTCTTCGAGGGACGAAGAAGCTGAACTGACCTTGTATGGACCCCCAAGTAAATTTTGGCATATTTGACAGCCGCAAACACGCGTTTTACTGCAATTCCAGCCTGTAAAATTAGTGTTGTATTAGATTTTGGGCACTTTATTTTGCCAAGTAGATTAAATGAATTCTTTTTCCACTTTACCAGTCTGCCCGAAAAGTCAGCTTGACCGAAAGTAAGGGGGGGGGCAACTGCCCCCCCCCCCTTGGCTCGACGCTTATGGTCAAGTATTAAGATTTCTATTTCTATAGACACTCTGAATTTTAATTCGCTGTTAAATTGGACACATTCAAAGCACAATATTTTTTATACAACTTTTACAAAGTACAATTGTGTGCCCAAATTTTCCCAGCATTTGGTTCCCAAAATGGGGGGGGGGGGGGCGGCCGCCCCCCAAGCTTGTACGCCTATGCATACAGGTACTTTCAAATAAACAAAATGCTTATCTTTAGATCTAGATGATTGTTACTAAAGATAAACAAATATTTATAAATTTACAAACAACTAAATTTGTATAATTCAAGTTAAGCTCCTCTGAAGAAATTGTTTTAAAATTAAAAAGTAAAGCTTCATAATTTTATGAACAGTGGTGTTCACCCTGAAAATCAGACCAATGAAATTGCTAGGCTATAAATAGCAGTTTTGTTGACTTCCTGTCTGGCCAGAGAAGGCGGGAAAGTGTTGAGTCTATTATTGTTATTGACAGTGATCAGCAGGTTATACATTGTATGCAGTTCTGAAGTGTATGGTTGGTTGGTTTAGCAAATACTATTGAATTAATTAATACTAAATAGTTTAATACCGAATTGACAATGCTCTGTTGATTAACCTGTGCCAATTTACAGGAAGTGTTGACAAGTTAGTAATAGTATTTATTAACCTTCCTTGTGCATGGAATGATTGATGTGCAACGATCATGTGCGACCATGTCACACTGCCATTAGGGGAATGAGTGGCAAGGGAAACAACTACATAATATTGTAGATCTAATCTATATAGCCCTACTTATTTTCATCACTTATCCAGAACAATAGAATTTTAAAATGTTTACCGGTATAATGTAGGTTATGATGTAAAAAAATTATTGTACCACAACTGCATGACTTGTCTTGAGTCATAATGAGTCTACAATTCAATTATAAAAGTGGAAAGGATACTACAGTACAATGTACATTGATAATAAAAACATAAACTCGTATAAATAAGTACCGAATATGAAATTATTTTATTTAGTCTAGTCTGGATGGGACGAAAAACAAGGTCCTGTGTACAAATAGGGGTTCTATTTCAGTATCGTACCTCTACCAGTTTCCGGGGTCGTAGAGACTTGAAATTTTCAGGGGGTGTTCATGTCGGCTAACAATGACCTCACACCAAATTTCAGCGAAATCGGTCAATAACTTTTCATTTTACCGAATTAAACTTCCCACGAGAGATACAATTATTGCCTTTCGCCGCCATTAGTATTTGGTGACTCTAGACTCGATTAACAAGACACTCAACGAACTCCCAACACTCGGTTCCCCGTGCCCAACGTTGCAATTCATAATAATTATAATGAGTTTCGTATATTTTAATTATACGCCCACATGGAAATGTGGTCGCATATTGCCGTCGCCCCCGACCGGCCATCCGTCGGTCCGTCCGTTCGTCGTCCACAATTTCTTGTGAACGCTCTAGAGGTTAAAGTTAATACCCGATTGACTTTAAATTTGACGTTTGACCCTAGGTCATGGTCACGTAGCATATCGAAGGTCATGACCTCGGATGGACACATCACTGTCCTTTCATGTGAAACCTTGACCTTTCACCTGACCTTTCACCTTGGGGTCGAAAAATTCCCCAAACTTTAGGTACCGTCCACAGATTTTGCAGAGAGGTTAAGGTCAAGGTCACGACACACAAGGACTTCTTTCGGGACGTCCCGACGGGTCAAGGTCATGACCCTGGCTTGAGTGATCAATCTAATTTTTGTGTTCATTTTGTAGGCCTAAGTTTGTATTTAAAAACCGCAAATTCTCTCAGGGCCTCATTTTTTTAAAGATCCGTCCGAAAAATGAATACAACCTGCGCACGACCCTAGTGCAGGTTGTATTAATTTTTCAGATGAAGCGAATAAAAATTTAGCCGCTGAGACTCGATTTCGTAGTGGACGACGGCAATATACGACCACATTTCCATATGCTTCTTCGTCTCATGACCTTAAACGTAAACACTGTGCATAAATTTAAAGTCAATCGGGTATTAACTTTAGCCTCTAGAGCGTTCACAAGAAATTGTGGACGACGAACGGACGGACCGACGGATGGCCGGTCGGGGGCGACGGCAATATGCGACCACATTTCCATGTGGGCGTATAATTAAAATATACGAAACTCATTATAATTATTATGAATTGCAACGTTGGGCACGGGGAACCGAGTGTTGGGAGTTCGTTGAGTGTCTTGTTAATAGAGTCTAGAGTCACCAAATACTAATGGCGGCGAAAGGCAATAATTGTATCTCTCATGGGAAGTTTAATTCGGTAAAATGAAAAGTTATTGACCGATTTCGCTGAAATTTGGTGTGAGGTCATTGTTAGCCGACATGAACACTCCCTGAGAATTTCAAGTCTCTACGACCCCGGAAACTGGTAGAGGTACGATACTGAAATAGAACCCAAATAGGCAGGTGTGTAAAAGATCCCTCGACAGTAGGAATTTGATACAAGAGTAGGCCATAGCACCGTATTCTGTATGGCATACTTTTCCTGTCTTCAATAGCTCCGATAGATGTATTGTAAAGCCCATTTCATTGATATTGAAGCCAAATGTCTGCTTTTGACAACAAATGTTCAGATATGGTGTATGTATTTATTACATTGCTCATTATACATTGTATCAATTTAGTGTATCTTGTATTGTAAAATATAATTACATGTAGTGTATGTATTTATTACATTGTTCATTATACTTATTGTATCAATTTAGTCCTGTACAGTGTATGTATTGTAAAAAATAATTACATGTATAATATATTGAATAATGCACTAAATAAAAACTAAAATAATTGATTCTCTGAAAATATTTGTTCTTGGTGTGGTTGAATATGTCAAACAGTGGTTTTAAACATGTCATCCTCACACCCTATCTCTTGTAGCCCGTTCAGATGCTTATTGTCCCCTAGAAATGGTTCCACTACTGCTGTCTTCCGTCTTACTCCAGTCGCAGTAGTGGTTTTTCCTACAGAGTTCCTTTGCGCAAGTTTTTTAGTCAAATGACTACAAAAAGTTTACTAGCCTATAGCTCGCTTAATTTACAAATAAACTGACCCACAGCACTACTGCACGCAGCTTAACATATAATAAATCAATTCTTCTTGAAATAAAGGTGAGGCCTTACCGCATAATTATATGATTTGATGAAACCCATCTCCTACGCGAAATTTCAACTGGCCGACCGTCATGGCCGAAAATTGCGTAATACGTCATTAGGCCTACAACATAAACAGCGCTATGCAGAGAAAAACTGTTTGGTAACTCTTTTAATGGTGCAGTCTTCACTATTTGTGATGGAATTACTTATTTTAATACAAACTGTAATGATATGTGTTGACAATTGTGCGTTTGAACCTATTTCAACTTGCGTAAGGGTTCTTAGACTGTACCAATTGTTACCTTAAACACAGTTTAAGGTAACAAGTATAGTTACTAATTGTCCCCCGCCTTTCGAAGAAAGTCTGTCACACTTTTTGGGACACAATAACTCTTTTTCTAATTGAGGTAGAATTTTCAAACTTGGAGTAGGTGTTTATTAGGTCATTACCTTGATCGAGTTCGAAGATGAGCATTTTCCGCTTAGGGTAAGCAGAGATAAGCAATTGGGTAGCCTACATGTACATAGCCAATTGCAATCAGCCTACTCAGACAGTACCAATGATGTCAATTTGTTTGTATTTTGTAGAATATGGATGTTTGTGAAATGAATTATACATGGGGTTATTCTCCAGATCTGTGGACCACCTTAAATCAAAGTCTTCCATGTCGAGAGAAAGAGGTTCAAAGTTTAGTATCTCTGATTGGTGAGGTAAGGTATAAAATCTTTCATTACAAAATACAGCCTGAACATGGCCTTTGATATGATTATTGGAAATAATTTGATGCAGTGCTTCTCGTCAACAAACTGGAGATTATTGTCAAACTATTACGGCATTGACTTACTTGGATGTTCATCATATGAATTAAGTCTCTAATATCCTTTGAACTCAAAACTAGATGCTACCGATATTTCTAAAAAAAAAACCCCAAATATCGCAAATACATAATGACCTGCACATAAAAAAAGGACATTTTTATCGCATCTCAGTGCATTTAAAAATAATTGCCAGTGTTCATGGAATGAAGTTTTTTGAAGATTCAATTCAAATAACAATCTTATTTATTTTCTAACATGATAATGAAATAACGTACAGTGAAAAAGGAAATATAACTACATCTATGTACCAACATCTTCTGGTGTGTAATGTAGATGGAAGTAAACTCCATTCTGTTCCTTTGAATCATTATGAATTGGATTTAATCTATGATTAATCTGTGTAAACTATGTTTATATTTTAGAAAAATCAGATGTCCCCACCATGTGTATTTGTATATGGTCATACAAGTACAGGAAAAACCTATGTCGTTAATACTATATTTAAAACATTACAAGTAAGTATAAACTGCTACATAATATATCTAGTCAATTTCAATTAGCTTGTGTTGATATGCTCAGCAATGTGAATATATCTGTATTCAATTTTTAAAGCTTCACGTTCCAGATGAAGCAAATGTTGAGATATAACTGGTCTTGCATTTCACTGTCAACATTTGAATAGTGGAACTAAATGAGTTGATTACTTTGCTAATTTGCACTTTTTATTCCCGATGGCAAATTCAGATTTAGTCTCATTAATAATTTGTCCCCTGCCTTTCGAAGAAAGCAGGGGACTATTAAAATGGGTTCGTCCGTCTGTCTGTCTGTCTGTCTGTCCGTCTGTCTGTCTGTCACACTTTTTGGGACACAATAACTCCGTTCTAATTGAGCTAGAATGTTCAAACTTAGTGTAGGTGTTTATTATGGCAATACCTTGATGGAGTTCGAAGATGAGCATTTTCCGCTTGGGGTAAGCAGAGATAAGCAATTTGATTGGTTGATGCTTTGGGACACGATAACTTTAGTTCTAGTTAAGTGAGAGTGATGAAACTTGGTGTATAGTTTCATTACATCAATATCTTGACTAAGTTCGATAATGAGCATTTTCTGCTCAGGGTAAGCAGAGCGATAAGCAATTTGATTGGTCGAGACTTTGGAACTGAATAACTCTCATTCTAATTGATTTAGAATGTTCAAACTTAGTGTGAGTGTTTATTGGGTCAATGTCTTGATGGAATTTGAAGATGAGCATTTTTTGCTTAGTTTAAGCAGAGGCAAGCAATTTGATTGGTTGATGCTTTGGGGCACGATAACTTTAATTCTAATTAGGTGAAATAAAGAAATGGGTGTGTAGTTTCATTACATCAATACCTTGACTGAGTTTGATAATGAGCATGTTCTGCTCTTGGTAAGATGGCTGATAAGCAATTTGATTGGTCGAGATTTTGGAACACAATAACTCTCGTTCTAATTGAGTTAGAATGTTCACACTTGGCATAGGCGTCTATTAGGTGAATACCTTGATGGGGTTCGAAGGTGAGCATTTTCTGCTTAGGGTAAGCAGAGATAGGCAATTTGATTGGTTGATGCTTATTAAGTTCTGATTAAGTGAGAGGGAGGACATTTGGTGTATAGCTTTAGCTTTATTACACCGATATATTGACCAAGTTCGTTAATCAACTTTTTCTGCTGAGGGTAAAAAGAACGATAAGAAATCTGATTGGTTGATGCTTTGGGGCACGATAACTTTAGTTGTAATGAAGTGTTAGCAATGTAACTCAGAACTCAGAATATAGATTCATTTTATCATTACCTTGAGTCCTTGACTAAGTTCAATGTTGCAAATTTTCTGCTTTGGCTAAGGAGCGATAAGCACTTTTATTGGTCAAGACTTTGGAACATAACTCATTAGGCGAATGTCTTAACTAAGTCAATAATTAATATTTTGAGCTAAAGCTAATATTTTGAAAAAAATAAATGTTCAATTAATTAATATGTGTCATCTTATTATTTTGGGATTTCGGCGGGGGACATCAGCCTCACTGTTGGCTTGTTGAAATAATAGTTGCCCAAATCTGAGTTTTAGTTTTCTTAAACAATACTCTTTAGAGAGTACATGTAAGTGCCGTACTGAAGTTTTACAATGTATATCTTCACCAGTTAGCAATTGTACAGAAGTGGTGGTATAAGTTAATTTACTAGTTAATTTTTTATAGATAATATATCAGTCAAGACTTCTCTTTGTTTCAGTTACCTCATGTTTTAGTGAATTGTGTTGAGTGTTATAATGCACGATTCCTCTATGAACATATCTTGAATAATCTACCTCAATCTGTAAAGAGTTCAGAGCACTACAGATGTGATAATATGAATGATTTTGTTCGTCAGTTTCAACAGATAGTTAAAGATGGATGCCTGCTTAATGAAACAGTTTATATAGTAAGTTGGCATTATTATAATTTCTGTTTCAGCTTTTTTTAAAAATATGATATTTTAAAAGAACAGAAACTGAAATCTGTACATCAACTTTTTTGAAACGTTTTGTGATATCATTTTGAAATGAAATTTAGTTGCTTTCCTTTTCCTTTAAAAGTATTTCGATATATATCTATTAGTAAGTGCAGGAGGGACCTCACTACACGCAAAACAAAAATTTACAGGATAAACCTGCGGACAAGACGGAAAATAGATATTGCCAAAAATAAACAATTATCAAATCAAGTAAATGGATCTTGGGGCCAGTCGTAAGCGTCCACTGTGATGTACAGTCCTGGACCTGTTATGGTACAGGCTTAACTAAAATGATTTACAATTAAAACGTAACGAAAATAATGTGACATCTTGACAGTGGTCGTCTCATCAATGGCGATGGTCTGCCAGTTGACGTTGGGTGTTTGGACATCAAATAATTTTAACAATAAGGGCGATAATCCGGATAGTATTCAGCGATAATAAAATGATCCAGTTTATTTCGTAGTATTTTCCACCATCTTACTGACTGGTATTTTGCATAAATTTATGTCTTGATAAGCTTGATTGGTGCCGAATGGTGGGATGTTAAACCCAATTTCATTTCTGTAGTATTATTGGTATTTTTGCAGGTTTTAGATAAAGCTGAAAGATTGAGAGAAATGGATGCCAATATTTTACCGGCATTTCTTAGACTTCAAGAATTGGTAAGTATATACCACACAGTCAAGTTAGGGTAACTATGATTGACATGAAAATTGCTCAACTAATCTGATGATCATAGACTTTCTGTATCTCGGTAAAAATTTACATTTATATGACACTAAGGATGATCTGATGTTAAAAACACATCTATTGGTATTAAATTTTATGAATTTTATTCAAATTTCAGACTAATCTTAACATGTGTGTGTTGTTGATTAGTGAAATAGTATGGGAGAAGTATAGAACAGGAACTGGTTATTGTGATCCTTATATTCTACATTTCCCTGATTATACAAAAGGTGGGTGTCTTACAGAGTTCTTTGCTTCGTCATTTATATTCCAGAATATCAGGATGCAGGAATCAAATAATTTGATAGTGAAATAATTAAAAGATATCAAAATCTGATTTAAAAAATTCAACAAAAAGTATCTGAATCAACTTATTTAAATTTACATATGCATTATATTAATTTTGAATTTTTTTAAAATTAGTATAGCATTGTTATCTTTTCAGACTTAGTTTCAAATTGGTTGCTTTTATCATTTCAAATATTTATTTCTTGTTTTGTTTTTCTCATTTCAGATAATATGGTAGAGATAATGAGTTTAGATTGTCCAACAGATTTTGAAGTTGATTTCTATTCAAACTATACAAATCTTGTTCTCTCCATATTTCATATTGTGTGTCGAGATCTGAAAGAATTAAGACATTTGGTATGTTGTGTTTATCAGATAAATGCTCTTTTTGATTTTGAAATACAATATCAGAAGACTGCCATCATTATGTTATTTGTACACACGGGGGCAGTAGCAGATTATCATTGAGGCTGATGAGGCTGCAGCCTCGGGCCCAAAGATTTTTTAAAAAAAAAAAATTAAATTTGTCTGATACGATTAAAACGCATAGACAATGAATGTTATGGGGTGTGGTTTAGGCCCAACGGGAACCAGCATAGGCCCTGACCCGAAATTAATTAGTCCCACGCAATTTTAAACAGGCCCTTATAGGCCCTTCAGCAACTGCCGCCTCAGGCCTTGGTGGAGCTTAATCCGCCACTGCACGGGGGGTTGGGGCGGCCTAGTGGTCTAGAGTGCCGTGCCTTAAACTCAAGCTGACAGGTCACCTCTGGCTTGCGGCTGTGGTTTCGAACCCTAGTGTGAGCGTATGTGACATGGTGATAGGGGCGCCTTCTCAACCTTGTGGGTTTCCTCCGGGCACTCGGGTTTCCTCCCACTGCTAAAGAACCTTACACGCAAGCGAATTATTGAAATAAAACTCGATAACCATACGTTAGTCCCAAAATGACCTACATGTAGTTGGTGTCGAGTGGACGTTAAACCCCATTTCTCTCTCTATTTGTACACACGTGTGATCATTTACCTAATTCTTTGTTCCAGAATTTCACAATGTCTTAAGCTATTTTTTGTCGATTTGATAGTATATCCTTTTTTCTGAGTAAGGCCATTTTGTTTACAGTAATATATTTTATTTCAGACAATGTTAAACTTTGATAAATATATTGAACCAATCCGAAATGGTGAAGGTAATGTTGTTACTTTATCAATTTTTCTAATTAAGACATTTGATGAAAATCTTTTAATTTGTTAAGGATGTCAATCTTGAATTAGATGTTTTACTGTGAATCATGTATGAAATAGGATTTGGTTGAGGTGATATGAAATAGCTCGTTAAATTGGATTATCATAATTATTTTCCAGCTACAACAAATGATTCTCGTAAGCTTTGGAGAAATATTGAGCCTCACTTAAGAAAGGCTTTACAGACTGTTTATCTCAGAGAAGTTTCTAGGTAATATTCTGTCCTCACTGATTATCTTAGACATGTTTCTTGTTGTAATATAATAGCCCATATAGAGAAGTTGCGCTGTAATATTCTGTCCTCATTATCTTAGACATGTTTCTTGTTGTAATATAATAGCCCATTTAGAGAAGTTTCGCTGTAATATTCTGTCCTCACTGATTATCTTAGAAATGTTTCTTGGTGTAATAATATTGCCCATTAAGAGAAGTTTCTGTGTAATATTTTGTATTTGCATTTGATTTTCTACACTGTTTATATTATATAGATGTAATATGTTGTTACTTTTAATGTGAACAAAACATCCTTACTGTTGGAAATTTTAACCTTTTTGTGTAATATATTCTAGTGCTCAGTGGGAGAGACTACAGAAAGAACAGTCAAGTGAAAATACAGGAGATTCACAAACTAAAACTGGTAGGTATTCTTTTTTATCTCCCTTTAAATTTCAAAAATTTGTTGTGAAATAAGACAGGGTTACTTTGTATCTGAAATGATAGTTAATATGCAGCATTTGTTGCCGACAGAAAAAGTAAGTTAACCATGTTCATCCTTGAAAGATGTGCAAAATATATGACCATTCCAGTTATTTAATTCTAGAGTTATAGCCCATGTGCACTTTGTAAAATCTTGTGAAGAGTTATTGCTCTTGATTATATCTTTTAATATTGTCAAAGCAAGACAGTCTGAAGATTGCTTTTCATATACCTAAGAATTCACAAGTGTGACCGTCTCTATGGATTGCTCAGATGACTTATATGATCATGCATGTTTTGTTGCCTGTCAACCTGTCTTTATTTTTGCAGTGATGTTGAGTAGAAGCCATGTGGAGTTGCCATTTTATTCAAAATACTTACTGATTGCAAGCTACCTTGCTTCGTATAATCCAGTTAAATCAGATGCAAGGTTCTTTAAAAAGGTACAACCTTTACATTGACTTTGAATTTTGTTATCTTTAAATTGATCCAGGAGTTGCTAAGAAAAATGCATTATTGCGCCATAAATGTTATGGTATAAATCTTGACAAAATCAATCTACTAATTAAATGAATAATTGTCAATTTCTTACTAATTTAGAAGATTTCATATTGATTGATTAAAAACAATTTGTTGAATTATTTACAGTTTACATATCTAATTTCAGCGCTCTGCAAAAATGACAAAAAGGGCTCACCTGGTTAAAAAAAAAGAAAGGGTATGTATTAAGAATTTGAAATGTCAATTAGTCGATTATTATCATAAAATAATCTGTTGATATTGCTGTTAATGGATACAAATAGAATATTTTAAAACCCTAGCAGACACAGAGATGGCGTCATGAAATCAATAATCCAAAATATATATTTCGAATTATCAAGACTGACATTTAGTCAAAAAGATTTGAATAAATTTTTGACAAATTTCATACCTGAATGTTCCAGAAGTACAAATATTTGGTAACGTTTTTGAAGACTTCTTTCCAATCCAACACATAAATTGAAAATTTCAGATATCTAACCCCAAGAACTAATATATCATGGATCTACACAGAGAGCAATTCAAATATCTTTGATTGTTTCAGGTAGTCTCCAGGGATATACTAGAATCAACTTGTCACTTTTCTTTCAATTTCTTTAAACGTGGGTGTCAATTTTTATATGGACCTACTTGTACAAAATGCAAAATAATTCCAGAATCTTATTCTATGTAATGTTTTATTCTAGGCAAGTAATCATCTATTAGGACCGAAACCCTTTCCACTGGATCGACTATTAGCAATATTTTATTCTATAGTAGAAGGTCGAGTAGCCCCTACAGCTAATATATTCTCTCAGGTAATTTAATTAAACATTGTTTGACTCGGTACTAGTTTTGGAAGAGCAGTATTGCATAATCAATCACTTGGTTAGAAACACGTAATGTTTTTACAGTGTGCGAAATTAGCACTGGTCCGAATGCCCGTGGCCAGTACATTTTTGGTCTGGCCAGTAAAAATTATAAAAGCACAAGTCCGACTGGCTTGTGGAAAATTATAAAACCCTTCAACGGTTTTTATTCCAAATCACTCGAGAAAAAAAGATAAATATACGCCCTTTTCTCGAAATATTATGTGGAAAACACATTTTTCTTTACAAGGTCACACTATCTGGCGTGAAACCGTGATGGTTTTTTTTCGATTGAAAAATTCGTCATGGCTCGATATGTTCACCTATTTTATTATTTACTTTTCGCCGAGAGGTGAATTTTTACGTCTGACAGGTAGCAAGAAAACTTTTTTATGTTAAGTAAACTGACTTGAGACCACAATACTCACGCCTACGCCACATACATTTAATTATTCATTTCTAAATGCAAGAATTAAGCTTGGAAATACCGCGAAAAGCCGCCATTTGCATTGCGCAATGTCGTAGTTTCTCACAGTACACTGACAGTTGGAAAGTAGCCAATTTTATAACAAAAAATTTCACACCAGCTACGCTTGTTTTCGTTTAATTAGCACTAGTTTATAGCATTATGTCTATTTAGTCATTTAAAACATTGTCCAGAAATAAAGGCTATGGATAATTTATTAGAAAATTTGACAAAAATTCCATATATAAATATAATTTGTAGCGTACCGTAAATATAGACATGATAAGAGAAAGGAATTCCAGGGGGCGTTACCTGTACTCCGCACGCGGGGCATGTAAATATGCAGCCATGCGCAGCCACAGGTGTCGAGTCGCGTTTGATATTAGATTAATTACGGATATTTAAGAATCTGAATTCTACAACTCAACGGTGTAGTATTCAATTTAGAACAGAAGTTTGGCACCATGATACTTGGAGAAATTTACGTCGATACGGATTATAGAATTGCTTGAATATTACGCGCCGAGGCTAAGCCAATTCACGGACTTTCAAGAATTTTTGGGCATTACCATAGGTTTCGTATTACGATATTTATATGGAACAATGTACGTAAAGAGTGTTTGTGTACCTAAATGTTTGGATATGTGTGATGTGACTGGTCTTTGATAATTTAGAGTGACAGGTTAGTTACTGAAGCGACATGTATGAAGAAAAGCTACCAGTGCAACTAATGTTTTACTTTACCACCATTACCGGTACTTTACTTTACTTTTGTGGAGCCTTTAAATCACCATGTGTTTCGTGCTTATAATTTCCTTTTTTTTAATTGGCCTGTTTCAAATAAACTTTCCTTACAATTTATTCCCGAATCCAAGATGTCACGTGCCCGAGTCCAAAATCGTCAAGGCATTCAAGTAGTTGTATTACTACTTTTGAATTTTTGGGCCAGTGAAATTGGGTCTGGGCTTGTAAAAAATTGTAATCTACTGGCCCGAATGGCTTGTGATTTCAAAACTTAAAGTTATTGACTGTTTTTAAGATAAATGATAAATATGGGAGTAGCCTACCTTTGTCAAAATATTGCATGTTAATAAACCTGTAATTATTTCAAATGGTAAAAGCCTAAAATTTGGCACATGTACAGACTGGCAAGTATTTGAAATATTGGCTACAATTTCGTATTAAAAGGAGCTATATCCCTTAAAGGTCAAAATCAAGGCAAACGTGTACAGTGTTTTTCTTTCATGTATCACATTGGCATAATCCCGCTGCTATAAGGCATTTACATCTTTCAGTGTACCCTCTCTTGCATAGTTTAGATATCACTTCTTTTTGTGTATGAACATTTCCGTATGTTCATCATCAATCATTGTATTGTTTCAACCATAGGACAGTAAATTCCATTTATTTACAAAAGGTCAAAAAACTACTTTATGGTTAAGTATATAAAACTTAAAAATGATATGAAAAGGAAAGAAAATATTGATCCTATATATACGTGAAGTATGTATACTGTCTAGCAAGAAACTAATTGTTTATACTTGAATATATTTCAGATTACATCATTAGTTAGCTTGCATCTATTAGGACAAACAGCTGGTGATGATCAGATAGAAATGCCAAAATATAAATGCTTAGTTTCATTAGATTTTATTCGCTCAGTCTCAAGGTAAGCTTTTATAAAACAATTTTACAATTATAATTATGTGATAGAGCACAATAAAAAAAAAACCACCATGATTTATATGGAAAACAACCGTGGAACATGCTTGCTATTTTCATCTAGAAATAAGATGGTAATGTTTATTTATTTCTATTTTATAGAACAGTGAATTTTGAAGTGATGAAGTACCTGTATGATTTTATTTGAACTTTTTGAAAGTTAATATAAATCAAAGCCAAGTGAGATTTATGTTTGTGGTGTTCAACAATGAATTGTGTATTGTTGCTTTAAAAAAAAAAGGCTGAACTTTAAATGTGTTGAAGTCTTCTATAAAGTGCAAAAAAATAAGAAAAAACTTTAAAACAGGTCTTCGATAAAGTGCAAAAAAAGAGAAAAATAAAATTAAAACAAGTATGTTACAGAAGAACAAGAGGACTGGTTTAAAAGTAAGTGAAGCATGGCCATACACTTTGAAATGTTTTGTTTTGAGCACCAGTTTATTGATCCTGTTCCATATTTGATCTTGCATATAAAAGTCAGCAATCTCGTGTCATTACAAAAATTCCAAATACCTAAAAAAAATAATTATAGGCATTGTGTCTTGTTGAGAAAATTCTGTTCAATTTTATCATTAATTCAATTTAACTGAACAAAATACCATGTCTTCAAAAATTAAAGTTAAACAATTTGAAGGGACAGGTTTTACATTGACATGTACACATACATGTACTTAACCTTATTAGGGTTAAAGCATTGATATGATGGAATGATGCATTACTGACTATACAATTTGAGATTTAGGTCTGTATCCTGTCATATTCTTGAATACTGATTAGGGATAATCATTGATTGATAGTTTCATTAATTACTTCTGCGGAGTTGATCACCGTTTAGCCTTAATCAGCATTCAATAATCTGGGAGAAAGTCTTTACTTAGACATTGTAAAATGTAATATTTAATACATGTATACAGCCCATGTGAAGAATTTGTTTATTAATGGGATAATCATTAAATTTTGTAAACTTATTTTTGAAAAGATCAAGATAAAACATGCAGGTATTAGTATAAAAAAAAATATTTACATGATTTCATATATTTTATATTGTAACTTTTGGATAAAAATGAATATAATATTTTAAAATGATTTACGCAGATTTGAAAATAAATCCAATTGTATATAGAAATTCTTCAATTCTTAAAACAAAGAGACATTATCACTTTGAAAATTGCCAGGAAGAGTCTGTAAGTTTATAATAACTTATAGTATTTGGTTAGATTATTATTCGATCAATTTATTGCAATTTTGAAAATGAAATTATATTTTAAAAAACCCTGATGTATTTATTTCCTTTTTGAAAATGATAATGTCCCATTGCATATCAAGTTTTCATTTAATGCCTTGCATATATTTTTAAGAGGCAATGATAATTTCACATTTGGTTTGTGTATTTGTTATCTATACTAGGTAATATTGTAGTCTGATGAATTTAAAGCTTTTTTGTTGATGAATGTTCTTTTAGGGGAATTTATCTGTAATATAATTCCTCAAAAATTTATTTAAGAAGTAACAATTTATTAAATTAATTGGTTAAAACCGTTCATTTGTTGGCAAAAGAGCTCATATTGAGAAAAAATCAGATATTGAGAAAACAGTTCAGATGTTGAACTGCACTTATTAGTACATTTGTAAAACACTTTACTTGTTGCTAAACAAAATTGACTGATTTGATAATTGGTTTTGTTGGTAAGTCATTTTACTTGTTGGTGAAACACTAATTAAATGAAAGACGTAACTTTACTTACTAGTTAACATGTTACTTGATGGTAAAACACATTACTGTATATGTTGATATAAAACACTACACTTGTTGGTAAAACACATGTATTGATATAAAACACTACACTTGTTGGTTAAACACTTCATTTATTGATAAATGATGTAACTTATTGGCAAAACCCCTTTATTTAGTGGTAAACATGTACATGTAACTTGATCGTAAAATGTTTCTTGGTGGTAAGACACCTCATTTATTGATAAATGATGTAACTTACTGGTAAAACCCCTTTATTTAGTGGTGAACATGTTACTTGATGGTAAAATATATTTCTTTGTGGTAAAACACATTGACATAAAACACTTTACTTGATGATAAAACACTTTAATTGTTGAAACACTTCATTTGTTCAATTGTTGATAAATGACATCCTTTCTTTGCTTCTTTACTTTCTGTATTTCCCGCTCTTATCTTTTAAAGCCTGTTGAATGATATCCTCCTGGCTTTTATTTTTGTAGAGATCCTGTGTAAGTTAGTAAACTTTATAAAAAATAAATGGCCATTTTTTAGGTCTCAAAATTAAAAAAAAATGCTCTCTTCATTAACTAACCCATTGTGCTTAATTATACAGAACAACTTACAGTATTTGTTACCACTTGTTGAAAATAATCTTTCTAGTGCTGAACTGGAGGCTTGCACACACACATGTAAGTACATGTACTTAAGTGTAACATGGCCAAATTAAATGGATCACTTTCAGAATATTGATCGGATAACAGGCCTTGAATTAAGGATCAACTACAGTAACCTACAAACAGGTTACGTCAACTGTGGTAACCTAACAGGTTATGATGCGTAGTTACGCTATAATCTCAGAGGCAATGGAGTGTTTTCAATAGGTTTTTGATAAATATACATCCCCAACACTTACAATAATTGAACTATGTACAAAAGGAAATTGAATTTTAATTCAAATATTTGGCATAATGTCTATTTCGATGTCGATTCATCATGGACAGTAACAGTGATTTTATCAGTTTTGTCTTCATTTTGTAATATTTGTTGCCGTCTTTTAGCCCAGTCGTGAAGTGACATGTCGGCTGACATTACTTTTATGTATGTAGGTCACGCCATCCACATAGTTGATAATACCATTCAAAACGGTCTTTTGGCTTCCCGTCTAATTTTGGCGATATTACACGTACATATTTTACATGTTAACCCATTAGCTGCCACAAGTTTAATTAATGATTCCATAATATCAAATCGCTTAAAATATACATTTGACCTAATAAATGACCTGTTTTGTTCATTCAACTATCATGAAAAAGCTATTGAAAATCAGACATTACAACCAAGTGTTATTTTATAGCTAATAAATTTATCTTTCCAATGGTATGTAGTTTTTAGATCACAGAGGTATAAATCGTGACCATAAACCATTTTGAAAGTAATGGATATATAAATAATTTTTTTTTTTTTTTTTGAATTTTTCAAATAAATTTTTTTTTTTATATACGCCTTATATATATATATATATATATATTTTATCCTGTTTGCATGTATTCAAGACTTCAGACATACTTTAACCACTTATTAGAAATAACTACATGCATACAGGATAAAAAAAAGGATGCTAAAATAAAAAAACAAAAAATAATAGAGCATTTTTTTAATTTTATATTATCACTGATTGTCACAACTGTTCACATGTATATCCAATTCACACTAGTTTTATTCTGTTCATATTATTCAAGTCAAGTCAAATTAGTTTTATTTTGGTCACATCATTGTTATTCACCTGACATTGTATTTTCAAATTCAAATTATTCCGTGAAATTTTACATAATAATCACCATCACGGCACAGATTTACTCGACAGTGCGAACACCCAAAACTTGATACAACACAGCGATCAGAGGCAGTTCTTTTCGTTTCTTTCAGGCACCATTGGCAGGCTCTCTTTCTTCCATCAAACCTAACAAGGTCATGTCCTGGCATTATGTTTCTCTCGATGACTCTCTGTATTTCTCTCCCTTCCCATGAACATCTACGTTTGCGAGAACTAAAATTGTCTGCTAACTGGTGGACTATTCTCAGTTTGAATGTCTTCAAGGACCACTTTCTCTTATTTTTTGGCAATGGCATCCTAGATGAGTACCACAAAATATAAGCGTTTACAACCGCTATATTTAGCAAGGCAAAAACCAGATACTTCCACCACTTCTTTCCAGCACGTCCAAGATTATAATAGGATCGGTACTGGTCAAGGTGATCTACACCTCCCATGTTCTTATTGTAATCTACCACCATGGTTGGTATCGTCTTGGCGATGGCGTGTTCTGGGCTTCTCGGGGTCCGAACCATCATTATTTGAGGAGACAAGATATACATCCCATTTGTCCTTCCATCTACAGAAGATAATATCCCTGTCAGTGGCCATCTTCACACTTTCACCAGGGGCGAGACGTGGTTCATCTATTGATTTAGGCAGGCCTTTACGATTCTTTCTTACTGTTTCACAATAGTATGTGTCAGCATCTTTTAGGTCTCTAACCAGGTCAAGCGAGGTAAAAAAGTTGTCGCAAAATAGATGGTGGTTGGATAAAATAAATTTCTCCATTAGGCCCATTACTACTTGGTAGGCAAGGCCTTTGTCAGGAGCATCATCATCTGATCTGCCAGTATAGACGTCAAATTTTAGGCAATAGCCAGTACTTGCATCACATAAGCACCAAAGTTTCATTCCCCACTTTGTCGGTTTCTTGGGCATATACTGTTTCCACTCTATACGACCGTTGTATTTGATCATGGCTTCATCTATCGAGAGAGCTGGTCCAGGGCCGAATAATTTTGGGAATTTGTCTTGTAGTGTGTCAATAAATGGCCTGGCTTTACAAAGTTTGTCTTCTTTATTTTCATCGTTTGGATCTGTAATGTGTAAGTACTTACTCAAGGATTCATAGCGGCGATGAGACATCCGGGAACTTATATATTGATCACCCAATGCTGAATCATTCGACCAGTAATCTGCATACTCGGGAAGCTCTTTGATTCCCATTAGCATCATTATGGCAAAGTATGCCTTCATCTCGTCTGTTGTGGTAGGTGTCCAGTGCGAGTCGGAAGTCTTGAGAGGATCAGCAGGATCTGGGTTGTCTGGCGGACTCTGGTACACCGCATATAAGTTGGTCATATTCGCCACCTTCTCAAAAAAATCTTCACCAATACATGCAAGTAGGTAGTCAACTTCAAGGGCATCATAGGCCAGGTTGCATTTTGGCCCCCGATCTTCTCTGATGGGTAAAATGTTTGGTGTTGGCATGTCATAAGACCATCCTTGGTCCAAGGGGGGTCTCTGGTTATCACCTCGAACTCTTCCTCTGCCACGGCCTCGACGACCCCTTGCTGCTGGACGACCCCTTGCTGCTGGCTGCTGGACGACCCCTTGCTGCTGGACGACGCCTTCCTGCTGGACGTCCTCTTGCTACATTATCATCTTGTGGAGGTGTAGAGGCTGGTGAAATATCAGGTAGATCGGAGTCATTATCGGATACTGTTGGAGCAGCCCAGTCAAGATCACTATCAGTGTCTTCATTATCAATCTAAAAATATAAAAATATATTTGTTCTGTAAGTCAAGTTTTTATAACCACACACTATCAAGCTTTATAACATTTTTTGTAATCTTTTTTATGGTAAGCCTGAATAAATATTCTACTTGTAATGAGCATGGATAGTTGCAAACTGCAGTTTCAACAGTAGCCAATGTCTATTTTATTTTTTTAGGCTTACATCTATAATAAAACAAAATAGGAAAAAGTGGCAAGATCGAGGCGTCTAAAAACAATAGCCTATTGAAATAATTATTGTATTAGCCTCGGGGGGAATATTGTCACGTGACACCAAAATAGCAATAATGCTCAACTTTCCATCATCATAGTATTATTATTCATTAAAAATAGCAATTCTACACCTCTGCTTTCCGTCATCGTAGTATTATTATCCATTATCCATTGTAGTATTATTATCCATTTTCCATTAAAAACAGCAATTCCAACATCGACAAGTCTGCACTTCAGCTTTCCGTCATCGTAGTATTATTATCCATTAAAAAAATAGCAATTCCAAATCGACAAATCTGCACCTCAGTTTTTCGTCATCGTAGTATTATTAGCCAAAATTGCAGTGAAAAAATGCCAAGGTGCCCTGAATTGTATTCAGGAATATATCATTGCCAACCAATGTCAGCACAACTATTTAGGCATGATATTTGTCGTATAAAAGTAGTGTTTGTTTCATGTTTTCTGTGACGGATCTGTGACCAGATTAGACGTGTATTTGGTAGGCTAAATGCAATATATTTTGGGTAGTTTCAATAATTTCCAAACATGGTTTAATTTTATATGGCCAATGTAATTCCCACCACAATGAATCAGAAGCATGTCAGGAGGATCTTCAACGCTGGTAAGATACTCAATCTTGCATTTAAGTTGCAGGAATTGTAGTCATTATCCATTAAAAATAGCAATTCCAACATTGATGTAATTTTGCACCTCAGCTTTCCTTCATAGTAGTATTATTATCCATTATCCTTAAAAAAAAAGTAAGTCATATCCCGTTAAACCCTTTGAACCCTGAGCTCCTGTGGCTTAAACGGCCCCCACCCTGGCTCCTGAGCGAAACGTGAAAAAAATAAAATCTTATTAAAACTCAATTTAAACGATCTGCAACTCACACAATATGATTATAGAACAGTATTAAATGTTCTTAGAACATCTAGCGCCAATATTCTACTTGGTTATGCCAAGTGTTCCAACATGTAGAGGCTTCAAGGATGCATAAATACCAACGACAATATGCACACCAAAATGTTGTCTTTTTTTGCTTGTATGGACAGACCTTTTTTGACTTGGGTTGATAAGTCCTTTGAAATTGGTTGAATCTGTAGCTACAAACTACACAGACATTGTTTCCAGTTGCTTCCAAGGGTCTCTCTGGATAATGTAAGCCCACATTCTGCATACGCGTTGGCACATCGAGTTCTCTTGATTCGCGACGGACCGCATGTGTACGGTAGTATCCAATAAGCTGCAAACACAGTTCATCTAAAAACATGTTGAAGGTTCTATACCTTTCTCCACTGATATCCAAATTAATTGTTTTAGCGTCTTGGGGTTACAGGAAATTTTGAAAGTGGGTTCATCCTCTAACATCAAAGCAAATTCTACAAATCTTTGGGACCAGATGTCATGCTTTATCTATTGTGATACATGCCTTGATATCAACATGTCCACTGGCGACTGGTTCATAGGTGGTAATGAATCAATTTTTATCTTCCATACCTGCTCTATAAAACGGCTGTGTTGCATTAAAACTTAAAACAGATGGAGAAGACGTTTCACTGATGATTGGAACTGTGGTGGATAGAAAAAATCGCTGATTTTAAAATCAAAATATCTTGCTAAACTTCAATGTGAACTTAGTTCATGAGACGCGCCAAAATATAGCTGATGAACAAAGGAAGTCGATGAAGTCTTGTCTCGGCGACTACGAGAGCGTGATTTCCGATAAAACCACAAACTATGAATGTTGTTGTTACCGTCCGGTTACAGGCTATATGTAGTCCAGAGGTAGGCAAAATGGCGGCCGGTTGCAGCCGCCCGGGTAATTAAAGGGTTAACCATGTCGTCCATTTGTTGTATTTCCTTTCTTCCGCATGCAATGAATCAATGAGAATTTTCTTTTATGGGCAGTTGCATAATTTTCTAATGTATGACCGGTTAGTGTTGAAAAATGCTGACACATGATATCTCTTTCAAACAAATATGGAAATTCCTTTACAACTTCATTTGTAGAGCTTAAATTTATCAATTTTATCTGCAAGGGGTATGTGTCGCTCATATATTCCTTTATAGTGGACTCACAAGTCATATTCCTGGAACTAACATATTCGGATTTCATCCAATCTTTCTTTTTTATCAATTCGGATTCTTTTTAACTATCAAAAGTCTACTCTCCATGTAGATAAACATCCATAATCCTTTGAGGAACTGGAGTCTGGACTTTCACCACCACTTGCAGAAGAACTATTTTTTCTCTTCAGATTGTGCAGACGCTCTACAATATTTGACAGGATACTTGAATAGCCTGATCTAATAACTTTGCCCATTACTTTGTCCCCCAAGGCATCATTATATCTATTAACCAATCTTGCTACTATCAAATGTTGATCTTTCGATGTTAGGTTTTTCACCACCTCCCTGATGCTATCCACCAAAATTCTTATTGATTCTCTACGTAGATATTCGGTAGGCCTGTTTCCACCCCTGCACTAGTCCAAAAAAAGTTTTAAAAATTTCTCCCACGGTATTTCATACCCATTGGGCCAAAAGGGCAGACGGTTCATCCGAAAATGAACTACCACTACTGCAAGCTGGCGAATTGACTAGCCTTGTTGAGGTACTTTGGTCAGTATGGTAGGTGCTTTCACTGCTTGTCCATACTGCACACAGCGTTCCACCTACGTCAATACCAGAATAGAACACTGTGCTAATTGGAGTCCATTTTAAAACGCTCGCGTCATCATTTTGGGGCGGGGCCATGGAGGTGTGGGCGGGACTTATCGAACTTACGTCACCTGTGTTTACAAACAGAGTGAAAATAGACCGTCGCACATGGTTTTTGTAAACACAAAGTCAAATTTCAGGTTCTGCCACTCGGCTAAAAACGATATATAATATGTGCTATGGGTAATATTGCAATACATTCTTTACCATTGTAAACTGTCAATATGTTTATCTTTCAAAACAAGGCCCAGATACGCCTAAATTTTTCTTCGCAAATAAAACCGCATCTGTGAACTTGTCGTCTATGGGGGCCGCCATGTTGAATAATTAAGGGACTTTTTTGTGGTTCGGCTCTTGATCAGTTTGACATCTTTCATACACACAACGGCCAAATAAACATATTTAATTTCATTCAATATGACAATAGAAGAGAAATAAATACTTCTCAAAACTTCTAAAAGCATACTCGGTGTTATCGACTAAAATCGTCGATGTAGGAATTAAAAATGGAGGGTAATTAGGTTAGGGCCTATTCTCAGCCGAAGCTAGCAGTAGATAGGCAGCCTAAGTTTGGGATGCTGCTTGTCAAGTCTTCAACATCTGTTAAAGAAAAATCAAACAATGTAATGGATACTTAACTTGAAACCTTTTATCTTCAAACCAGAATATAGATTTCCAAAATACCGCAACTCCCCATTTAATTGAACTGTAAATCCCAACAACTCATAATCATTTGGATGAATTGGTAATAACCAATAGGCATCCTGAATATCAGCCTTAGCCATTAACGCCCCCCTACCTTTGGTTTTTACAATATCAACGACTTGATCTATGGATTCGTACTGCACTTTAGTGAACTCTTCAGATATGCCTGAGTTAATAGAATTATTGAGCGGAAAAGACAAATCATGAATCGAGCGAAATGCACCCGGCTCCTGTTTCGCAAATTCTGGAAAGGAGGGGATGCAAACGGACCCATAACACGACCATGAGCCAACTCATTATTGATCTTCACTAATATCTCCATATGACTAAAACATGAAGAATGGTTACGAGCCACTGAAAATACTCTTTGACCCGTAAATGGAATATGAAAACCTTCACTAAATCCTGCAACTAAATATTGTCTTTCATGCATATCATAACCCTCCAATATTTCCCACAATCTATTTGGCATTATTGGCGTTGAAATTTCGCTTGTTGCTTGCACTGGTGGTCCGAAATGAATAGCAGGACTGTGATTTGCTCCCCTCGGGGAATGGGGAATAGAAATTGATTGTGGTGGGCTAAATGGAGTAATAGGTTGTGGTATAGAAACTTTAGATGCAGGAAGAGAAGGATTATTTACTAAATTACTGGATGATAGTAACATCGAACGAATGAGCGAAGGTTGAAAATTAGAATACTGATTTCTGCGTGTTTTAGCAAAACATTGTACAATTGAATGGTTAAAACCACATTTAGAGCAAACGTGTGCAAAATTACAATTAGGACGATAACAGCCCTGCTGAGAGTTAAAGGCATAACAGACCCTTTTGGAATGAGAAGATAGAGCATATGTGTTACGGGAAGATCTTTGTATGGAATTATTGATATGGGCCCCATATAAAGTAGTGGCACGAAGCCAAAGCTCTGCATGTATTTGATCCCATGGTAACACTTGGGATTGCCGTAACAACCTAAATTGATAATCATAGAAATTAAAGGCCTGAGAACCATCGTCTGAGCCAACTCAGTAATGAATTATATGTTAATAAACTTGACGCCAAATTAAGCGTTCTTTGGATGAAAACGTCCATGAAAATGGTAAAAGCACGTTGCCACTGATCAAAATTTAAATTTTTTGTAGGTTTGGGATTTGAGGAAAGCTTAAAAACAGGTTCCTCCCCGGACTCAAATGTTGATTGCTAACTGAGTTGGTACATTCCCACCAGGTAACAGCACTGAAAAATCAATGTATTTATTTGCCCAGATATCCTGTTTAATTTTATCAGGTACATGTCTTGATACGGACATGTCCACTGGTTGCTGAGGCAAAATATTACTCATTAAAGACAAACTTGGTTGGATAGTATGACCCATACCTGGATGGTGCAAAAGTTGTGCTGCATTCAAATTTAAAACTGATGGGTTAATGCTGTTGAATGATGATGATGTCGTACATACAGGTGGTAGATTGAATGGTGTTGTAGTAAATACTGGCATGCTATTTGATGCTGAAGTGGATGTTGTTAGTGGTTGGTGTGAGGCTTGTGATGAAGTTACAGTTTCACTTGCAGTTGTTAGAGATGATGTGGATGTAGCTTCCATAGTATTTGTTGCTGATGTTTTCTGCTTTTTGGTTTTAGGCGGCTGATTTTGGCTAAAAATTAGACCCCTGTCCATCATCTTTCGGATCAATATGTCCGTTAATCTATCTTCAGCTGACGACATAACCGGAGCTTCATCACTGTCACTTGACTCATTTGGTACAACTTCACGCTGTTTCGGCATTATCCTAAAATATAATATTTAACACCAATATAACTACTACTGCAGAGTAACAGAATATTTGTCTATACAGATGAAAACATCAGCGCCACTATTTACGAACTGTATGCAACTTATGATAAAGATAACAGTAATGCCACTTTTTAATCACTGCATGCAACTTTTGTATATGAAGATAGATCCCAAGCCACTTTTTCCATCGCTGCAATGCAATTGCATGCACTTTACTAAGGCCACTTTTTATCAATATTACAGCCACGCAAACAACTTGTATACCAATAACAAAACTAGGCCTCTTGTTGACACTGCATGCAACACATACAAAGATAGTATCAAGGCCACTTGTTGATAACTGCATGCAACTTTTTGTTGAAAGATGGCTTCCAGGCCGTATTTTAAGAACTTCATGCAACATACAAAATCTTTAATAATTTCATGCAACATATAAATTATGTAACCTACGAAACTATCACTGGTACGTGTCTGTGGACTCAACAAGTCCCAAATTAACTGATTCACCCTGGTTTTGGTGAGAGACATACAATTTTCTGGTCTTAGAGTATCTTTCATAAGTTCTTAATATCTCTCCTCCGAGATACCATCCCGAAACATTGGGTTTACAATGTCGGCCAGATCATCATTAACTCTTTCACCAAGTTTATCTTTAACTTGTAAATTTCTTCCAGCTTTAATAAAAGATGACATCTTCACTACTACAGCGCTGTCACTGTCCTTAGACACAAGTTCTGACTGAACGTCATTATTATAATTGTCATCTAATCCTGTCAGTGTTTCTATGACTCCATAGAATCACAACCAAACATCAACTCAACTTCGTTAAGTCTCGTTTAGTTGGGGGATTATCTACTGTTGGTGATTTTTATTTCATCCAAAATTCCTTCAAGTTGTGCCAAGCGTACCAGCACCTAGATCCCTCTCTTATGCACAAAATTCCTTACAATCTGTACAACGGAATACAGGCCTGTTCTGTTTTACCGGTAACTTTGCATGTGGAGCAGGATTTTTTTGAATGTACCGGTTGTAAATTTTGCCACACACTCTACAGACATTATGTCCTTTGGCCTCCTTAGGCCTCTAAGGTTCATGGACGCCTAGATTTCGCATTCAGGGCTGCAGGTGACAGGCAATAACGTACCATCCTTTGCCCTGCGGTTGATCACCTGTGTTTTGGTTTGGTCCCCAAAGGTTGAAATAAAATTTATCGGTTTTCTATCCATCCACGTAAGTGTCACTATATTGTTTGAACACAGGTATTCTTGCTGTCCTCTCTGTCGTTTGAACCTCTCTCGGTGTCTTTTTCAGTTCTGGTGGAAAATGTTGTCGATTCGTCAATCGTTGTTCCCAGCGCATGAATTCTTAGTTCATTGTACATGATCAAAAAGCTTTATTGATGTATAAAAGCGAACCATAACAACAATAAATTTTGTCTGTGTAATGTCAATACCAGAGCACAGATGAACAACAACACTCCCAGTGCTTCCAAGATTTTTGGAAAAAAATCAGTCTACAGTCTTTCCGGTATAAATTTCTTTTATCAGATATCCTGTGTCAGATTCACACAACAGGAAAGACTTGATGCCCCATTTGACAGGCTTGTTTTTTATATATTGTTTGAATGACAACCGATTTTTCGCAGGTAACTACCTCACCAGGATAATCCTTTCCATCATACTGAACAATCACCCAGTCACCCACAGATACAGTTTCTTTCTTACTGTCTCTCAAACTGACATATCCTTTCACAATGCCCAACTCTTCTTTCATCAAACTAGTTTTATACAAGTGGATACCATCATTTTTATGAACCATGCAATGAGTTCTTCTTATACAGGGGGCATCCTTCACATCATCCCAGGGGCTGTTTTCAAGAACCATTTTATCAATTTCATCCTCACTCAAATGGATTGGGGGGGGTGGATGGCATTACTTTTAACACAGTGTAAAAGAAGTCAAGGGAGTTCTGTACGTTGTCCTTATATTAAGCATGTAAAACTAGTGACTCACTCAGGTGAGCTAATAAAACACAAAAACACAGTAAAGAAATATCACTTGGTCACAACATACATCATATAATTTATGCAAAATGTTAACATTAGGCTAATTAAACTCAACCCCCTAGTCCCGGAGAAGACATCAGCCGATTACAGTCGGAAAAATCCTCGGCAGTTTCCGGAGCCTACATCTATCCTCGGATGTATGACAGTTTTTGATATGCGCCTACACCCTGCTTTTTGTTCGGCTTCAGCAAAAACTTTCCTCCTTAGAAAGTAGTACCCACACGATTTAAATGAAGGCAGCCATTTTGTATCATCCAGGGAATTGTCAACTCAGGACTTTGGAAGTAGTTCCAATATGTCAACCGGCGTCAGACAGCCGAGATTAGATGAGCGTAGCATCTGTCTAGTTCCATGGCTGAGTGCATCCTATTCCTGACATTTATCATTTGTTTCAGTTGCTTATCTTCTTAATTATGAGATGTGTTTTTATCACGACATTTTGGATCTAGTGTAGTAGATTCATTCTCATCGCTTTCGGCATCCTCTTGTTCCATGTGGGGATTATATTTGTCTCCATTTATACACAGTGTTGAAGGTCATGAGACAAACAAGTATATTGAGTTTCAATGAATTTAGATAACTTGAACAGCATGGAGGAGAACTTTATCAAAGCTAAACAAATTCCAATGATTTTCTGATAATTACATAATGAGTTATTACTTTTAATCAGATTTTAGTGTATTATAAATGTTTCATTACCGAAAAAAGTAAAATATGCAACAACTCTTGTTGACTGCCCGGACGATTTAGCTGCTGTTTCGTTGCCTGGCAACCTATCTTTTAATCAGATCGGTGGCTTGTACACCTACGATTATAACTGTTATATTGATAAATTACATAGTACATGTACATCGAGAGCACTGAAGATCTACATGTATTAAGTGTCAAATCCAATCCACTGACACTCCACTCTCACCATATTTCACCTTGACATAACAATGACTGCTGTTTTCGTTCACAATATTTATTTCAATGCTGTGTACATGGACGTCTTCATAAAAGACTCCATTCGCTTCTTGCTGGTCATTTTTAAAACAAAATAATTATATATTTCCTAATGAGAAAAACCGGGAACGAATTTCAAATCTGGTCAAGTTTTTAAAATATTGGGGACGTCCCTGAAAGTGGTGTTGTCAATTTAGACTTATCACCTGATCTTTGTTGGTTTTTTTTTAATCTCCTCTCTAACAACACTTAAATGAATCAATCCAAGCTTGTTTGCTCCTTCTGCACGACTTAACTCGCTTTTATTCCCAGAAACTGGCTGGTCTCACTTACGAAGGAAATCTATCGTCCAATATCTGTAATTTAGAAAATGTCAGCCCCCTGGTATTACTATTAGTAGGTACCACAAGTGAATTTTTTTAATGTGTTTTTAGGTGACTTCTCTTGGTTTTATCTTATGGAGGTTGGTGTTATGAGTCCAAAGACACCTCATTTGCTCAAATCGGACAAGAAATAAGAAAATGGGAACATTTTTACTTCTTCCATAAATATGGGCGTGGCGGGGAAGTATAAGGTAGCATTTTTGGGACCCCCCTATTCCATAAAAAAGCATCCAGGTTTAGTTCTAATGCTATTTTCTACTAATATTTACCCAAGAGAAAAGGCACAAAGTGTTTCAGAGGCATAAGTGGCTTACTTTTTCTGTAATTGACCAACAATTGCTTGCCTATTTGCAAATTGACAGCCATTTCTAAAAAATGTATTGACCCAGAAAGTCATTATTTCACATTTTCAGTGTCTATGGGAAAGGTTCTACCTCTCCAATTTTTTCTGGGGGTAGCAGAAAGTTGTAACTCAAGGAAATTGACCCTCAAAAAGGGCCCAGGGCCAAAATCGCCATTTGATAAAAAGTGCCAAAAATAGCAAAAAATTACCCAATTTCAGATACCCATATAAAAACAACCACACAACAGAATTCTATCAAAATTTCAGCATTTATTCATCTAATACAGCTCATTTTAAAAAGTACAGCATTTTATTATTTTAGTTAATCTGAAATATCTCGGTAAATGCAAAAGTTATGGTCAAAAACGAAAAAATTCTGCCAAAATTGCAGGTTGACAATTATGGTCGAAAACACATTTTTTGTCATAACTTTTTTGTTTACTGAGATATCTCTACAAAACTTGAAGAACTTAATTAAAATACAATAACAGATGCACATGCCAAGTTTTAGGTCATTTGGAAAATAACATTTTAGTTAATCTGAAATAGCTCAGTAAACAAAAAAGTTATGACCAAAAACAAAAAATACTGCCAAAATTGCAGGTCAAAAACACAATTTTCTGCCATAATTTTTTTGTTTACTGTGATATCTCCACAAAACTTACTGAACTAAATAGGAATAACCAAACAGATGCATAGGGGCCATTCAGAGAATAACATGATGTAGTTAGTATCACATAAAAGTTTCATAAAAAAATTACTCAAGAAACAACTTCTTAAAAATTCTGGGACAATGGAACATCTCCCCTTCATTTCCACACTAAAATCATCATAGATGATGAACTTTGATTCTACATGCTCATCTACATCCTCCACCACAGGCCACTTATAAGTGTTGCCATATCCAGCCTTCATAAACTGGACCTTAGCAACATCTTCACTTTCAACTTGTATGACCTCACCCAGGAAGAACCCTTCATCATATGCTACAGCGACAGGCGCACCTTGTCTAGAAAAAGAAAAATTATAATTCCATTTCTCCACCTCATTTTCATTACAAGCGTCAGAATCTGACTCCCAAGAACTCATCTTTAGAATTTTCAAGTTCCAATTCTGATTCCGAGTCACCACTACCACAAACTTTATTATATTTTTTCTCTTTCTCGCAGGTGGAGGAGGAACAAGGATTTGGTCTTGCCCAGAACCAGTAGAAGGTGCAAGACCTAAGTAGGAAAGGAAGTCGGCATACAGTCGTTTGAAGGATTTCTTCGCCATGACTAGGCGATCATCTTTTTTCCTAACACTTTAGTTAAGTACCTTATCTCATCTTTAAGAATACTCATCTGCTGAGTTTGAGAAAGCCCCCCACCCCCACCTACTATAACCCTCTGAACATCAGCTCCATTCACACAAGGACCCCCATGAGCAATTACAGTTGCTGTTAATTTTTGGATGGTAGCTAACTTGTCAGTCTCCTTCATTTTTTGGTTTCTACGGGACTCTTTCCAAGCCTAGCTAGGGTCTTCACTTTCACATGTTTTTCTTCTTTTTTGTATTTCTCTTTAACAGTAGAAATTTTTGACCGGGCAAATTTCAACAGTCTTTTACGTTCAGTTGGTGGTTTTCTACTTAGCCACTGGGAAATTGTGTGATTTCTCTTTATCATTTGCAGACTTGAATGGTAAAAAAAGGGAAGCATTTCTACGCTTATACATTCCAAAGTCCAGATCTCCGAATTCCCACTCACTTACTAGATTAGTTAACTTGCAGTGTTTCATAGAAATTCTTTGCTCTTCTGTTGCTGGTGAACTGTACCTCCCACCAGGAAGGAAGTCCACAAGTTGTCGTTCTGTGACATAAGAGATGTTGAATCTGCTTTCCACTGCTTGGATTTGGCAAGCATCTCTTGAATATATTGATACTAGTCAACATACTCAACATCTCTCTGAAGCATGAGCCAAAATGGTCCACTAACTTTATAATACTTTATGCCAAGGGCCCGTGTCAAGGCCAGAATCTCAGGGGATGTATTATCAATTAGAACACTCTCCAATTTTAAGTTGAGATGTTCAAAATGTTCAAAAAACAGTTTCATATCAGAGGAGTGATGATAAAGAGTGGCAGCTCCAAGATAAAAATTGTTAAAGCGGTTCATTCTGAAGCTTGTTACTTTTGATTTCTTCTGAAGATTAAAAGAGAGCCACTTGAGCCGGCAACCATTTTTCTCATCTGCCCTTGGTCCTAGCACATCACAGGTAAGTCGGACAAATCGACAGGCGGCTGAACCAGAAGCATTTTTGAAAGTGCGAAATTTAGGGTTGGCATCACGACCCAAGCCATGACCTCATGCGGCCACAAGGTCATTTTCTATATCTGTTAACTTTGCTTCAACCGATGTGCTGAGACCAAGAAGAAAATGGGCATTGCAAAACAAGAAATGGGTGTCAACTTCATTATCAAGAAAATTTGTTTTGTATTCACTCAGTTGGCGGTTGAATGCTTTGTTAACACTGCACCTATCACTCATTACAGCAAACATTTTCTCAAGAAAAATTTCTGAAGACGGTGTCTTTTTCATTTTTGGAACAGTCGGAGTACAACTCACTCAGTTCATCAATCATTGCAATTACATTATCTAGCAAGGAAGCACTGTCCTCAACTGACACAGGTGTAAATCCAACAAACCTGGTTTGGCCATTTTCTAAGGTTATTTGTTTGCCAATTATCTTATTGTGGTCCCTAGAAGTTCCATCACTATGTAAATCCCAACACTTGCTCTCAAAACACTCGCCTGCTACCTGCAATTTTGCTAAGACATGTGCACGGTCAACAAAATTGCAGACAGTTGAGGCGCTGGGAAGATCCCCATCTTTTATGTTTTGGCCATGCAACCATTTGCTTACACACTGAATGACCTTTTTTACACGTGCTGATGCAACCTCACACTCGCCCGATAATTCCATGGCACACAATTCAAGTTCATCAGTAAAACGGTTATTGATGTCATCACGTGTCTGGAATGAGTCAGGATTACGATAATTAAGTAATTCTGCCTCCAGAGTCACAAGCTCTACCTTTAGAGCTTTTCTTTCCTTTTTTTCCTTCAGTTACCCTTTCAACATTTGTTTTGTTCTGATGTTTGTATTTGCTTACGAGGTTCTGATGTTTGTATTTGCTTACGAGGTTCTGAAGACTTGTAACAATATTTTGATAAGCAAGTTTTTTTCCAGTTTTTGCTCCTGCTCCTGCAGTTCACCTAATTTTTTGAGTGACCTTTGGTAAACACCTCTAGATTTTAACTCTGCTTAGTTTTTTTGTGAGTCAGAAAGATCCTTTTCTTTTTTTGAAAAGTTATTTTTCAAATTGGAAAAATGTGCCATCAGTTCTGATAATTCAGCGGCCTTTTTACAATTTGTGTTATTTAAATCAGATACCTGATCACTTAGAATTTTCGAGTGTTCAGCAAGGGCCTCCAACTTTGTTTTTAGTTCATTAATTTGTATAATTTTTCCCTCAAGCTCGCCCTTAAGTGATTTTATTAAAGCCCCCCGTTTCTGTCGGGGAAATGAGGTCACTAAAATGTTCCACAATCTCATATTTATTAGGTTCAAGTTTATCATTTCCAGGATCGCCAGTATTAATATCAAGATCTGATGCTGATTGTAGGCCTATTGTCTCAGTGTTGGATGCATTTTGACTCAAGTTCGGGCATGTCGGAGGGATAACTTCCAAGCCCAACTGCGCACCAATATCTCGTCGCAAGAGCTCATCCAGAAGATCACGGTTTCTAGCTTTACACTTATTTAATGACTTAAATTCGCCCCGAAGTTCACCAAGAATGTCTCTCACTTTGTCCTTAGGGGGAGCAAAACTTAACATTCCTAACACCTGCAACCAAATGCACAATTGATCAAGATCAATTTTTTCCAGCTTACGAAAGTCATCCAATTCAAACAGTACACCAACTTTCAGCTGATGGATCCCAAAAATGTCACAGTCTTTCATAACATAGGATCTAAGAGTTTATAGCGATTGACACCAAGGGATGAACACAAAGTCAACAGCGGCATTGAGAAAACTAGGGACTTCCTCAATAATCAAAACGTTTAGTTTATTTTGAGCAGTTTCAATCAATGTGCGGAAGCCACGGGATCCTCGAAAATCAAACATCAGTGACATAACCTCTGTGATGACGTCCCATGACTTGCCGAGTTCATTCTTCAGTCGCCCAATCTGGACAAGTTGATAATTAGAAACCTGATCTCTATTTGTTTCGGGAAGTTTAGGTGGGCGACCTTTCTCCTTTCCCTTGGCTTGAAGATATTGTCTAACCTGCGTGCACCAGTCATCTTCTGAAAAAAAAATTAAAATGAGTAAACCATTCTAAGGGTCATGACTGAGTAATATTTATTTATTTATAACTTTTAGGGGGGGGGGGATGTTGGTAAAAAATTAAATCTGAATAAAATTAAATTTTCAGTGTGCCTTTCACTGCACGTACATTTTCATATTTTGTTTCATGCTTCATGTCTTGGCTTTCTATAAAATAGCGGGAAGTTGACTTTCGTGGAGTTGAAGAAAAAAGAGAATTTTGTTTGTTTTGACGCCAATACATACAATACGGTAACATGGCGACCGCAATAGCGAGCGGGGCCTTGTAATGTGTGGTGAACGTCAACGTAATTAATACCTTTCTTATGGAATTACACCGGTTGAAAAGTTGACATGGAATAAACCCTCGCTGAATATTGGAGTATCAATAGGCCCCCCTTCCCATTTTTCAAAACATATTGTATAAAAAGAATCGTATGGTCTTACCTTACGACGTTAGGGTGAATTTGGCGGGAAAATGAACTACTACAGTTATTTCCCTTGAAAGCTTCGATCATCACGGGTACTAATCGCGGAGTTGACACAGTTTCAAGGGACAAAATATTTTGGGACATTCGTTTTTCATATGTATGTTGGTATCAAACATGAATTTTTAAATTATTGCATATTTTTTTTTCAAAACTATTCTATATTTTATCAATTTAATTGTGTTCATTTACCGCAGAAAACAACTTGATCGCAAAATAGTTTTCATAACTTAGGAGATTTCGCCAATCGAACATGAGGGACAGAATTGGTAGAATGACCCTTATACAGTTAATTTGTATGATATGACTTAAAACATTCCCCCTTGCAAATTCCCACAGCACATTCTTCGCACCATGTAGAGATTCTGGATCCTTTGTAACAAGCTGCCTTGTAATTGCAACACACTGCACAAGATTTCCTCTGTTGTCTGGAATTTCAGACAGAATGTCTAGTGGTATGTCAGACTAGTTGAGGCCCAAGGGACACTCGGCCAACACATTAATTAGTTACCGACCAGGCCCTTAACTAACTGTGTCAAGAAATCATAATGGGACAGCTTCTTACCCTCAACATTTGGGTTATTCATATACAGTATACTGTATATATATGCATTTGTTGCTGTTCTATGTAAAGATGAAAGAAAACCATTCGCAAGCATTTCACTGTCCGATGTTCACTTGCATAGCAATCGGTCCACTGATCCGCCTTATCAACACCACCCATTCCTTGATTATATGTTACGATCGCGCTTGGAATAATTTTTTTGAGTTATCATACTTTTCCTTTTCTACTGTGGTAGCAACACAAAATGTATACAACACTCTTACTTGTCTGCGATCAACCCAACTTAGTGCCAGTAGATTTTGTTTGCGCAAGGCAAATATTTTGCCCTTTACATTAGATTTAGACTTGAGTCTGGTAAGCCGACATGATTACTACGACAAGGTCCAGTAACATAAACCTGCTTCTTTAGCATTTGTTCAGAGCTGAACACTTGTGTAATAGTTATCAACAACTAATAGTAAATGCAGGAGTACTGCACTACACGCAAAACAAACAAAAAGATAGTAAGCTGGCACTGCCAGGCAGGATACGCCCACATTTTCGAGAGGTGGATAGAGAACAAACAATATTAAAAGTGATTTTTCCTACAATCAAAGGCCATAATTTATTAAGTTACAATTGATAGGCGCAAATATCGCAAGGAATCGAGAACTTTGGGTTATAAACATGCATGTCAAGTTTCATCAAAATCGTTTCAAAATAGTGACCTCTATAATAGGGTCCACAACCTAAAAACGTGATTAAACGTATCCATTAAGTTTTGATCCGATACATGCCAATATCGAAAGCAGTCGAGATCATTTCGGGATAAACCTTTAATTCAAGTTTCGTCAAAATTGGATACGAATTGTGACCTGTAGAGAGTCCAAAACCTTGATATACAATATTTTTACACTTTTCGCGTTCAAATGGCGGCCATTTTGTCTGTCAATTGTGGTCCGATTTTCACGAAATTCAAACTCAACTTTCATTTCGGTGTAACTGATATATAATCAGACGGTTTTTCAAATTGGATAATAATTATGACTTCCAGAGGGACCACAAGCTAAATAATGTGATTTTTCGGACAATCAGGGGCCATAATTCAAAAAGTTACGTTCTGATGGATGCAATTATGGAAAGGAACCAAGATCTTTGGGTTATAAACATGCATGTTAAGTTTTATCAAAATTGTTTCAAAATTGTGACCTCTATAGGGGTCCGCAAGCTAAAAACGTGATTTTTCGTACAATCACGGGCCATAATCCATGAAGTTTCAAATCCGATACACGCCAATAACGAAAGCAGCCGCTATCTATATGGGATAAACCTACATTTAAAGTTTCGTCTAAATTGGATAAGAATTGTGACCTGTTGAGAGTCCACAACCTTGATAAACCATATTTTTACACTTTTCGTATTCAAACGGCGGCCATTTTGTCCGTCAATTTTGGTCTGATTTTCACAAAATTTGAACTCGACCTTCCTTACAGTGTAACGGTTTTTCAAAAAAGATAATAATTGTGTCCTGCAGAGTGACCACAAACTAAAAAACGTGATTTTTCAAACAGTCAGGGGCCATAATTCAGGAAGCTACTTTACGATGGGTGCAAATACCGAAAGGGATCAAGATCTTTGGGTTATAAACATGCATGTCAAGTTTCATCAAAATTGGTTCACAAGTGTGACCTCTATAGGGTCCACAAGCCTAAAAACGCAATTTTTCGTACAATCAGGGGCCATAATCCATGAAGTTACAGTCTGATACATGCCAATATCGAAAGGAACCGCGATCTTGGAGAGATAAAGCTATATTTCAAGTTTCGGTGAAATCGGATAAAAATTGTGACCTGTAGAGGGTCCACAAACAAATTGTGGACAGACGGACAGACAGACAGACGGACGTACTGACGCACAGGTACTTGTGTTGTTTTTGACTTGTGGGGTTATGAACGTATAATATGTACTTATGCTGTGCACATTATGTGTCCATTTTTGTGAGGTTTTTAATCCTAAAAGAATTTTTGAGTTGCACCCCAATTTTAAAGGAATTTGTAATGGTTATGTTACAATTTTTTTTCACATTTTTATATCTTATCAATTGCTTTCAATCTGCATTGAACAAGTATTAAGCATTTGATTTAAAAAGTGATACTCAGCTAAATGTATTGCTTACAAATTTTGCAGTGAATAACGCTGCTTTGATAAAGAGCTCAAGGCCAAGTTGGGAAGAATACCTGTTCCTTATTGCAGGTTGGCAGGACAATTTCTAGTATCCATAGAAACTTCATACAACAATTTGCATGTTGTGGGCAGATTAGCCAATAGGTTGATGGACACTATTCAACCCAGTTAGACCACAAATATCCCCACACATCACAGACAAATAAACCCAGTAGATAATGGACACTCTGCAACCCACAGTTAGATCACAAATATCCCCACACATCATAGACAAATAAGCCTAGTAGATAATGGACACTATACAACCCACAGTTAGACCACAAATATCTCCACACATCACAGACAAATAAGCCTAGTAGATAATGGACACTATACAACCCACAGTTAGACCACAAATATCTCCACACATCACCGGCAAATAAGCCCAGTAGATAATGGACACTATACAACCCACAGTTAGACCACAAATATCTCCACACATCACAGACAAATAAGCCCAGTAGATAATGGACACTATACAACCCACAGTTAGACCACAAATATCTCCACACATCACCGGCAAATAAGCCCAGTAGATAATGGACACTATGCAACCCACAGTTAGACCACAAATATCCCCAAACATCACGGACAAATAAGCCCAGTAGATAATGGACACTATGTAACCCAGTTAGACTACAAATATCCCCACACATCACGGAAAAATCAACCCAGTAGATAATGGACACTATGTAACCCAGTTAGACCACAAATATCCCCACACATCACAGACAAATAAGCCCAGTAGATAATGGACACTATGCAACCCACAGTTAGATCACAAATATCCCCACACATCACGGACAAATACTCAAGACAACTAAAATCTACTATATTTTTCACATACTTAGCATGTCTTTCCATAATTATTCAACAAGAAACTTATATATATGACACCAATGAAATACCATGTGACCCTAACTAGAACCTGTATGCCTAAAAACCTAGTGCAGTTTAAGCACTTTAGTATTGTATGTGATAATGTTGAGGAAAAATTATGTCTAAAACATACCTTTAGCAGCAAAGATGTATCCATTTGATGGACTGATGGATGCTGCTTTTCTGACATCTGGATTTACCAAATATGCTAATGCTTCATTTGTTTCCTGTGGCAGTATTACTGGCACACCTCTTCCAGTCTGAGATAATCAAAAACGAATTAGACATAATCTCTATCGCAAATATACATTGGATATAAATAACATATAATATTATTATAAGTTAAAAGCTTAAGACATACCAAACTGTCTAACTGCAAGTGACAACAGAGGGTACTGTTAATTTGCTTAAATTTCAACTTTTTTTTATCATTACTTTTTTTTTGGTTAATATTTAAATTTGCCAAAATAAATTCACTAGGCTGCATATAACTAAAGAGATAATATACATATATTTGGAAGTTATATCAAAGTTTACCTTTCCTCTCACTGTCATTACTTCCTGGCTTTCCAAAAGTTTCTTTTCAAACGCACTGCATTGTCCAAGGAGATGTTCAGTACACTGTCCTTTCTTCCTTTGTTTGTAGTCAATCTGAAAACAGAGATTTACAAAAGTCTTTAATCATCATAAATGGTAGAACGAAAAAAGGTAGATAACAAAGTATGTCATGTACTGAAATTTGTTTACACTCCAAATCAATATTTCCTGATATCCAGCTGCAGTCTATTTTGCCCAATAGCACTGGACATAAACATTCAACTTTTTAAAGATATTTTGAAAATAGTGCTGTGTAACTAGTTAGTGCAATAATGTAAGTCAAAACATTTGTTATACACATAAGATACCATTATGACCACAGTACAAAAACTCATTATACACATATACCGGTTATAAAAAAAATGTTGCTTTCCACCAATAAACTTTTCCACAACAAAAGTCAAACTGTCAAAAGATCAAGTATCACAAGATCTTCAGTATTTACCTTATAGCCTGCAACTCTCCAGTTCTCCTTCAGTTGTACATAACCAACTTAGCTGAAATCACTTCAGCAACATGAATGAAGTTTTGGAAGTCTTGCACTGTCAAGTCCAAGCTTTTGATGGAGTCACTTAAACTTCTGTTAAGCTTTTCAATGTCTGAAGGTTCTGGGAGTTGTTGGTCCTTATTATAGTGCCTTTGTTCCAATAAGACACGAGACAACTTTGTTACTCTGGTCCCCCAGTACACTTCCATGGTCTTGAGAAGATCCTCGACATGAGCTCGGCTTGCTTTATCCTCCCTAATAATCGACAGTCCTATTTTACCATTAAGAAGACGCTTGATGTCAAAACCAAGTTTGACTGCATTGCTCGGTTTCTTCAAATCTTCCTCGTCATCCATATCTGGTGCAGCGGTCATTAAGGTTGCTTCTACTATTGCATCAAAATGCGATGGCTTCAGATAATTCCAAAGGCTCTGTTCCTCTCCAGCTGGCAATGGCTTAATGTTTCTAAAGTTAATCAGTAATCTTCCAACTAACCTCAGAATCTGAGAAGTGTAGCTTCCTCTCTTAAGTCTATTGCCGACATTCTTCTCCATCCACTGATTACCAAGCTGTATAATCAAACTATCTTCACGTACAACCTTTCCTATTGCGTCCATGTGCATGATCTGAAAGACTTTTTTTACAAGATTAGAGCTTGCAATGTGTTGTATCCTCCCAGAAATTGTGTCTGATTGAGTTAGTAAATGCGCAGATGATGGACGTATATTGTGAGATTCTGCTTTGGCCACACAAGATTTCTGGTGTTTTCTAATCAACTGTTTGGACATCCAAAAAAGGCAGCCTGGGCAAGGACCGTAATCATGCAAACTGAAGGATGACGAAGGACGACGTTCCAGGAAGATTTCACCTCTACCTTTTTGCAAAGTTTTCATATTGTACTGATTGTTAAATTTTCCTCTACGTAAAGTTCGTAACTTATCTTTCTGTTTTTTATCAGTTTCATTGTGTATTTCCCTAACTTCAGCTGAGTTGGCGTGTTCAATCTTTGTTTTGTTCCTTTCTATATGTTGGGCAAAATCGGAGACTTTCTCCTCACACAAACAACAGTACTGGTAACTGTTGTAAACTCTGTTTATCTTCTTTTTAAATCCAGTTTTGGTTGTATCAGCTTTCAGAAGTTTTGAAATATAAATGCCTGGATGACTCTTTTCCCGAACTATACAATCCTCATCTAAACTTTCATCACTGGAACTATCCTGACTGGATACTTCCTTACTGGATACCTCATTACTGGATACCTCCTTGCTGGATACCTCCTTGCTGGATACCTCCTTACTGGATACCTCCTTGCTAGATCCTACAACAGTCTTTATTTCCTTAAATGATGATGCTAGCATTGGATATATTTCACTACCATCATCAGACTCTGAGCAGCTTGGGTATAAAACTTAAACAATCTTGGAACTTTTCTTTTCTGGCTCTTCATCAGAGCCATCGGAGGATTCCGATTGGCTAGGTTGGTATTCTGAACCACTAGTACTTTCGATGGCATCTTCAAGTTCAGGTAACTTGTCCATGATGATGTCATCCTCATGTTCAGGTAACTTGTCCATGATGATGTCATCCTGAAGTTCAGGTAACTTGTCCATGATGATGTCATCCTCAAGTTCAGGTAACTTGTCCACGATGATGTCATCCTCAAGTTCAGGTAACTTGTCCATGATGATGTCATGGAGGAGTGAAGTGGTCTCCTCTAAGGATAGTGTACCTTTTCTTAGATCTTTGGCAGGTGAAATATCTGTGGAAGTTGTGCCAATGTTCTGGGTTGGTGTCACATCCTTGGTTAGTGCAACACCCTTGGTAGGTGTGTCAATGTTCTGGGTTGGTGTCACATCCTTGGTAGGTGTGTCAATGTTCTGGGATGGTGCCACATCCTTGGTTGGTGTGTCCATGTCCTGTGGTGGTGCCACATCCTTGGTTGGTGTGTCAATGTCCTGTGGTGGTGCCACATCCTCGGTAGGTGTGTCAATGTTCTGGGGTGGTGTCACATCCTTGGTTGGTGAGTCAATGTTTTGGGGTGATGTCACATCCTCGGTAGGTGTGTCAATGTTCTGGGATGGTGCCACATCCTTGGTTGGTGTGTCCATGTCCTGTGGTGGTGCCACATCCTTGGTTGGTGTGTCAATGTCCTGGGGTGGTGCCACATCCTCGGTTGGTGTGTCAATGTTCTGGGGTGGTGTCACATCCTTGGTTGGTGTGTCAATGTTCCCGGGTGGTGCCACATCCTTTGTTGGTGTGTCAATGTTCTGGGGTGGTGTGTCAATGTTCTCAGGTGGTGTCACATCCTTGGTTGGTGTGTCAATGTTCTGGGGTGGTGTCACATCCTTGGTTGGTGTGAATTAGTTTTAATTATTTACATACATTTTTCAATTATATAAGAATTTAACACTTATTTTGTTTTCTGTTTTGTTTAGAAAATGTACGTCTTTGACAATTTCAGTTAATTCTGATGTCATGGGGTGATTTCGGGTTCATTTTTTTTTTTATTGACCAGTCAGATTCAGGATAAAGTGAACAATGTATTAATTCATTATTCTGTGTTTATACCACCAAAAACCAGAAATAGTGCAGAAATATATGATTTACGAGCGGGAATTACTATTGGCGAATTTGCAAACAAGCAGGCAACTACTTTGATGTTTGTTGTATCACTAATCACATTAAAGATTGACTCCTTAATAATGTCAAAAAGCTGGTAACATTCTTTAAAATATTAAACTTTTTAATCTGAAGGAAAATGTGCCAATGATACGCCTAGGTCACACATTCATAGATCACCAGACTCACCATTTCACCACGATCTACGAATTACATCTTATAATTTTAAAAATGCCAATTCCTGTACTCTTATACAGACACATTGATGTGACTGCGGCTTTCAGATAATGTAGGAAATGATCCATTTGGCATGATGAGTGACCCAGATTGTTACAGTGTCTAATATGGAATACGCATTTGATCCAACATTATTTGTGGCAATCTATAATGGTCTGTATTAAAATATGTTAAAAAAATGTCTCAGATATACAAGTACTACTATGCATGACCACAGAAAGCTACAGATTAGTACAGATTACCACTAATTCATGGATGTGTGACATTCGCAAGTAAAACAAGTAATACTCCGTGTAGATACGGCTACAATATGGAAAGCTACGGACTAATACATATTGCCACTAATGATGCTGGATCATGTCCACAGGTAATTCGGCATCAAATCTATGAATGTGTGAGTTAGACAATGCTTGATATTAGTGCTTGTAAAAACAATTGTTTATATTAATTATATTCAACTTGAATGATAAATATAATAAGTCTACATTAAAGCGCTTAATGAGAACAGTCTCAATATGCCATGTCCATTTGGACACTATTTGCACATTATGTTTCAGATAAAATTACATTTGAAAGAACGCTGCATGTATTTGTGTGTCATTATCAATGTGATACAACAAACATCAACGTATATTTGCTTGCCCGATGGTAATTTCAATTTATTAATAATAGCAATAGTAATTCCTGGTCCCAAGCCAAATATTTTCGTACTGTTCCTGTTTTTTGGTGGTACATGTATAAACATTAAAATTGAGCTCTGAATTCACCTGAAATTGGCAAAAACATACATGTTGAAAGCAGGGAGGGAAACAAAATAAGTGTAAAATTCTTAGATAATGGTAATATTCATGGAATTAATTAAAAATAATCAAAAGTATCATGTTTCACTAAAAAATCTGAAGATTTTAGTGAAAAATACCAAAATGTTATTAAGAAAAATAAAAAGGGGGCGTGGCAGATGGCCTGATTGTTACAGGTTTTTCAACGTCGAGGTGGACCACATAGATGTAGTCCGATTGCCATTAAATTTTTTGTGGTAGTTTATATTCGAAATACGAACACTTTGCACTTAGGAAGAAAACAATTCTCAGACATAGGGGCGTGAGGAGCACCCTAGCCTACTCAATAATACTGGCGTTAATAACAAAAATTTAGGTACAGAAACAATTTGACTAGTAGGCCCACAGAAATTCAGTTGCAATTGCTTGATAATTGTTTTATTAATACAGATTATTTATTGAGGATGGACAATCCTAGTTGAGTGTCCATAAAACTTTAAAAAAAAATATATAGGAATATATTGAAAAGCTCTGATTAGATTTGTAATTAAGAACACAATGAAATTTAAAATTACATGTTTATAATATATTACAGAACTTAAACAAACAAAATAGTCGCCAATTTCTAAGTCGCACAAAATTTTAAAAAAAAATTAATTGATGTCTTTATACTATAGCCCTGTTTCGGAAACAATAATTGAGTTGTCTCCCTTTAGAAACTCTTCATTGGACAAAGAGCGGAAATGAGCTATTGGTGAGCAAACAAGAAAATAAAATGGAGAACGCTAGTTCATTATCATTATCGAATGTGCCGAAATCGACAGAAAAGAAGAGACATTATTGCTGTGTATGCTCAAATTATGCTGGAAAGATTGTAGAAGAACGTAATGTTCGATTGCACCGGTTCCCAGCTACACAAGAATTAAGACGTGTGTGGATTCGGCGAATCAAGTTATGCTACGGCCAGTATGTGTACAGTGCCAATGATCGCCTTTGTTCCTACCACTTTTCTAATGGAGAAAAGACAGGAAAGAATGAAGTTCCGAGTATTTTTGAGGGAAAGACGTTCAATTCGTCAATGGTAATATTTATAGTTTATTAATTTTAATAATTTTTTTATTTTCAAAAATTTAATGGTACATGTATTATGTATTAATATATTATGTATTCTGGTTTCCCCATATTCCTGAAGCAACGGCCCGAGAAATCCCTCTCTGGCCATTGCTGGATTCGCTTCGGATTCTTGACATTTAAGTAAATGTGTCTATTCTTCTCGTTCAATCAAATCTACTACTTACGTACAGTAACATGACATTCCGTCGTTTAATCTTGGGTCTTCTTTAATATTTTGGACAAAGATTTAAGTTATTAAAAACGTTAAAAGTCTGTTCGCTACCATACCGTAGTGTTTACTTTACGTCAATACCGATAGCCTCGTTTGTCACGCAATTAGTTTTGCTGCAATATCCTGCTATGCGCTGGTTAATATAGCATAAAAAAACGTGCAGCCATGACGTAACGTTACGTAAACACAGTTGTCCTAATTAAACGTCTTGTTTTAAAGGTAATACCTTTGTAACGAATTCAGTGATTGGTCAGTAATAGGACCACTGGCCAGTCATAATTAGTGACAATAATACCCACTCAGTCCAGCAGGGAGTAGTCAGATTAGCTCTAATCAAACGGAACACTGCGAGGAGGATGGGTTTCCCCTGCAGCACAAGTAGGCCTACTCACAGTTGAGTAAGCATAATTAAAAGCCAATTACAAATTAATCTGATTATGGTGTTGACTGCTGTAAAACAACATTTTATTCATTCAGTTTAATAGTTTTATTGAAAAAAATATTGTTTTTCTTTTTTAGTTAGGAGATGAACATGAAGCTGTGTTATCAGACTTGACCAATGTTGCCACTGAGGATGGAGATGTTTATAAACCAGGCCCATCATTTAAGCAAACAGGATACTCTTCAATTCATGCATCAGTCGGCCTTCATGACTACTGTAAGCAACATGTCACACCAGAGTACATTTCCAATGCTTTCAATAAATGCAACCAGACTGATGTGGTAAATCAGACCGACATGTCAACACAAACATTAAAGATATCTGTTGATGTTAGTGCACAAACAGACTTTGTGCACATTTTTAAAAATAACCCCCTGCTGTTAAATACACAACCCATAACAACATGTGATGCAAAACTTCAAACTTCAAAACCTGATTTGACTATTGAAGATATTCAAGCTTCTGACGAGCAAGTTATGTTTTATACTGGTTTACCAAATAGTGGCACATTTTATGCCATGTTTGATGAAATGGATGATATATATGCAGATGGAAACCGTGGAAGGCGACGTACGCTTAGGACAATTGATGAATTTTTTTTGGTTCTGATGCGCCTGCGATTAGGATTGCTTTTAGAAGATCTTGCCGGACGATTTAAAATATCCAAATCAACATGTAGCAAAATTGTTTCAAGATGGATAGACTATTTGGATGTGAAACTAAACTTCTTGCTTCATTGGCCAGAAAGAGAAGTTAACAATTTAACTATGCCAAAACAATTTAAAGACAAATACCCAAATTGCCGTGTGATTATTGACTGCACAGAAGTTTACACTGAAACACCACAATCTCTTTCAAACCGGTCATTAATGTACTCTTCATACAAATCCCATATGACATATAAGACCCTAATTGGGATAAATCCACGTGGTGTAATCACATTTGTGTCGGATCTTTGGGCTGGCAGTATAAGTGATAAACAATTAACTAAAAAATGTGGAATCCTTGATCTTCTTGAAGAAGGGGATGCCATCATGGCTGATAAGGGATTTCTCATAAAAGACTTGACAACCCCAAGAGGAATTGAAATAATTATCCCCCCCTTCAAAACTAAATACAAGCGTTTAACTAAGCGTGAGGTAGAAGAAACTCGTAGAATTGCCAACTTAAGGATTCACATTGAACGGGCCATAGAGCGTGTGAAAAACTTTAGAATTTTGCAAGGAAATATACCCATTACACTTGCTGGACAGACATCAAAGATTTGGAAACTGTGCAGTAAATTGTCAAACTGTCAACCACCCCTAGTTACCGATAGATAACATATACATGTGTATGCACTATGTCTTTTATATTATAAACAATAAATTGAATAAAAGGCAAGTTGTTTGGTTCATTGATATTTATTTAGCTGGTACATTGTACAATTTTAATCCACGTTTGACACGTTCTGAAAACAGTTCGGGTATAATTGCAGTTAAATAAAATGAGTTTAATTTCTGGACACAGTCTTCCCAGAATTCACTGTTAAATACAATCCTTTCTATTGAAAATCCCTTCAGTGTCCACACAAAGAAGTCACAATATTTTTTTTGACATATTGCCATTTGTCCCTGAACTTGAAAATGGTAGGCATGTCTCCTCTTTAACATTTGTTTACCATCTTCAATGGAACATGAAAAAAGAGGGTCATTACTGGCCTCTAATGGGGACGTGAATCTCCATGTAAATGGGCATTTGATTTCTAACAAACCTTCGCCACAACACTTACATGAGACTAGTCCATCTGGATAGTCCATCTGGACTTGCTCCAAGATGTGGATAATGTTTGTTCACACAGAGCCCACTCTCATTACATGCAAAATTTTCATGTTTTTTTTTCTGAAAACTTTCGTATGTTCTGCGAGCTGCTCTCTCATGTGACCGTCCCCAACGAACACTTGGGCCATCATACTCTTCGACATCATATTTCATGAGAGTTTTTACTAAACACTCTGGTGGTGTACTCACTTTGCGTTTACAAATAGTTCCAAAATTTGATGCTGTTAGCCGTCCTAGTCTAGCTATGTGCCAGTCACTGTTGTTTGACTGACCCCGTGTTTCTCTTTCTATTGCTTTACAATCAAAAGTATTTACTTTTAAGCTACTAAAATAACTTGTAAAATTATTGATACACATATCATCACTTAAATTAACATTGTCTCTATACATATATTGTACACTGTGCAGTTTGGGGATTTCGTCCACCTGGATTACATGCTGGGGCGTTGGCAAAGAGAATTTGTTTGCATATAGCCATGCAGCATGTTTATTAACAGAAAAAAGTTTTTCACTGAATTTTTTTAAGTCTATAGTTTTGACATTCTTTTCCTGCGTTATTTTTTTTACTGATTCGCGAGAGGTGTCATTAAATTTATGTTTTTTGAATGCTAAATCCTGTGATTTCTTCGGGCTCAATTTCCTTTTGCGGGATGGTTTTATCCACCAACATTCTATGGACGTTGAAGAATTTAATCCATCTTTTTTTTTCTCTGACAAGTCAACAAGTCCATATAGCATCCCAGCTATGTGGCTGCATGATTCACCTTCCCTGAAAGAATATTTATGAAAACATTAAAACAAAAATATGCCTATTTCATCATAAATACCTGCTTAAGCATAGCCAGCATTTAAAAAAAATTAAATTATACCCATTTCACAACCACCATACAATACCGAATTACTGTCCTTGGCTTATATTAATTACCAGTTATGCAGAATACTTTAGTGGGAGGGGGAGTTGATACCAGCACCAATTCCGGTACCGTATCAGAAATCACAGGTCGTAGCATTGTAGAACACAACAAACAAGAGAACAAGCCATACTGAAAGTTAAAAAATTAATGTCTTACCCTGCGTTACAATTACAACCAACTGAATGGATTTGACCAGACATCTTTGACATACAAAGCCATACATCATAATCAGGCTTTTGGTTTTCTTTCTGTGTAGAGATGGAGGGCATTACTTTACATTTAACAAAACAGTGACTACAATTATCCCTAATTTGATGATATTGTAAGGTGTGAACATGCCCATCCTTAAACAACACCTTTGCCTTCAATGCCCGGTTTGCTTTCATTTGGTCGTGGTCGAATGTTCTCTGGGTGTTCAATACCAAATAATTGTACAAGTCTTTTTCATTTATGGACGGAATATCTTCGACAGAACTGGTCCAGTTATTTTTCAGTAACATAGGGTCTGGTAAATCCTCTCCTAGTGGTGTAATAAATTTTTCATGTTTGCGTCGATTAGCAATTTCTTCGTCGTTTTCGGCTATTTTGTTTAACGGTTTAACGCCGAGCTGTAAAGCTCCTTTCACTCGTTGAATCAACTCTGTTTTATTTCCCGATACAAACTCTCCGTGATCTCTTAACTCATTGAACCCTAGACCTAATTAAGTAACTACCCCTTAATCTCCCTGAGCCAATTAACTAGACAATAGCTTATCTCCCTGGAGCTAATTAAAGGATTATCCATTAATCTCATATACTGTAGATTAAACAAAATAACACGAAAACTATCACTCCAATCAAAAAATGTTTATATTATCAAATGCAGATAAAAAATCAGGCATTGCAATGGTATAAAATTTAATCAATAATACAAAATAACAACAGAGTTATTATCTAATAAAAAAAAACCATAAGTAAAAAAACATTCACATTACAAGATTATACATTTTGGCAAGTCAATAATTCTTCCTAAAATGTCTTTTTAAGTCAACAATTTGAAAAAAATAGTTAGTCCAAATATATATAATATTATTATAGGTTTACAAGAATATCAGTGTGGATTTAGCCATTTGGGATTTTAGTTCACAACAGATTATAAATGATTAGCACTGAGTAAAGTTTATCAATCAAGATGTCTGTTTACAACACTCACAATACCGGGGTACTGTTGTTTTATTAAACGTACCGGTCTCTGGTCATTATACCAGCAATTTTGTAATTACCGTACCTAAATAATAGTCTCGCGACTATTACTTCTTGGCTGCGTTGATATACTCATAAACACACGCAAAGCCAAAAATTCTCGAATTTCTTCTGGGGTCATGTTTCTCCTATTCTTCTCTCCATTTTCAAATTTTTAGCATCGTCCCACGTGGTACCGATTCATTTCATCAGCGATTAACGTGTATAAATTTAATCCGACAAACAAACTAAATAAATCAAACTCGTTCTTCCCCTCTTCTAATATATTGTTGGCCCATGCTCAGCCCCTAAAAATGACCGACTGGTCACTGGATTTAACGTTGTTTGCCAAACTCGTTATACTGCAAGCCGCGCCATGCTGGTTTTCGCTGCCCGTTGTTTATATCAAGATTCTCGTCTTCTTCGCTCGAAATATCGGAAAAATCACTTCCCACGGCATTAATAATATCGATATCACCATCCAAAATATCTTCGGGTAAAAACCCTTCGAATTCTGAGTCCGTATCACTTTCCATAATGAAGATATTGTAAGAAAACGGAACGCAGTAATAATCGATAATAATACGTAACTAAAAACAATATGGCGACCAGTGAAAAAAATTTGTACCACAAAGTTCATGACCTTATAACCCCTAAACTTTTGTTGTGACGTACGCATTTTTTGTGGTCATTCGTTAGCCAAAACTATATTTGATTTGATTAATTACTTTTAGTTAGACAATTGGCTTTTATTTAACAATTATGGTTCGAGGAAACAATGCATCAACGGGACCGCGAATTTAAGTCTCTCGGGTATGACACTAATAAGCAGTGGACCGTATATTTAAGCAATCGGTACTAGAGAGGGGTTTAATTGGCCCTTATATTTAAGCAAACGGACCCAATGAGTTAAAAACCGCCTTAGGTCACGAACTTTACAATTATTTGGGTTAAACGCATCGGTAGATTCTTTGTTCGCCATTGTTTACTGTAAACAAAAGATGACTTGCTCACCGGAAGTATTATTATTATTATTATCTCAAAAGCGTTAATTTCCGGAACGGGAGATGACAACATATAATAAACTCGGCTTATTTGACTGCCCTATTTTGATATGTATTTTTCCACATGCTGTCATTTGGTAATTTCCTTATGTTTTGGCATGTTTGTTTATTTCTTATTTAAAGACTTGCAGTTCGTTATACACTAATTCCCAAAATTTTAAACCTATTTCCTGATTATGTCTAAGGCACTTGTTGTTATTGTTTACATTTAACAGTCCATTTGCTGGTTACGCTATTTTACTGAGACTATGTTCTTAGGATTTCGGTCTTGGTCTAATTGTTTGGATACAGCAATGGCGGGTGTGGCAGCCAGGCAGGGTAAGCTTACTCTTTCGAACACCTGTTACCACTGTTTTTCATGGAAATAGCTCATTTGCTGATTGCACTATTTTGCCTTTACTGTTTTTAAGGATTTCGATTTTTGTCTAATGGTTTGGATTGTTTGTGATTGGGGTTGATACCTGATCTGGTATCGGTAAGCACTGGCCGTGGCATCAGACAAATTCTTTCGTCCCAAGGGGGACTCGAACCCACGGCACCTAATCGCCTAGCAGCTGGCAGTCAGACGCTCTACCCACTGAGCCACGCACGTTTGTACTTGATTTTATTTATTCAAATAACATGAAAGAGATTGAGGAACAACACAATGAAATTCAATATTACATGTTTATAATATATTACAGAACTTTAACAAACAAAATTGTCGCCAATTTTTAAGTCGCACAAAATTTAAAAAAAAAATTAATTGATGTCTTCATACTATAGCCATGTTACATCTTAAAAGCTTTTTAAATGCTCTATTCACATCTACAAAATTTACATAGATATATACTGTGTATGATGCAAATTTTCTTTTTTTTATAAACATATTTTATTCAAATAACATGAAAGGGATTGAGGAACAGGCATAGCCTATGTGAAACCTCTCTCCCTAAATTTTCTTAAAATCCTATTATTTTTGAGTCACCTATAAAAATAATTATTGACCCTTTTTTTTAATTATAGTTTACTTTTTAATTTAGCAACACTTCACTTTAATAATTTAATAAGCTGATTATATTTATCAAATCATTTTTTGTTTTTGAAATAATATTCAAAATTATTTAAAATAATATTGCCTAAATAAAATGAAAGAGGGGGAGAGGGGTTTCACATACAATTTGTTCTGTTCCCAATTCCCTTTCATAATATGGTTACAAACCAAAAAAAAAAAAATTGATACTCGAAAGTTATTTAATTATTCTTGGTAACTTTTATATCCTCACACACAAAAGAACTGACAACTTAAAAAGAGGGAAAAGGTTTTTGTTGACATTGACAACGAACTGTCATTTCCGTGTTACATTAGAAATTGGGTCAACCAGTTAGCCAGCCGTTTGTTGCATAAAACAACGAATTTAAAACTAATCAATTTAATTTAATAAATTTAGACTTCATGTTTGTTAAAACTACTTAAGAATCTTGGACTTTTTAGACCACAAACCGTGTAAATTTTAATGCAAAACATCGTAAATAACGTAATTTTATTGAAGAAAAGAAAACCATTAATATGGCGTTATAAACAACATTACCGGTATGCACGATTATCAAGTCCTTAATGGCGCTTAAATACGCAGTAGAATTATTGTCGACTGGACAATAACTGTAATCACGTGACCCCATCAACATCCCGGTAAAAAACGTGTAGGTAAAATTCGGGAAAGTAAAGGTTTATAAAACATTATTTACCGCAAACGGGAATTTATCAATTTTGATGAAATAAACGACATGTATTGTAAAAATGAATTTTCTTTTTTGTGTCAAAAAGGGTTTTTAAAATTTTGACTGAAACTGTTTCAAAATTTTAATTTTAACATAGAAAATATCAGGTTGAAGTTGAACCGATTTTATTTGCTTGGATTGTAAATATAAGAAGTCGGTTGCGAACATCAAACTTTCTAATAAAATGAATGTCAGATCTCCGATTCAAAATAAAGACCTGCTTAAGATATCCATAAAACTTAAGGACATGCCTTCAATAAGAAATATTTAATAAATTAACTAGGTCAGTGAACTAAATAACACTTACCGTAATCACGACAGCTGCCTCGCCTTTCCAATATGGCGGGCAAAAAAGTGTGTTGTTCTGATTGGACAATCTCCCAAACAGAGTTATCTTCCCTTTAAGTCCCCTGGATAGCAAAGACTTGCATGGGAGAATGCTGATTGGACAGTGATGTGATGTGACCAAGGGACGCAACTCTGAATAAATCAAATGGTGCGATAGAGCCATTTACGGTACTGTCCATGACAGAAACGGACATCCAGATGACCGCGAAATTTGTGGGGTGCACATGAAGATTTTTAACTTGTGGGCATACTTTTACCACAGCAAACGAATTTTGGGGTAATTTTCATGGGGTGCACCCTACAAGTCCAAAAATCCACACAAGTATCATTTGTACGTTCCAAAGCCCACACAAGTACTTCCCAGTGAGAGCGGACGGACGGGGGCGACGGCAATATACGACCACATTTCAATGTGGGCGTATAAAAAGGAGTTAATCGAATCAGAGTAACCTAGAGATTTTTGTACAAAAGCCAAAACTGAAGCTTGAGTAGCAATGGTACTTGGTGAAAACCCTGTCTCGAATAAATGAGCTAAATAATTAATAATTAGAATGTTCGGTAACGGAAATGAGGGATTCAAATCTTTTAGTAAGCAAAATGCAATAAACTTTTCCCAAGCCCTCGCATAGGACGACCTAGATGAAGGAGTCAGACAAGCACCTAATAAGCGCACTGCCGTTGGTGTCAGATCTTCAAATAGGTTGGGTCCAGTCGCTGTGGGGTTGCATCCAACCAGGGCGCCCAGGCTCTGGCCAACTGAAATTGAAAACGTGACAAACAATCAGCCACTAGATTTGAGGACTTTTTGGGGCACTGTCATTCTTGGATGCAAGTACGTTCGATTTGGCACTGAGGTAGACTGGGGGCGTATTTGGTGTCTAAGCTGAGTGTAATCAGTCAAGCTTCGTGACCCCCGGGCAAAACAGCGAGACTGGGGATGGTCGTAACCACAATTCCCACAAATGTGAGGGAAGATACAGTGTTGCCGTCTACAGCCTCTCAGACCATTGAATTCCCAGCAGACCCCCTGTCTCCCAGAAGAACGTTTAGCACCTTTGTCCTGGACTGTCAAGGGCCTGGAAGCTTGCAGACCATGTAAGGTTGTAGCCCTTAGCTAAATGTCTGCATTTATTTGGTCCCAGGGCCACAGCTGTAACTGTCGCAGACAGCGAAATTGTGAATCGTAAAAATTAAAACTTTGGATGCCATAAGTCTGTGCCAACTCGGTCATTAGCGCAGAGTAGCTCAGTAGGACAGAGGCAGTCTGGGGTTCTTTTTTGATCACAATATCCATAAATATTGCAAAGGCCCTCTGCCACTGAGTGAAATTCAATGTCTTAGACTTTTGGGCAGATGAAATTTTTAACAAAGGCTCATCCTCACCCTCCACAATGTTAAGCGCTAACTGAGTGGACACAGACTCTGGTAATAAAATTGAAAATTCAATAAAAACATTTGACCATATATCTGATTTGATCTTGTCAGACACATGACAAGAAATAGATGTCACGGATGAAACAGCCTCAATACCTGGAAACTGCTGTGGTTGTTGATTAACTGTAGTACCTGTACTAGCAAACAAGTCAGCTGCATTTACTTCGAAGATTGAAGAACTGGGTCCTGGAGCAACCTGGGGCATAGGCAATGGCACAGAGGTGGGCGTTGTAGTAGCAGAGGCATCTGGCAGTGTGGTAGGTCCTGTCGAAAGCGTTGTTCGGGGTTAGGGAACCACCAAGCCCCTCTCTAACATCTTTTGTAAAATAATTTCCGACAACCTGTCCTCAGCTGATGTCATACATGTAACTTTTGTTGAAGTTGAGGCACCATCATCCATACAATCTGTTGTTATGTTGTCTTTTTCCTCGCTGGTGGCAACATCAACAGGCCGTCTCCTCTTAGACATGTTGAAACTAAAAAAGAAAAAGTTTGACATGACCAGGCAGGTCTAACAAAGCGAATGACCAAGCAAGTCGAACATAACAAGTGACCAAGCAAGTCTAAATTCACACATGACCTAAATTAGCAAGTGACCAAGCAAGTCTAAATTAACAAGAGACCAAGCAAGTCTAACATAACAACTACTGACCAAGCTGGTCTAAAAATAACTATTGACCAAGCAGATCAGATTACAATTGCCCCTGTGTGTGGTGTGTAACTAGAAATCAAGCAGGTCTCATTACCCAGCGACCAGCATTGGTATAGTTTGACATGTGAGCAGCAGGTGTTGTGACCAAGCAGATCAAACACAAACCAAATTGTGGTATAATTGCCCCACATTGAAAACATTGCTCATGTCACTCACTGTGGTAGCAGTGAATCATCTTGAATAAAGTAAACATACCCTTTGGTGGAACCAGCGAACATGACGCAGCACAGCATCTCTCAAACTTTTAAGAAATAAGCAATTGCCTTTTTGGTCTGACAAATGAATACCCTTGTCATCGTAGATGTGTTCCACTGGATTCCACAGCCCTGATCGATGTCTCCAAAAATTAATGCTTGGGAAATCTACACAGCGAGCACTGAGTATCAAATTCGTCTCTCGAATTTTACTATTAAAGTTGTGACACGGCTCTACGTATCTTGGCAACAATTGGCTAATTACTACAAATTGCGGATGAAAATTTTCTAATAAGTGCTGGGCATAATCTAAAATATCCGAGGCTACCCTTGCAGGGGTCCTCAACCAATTCGATAAATCATTAGATCCGACATGAATTATAATGATATCAGCGTTTATAAAACGATGAGAATTATGTCCCAGACGATGGAACGGATCTTGACGAACCAATAAACCTCCGTTCCCCCAACAATCAACATGGCAGTTGCGAGCATCTAAGCCTAAGTTTGTATAGCCTTCGTTGCGATCCATGAATTGCCTCAAACGCTTGACATAAGAGGATCCATAAAGCACTACCCTAATGGGTCTAAACGGCACCCCTTCCACTGCCGATTTTTCCATAATTGTCTACGATAATGCCAAAAGGAACGAAGACGCCATTTTGAAACCAGCTATATGCTCGCACGACTAACAAAGGGAATAAAGTGATGAACACAATACACCGCTATAACATTAGGACTAAAGCATAGACCTTCACATATAACAGAAATTAAACAGTGATAGTACGTACAATTAATAACATCCCACACACACTTGAAATAAACAGTTCCAAACAGTTGTTCTTTATGACGAACTATCACTGACACTTATCCAGCTGGATAGAAAACGCGCACTAGTCCGAGTGGCGGGAAACGATCAACGCGCCACCGGAAATAGTACGGGCTAGCTACCCGTATGTAAACAATAACAAACTAACGGGCATAGCACAAATTTTATTATCACAATAATATATTTTTATTAGCACAGTTCAGTAGTCCTACTGCTCTATTTAGCACAATTTAGGGCACTCACAAGAGTCACAAACTCACAATAGCACTGTTACCATAATTTTTTTTAGGCTTCATGGTATGCTCTGAAACATGTCGCACATAAATACACCAAACAATTGTTACATTGAAAGTTAGTTTCCGCTTTTTTTTTTTTGATTTGCTGCACTGTCTGCAACTGGCTCTTTTTGCCACTCTCATTGGATAGTGTCCACCTGGCGCTGTGGGTGCATCTTCTCTAGATTCAATTCTTTTTCTTTTTCTTCCATTTCTGCTGTTTGACACCATTTTTTTGAACAAATTCAGTTTAAATTCAAGCAATGAAATTGGCATAATCTTGCCGTTTTTATTTTTTTTTGTGTGGTTTTTTGATTCCTTATACAAGACAAAGGCATTTAAAATAGATAAGTGGAATAAAAAATAAAACAAATAAAGCCACCATTTTTTTGACATTCGATAGGTTTGATATTCCATCCGTAACTGGTCAGACCTATCAACTCCAGCCATGTTAGCATTATACTCTTTGATTGTTATCGGGCACTTGACAGTTTTTAACGTACCATCTTTTTGCTTCCGTTGTACTTCAACTGTGGACAGAGGTGAATCAGCAGTCGACATAAAATTAACAATCCTTTTGTCTTTCCACATGCCGGCTGTCAAATTTGATGCTTGCATTATTTTACATTCACCACTTGGCCATTTCTTGACGTCTGTCATTGGGTTTCAGATTTTTAGGCCAATTTTTTCTGTTAGTCCTGCACGTTCCACGGGCATATATACCAACGTTTTCTAATTCTCTAAATAAGTTCGCACTGGTATAAAAATTGTCCACATTTACAATCATATTCTGGAATTGAATTTTTCTGGTTAAGTCTAAAACAAAACGAGATGTTAGTCCAATTTCTGCAGTTTGGTTTTCCTTGCCAGTATACACTTGGAATTCATTTACAAAACCATTGTTAGGGTCGCCCTCACCCACACCTTTATTCCATACTTTACTGGTTTCGCAGGCATATACTGTTTGAAGCCTATTCTTCCTCTAAAAGCAACCATTGCTTCATCAATTGAAGTGTTCTGATGTGGATTGTATCGTTTGCCACAATTGTCTAAAACATGTTCTAAAATGGGTCTTACATGATGTAATTTATAGTGGTTTACTTCACCTCTGGCAGGGTTCGTTGCATTGTCATTTGTATGAAAATTTTCGAATATCTTATCAAACCGGTCTCTGGTCATTATATCAGCAATTTTACAATTACCGAAATAATAGTCTCTCGACCAGTACATATTAGTTCTTGGCTGCGTTGTTATGCTCATAAATACACGTAGAGCCAAATAATCTCGAATTTCTTCCGGGGTCACGTTACTCCAATTTTTCTCGCCATTTGGATATTTAACATCGTGGTACCGATTCGTTTCATCGGCGATTAACTTGTATAAGTTTAGTCCGAAAAACAAACTAAAAACATCAAATTTGTTCTTCTCCTCTTCCAATATATCTGTCTGTGCCTTCACGGCGTTGAGCTGCAAGGGCTTTGAATTAGTAGAGGCCAACGCATCATTCATATCGTCCATTGTCTGCCATAAACCTCCAAATTTAAAAATGTCATTTAACATATTCTCCTTGCTCTCTCGCTGCATTTCTTCCTTCTGGGCTTTTTCCATTTTAGCGTTACTCCGTTGCTCCCTAGCACTCTTTCTTGCCATTGATATAATGTTCTTTTTCTCAGAATCACTTTGATTTTCTAACCATGAACTAGTTTTATTTACAATGTACAGGATTTTACCCTCATGCAGGTCCATTCTGGCAATAGGTACCCTTTTAATTGATGCATCCAGCATACCAAAAATCCTCTCGCCACTAATGTTGTTAGCAGAACACCATGCAGATGCGGAGATGATAGCAGGGCTTTGCTGGTAATAAACCCCACCAGGAATTTGATCTGCACACTGGTGGCGAAGCACAACTAAGATTGCAGAGCAAATCTTCTCAAGAAGAACCTTTTGTAGCAGCATCAGTCACATGCGGAGCTGTCAAGTCACTGAGGACTTTGTCACCTAGTAGTTGAACCTCACCCAATCTAGACTCACCAAGCATCAAGGCAGTAGCATCGTTACTCCACAGCTCCAGTTTAGCTTCAGCCTCGCAGTAAAACGGACAGAGTTCGACAACAGGACGCTCAACCATCGTATATCGAAGCCAAGGGGCGGTAAATGACATCCAACTTTGAAACAATCAACTCTCAAGTCCTTCTGAATCACCTGCAGTAGACGATTGGGGGCTCCCCATACCTTCTCAATGAAACCCGAAAGTTTATCCCACAAATAAAAAACACTACCAGCATTATGGAATAATATGTGGAACCGCTCTCCAACATAATAATGTACTAGATTACCTGCGACACCTTGGCCTTCAAGATAGGCCTTAATTTCAACTGGTACACCTGACCCATCCTTGTGAAACATTTTCGCAATGGCATAAATTAGTGATGTTGTTAAACTTTGAGAACGATGAACAAATGCATTAGCAGTTTTGATTCCAGTCTCATCTTCATTATTCTTAAGGACCTTGTCACTAGTTTTAGCGAAACTGTCTAACAGGTGGACTCCACAGAAGAATGTTCGAATAGGCACTGCATTAGGATTAGTTTTCGTCTTGTCTTCTGACAATTTTACCATGGCAGCAGAGTTCACAATGCATCGGTCCATCATCGAGTTACTAAGTTTCTCATTTTCAAGTATGGAAATGTTTTTGCCTAAAGATTGAGCTGCAATGTTCTGACTTCTACAAAGGTTCCTAATGCTGTCACAATTTGTACAAGTTTGACTGGACTGACCATCTTTTAACCCATTTAACCCTAGAGCCAATTAAAGGATTAGCCTCCTAATCCTAAAGCTAATTAACTCAGCAGACCCCACTTCCTAAGCTAATTAGTGGATTATTGTTAATCTTTATACCCTTGTCACAATTGCAAATAACTAAAAAACTATACTTTAAACAAAAAAGTACTTTATTACAAAAATGTACAGGATAAGTAGCACTATAGAATGATGTAAAATTTAATGATGTAAAATGTGAGTTACAGCAATTAATTTCACATTTAATTGTCTATTGAGCTTAAAAAGTCATTTTATACAAGAAACAACAGGTTAGAATAGCACAAAAGAAGAATAATATTAAAAAAATCATATCTATAACTAAGGATGTAACGGGTCAAACAAAATTGAACCGGTTAACTGATGGCCAAAAAACTGACCGTGACCGGTCAACCGGAGGTAATGCAATATAGTATGCTACCACGTGGTCGTCACTCGCGCAGGTATCACATGCTTTTCTGTGACATCGGAAAATTGCTTAAATATTATTAGTGTTCGACCCATTATAAATATAAGAATATTCTATGGCCCCACCTACCTCCACCTTAATATGCAGTGTTATAATAATGTAATCCATTTATTCACGCGCACAGCATTACTTTTATTTTCATACGCATACCAGCAGTCAATAGTCAACCTGTAATCAACTCAAGATTATCCAGCCCGAAGATACAACATAATAAGTCGCTCTTTTCTGCAGTCTTAGATCACGGTTAATGCGGACAGAGACGTAGCTTGTCAATGTCATGAATCTTTGAATAAAAAAATTAAAATATTTCACCCGCGCACTTTCTACAAAATCGTAGTTGAATAAAACCCAAAACAAAACGAACTACAGTAACCAAGATTTATTTATTTAAGTCGTAACACGAAAACATCATATAGGCGTACATCAATAATTAACAGCTTAGCCTGTTAATAAATAAAATGATCACCTAGATTTTATGTTCACGTTTTGTTTGTATGCATGTGTGGTATAGTCCTAAATTTATTGGAACAGTCAAAATCCGTGATTTTTATTCAAAAATAACATCTTGTCTACATTCTCTGGTAACAAATTAGATCTGTGTTTAGTAACGCTTCTGCCTGCGGCACTAAACGTGCGTTCACTAGGAAAGGATGTTGCGGGAATCGATAAATACTTGTATGCCAGCTTAGCAATATTGGGAAAATTTGATTCATTCAGGCGCCACCACTCTAAAGGGTTAGAAATTCGCACTAACGCATTTTTAAATTCTTTTAGTTCTGATGCTATATTGTCTACGCCATCAGAGGGAGGGCCTATATCGCCAGTCAAATAATCTAAAACTCGACTCTTTTTCGCCACCGGTGCTAGATCAATATCATCATCAGTCAATGTATTGTGTAATTGGGGGTCGGCCGTGGTACTATTGCCGGATTTATTTAGTTCAGTTACTGAAGCTGAATTTTGTCCCAAATCAAAGTTCTCTGGTTTTCTGCTAAAAATCTCAGCGATTTGTACCGTGGATCCAGAGCTTCAACCCGTCCGTAATAGCCAACTGCAATGTGTGGGCGAAACACACAGTGTGGGCGAGACCGGATTCTCTGGCCGCCACCTTCATATTTGCAGCATTATCGGTTACTAGCGAAACGACACTGTTGATATTAAATTCATTTATCAGATCTTTTATTACTTTTGAAATGTTTATTCCTGTATGGTGGTCTTCTATAACCCGTGGTCTTCTATAACCCGTGTAGCCAGTAACAAGTTGCCCATTTTCCACAAGCTTTCCGTAATGAAATGTACGGTTAAACTGATGTAACCAGTATTTGTCAAGCTGGTCCATATGTCGGTCGTAAGAGAAACGTCAACACCCTTACCTTCAGGAAGTTACTTTAAAGTTACAAATAAGCTAGGATAAAGTTACCCTTTTCAACTCATTAAAGCTACAAAAGAAGTATCAAAAAAGCTACAAACGTAAGTTAAAAAAAGCTACAAAAAGGTATTAAAAAGTTAAAAGTAAGCTATGGTCCAAATATGTAAATTAGGCTTTTAAGTAGCTTTTTATGGTTGTGTGTTAACTTTTATGTAGCTTTTCCCTTCCAGTCTATTACTGTAACTTTTAGATGACTTTTTCTCTGCAGTATGATGAATGTAACTTTCAGTTAACTTTGTTTGCAGAAGAAAGATATGGCTTTCAAGTAGCTTTTTTTGTAAAGCTATAATAAAGCTACAGTTAATAATTTCAGTACGCGTTTTTTCAAAACTGCAATAAATAGTTTTTCTGTCAGCTAGGCTATAAATAAAACTTTAAAGGAGCTTTTCCCTTCCAGTCTATTACTGTAACTTTTAGATGACTTTTTCTCTGCAGTATGATGAATGTAACTTTTAGTTAACTTTGTTTGCAGAAGCTAATTAATTTAAAGATATGGCTTTCAAGTAGCTTTTTTTGTAAAGCTATAATAAAGCTACAGTTAATAATTTCAGTACGCGTTTTTTCAAAACTGAAATAGTTTTTCTGTCAGGCTAAATAAAACGACTTGAATTTATTGGATTGTAAATCACAATAATTGTGGACGGACAGACCGACGAACGAAGGTGATGACAACTAAATCAGCTTTACTTAATCTAAATCAGCTTTATTAAATTAATCATTATCATTGAATGACATGTGCAGCCTTTTTTTTTTTTTTTGCCTTGCACCTGTTATAGGTGAGTTTGCTGACAATAGCTTTTATTATTTTGCCTTGTCGGTTTTCCGAATGTAAAATACAAAAGTCCACAATACACTTCACGATTTGTTTGTCCAATAAAAAAGAATTCTTCTTTTGTTCGTTCGTGGTTCCATTGGAAAGTTCTTGTTTAATAAAAAATACCATCAACAAATATCGTGCTGCCGTAGTTCCTGATTTTCGTACTTTTGTCATGGCTCGAACTAGTTGTTCCTTATGTAAATAAATCTGTTGCTTATCAACCAATTCAACCATCTGAAAAAATACAGTTAATTGAATAATATCAATGTTTGATTTGATACTTCAACTCAGAAAACGTACCATATAAATAACAATTGCCAACACAATATACGCCCAAAACATCAGCACTTTCTCATATTTAAACCATATCAAGAAACAAGGGCAAATATTTACAAAACTGAATCTGCTTCAGTAAAAGCTCCTAGGAGCACATAGCAAAAGGGTGATGTTATATTCCATTAACGACATCAACCATCCATAGCGACCCGCTACTGCCTTGGCAAAATTCACCCTCGTCTCTAGTTAGCCTAATAAGTGCAGAAAAAATGGGATGTTAAAACTCCATTTCATGTCATTTGGCACTTGCCTTAATGGGTATAGACGTCTTATACAGTAATAAGACAGCATGATCTTTACTAAATCTAAATAGACATCTGGAATAGAAGTTAAAGTACTTACACCATATTTAATTGCTTCATCCGGATTGACATGTCCCTGTCTTGGCCTGCAGAACTTCTTTGGAACTGAAAAATGTAGAAATATCAAATGTATGAAACATAAAACTGTAGTAGAATTTTCTGATCGGATAGTCCCCGTGTATTTGCCATTTAACTCAAATTGAAAGTTGTGGTGGGTTAGTACACAGACTGGACACTCTACCGGTATAACCGGTCCGGTTATCATTGATACAAAAGCCAATAAGATTAGCATCTTCCTGGTGTAGAGATGTATGAATAACTCTGGATAATAATTTCGGAAAACGTTGAATTTCTTCCTTATGCTGGTAGAAACATCTATAGCAAGTTTCGTTAAAATCTGTGAAGAATGGTCTCTATTGTGCTTACAAGCAATTGTGAACGACGGACGGACATGGGCAACGACAATATACGACCACATTAATAAAAATGGACACTGATGTAATTGATCATAACTTTTCTACTGTTGCAAGTATCAGACTGCACTTTTTAATGAAATTTTTAAAATGATTGGAAGAAAATTATAAAATAAATATGATAAATATTGAACACATGAACTTTCTCGAACAACAGCCTGTTATTAAGCGCCCTTAAATATAAGAATTGAATTTGGACTTGCTGTGGGTTATTCAGGTATCAACATCAGTTGGTTCCATGTCAAATTTATCATCACTGTTAATTTGAAGACACACTGTTAATGGTAAATATGAAAGTGACATACTGAAGTTCATACATGTATAAATCTTCACAAGTCAAGATTCAATTCTTCAGTAACCAAATTTTTTACCCTGCTTAAAAACATTTTTTCTCATACCTTCTCTTTCCTGAAGTTTTTCTTTCAGTTGTTCAATTATCTTTGTTTTTTCAACACAAGACAAACAGGTACTACTGAAGGTTTTCCTGGGATGCTTCTCAGCAACCATAGGGTGCCCCTTTGAATTTACAGCTGGTTCTCCAGATAAGCTTATTTCAGAACTGGTATCACTGTCAGTCTCCATAGCTATCAAACAATTATCAATATCTTGAATTATTATCTCTTTCGTGGCTGATGCTTGACTTTAAATTTATACACAGTGTTTAAGGTCATGAGACGAAGAAGCCTATTGATTTTCAGCGATTTCTGATAATAACTGTCAGAGTTATGGCCCTTGATTACTTAAAAAAATCTTGTGGACGCTCTAGAGACCAAAGTTAATATTCGATTGACTTTAAATTTATACACAGTGTTTAAGGTCATAAGACGAAGAAGCCTATTGATTTTCAGCTATTTCCGATAATAATTGTCAGAGTTGTGGCCCTTGATCACTTAAAAAAATCTTGTGGACGCTCTAGAGGCCAAAGTTAATATCCGATTGACTTTAGATTTATACATAGTGTTTAAGGTCATGTGACGAAGAAGCCTATTGATTTTCAGCGATTTTCGATAATAACTGTCAGAGTTATGGCCCTTGATCACATAAAAAAATCTTATGGACGCTCTAGAGGCCAAAGTTAATAGCTCATTGACTTTAAATTTATACACAGTATTTAAGGTCATGAGACGAAGGAGCCTCTTGATTTTCATCGATTTCCGATAATAACTGTCAGAGTTATGTCACTTGATCACTTCAAAAAATCTTGTGGACGCTCTAACCGATTGACTTTAAATTTATAAACAGTGTTTAAGGTCATTACATGAAGAAGCTTATTGATTTTCAGCAATTTCTGATAATTACTGTAAGAGTTATGGCCCTTTATCGCTTATAAAAATCTTGTGGACGCTCTAGAGGCTAAAGTTAATAACCGATTGACTTTAAATTTATACACAGTGTTTAAGGTCATGAGACGAAGAAGCCTATTGATTTTCAGCAATTTCAGATAATTACTGACTGAGTTATGGCCCTTGATCACTTTCAAAATTTTGTGGACGCTCTAGAGGCTAAAGTTAATATCCGATTGACTTTAAATTTATATAAATTGTTGAAGGTCATGAGACGAACAAGTATATTGAGTTTCAATGAATTTAGATAACTTGAACAGCATGGAGGAGAACTTTATCAAAGCCAAACAAATTCCAATAATTTTCTGATAATTACATAATGAGTTGTTACTTTTAATCAGATTTTACTGTATTATAAATGTTTCATTACCGAAAAAAGTAAAATATGCGACAACTCTTGTTGGCTGCCCGGACGATTTAGCTGCTGTGGGCGTATGTTTTGTTGCCTGGCAACCTATGTTTGTTGTAGCGGTGGTGGTGTTGATAGGCAGTTGCTTTGGTTTTTTTGGCGTAGAGGAGGTGGTGGTGTTGGTAGGCAGTTGCATTTGTCTATCTGATGAAATAGTAAAAACAATGTGTATGTAGAAATATTATCAAAAGTATAAAAAATTTAAATTAGAATGAAATAAGCTTAATCAAAAGGTTGTAAAATTAAATAGGCTATATGTCTTCCTCTAACTACGGTTATCATGCAATCACAGATTAAGTTCCGACAAAAACTCTGGTCTCTGGAGAGCACGCAAACAAATTGTGGACTGACGTACAGATCCACAGACGCCGAGCCAACGCCATGATACGACCACAAGTGGGAGTATAACAAGAGCTGGACGCCAACATGAGCGCTTTGGTTTTTTGGCGTAGAGGAGGAGGTGGTGGTGGTGATGTTTGTAGGCAGTCGACGCCATGATACGATCACAAGAAGACATATTATATTGATTTATTTGATTAAATTTACACACCTTCATCTTTAAGTTTTAATTTTATAATTAGCTCTTCTGCCGTTAGACAAGTTAGATCATATTCCAACTGCAGCCTCATTATATTTTCTTCGATCTCCAGAAGGCTTGTTTTATTTTCTAAAAAAGTGTTTTAAATTATCATAATTATACAAACATCTTTATATTTACCTGAATAAATTGCCAATAAACATAATAAAACATCAGCTATTTTAGAGTACAGAGAACTCGGGTTCGGCTGAGGCTACATAGATAGGCCTAATGTAATCCGAATTCTCTAGGGTATAGTATTATTATTGGCTATTTTTAGAGTCAAAGAGAACTTCCATTTCCCTGTAATATGAACCAATCACAAGTTGGTTTGTGCAGAATCTTTCTAAAAATAGCATTAAGAGTATGACACGCTTAAGATTTGGCGTGAATGGGTCTCGCAGCGAGGAATTAGATGACGCTTCGCATTTTGAATTCGCTGTAACTTTTAACGGTCTATCGTAGTTTGCTGCATAGCGAGCGTCGGAATCCGACATTGCTAAAATGACCGTGACTTTGTCACTTCAAATCACTATCTATGACTATGTATTTTCAAAATGTTTACATATTTTAAAAGATACATCATTAACACGTTTAGTGGTATACATACTATACAAAAAAACATTCATTATTTTTAGCTACAAGCGTTGTACCTACAGGCTACACCGAAGTAGTCATTCTCGCTAAAATCCTAAATGCCGTTATTATGGTAACTGTTTAGTCACGTGACTGAACACCTTATTTTGATTGGTTTACAAATGTCAGTTCCAGAACTTACAAGCATTTCGATTGGTTGACATGTTATGCAGTCACAATGGCCATGGGGGTTATGAGCAAATGAGCCATGAGCAAAGTTATTTCGAACGGTTGAATTATAAATGGATAATTTGCAGTCAGTTTGAATGTAAGATAGGCTACTATTATAATGCATATTTCATATTGAATTTAAGCTTCAAGCTTGCATCCGCCAGTCGGCTATTTAATTTAGTCTACAGCAACTATTTAATATTTGAACTTACCTGCAATTCCTAAAATGACTCCTGGGTACAGTTTACCACCGAAGCTTGCCTTCACAAGATCGCCAACTGCATAAATCTCCCCATATTTTTTTGACCGGATCTTTAATGGAAGAAATGGTAATCCTCGACCAGTTAGATTCCTCATTCTAGAAAATAATGCAGCTTGGTGCCATATTTCAGTAGAGCGAGAACACATTAACTAGGCCTAAGCAGGCAGGTAGTCTCCGGCGTCTGCTAGGCTATTCTAACGGCGCGTTTTTGTAATTTTGATGACGTCGCGCCAATAAGAATCTATAGATATTATATGACGTAACGATGATTCATCGTTGTGAAGGTCACTAGTTAGCCTCGATCATCCAGACGCTATGACTCGTCCAATATGCTCCCTCGACTGATAAAGTACATCGCTTGGATGATCGAGGCTAGCCACTAGCTGGATCCTGAACAATGGAGGACAGTCAGGGTCAACCGAAGAAAAGAAGAGGGCCTTACAAGCGGTACTTAACCCATTTTTGTCGGTAGCGTACTGGCTCGCTTCAAGTGCCTTGCCAGTGAATCAACTCGCAGACCGATCATACTTAGCAACAGCATTTGCGAACCCAAGCGCGAAATCAATCAACGTGTTTCTATTGTTTCTATCTAATTAATTAATTATGATTGGGTAATAAAAGTAAATCCGGTCATGAAAAGGAATATTTAATTCGCTAATCATCCAATAAAAAACATATGTTTCAACAAAGGATCTTCCAGTATTTACGTAATAGGTCAGAGGTGAAAATTCACTGCATGTCAATGGTTTTGGCATTATTCCAATTTTTTTCCCATCGTCACTTACGGCTAATAATTTTACGGTATGGACAGTTAAATAGAATCAGATTTTTTATGATTTACTGCCAGACATATCGTGGAATATTATAATGTCGAAAAAATCAACTATTTGCTATTTTTTTTGACGTTATGAAGCGAACAAAATTGATATTCTAGCCGAAGTCAAGCGTGATGCCGCCATTTTGAATACGCACGTTTTCAAACAGGAGAACACAAATCTTATGGCTAATAATTCTAGACTTTGGAAAACTAAATTGAATCAAAAGTTTTGGGATTTAATACAAGCTATAAGAGGAGTATTATATTGTCGAAGATTTCGTCAATATATTTTTATTTTCGGCGCAATAATGCAAAGAAGGTGAAAATTCACACCGTGTCGGTTGGTTTGGCATTAGTCCAATATTTTCCCCAAATTGTCACTTGGGCTACGGCTAATAATTTTAAGATATGGACAGTGAAATGGAATCAGATTTTTTATGATTTACTGCCAGACATATCGTGGAAAATTATTATGTCGAAGAAATCAACTATTTGGTATTTTTTTGATGTTATGAAGCGAAGAAAATTGGTATTCTAAACGAAGTCAAGTGTGTTGCCGCCATTTTGAATACGTCACGCTTTCAAACAGAAGAACACAAATCTTACGGCTAATAATTCTAGACTTTGGAAAACTAAATTGAATCAAAACTTATGGGATTTATTTAATACAAGCTACATAAAGGAATATTACATTGTCGAAGATTTCAACAATATATTTTTATTTTTGACGCAATAAAGCAAAGAAGACGACCATTCCCGTTATCCAAACAAAGGCAGAAATGTTAAAATGCCGATAGTGACCGTCAATTGGGGTGATATTTCTTTTTTAAAAGTTAGATTTATATTTACGTTAAACACTGCTGCCAAAAGGGACTATATTTGTGTTCTATTTTAAAAATAAATTATTAGGTGATAATTGTATACATTATTTTACCATTATGACAAAGAAAAGTCATTATTTTAATGGAACTGACTTTTCAATGTTATTTATAGTAATATAAATTCTTTTTTATACAATTAAATTTTATATCATTAGAAAGAACACGACAATCTGTACATTTTTGTAACAGAGTATTTCTATGTATAGAAAATATTTTTCAAGTTATTTGTAATCTTGTAGAGGGTATTAGGATTAACAATAATCCACTAATTGGCTTAGGAATAAGGGCCCTACTAATTTAATGAGCTTAGGTGTAGACAGCTAATCTTTTAATTGGCTCTAGGGTTAAATGGGTTAATAGGCATGGAAGTGCCCAAAACAACAATGAATGAAATGGGGTTTAACGTCCTACGCTTAAGCACCTAACCTGGGCCAATTGAAGACGGGCATACGCCAACAGTGTGCTATGAGGGAAATTTTGCCCGGGCAGCGGCGCTACGGCCTACTCTTATATCGAATTCCAACTGCCAAGGGATCTTTTACGTGCACTCCAATTTGTACACGGGACCTCGGTTTTTCGTCCCATCCGAACGACTAGGCAGCTGTCCTTGTCAGGCCCTCCTTCTACATCACTGACAAGGGGAAATCACGCTGGAAAATCGAGATGAACTTTCTCGGCCAATGCAGGGATCGAACACTCAACCTCCAGGCTAGCGAACCAACGCCTTATCCACTTAGCCACCGTGATCCCCCAAACAACAAGGCGTAGATATAACAACTTGACATCAACAACGCTGAACAACGATGACCATGAAATTTCCGTGGAAGGTGATACTGATAGGCCTAGTAGTGGCAGTAGTGGGACTGAGAGTAAACTCGGCAGTAGTACTACTACCCCCCCAACTACAACTTCTAGTAGGTCAAGTACTACTACTAGATCTACCAGTGACAGTGACAATGACATAGTCATAGACAATGTTTTTCACGTCTAAGTTATTAAAGGCATTAAAAAGCTACACCCTACATAGTCAAAGTTATTAAAGGCATTAAAAAGCTACACCCTACACAGTCTAAGTTATTAAAGGCATTAAAAAGCTACAACCTACACAGTCAAAGTTATTAAAGGCATTAAAAAGCTACACCCTACACAGTATAAGTTATTAAAGGTATTAAAAAGCTACACCCTACACAGTCTAAGTTATTAAAGGTATTAAAAAGCTACACCCTATACAGTCTAAGTTATTAAAGGTATTAAAAAGCTACATCCTATACAGTCTAAGTTATTAAAGCTACCGTAAAGCTACATCCTTACACAGTCTAAATTAAAAAAGCTACTTATGGAGTCTGAAAGTTATCAAAAAGCTAGTAGCTTTACAATAAAGTTAGTAGCTTTTAACAAAGCTAGTGGCTTTCTGAGGGTAAGGGCAACCACTGTGGATATATCCCGTAAACCCAAGAGAACAACAAATTGTGAAAACAAATTACTTAGCTGGTAGAACAGTCGTAATAAAAGATAAAAAAAATTGCCATGTTTAAAATCCTCAATTAAAATTTCCTGGATTACTGTGTTCACTGGACTGGAATGTTGGAAGTAAAAGTAACACCGTTCGTCTTTCAGGGAATGTAGCTCGTCGACGGGTGTTCTTAAATTATCAGAAATGAATACAAATTCTTGGAATGGATCTTCAACACTTTATTTCAGCAGCAAATTTATTAACAGCAACAATTTAACAACTTATAATTTCCTATATATTGGCCTTCCAAATAGTATGTTCTCTACGCTGCTCTCTCTAACTAATGATATCTTCTTGCATTTGTCTATTTATAAAAATCAGTTATTTAGAAAGTGTTGACATAATCATATAATTTTCGAAGGATTAAGACTTAAGGTATTTAAAACAATAGTTAAAATTTAGTTGCCACTTGCCAGCTTGTCATAGTTTGACTGACAGGTTCATTGCTGTATGACTAACCAAGCATTAATGAAAATTAAAATATATACTTGAAATTTTTAAACAGAATCGAAAAATAATAAAATAACCAAATAACATATGACCTAGACATTGGTCATAGAAGCATGATTAAAAAGGCGGGAAATCTTAGCTGGCTCATTAGCATAAAACAATAGTTAAAATTTAGTTGCCACTTGCCAGCTTGTCATAGTTTGACTGACAGGTTCATTGCTGTATGACTAACCAAGCATTAATGAAAATTAAAATATATACTTGAAATTTTTAAACAGAATCGAAAAATAATAAAATAACCAAATATCATATGACCTAGACACCGGTCATAGAAGCATGATTAAAAAGGCGGGAAATCTTAGCTGGCTCATTAGCATAATATAATCATGCAGTGAGCAAAAGGAAATAATCTGATTGGATAAAAACACAAATTACATTATTTACAATAATGCTTATTTCATTACCAATAGTCCCGGTTATTATTGAGGGAGGTGCCACCTAGAGAGGTAGAAATTTGCATGTTTTTTTTCTAGACTAGTTTTTTATTTGGAACAAGAATATATGAAGTAAACGGGCCATATCCTGAACCTCTTTCCGTGAGGGCACTTTTGAATATGGCCACCGCAATCTCATATGTGAGCGCTGACCGGCATTTGGCAAACCTCGATAGATTCCGGTACCCTCCGTAACCTACATCTAGACTTGGATGTATGACAGTAAGTGATATGTACCTACGAACATACATTTGCGATGCGGCTAGTCGACTACTGATTACTTAAACAGGAAAAACGTGCCGCTTTTACAAAAAAGTCCCAAAATGACAGCCATTTATTAGATTGTTGATATAATCTCCATGGGCAGGGCTCTATAAAAGTTGAGTGTGCCTGCACACACACTTGAAAATGTGCCTGCAGGGTCATACTCTAAAGGAGAGTATTCAATTGCCTAGTATATAGTATGATTGTGCGACTTCAAACATGATTGATGTGACCGTAATATTTATAAAAAAAAAATTAAAAAAATAAAAAAAATTATGTGCCTGCAAATTTTTTTTTAAAGCAAATGTGCCTGCGCACGGAAATATCGATGAATGTCCATGGGGGTAGCCATTTTTTATCCGGGATCTTTAAAATAGTTCCAAAATGGAGGAATTAGTCATACATCCGAGTCTAGATGTAGGGTTCCGGAATCTGTAAAGATTTGCCGAGTGATTTGACCAGCTCCAGCATAATGAGTTACATGAACAAAAAAAAACCTATTGATTTTTGGGGCATTATACGGTTATATGGTTTATTACCTTCAAAATGATGCATCAAACATAAACATATCTTAAAAAATAAAATTTTTATGACGATTTTAAGATCAGTAGTTGACAAGAAAACGAAAGTCTGCTTTTGAGATAGAGCTATTTCAAAATGTACAACTATCCAAATAAAATGTCCTTTGTGTCTCCATTCAAACCAACCCCACGCCCCAGTAACCGGGCAAAGAAAAAAACTAACAAAGAAAATGAATGGTGTACAATGTCATTTATTAATGACTAATCAAATGAAAAATGATATATTGATGCATACAAATCTTTTAACAAAGAATACTACATGTATAAACACTAATAATACAAAATAAAATCATATTTCAGTCTTAAAAATGTGGGTTGGGCTTAAAATACTATGACAAATAATGAATATAGATTGACATACCTAAGCTTACTGGTGAAAGTCACTATAATATATACTCAATATCATGATAAGCTTAATAAGTCAGTACATACAAATTAAAATATCTAAAGGTTGAGATACAACAAATTTATTATTTGGCGCAATATGCGAAATTCTGTATCATAATACAGAAAGGACCCGCCGCCGTAAGTTCTTGCCAATTCTGATATGAGTGATGCATATGACAACAATGTCAAAGCTACCAGCGGGTCCTTCTGCACCATGACACCCATAAAATTTGAGAATGCTCTCTGCCACAGCTTAAATGACAGCAGCTTGGGTTTTGGTGATGAGGAAATCTTTATAGTAGGTTCATCCTCAGTGTCCAAGATATTCAATGCCAATTGGGTTTGTACTACATTACCCGCGGAAGTAACGAAAAATCGACAAACTTATCAGTCCAAATATCCTGACGGAGCTCATCAGAAATATGGCGAGAAATTGACACGCACGTCCTACTTGTCATAGTACCTTGGTGTTAAGGGATAGGTATAGCAGGATCTGGGACTTGGAACAACTAACGGAGAATATATTCTGCACTGGTGGTCCACTCTGGTTCGAGGTATCCGCAGACGTTGACGGTTGGTTAGACGCAACTGGCGGATCTGAAGCTGCTATCTGGATGGAGGCAGCTGAGGCAGGGGTGCTCACAGAGGCACTTGTAGGTCCTGTTGTCAATGGAGGTACCATGACTAATTCCTTTTTTATTAATTTTTCAATCAATAAATCAGTTAGCCTTTCTTCGGCAGTTGTTGTCATACATGTAGGTCCTTGTGTTGATTCGTCTTCGCTCTCTGAAGCACACATCGTCTTCTTTAACTTTTCTGCACTTTCTTAAGTAGTCATATTTAATATTTGTAGCGCGACTCATCGCATAACAGTTTTTGTATTTCTTCATCATAATCTTTATGAAGCATCTTCGTTTGATTATGCTCTTACGATCTTTTTGTGTTTTTAGTCTTTTGATTTCCTCAACAACTGGATCACTCGAGTCCCCTTTGGTAAGTTGTTCAAAAGCTTGTCTTTTCCTGGGGGATGCTTTATGGATAACTCTTTCTAAACCACAAGCAAACTTCTGTGGGTTTTTGGGAAGAGATTTTGTAGCCCTACTGGCTGCTTTCCTCACTGCATCAGGTGACAAAACTTTATCTTCAGTGGGTAACCAGACATCAGATACTGTAATTTCTTTGTCCATATTGTCACTATCATCAATATTTTTCCTATTTCTGTCAAACTCTTTGACACGCCGTTTTTTTTGGTGAACTTTGTCTTGAACGCGATTCTCTTTTCTTTTTCGCCCAATACTCTCTTTTTTTATCAATTTCTGCTCTCGTTCTAGCTTTCTTTGGCGATGAGATGCATGTTTTTCCTGTTGCATCCTTTAGTTTATCCTGATATCTTTGGGAACGGATCCTGCTTTTAGCCCTTTCTTTATCAACATCCTCCTTCGATTTTTCTCGGCCTCTCCATGCCTTTCTTCTCTGTCTATCTTTTTTAAGATGACTGAAAATAAAAAAACAAATTTATATGTTTAGTTAACATCTAAATAATATCAATACCTAATTATCTGTCTCATAAATCAAATTGACACATTTTTTAAACAATGATATGCTGATGGTCGTTTGTGTGAAGTTTCATTATAAAAGGACATCACCTTCACTAAAAACTAACTTGACCAAAAACCTTAACCTGAATGAAATGGACGAACCGACAGACGGACAGACAAACGGAGGTCGTTACCTCAAATTGACACCTATTTTAAACAATGATATGCTGAGGATTATTTGCGTGAAGTTTTATCATAATGGACCGGTCATCAGCGTCACTTAAAACTAATTTGACCAAAAAGTTTAGTCCGACGTTATGGACAGACAAACAAACAGGTCTACTGAAAGCCTATTTGTGCTTTCTGCCCTGGCATACAATCTTAAAACAAATAACAACCATAATATTGTTGGTGTGAAAATGTCAATTTATTACATGACGACTGAAACACAGGTTCTGAGAGTAATTAAATATATTTAAATTGCATTAAAGATACATGATTATTAAAACACTATCAAGCAAAGGTATAAGGCACCCGAGATTTGTTGGAAAACTGAAATAACGGGCCCCACTGCGTGTGGACAGTCCTGCAAGTATGCTAATACAAGGCAAGGTGCACAAGATATTGATTTAACAGAATTACAATGGCAGCGAAGAATGAGTGTGAGTGGCGTTTTATCTGTTTTATGTTTAAAATTTTCCATCAAAATCTCCATATGAGACAATTTTTTGGCTATAAATAAAAAATTTACATTCTTAGTTTGGACAACATTGTGCGACCCCCCCTCCGATTTGAAAACTAATTCTCCCATGCGGAAAAACCCAGCAAAGGCTAGTGAGAAAATTGCCTTTAACAAAACTTGGTGGGTTCTTATAGAAATGACAATGTGAACTGCAGATAATAATTGATCAAGAATGGTGCTAGTAATAGGCAGGCGTGATGGGGACGAAATGTGTCTTTTTCGGGCGCCTTTTAGTAAATTCTTTAACAAAAAGGAGTTAATCAAATCAGAGTAACCCAGAGATTTTTGTACAAAAGCCAAAACTAAAGCTTGAGTAGCAATGGTACTTGGTGAAAACCCTGTCTTGAATAAATGAGCTAAATAATTAATAATTAGAATGTTCGGTAACGGAAATGAGGGATTCAAATCTTTTAGTGAGCAAAATGCAATAAACTTTTCCCAAGCCCTCGCATAGGACGACCTAGATGAAGGAGCCAGACAAGCACCTAATAAGCGCACTGCCGTTAGTGTCAGATCTTCAAATAGGTTGGGTCCAGTCGCTGTGGGGTTGCATCCAACCAGGGCGCCCAGGCTCTGGCCAACTGAAATTGAAAACGTGACAAACAATCAGCCACTAGATTCGACTTTCCAGTTATATGTTTTGCTCTGATCAAAATGTTAAATTTAATGGCTATTGCAACTAGCCGTCGTATTAAGGACATAAGTAGAGGGTATTTTGAGGAAGATTTATTTATTACAAACACAATTGCTTCATTGTCTGTTAATAGCAGAACTTTATGATTTTTTAGTAAGTTTCCCCAATGCTCAATAGCCAAAACAATGGGAAAGAGCTCCAAAACACTAATATTTAGGCTTTCCATGCCAGGGGGCCAGGCTCCATAAAACCATTGAGAACCTAACACTGCTGCATAGCCTTTTGATTGTGCAGCATCTGAAAACAGCTTTATGTGATCCGAGCCCACCCAGGCATCATTTAAAAACATGCATCGACCATTGAAACTCTGCATAAATCGGTGCCAAACTTTCAAGTCTGCCTTAGCTGCGTTTGTTAAGCGAATCATGTAATAACTTTTTGTAACACCTATCGTAAGGTCATACAATCGTCGTAAAAAAGCACGACCTGGCACCACTACCAGGGTTGCAAAATTGAGGAGGCCCAGCAAAGATTGTAATTGATTCAAAGATATCTTATTTCGATTTAAACTATCTTGAAGCACTCGACAAATTTTTACCACTTTGTCTTCCGGTAAACGAAAAATCATATCCTGAGAATCAACCTCTATCCCGTAAATAGTAATTTTATTAGTTGGTAGCACAGTTTTAGATGTTTTAATGGGAACTGCCAAATGGCTAGCAATATCCAGAAAAGTTTGCAAGGATTCAGAGCATTTATTAGAATTTTTTGGACCTATAAAAAAGAAGTCATCGATCATGTGGCTAAGGTGGGCATTGTAATGAAACTCCATAAACCAATGCAAGGCTGAACTAAACCGTTCGAAAGTCTGGCAGCTCATACTCAAACCCATTGGAAGGCACATATCTGCAAAATAATACGTTGACCCCCCAAATTGAACCGTAAAACCTAAAAGCTCATAATCATTAGGATGAATGGGAAGTAGGCGGTATGCATCTTTGATATCAGCTTTTGCCATCAACGCACCTCTTCCCATTTTCTTAACCAATTGCACAACGTTGTCAATTGAATCATAAGAAACTACAGTAAATGTTTCATTTATGCCGGAATTAATGGAATTTCCTATAGGGAACGAAAGATCATGGATTAACCGAAAAGCTCCTTTTTCTTGTTTGGGGATAACCCCCAATGGCGAGCACCGTAAATTTCTAAAAGGTGGATCCAAAAAAGGGCCCATAAATTCTGCCTTCTGTTAGCTCGTCATTTAGTTTTTTAAATAAAATATCTAGATTGTTAGTGCAGGATGAATGATTCCTTGACACATAAAATGATCTAACACCCGAGAAAGGGATGCGGAAACCTTGAGCAAAGCCCTGACATAAAAATTCTATCTCTTCGGAATCATACCCTGCCAATAAATTTCGAAGCTTGTTAAATTGAACTTGAGTTGGCACCCTTTCTGGTGGTTGGACCACTTTTACGAAAGGAATAATTTTTTGGGTGTACAATATCAGAGTACAGTTGGCACAGGTGGATTAGATTTGCCAGGTGGGGCAACAGGGAGGGGTTGAGGTATCGGTGCAGCCATGCAGGGAAAACTTTGAGGACTTTTTTGGGGCACTGTCATTCTTGGATGCAAGTACGTTCGATTTGGCACTGAGGTAGACTGGGGGCGTATTTGGTGTCTAAGCTGAGTGTAATCAGTCAAGCTTCGTGACCCCCGGGCAAAACAGCGAGACTGGGGATGGTCGTAACCACAATTCCCACAAATGTGAGGGAAGATACAGTGTTGCCGTCTACAGCCTCTCGGACCCTTGAATTCCCAGCAGACCCCCTGTCTCCCAGAAGAACGTTTAGCACCTTTGTCCTGGACTGTCAAGGGCCTGGAAGCTTGCAGACCATGTAAGGTTGTAGCCCTTAGCCAAATGTCTGCATTTATTTGGTCCCAGGGCCACAGCTGTAACTGTCGCAGACGGCGAAATTGTGAATCGTAAAAATTAAAACTTTGGATGCCATAAGTCTGTGCCAACTCGGTCATTAGCGCAGAGTAGCTCAGTAGGGCAGAGGCAGTCTGGGGTTCTTTTTTGATCACAATATCCATAAATATTGCAAAGGCCCTCTGCCACTGAGTGAAATTCAATGTCTTAGATTTTTGGGCAGATGAAATTTTTAACAAAGGCTCATCCTCACCCTCCACAATGTTAAGCGCTAACTGAGTGGACACAGACTCTGGTAATAAAATTGAAAATTCAATAAAAACATTTGACCATATATCTGATTTGATCTTGTCAGACACATGACAAGAAATAGACGTCACGGAAGAAACAGCCTCAATACCTGGAAACTGCTGTGGTTGTTGATTAACTGTAGTACCCGTACTAGCAAACAACTCAGCTGCATTTACTTCGAAGATTGAAGAACTGGGTCCTGGAGCAACCTGGGGCATAGGCAATGGCACAGATGTGGACGTTGTAGCAGAGGCATCTGGCAGTGTGGTAGGTCCTGTCGAAAGCGTTGTACGGGGTTGGGGAACCACCAAGCCCCTCTCTAACATCTTTTGTAAAATAATTTCCGACAACCTGTCCTCAGCTGATGTCATACATGTAACTTTTGTTGAAGTTGAGGCACCATCATCCATTCAATCTGTTGTTATGTTGTCTTCTTCCTCGCTGGTGGCAACATCAAAAGGCCGTCTCCTCTTAGACATGTTGAAACTAAAAAAGGAAAAGTTTGACATGACCAGGCAGGTCTAACAAAGCGAATGACCAAGCAAGTCGAACATAGCAAGTGACCAAGCAAGTCTAAATTAGCAAGTGACCAAGCAAGTCTAAATTAGCAAGTGACCAAGCAAGTCTAAATTAACAAGAGACCAAGCAAGTCTAACATAACAACTACTGACCAAGCTGGTCTAAAAATAACTATTGACCAAGCAGATCAGATTACAATTGCCCCTGTGTGTGGTGTGTAACTAGAAATCAAGCAGGTCTCATTACCCAGCGACCAGCATTGGTATAGTTTGACATGTGAGCAGCAGGTGTTGGACCAAGCAGGTCAAACACAAATCAAATTGTGGTATAATTGCCCCACATTGAAAACATTGCTCATGTCACTCACTGTGGTAGCAGTGAATCATCTTGAATAAAGTAAACATACCCTTTGGTGGAACCAGCGAACATGCCGCAGGACAGCATCTCTCAAACTTTTAAGAAATAAGCAATTGCCTCTTTGGTCTGACAAATGAATACCCTTGTCATCGTAGATGTGTTCCACTGGATTCCACAGCCCTGATCGATGTCTCCAAAAATTAATGCTGGGGAAATCTACACAGCGAGCACTGAGTATCAAATTCGTCTCTCGAATTTTACTATTAAAGTTGTGACACGGCTCTACGTATCTTGGCAACAATTGGCTAATTACTACAAATTGCGGATGAAAATTTTCTAATAAGTGCTGGGCATAATCTAAAATATCCGAGGCTACCCTTGCAGGGGTCCTGGACCAATTCGATAAATCATTAGATCCGACATGAATTATAATGATATCAGCGTTTATAAAACGGTGAGAATTATGTCCCAGACGATGGAACGGATCTTGACGAACCAATAAACCTCCGTTCCCCCAACAATCAACATGGCAGTTGTGAGCATCTAAGCCTAAGTTTGTATAGCCTTCGTTGCGATCCATGAATTGCCTCAAACGCTTGACATAAGAGGATCCATAAAGCACTACCCTAATGGGTCTAAATGGCACTCCTTTCATTGCCGATTTCTCCATAATTGTCTACGATAATGCCGAAAGGAACGAAGTCGCCATTTTGAAACGAGCTATATGCACGCACGACTAACAAAGGGAATAAAGTGATGAACACAATACACCGCTATAACATTAGGACTAAAGCATAGACCAGCTGGATAGAAAACGCGCACTAGTCCAAGTGGCGGGAAACGATCAACGCGCCACCGGAAATAGTACGGCAGTTGGCGATGACCATGTTCATTGAATATTTGTTGTCGGAAATTTATATTCCTCGCCCCCCTATGTCGGCTAAATTTAGGTTTCTGGCTTCGGGCCTGATCTTTTCCCGCCATCAAAACCTTTCTTAACATTCCCTACATACAAGCCTTCGGTCCAATAAACTCCAACCCAATCGTCTGTTTCTATGTATATCTAAAAAGACATAATAAATCAAATTAATTCGGTATTATGATTAGATCAATTAGTAATTACATAAATCTGTGCTCATTATCGCAATGCGAAACCTGCAATAATGTACTCTATTGAAATTACTGTTAACAAAAATGTCAATCATCTATGCAAGTTTCTAGCTTAGTGATAATTCTTACCCCTTCATTTAAAAATTCAGTCTTGCAATTCGGTTCTTCTACACACGGCAATGGCAACTGAAATGAATCACATGGTTATCAATAAGATGCACTTACTTTCGAAATTATAATTATATCCAGATCGAAAAATACAAATGTTACATATGCCAGAACGAAGATGCCTCATGGAAATTGTTCGCCAGTATGATGAATATAGTAAAATAATACCTCCTCAAGAGTATCATCGGCGTAATTGCATGCGTATATGTTTGGTGGATTCTGAATATTAAAGAAATAACTGTGTTAAAATCAATGATTTACTATCTTGCAATTGGAAGTAGAAAATAATAATACAATGTCTACAATAAAATGACCCAAGTAATCCATGAAAACACTGGATTAGGGATTTAAAATTACTTCTGTTGGAACGGATTTTATAGAAATTTATTGAAACAAACCATTTCATTTTGTTCTCTTTCAACATTCTCTAGCTCGCTCACCAGGGAGTCGATATCAGTGTCCCTGATGTCCCCAAGTTCTTCAATGGTTAATAAATCTGGGGTCGGTAGTGGATGTACCTTTTGGGTAGAAATTAAAATATACATAACATTAATTGCTTAATCCTCTTGTTTAGTGATTTGTAACCTCCATATTTATATATTTATAACACTAAATCATGGAATCTAAGTAAAAAATGAAATGGGGTTTAACGGCCTTCTGTTCTGCTCCGACTGAGATAATGACTGAGCTAATGACGGTAGGAAATTTTTGCACGGGCAGCGACACGATTAGCCTTCGTATTCCAACTGCCATAGGATCTTTTACATACGGCATCTTCCAAAAAAAAGTGCACCAACAACTCCCATGATATATCAATATTTCAAAGTCTTTATTTATTACTGATTCTTTGCACATTAAGGGAAAATGATCAAATAAAAAATAAAAACATAAATAAATAACACAATCTTTATTCAAAACGTTTTTTTATTACTTTAAAATTTGAAGTTGCTAATGTCACATTTTGACGGAAGTTTTGACAGACATTTGTGACATTAGCAACATGTAAAAATTGGGAAAAAGCAAGCATAGACTGTAGGTTATATAATGTTATCTGGATACCTGTAATATTCTTATTGAATGGATAAAGAAATTAAAAATAACATATTCAGAGAGTCTTTACAGAAAAAGTAACATACACTTTACGAAGTTGCTAATGTCATTTTTTGACAGAACAATGTTTTGCTAATGTCATTTTTGACGGAACAATATGTTGCTAATGTCACATTTTGACGGAACTTTGTTTTGCTCATAATGATTGATAGATAGAATGTCATTATTAGGCATGTTTTTTTTGTAAAATGTTTGTTAAACACATGCATGTAATTCTGTATCATACTTACAGTTCTAAATAAACATTTGCTAAATTGAAAATTTCATTGTCTCTTTTATTTCAAGACAAAATGCATGAAGTGTTTAGTCAGAAATAATACTAGTACCACAGGTTTTTCACCAGTATGATCTTTTCTAAATTACAAACACATCAACATGTTTTTTCTGATATTAACAATGTAACACAAAACATATGTAAATAATAATAAAGTCTGGAGCCAGCAAGTTTGCAGTCAGGCTAAGGCAACTCTTTTTTTTTTTTAACTACATTCTAAATTAAAAACAGAAACAGTTAATTAAAATTGTTAGATACTGTCAGTAATCCATATCACTTTTGACCAAATGTTCTGGAAAAATACAGATAGCACAGTTTAAGTCTTAATCTATTAAAATGTATAATAGATTCTAGATCCGATGTTGACAAGTGATGGCTGATTTATCTGCTCAATAATATCTTCCCAGCAAACAAAAAATAGTTTTTCTTCCAATGTCCATAGATGTTCCTTATATGCACGATAAAACTGGACCCACATTCCATATTCCTCAACTTTATCAGTCTTTGGGACAACCTGAAATTATATACATAAACAATGAATGAATGAATGTTGTTTTATGGCACGTCGACACTGTAAATTAGGTCAATTTGCGTCAATCCACAAACGGGACTCGAACTCTCGACCACATTGATGAGAGACCGATAGATAACCACCCAACCACTCTCCCCAATAGTCACCTTTTACGAAACGCTGAGGAGGGGCGGTGGACCTATTCTACAACCTAGCTCTGGGATAGCCCCGGTACACAGGGGGGATATACATAAACAGCTGAATAAGAATGACATACTAATTGAAACTCGGCATTCATGAATTCATTTATAAGAAGTCTATAAGTAAATTATATGTATTCGATTACATTTAATGTGACTGTATTTGTCATACTTAAAAAATATATTTAAAACATGTACATTGTACAAATTCAAACGTGAACATAAATATCCAAAAACATAACACCATCAACAAACTGAACAAAGTAAAGTCAAAATGAACCGGAAATATAATCACTGAAGGAGATGAAAATCCCGAAATTAACTGTAACACAATTCTGAACATTTTACTTACCACAGCATTCAATGTTTTTGAACCAACACTAACTAAAATGTTGGTTCCTACAGGAAACCTATTCACAAGTAATGCATAATTAGTATACAAAAATATTGAGCAGCCAAAAGAAGAATTCTAACATGTGAATCATCAAAGTCGTCGGGATTTGTTAGTGTTTATAGGAGTTGTGAAATGTGCGTCTTGCAACAGTTTTTGGGGGAAACTTATTTTACATATAAATAAAGAGATTAATATCATATGAAATGGTCCCTGACGTGTAATTAAGTAAATTATGGTTACCTGGATGGAAGTTTGGTATCAACACTGGGCTGGAGCTGCTCGCTCTGGACACTGGGCTGGATCGACTCGCTCTCAACACTGGGCTGAATCTTGACACTGGGCTGGACCGGCTTGCTCTGCACATTAGGCTGGATCGGCTCACTCTGGACACTGGACTGGAGCTGTTCGTTTCTGGAGACTAGGCTGGATCGGCTCGCTCTGGACACTGGGCTGGAGCTGCTCGCTCTCGACACTGGGCTGGAGCTGCTCGCTCTCGACACTGGGCTGGAGCTGCTCGCTTTCGACATTGGGCTGGAGCTGCTCACTTTCGACACTGGGCTGGAGCTGCTCGCTTTCGACACTGGACTGGAGCTGCTCGCTCTGGACACTGGACTGGATTGACTCGCTCTGGACACTGGGCTGGATTGACTCACCCTGGACACTGGGCTGGATCGACTCGCTCTGTACACTGGGCTGGATTGGCTCGATCTGGACACTGGGCAGGATCGGCTTGCTCTTGACACTGGGCTGGATCTCGACACTGGGCTGGATCGGCTCGCTCTCGACACTGGGCTGGAATAAAACAAACAAAATCAAACATAATTATTCATAGGTGGAAGACAATGGCACTGATCGAAGCTGATGACCAATAGCTAGAAACTTAATATTGCAGCAAACGCTGTATTTATTGAACCTATTTATTTTACATGAATTTTGAAGTAAAATATTTGTTAAAAAGTTTACTTTCTGGGTAAAATATAATTAATGTGGTTAAATTGCCTTGCTCAAGGAGACGCCAAATATATAAACACTCAAAACAACATAATACTTTAAATGATCTATAAATATGTCTTGTAAAAAATACTAACCAATCTGTGCATACCATTTCCACCAGCGAGTATCTCATCGTGGTCCAGATCGTCCAACAAATGACCAAGGAAACTGTTATCCAGGACTTCATCAGCTGTCCAGTCATCGACAACTTCATCGTAGTCTGCAACGATGTCAAATACATCAGTGTCTGCATGCGATTCCTCGAGTTCTTCCGATTCACCAATAAAAGTTGGGAGCAGGGCGACAAAGTGATTTGGATACCAGTTTAGTGCATTAAGATGGTCCCCATTTACATTTGTCCACATCACATTAACAGGCGCAAGTGCAGAAGGGTTGAATGGATGGAAAGTCCTGTTAAGATCATATCTTACTGTATGCCCACCATATGTAGGGTATACAGAGCATACAGGCTGAGCCAGTACATTTGACAAAGCTGCAATTTGCCAAATGCCCATATACACGCCACTTCCTCTAATGTCGAGCACCTCCTGCTCAAACAATTTCCTGATAGTGCATTCAGTAAGCCTTTCCCCATTGTAGTTTTCAGAATACATGGCATACCTTTTGGCAATATTAATGGGTTGATTGCCATCTTGAAGATACTCATCCGACAGGTAGAGGTCTTGGTTCTTTATCAATTCAAGAACAATTCTTGCCCTCATCTCTACAAAATTGTTTTCATGTCCATAGGCAAAAACACTGCCGACCCTAGGTAAACAGTTCCCATCCCCGTAAATTGTTGACGGATACAAATCTCCAAGGCCTTCAGGGATAAGTGGCAATGAATTTTTGTCTATGACCAATCCAGCTGAAATAAGTGATACCGCTGGTGGTGTTGGTAAGATCGGGAGCAATATGCTTTTGTTTTTCAAACCTCGAAATGTTTTTGGTCTCGACAGTTGTTTGGTAACACTTTGGACATGCTCTGTTGTTAGTGATGCACTTTCTTGATCAATGTGGTCTTTAAGTGGTGCACATTCTGCCTCAATTTTGTCTTCATCTTGCTTATCTGGTGTTACTTCATGTACCTGGATGATGTCTTTGATGATGTAGTTCTGAACGTATGCTGTATTCAAACAGTTGGCATTGTCCCCATCTTCGCAATTGTTGCAGAAGCATGATAAATTTCTGACCTTCAGGACATTTTTGGTTTTCATGTTTAGTGCCTGGTGTATTTTTCTTGTGTTAACCAATGTTTTGACCTCAGTTTCTAGCCGATCTCTAGTAATATCTCCATTTTTAACAAAGAAGAATTTTCTTTTGTGAATGCTTCATCAAGTTCCAAATTACCTTTGGCAAAGGTATACAAATCATGTGCATCGTTTATCACCACTTTCTTTCCAATGATCGCCCGGTCAACAGCTCTGTTAAAAACACCTGTTTCTCCGACACAGTCTCCTTTGCCGTGTTCTGAGCCGAAATAATTGCGGTTTATTTCTATATCTGCATGTGCCAAGTCTGCAAATGGACCCTTGGACTTGTATTGAGAACTACAACCGTCACTGAACACAAATTTTTTTCTAGGAATTTTTTTAAGTAGTCTTCATACAATGCTGGGTTAGCCGTCTTCAGACGTTTTCGATATGCAGCACTTTTGGATTGCCCTGTCTCCATCACTGATTTATTCTGAAAATAGAAAAAAAAAATTAGCCTTAAAGTATTCTACAAGATGTTTAAGTGTCCTACCTGTTGTGTAAATTATTCATTACAATCTATCTAAACTAGATCTTACTTGTCTAGAGGGTTTGAAAATATGTTTAAATCCAAGTTACATTTGAAAGTGCTTACATTTAAGGCTTTTTAATGAATGAATGAATGTTGTTTTATGGCACGTCGACACTGTAAATTAGGTCAATTTGCGCCAATCCACATGTTAGTGCAGATAATCTGCTCATGAACTGGGAGTACTTGTGCTGCAGGGGTACGTACCCCTGTGTGATCGGAAAGGCTACTTCTACACCTTGTCATTGAGATCGCAGAGAACAGGACTCGAACCGTCGACCACATTGATAACAGACCAATAGATAACCTATCGCCCACCCGACCACTCTCCCCAATAGTCGCCTTTTACGAAACGCTGAGGAGGGGCGGTGGACCTATTCTACAACCTAGCACTGGGCTAGCCCCGGTCCACAGGGGGGTTAAAGGGACAATAACACTCTGGCTGGCTTGGCAGCTCTAGAAAATAAATAATAGTCTTATTCTAAGTACTAGATGTTTATTTGTCCTACCTGTTGTGTAAATTATCCATTACATCATATTTTACTTGTTCAGAGGGTTCGAAAATATTTTAAAATCCAAGTCACATTTGAAAAGGTTACGTTAACCTTTTCAAATCATGTAGTTGAATTTTTCCAATTCTTTAAATTAGGTGTGTTAAGATGAAATTTGTATCATCAATTAATTTGAATATTGTAAAATAAGACAATTTGTTGGCCAGAATAAAGATTGGGACATATTATTCAATTACAACAAGAGTGTTATTGGGGCTTTAAGGCTTTTTAAACCATGCATGTATTGTAGTTGAATTTTTCCAATTTTTAAAATTAAGTGTGTTGATATGAAATTTGTATCATTTTTTAATTGAAATATTGTAAAATAGTACAAATCGTTGACCAGAATAAAGATTGGAACATATTATTCAGTTAAACAACAAGAGTGGTATTGGGGCTTTAAAGCCCCAATAACACTCTTGTTGTAACTGAATAATATGTCCCAATCTTCATCCTGGTCAACAAATTGTATTATTTTACAATATTCCAATTAAATTATGATATAAATTTCATCTTAACACACCTATTTTAAAAAATTGGAAAAATTCAACCAATTGATTTGAAAAGTCTTAACGTAAACCTTTTCAAATGTGACTTGGATTTTAAAATATTTTCAAACCCTCTGGACAAGTAAAATAGGTTGTAATGGATAATTTACACAACAGGTAGGACACTTAAACATCTAGTACTTAGAATAAGGGTATTATTTATTTTCTAGACCTGCCAAGCCAGCAAGAATGTTATTGTCCCTTTAAGAATAAAATATAGTCCGTCAATACATGACCGTCGCAACAGTTAGTCTGTCCAGAATGACGATCAACATCGAGTCTGTCCGTCAAAATATGACGATCGATATTACTACTCCGTCAATATATGAAGATCGCAACAGTTTGTCTGTCCAAAATGACGATCGACATCGTGAATGTCCGTCAAAATATGACGATCGAAGCCGCAAAATCAATGCCGCAGTGCGTATGGGGACACTCACTAGTCACTTCTCGTTTTGGCAAGTTTTGCATCCAGATTACAAAAACATGTTTCAAAAATGGTGAATATTGGCTCTAAATAATATAAAACCCGACAAAAACAACGATGAAAACACAGATGAGTCTATCGTCATTTCTGGCGAACGTAAACTAATGTTGACAGACTGCAAACTTACCTTATTAACCGCTCAGCCTCGGCGTTGTTTCGAAGCACGTGGAATTTTTTTTTATGACATGAACGACCCGGATGAAATAAATGCGCCACCTGTATCCAGATTTCAACAGGGTAAGGGAAATAACCGTCGCATTACCAGTGCCCCAGAGCGATCGTCACAAAGACATTTTGACAGAACTGACGCTGACATTATCAAATGCATCTAATACACACATATTAATGTCATTGCTAGTATTTTAAATATATTAATGTCCACACAAATCATTATATTTAAATGTGTGCACAGTTCTCACAGCGGCTGTGTGATTATTTAGGCAGGAAGAACATATTTTTTATTGGTTCACGAACGTCATCTATTTTGACGGAACAACTTTTTTTTTAAGTAAAAAAATAAAATGAAAAAATATCGATCTAGCAAGAATAACAACCATGTAAAAAATCAAAAAAATCAATATTTATCATATAGATGACAGAAACACACATAAATGGAAACGATATCCCACTTAAAACTAAAAATAAACATCTGTAAATATTACCCTCATTTTTGGGGGGAGTTGTGTCCGTCAATTTTTTGTCATTTTCAGGTTTTATTTTTGTTAACAAACAACACAAGAAACAACACATTTGCTTTATTTTAGTTTTTTTGTGATATACATGTTATAATATTATATTATATGTATGTCAGTCAATACAAATAACGTTAATATCAAAGTTACAAAACATTTCTTATTTTGACAGACACTTGCACACTTTTTTTTGGAAGATGCCATACACACCAATGTATACACGAAACCTAAGTCTTCGTCCCATCCGCACGACTAGGCAACTGTTCCTGTCAGACCCTGTGTTCTGCATCAGTAACCACTGTGAGAAACCTGAAACTTTCTCTGTCAATACAGATATCGAACACCCGACCGCCACTTAGCCACTGTGTATGCATATATGTATAAAAAAATATAAGTTTTCTTACAATATTGCTCAAGAATTAACCTCCAAACTAGGGATATTTCATACCTCAGCTTGAATATCTTGACTGTTGGTAGGTAGTTTGATCTTTAGTCACACTCAACCTGTTACAAAAGATGGGACATTTTATTGGGCAAAGTTGAAATATTCGGCATGTGGTGCATTATTTGACCAAAACAATCTCTACTGGGACATTATTTGTCAGGAAGGACCAAACAATCGGTGCAATATTTCATGTGTCAATAACATGACCTTATAGATATTACAAATACAAAAGCTGGGTGGGGTAAGTACCCCAGGGAACCCGTGCATATTTCTATCATCTAAAATGTTTTCCCCGAGGTTACAGGAATTAAGATTCTAAAGATTTTACCGCTTTATTCTTTCTTCTCTTTTCAGTTAAAACTGTCAAATTTTCTATCGGCCTAAATAGCGAACTTCCTACCTAAAATGAAAATGAAATGAAATGGGGTTTAACGTCCTACTGTTCTGCTCTGACGGGGCTAATGACGGTCGGCATACACCATACAATTTTTCACAGACAGAGACGCAATGACTTTCTCTAATATCGAGTCCAACTGTCATACATGGGACCTAAGTCTTCGTCCCATTCGAACGACTAGGCAGCTGTTCCTGTCAGACCCTGTGTCCTGCACCAGTGAAAAGGGGTAACCACTGAAATAAACCGGATGAACTTTCTCGGCCAAAACAGAGATCGAACACCCGACCTCCACTTAGCCACTTCCACTTACAATATTGCTCAAGATTAACCTCCTGATTCGATATATTCAAGTTATACATACCCCAACTTGAGACCATGTCAGTTGTTCCATATCATCAGTCTCGGTAACATACCCCTCCACCGTGGACTTAGGATGTTTTCTGACCATTAGCAGAGTGTAGTGGTCTTTCCCTACAAAAAAAGTATTTATCGATATAATCCATAATCAAATACGGCGAACAAAGCTGTCGAAATCTTGTTCATTATTAGGGGTGGGCAAATGGAGGTCGAATTTTGGGAACAAGTGTTTTCTAAGGCGATTTTGGCTGCTGAATCCGAATCTGGTGAAATTTTTGTTCTGTGACGTCATTTTGAGCTGGTTCCGTGGCCATTTTCAAAATGACTTTTTTTCAGTTATTACCCTCATATCGACATAGGATGTTATCAAATCATAAATGGGAGTGCAATTTTAGAATCCACGGTCTTAAAAACATATATTTTAACATATTAGACAACTAGTTCCAATATTGTCTCGCTTTTATGAGAAAAAAAGCCATTTTTGGGCCGCCATTTTAAAAACCACGGAACCAGCTCAAAATTTCACCAGATTCGGATTCAGCAGCCAAAATCGCCTTAGAAAACACTCGTTCCCAAAATTCGACCTCCATTTGCCCACCCCTAGATACTATAATGGAGCAGCATTTATAGACATCTAAAAACAATATGAGAATATTTGATGCACCCAATGTAAGATTAATCCAGTACTAACCATTTCTTAATGTCTTGCTTCCTATTTGAATATTTCCGGTCGCAACCGCCTTTCCATTATACCACATATATACAGTAGCCCTGCATATAAAACAAGTAAAAATGCATTTAGGAAAATTTATCTAAGACGCCCACCTTCTAACAGGTCTTGTCCGCATGTTTATGTTGTAGTTATGCGTATAGTGCGGTCGTCCTGCACTTACTATCAGTAAATAAAGCTATATCCCCGTCAAGGGGGATCACGTGGCTAAGTGGGAGAGGCGCGTGGTTTCATCTTGTCAGTGAAGCAGGACGGATGGCTTGACAAGGACAGCTATCTAGGTCAGATGGAAAGAAAAAACGGAGGTCCAGTGTACACATTGGCATGTATGTAAAAGATCCTTGGCAGTTGGAATTCGATATAAGAGTAGGTCGTACCCCCGCTGCACAGGCAACATTTCCGTTGAACCACATATATACAGTAGCCCTGCATATAAAAGAAGTAAAAATGCATTTAGGAAAATTCCACTCTCATCCGAGCGCCCGAAGGGCGCGAAGGATGAAAAGAATTATATGAATATATAGCCCGAGGGCTCGAGGATTTATGATTGCATGTTTCTTGTGACGTCACTAGAATATGCACTAAATTCAACGTTTAAAGTAAACAAAACTCACACGTGCGTGTGTATATAACCATCACGTGTCCCCAGATCAGGGTATATAAACAGTAATCTATCCATCATCAATATCTTTTTAAAGTAAAGTGTAACCATAAGTGGACAACCAAATGAATAATATAGCCAAGGGAGGACAGAGGGAGGGAAGATAAATCCTCGAGCCCTCGGGCTATATATTCATATAATTTTTCTCATCCTTCGCGCCCATCGGGCGCTCGGATGAGAGTGGAATTATATTCCACTATAGCCCTTCGGGCTTCTCCGATTTATGATTGCATATTTAAAGGGTTGGTCACTTAGTAACATTAAACAACACTTAACACTTAAAGTAGTTAAATAATTTTAATACTGTAAATCATTTATCAGTGAAAACATAATCTTGAAACACTGTACATGCTTCTGTAACCTCTTCCCTCTTATAATATTTAAAAAACGTCTGCTCATTCTTCCAGCTGGCAGTCTCTAGCAATTCTGAAATTGGACAGCCCGACAAATAAGCTTTAGAAGTCGAAGCTCCTCTCATAGAATGGGCAGAAAAAACAGAAGTATTAATTCCAGCAAGGGCCATAGTTTCTTTAATCCACCTGCTTATGGTAGAAGCAGAAATACAGTTAAAAGTTACATAAGACACAAAGAGTTGCTTAGACTTTCTTCTGCTTTTAGTGGACTTCAAATATTGTCTTAGAGTAAAACATGGACAAATTTTTGTGTTTTTTAAACTTTTAATTTTAATTAGTTTTAATGGATTGGAGGCCTTGGTTGTTTTAAGGACCTTATCTGTGATCAAAGTTATACAGAAACCACTATCAATCAGACCATTAATAGTGAGAGCCGTAAGAGTCTGACATCTATGGGCTGAAGCGAGACCTAATAAGGCCACTGTTTTATATGTTAATAGTCTCAGAGGTAAATCCTCCAAAGGAAACAAAGAACTTAAATATTTCAATAAAATTGAAACATCCCAAGTAAAAGTGTACTTGGGTTTAGGCGGATTTTTGTCATACAATCCTTTCATGAATCTTGAGACTAGTGGCTCATTTTTCAGAGTAATTTTGCCTAAAATTTGCAAAGTCTGTGATATCGCAGATCTATGAATATTGACCACACTGTAGGAACGATGGTCTGATAAAAAACTCAAATAATTGATAACATCAATTACAGATGGATCCAACGGATCAATTTTCCTCTGAATACTCCAAAAACACCATCGTTTCCAGGCAAGATCGTATTGTTTATTGGTACCTGCTCGCCAAGATCCAATAATGAGGTCTCTAGACTTGTCTGAAAGTCCTTTGTTAGAGAGATATTGCCTGATACAAGGCAAGCGGTTAGGAACATGTGTTTGCCCCTTAAAGGATGAAGGCAATTGTTGTGTGCTAAACGAAGGAGGTCTTTCCTGAGAGGTAGAAGCACTGGTTCGGCGATCAACATGGAAAGTAAAGTAGGGAACCATACCTGGGACGGCCAAGCTGGAACTATTAATATACCCATCAAGACACAATCTTCCTTCATCTTGGAAAGCACTTTTGGTAAAATACTGAAAGGTGGAAACATATAGGGATGATAATTAGACCATGAAATTGAAAAAGCATCAAAAGCAACTGCAAAAGGGTCAGGGTCCCAGGAAACATAGCAATCTATCTGTGCATTTATTCTGGATGCAAAAAGATCCACATCTGGCAGAAAAAATCTATTACAAACTTTATTAAATATATATTCGTTAAGTTTCCACTCAGTTGAATTAGAAAAAACTTGAGACAATCTATCAGCTGTCTGATTCTCTTTGCCTGGTAAATGTTTAGCTGACAAAAAAATGCTTCTCTTATAACACCACAACCATATTTCTTTAGTAATGGTAAATAATGGATCACTTGATCCCCCTACATTATTTATATATGAGACAGCAACCATACTATCGGACAAAATTGAAACGTGCTTCCATTCAATAATTGAGGAAAAACACTGTAAGCCATACAAAATTGCCAATAGCTCCAGTGCATTAATATGCTGCTTTGATTCAGAAAGATTCCAAAGGCCATTAGCCTGAGAGTTTCCTAACACTACACCCCAACCAGTAAGGGATGCGTCGGTTTTCATTGTTATGGCAATTTTGGGTGGTTGAATAAAAACCCCATTAAAAGACTTGACACTATTATACCACCAGAGCAATTACGATCTCATCTCTTCATTCAAAGATATAGCTGCATCATAATCAAAATTACTGCACGCTAAAGCCACATTCTTTTGTCTATCCAGGAAATGAATAAATAGTGGCGCGACTAAAACAGCTGTCCTTGTAAAGGAACACAGCCCAATAAATGAAGCAATTTTACGAATGGTCAATTTAGGTGCAAGAAGAATATTATTTGCAAGTGATCTAATTTTATCAATTTTTTCAGGAGTTAAAGACACGGTATAGGTCTCTGTATTGATAAGAAAGCCGAGAAAAACTAATTCCTTACTAGGTGTAAAATGTGATTTTTCTTTATTAACAGAAAACCCTAACTTGTTAAAAAGGTTGGCGGCTTTATTAGTTGCTAACAGACTTTCCTGTTCATTATCAGCAGCAAAAATAGAATCATCTATAAAATAGGAACACACAATGCCTTGACCACGAAGACATGCAAATATAGGCTTCAGGGTTTTAGTAAACACTCTAGGCGCCGACGAAATCCCAAACGGCAAACATGTGAATTCATACAGAACATCTCGCCAAACAAATCGAAGGTATTTTCTATGACCTTTAAAAATAGGGATTGAAAAATAAGCATCGCTGAGATCAATAGATGCAAGATAATCATTAGGTTTAATCATTTTCAATGTAAAGGCTAAAGTTTCCTGTTTAAAATGCTCATATGCAATAAACTCATTTAAATATCTCAAATTAATGACTGGTCTAAATTTGCCATTCTTTTTCTCTACTAAAAAAATATTTGATATAAATTGGTCAGTCAGATTTAAAGACACGAACAATGGCGTTTTTTGCTAGTAAAGTCGAAACCTCAGCATCAATTAAGTCCATTTGCTCCTCATTAAAGGGAGGCGAACCCGGAATGGAAAACTGAACTGGTTTAGATATAAAATCTATTTGATAGCCTTGTACAATATCAAGAATCCATTGATCAGAAGTTAAATTACACCAATTATGGTAAAATTTAGATATGTTACCAGCAGTAAAATCAGTACTTACTGAATTATTTATTGGTATTGCTGTTGGTACTGTTGATATTGATTTTGGAATGGTCTCTGACCCCTTCCTCGTACTCTCCCCCTGCTTGTATAGGGTCTTCCCCTGATGTTTCCTCTCCGATCCTGAGGTCTTCTGTTCTGGAAACCCTGTCCTAAAAAAGATCTCCTATTAGACCTAGGATTCAAACGTCCTGACAAATTGAGAGAGGATGAAAGCCTATTAGATTGATCAATCTCCTTCATTCTGTTGGCAACATCAGGCCCAAAAAGTGTTTCTCCTACAGGTCTTGTTGTTGAGCAAAGAGGGTGATAACGTCTACTCATAAATTTCTTAAGAAATATCCGACGTCTAAGGGAAAGTTCTAATATGCTATTGCCTAAAGTGATAATTGAATCCACCAGGGTGTTTTTAAATTCCTGGTTATTAGACTTGGGTAGTAAACCTAGTAAGGGGGCAATGCCCAGGCCTATTAATTTTTGCACTTCCTGTAGTGAATTATCCTGCGCTTGAGCAGGTCTGGGCAATACCTGCCAAATATCAGGTTCAACCAGAGGAGGCTGTAACCTCTTACAATTCTCAGGGACTGGATATTTTGTTACCAATTTGTTAACCTCTATTTTTTTTGAAGTCGCAATATTGACTAAATTAACCAAATTGTCACCAACGGGCTTGCCATAAAAGTCATCGCCCTGAAAAATTTTAGGCACATCAAAAGAATCTGATTCAGTCGGTTCCTCTTGGAATTCGTCATACATGGATTGCGGGTCAACAATATCTAATACTGGTTCATTATAATCATCACCATCATACATTTCAGTTGCATTACAAGAAGTAGATGGGCCTGTATCTGATTTATTGACATAAACCTCTTGTTCCCCCATATTGAATTGTAAAAACTCATTTATGGCTGCCAGACTCTGTTTTATTTGATCAAATTCGGTCCTATCAATGAGAACATTATTATTATTATTCGGTGCATCATAATTATAACCAAAACTATTATTAGAAATAGGTACAGGAATATCAATATGCTGATTAGGATTGCTTGTGACAGTAGCACTAGGTGCAGGCCTAAGATTATTTTTTCTGAAAGTAGAATGCAAAACATTAGTATGACAACTACTAGTGTTAGAATTAGATTGCTTGGTATTACGCTGAGTGACCTTGGCAATATTGGGAGCTTTTTTAATAGTTATTCTGGGTGCGATCTTCTCAGCCGACTCGACAACAGTCGGATCAATCACACTAACTAAATCACCTTCAATTTTGCGACTTTTGGGGTTTTTGATCGTCTTTATAGATGTAATTTTACCTTCCTTTCGTTTTCTGGTATTCACCGGAGTTTGTTTACATTCTTTCTTGGTAATACTACTTCCGGGGAATCCGATAGAAACATTGCTGACGACAGCCGTGTTTTCATTGGACGATTGATGGTTAAGGTCGTCATCAAAACCAAAATTATTAAGATCCAAAGGATCATAATCAATTATTAGATCGTTGTTATTAGATGGTATGTGACCATCCTCAAAATTATCCATATCTGCTTGTAATTATCAACCCAACGGATTGATAGCGATGAATACAAAAATAAGGGACAAATCAACGATAAGTCCACGATCGCTTACAACAATGATAAAAAACTAGAATATGGATAATAAAACTAAAAGGTAAACGAATCAGCGATTCTGAAATACGAACCAACGGAACGTACGTAGTGCAATGGTCTAGGATCAACAAGAAAAAAGACATTGATGATGGATAGATTACTGTTTATATACCCTGATCTGGGGACACGTGATGGTTATATACACACGCACGTGTGAGTTTTGTTTACTTTAAACGTTGAATTTAGTGCATATTCTAGTGACGTCACAAGAAACATGCAATCATAAATCGGAGAAGCCCGAAGGGCTATAGTGGAATATAATTTATCTAAGACGCCCACCTTCTAACCGGTCTTGTCCGCATGTTTATGTTGTAGTTATGCGTATAGTGCGGTCGTCCTGCACTTACTATCAGTAAATAAAGCTATATCCCCGTCAAGGATGATCACGTGGCTAAGTGGGAGAGGCGCGTGGTTTAATCTTGTCAGTGAAGCAGGACGGATGGCCTGACAAGGACAGCTATCTAGGTCAGATGGAAAGAAAAAACGGAGGTCCAGTGTACACATTGGCATGTATGTAAAAGATCCTTGGCAGTTGGAATTCGATATAAGAGTAGGTCGTACCCCCGCTGCACGGGCAACATTTCCCTCATAGCACAGGTTAGGAGCAGAACAGTAGATGCAAAACCTCATTTCCTCATAGCACACTGTATGACATACCCCCGTCGAACAATGCTGGCCGATAAGAGTAATACAGCACGGATTCAGGATTAAACCGACTGAGGGAGGATGTGGGCGCATGTATTTCATTTATAAAAGAATTGCTATTTCCTTACCCGTCTTTCACTTCTTCCAATTGTTCAGCGGCTGCTTCTTTTTTTGCCCAGTTTTCCATTATGCTTCCTTTAAATATTACAAATGAAATATATTTACTGGAATTCAATGTTATATATTACAGTTAATCGCTAAGCAACGACATGTTATGGTAGTTTAGTTTTGATACATACATGGTTGAAGTTGAATAAAGAATTATTGGAATAGAAAATTCGTAGTTATTCAAGTGAGCGCATTGACAAGGGCCTTTCCATGGGAACAGAGGGCGGTAGAATTGAAACTACACCACATCATGATTGACATTAAACTATTACAATACGATTGCTAGTAATACACTTACATAAAATAGTATTTCAGAATCGTAGACTGAACTTGGCTATATTTCAGTCGCTGGCTGTCCGATTTCACGCTGAAGTCACATGACCTGACACCCCTAGTAACAGTACCCGACAGTGTTGCAATAGTCACCTTATTACTTGACACAACAATTTTTATATGTCAAATAAAAATATTTCTTTTCTTGTAAAAATAATTTACACAATGTCCAAGTAGAATAATTATCAATTTGGAAGATGAAACCGTTGTCAAATACTTGCAGTCCGAAATCTTTTAATTTTACAAGATTTTTTATAACTATGCAATCTTCAGGTTTCAGAACAAAAATAAACATTTTCTGTTTACAAATAATTTAGGCCTAGTTGGATCTTATTCTTAGCTGTATTACATGTAGATCGCCATCACTATAGAACTAGAACCGTTTAATCGTGTTGATTTAGCGTTGGAATCTAATCCTACCGTTGAATTTCAAAACATCGTTGAAAAATAACAAAAATGGTTTAATTAGTACAATGGTTTAGATTCTCCGATGCGTTTAAAAACGAATTTCCCGTTCACTTATCTATGGCATTTAGAAATTGGACAAGCCATTGAACTTCCCGAAATGCGTTGAAAAATGGTTTTCCCGTTTAAATATCTAGGGCATTTAGAAATTGGACAAGCTGTTGAATTTCCCCGTGAGGGGTTTAGAAATGAACTTCCCGTTATTAGATAAAACTTTTAATTTCCCGCGAGCCGTTTTTCCGATCGGTTCATTTTGATTACGATTATAAAGGTGAAAATAAAAAAAAATGCGCACATATCACGCCTTACCGTGTCCGTAGTATTTATTATCCATTAGCCTATACAAAATGTATTCCACCATTGACAACTACTTAAAAAATCGGTAAGTAAATCATGTCCCAGAAATCGGTAAATCACAGGTTTAAATGCATCTTCATTAAATCACAAATGCGCACACATCACGCCTCAACGTGTCCGTAGTATTTATTATCCATTAGCCTATACAAATAGTATTCCACCATTGACAAATACTTTAAAAAAAAAACGGCAAGTAAAATATGTCCCAGAACTCGGTAAATCACAGGTATAAATGCATCTTCATTAAATCACAAATGAATTATCGCAGCATTCCACGTGTACACGTCGCCAGAATCAACCCCAGAATGCCAGTGGGATAAACTCGCGAGAGTTAAACATGTACTGGCGCCAAAAATATCACTGTGGCCCAATACATTTCGAGGATAAAAGTTCACAAATTCGACCAATCAAATAATTAATGTTAATAACAAGGGAAATTTATGACTCCAGTGTATGTTCAAAGGCATGCTTTTGTATTATACTCAGACATGTAAACCACAGGTGGGAATTAATAAAACAATAGCATTCGAACAATCAAAGAATTAATACATGTATTCTGTACGTGTACTAACGAACAATATGGTTTCGTATGGCACCCAGACGTGTGACGACATTTATGACTCATCACTAGATTCAAAACAACAATCGGCTGACCAAAATGCGAATCGTCCATAATGTCAGCTGTTTCGTACTTAGTTCATTCGTACCTAACATGAGCGGTTTCGTACTTTACTTCTTATGCCAAATAGATTTGTACCTTACTATGTTGTTTAAATCAGATTAAAAGAAATTGAAATAAAGGTAAAACAATTTGATCAAATCCAAAGGCTACGCTAAATTTATAAAAGTGCCTGACGAGCGATAATTAGAATATGCACAAGATTGGTTTCTTTTTCTAAGTGTGTTTGAAAGAAATTGAAATAAAGGTGAAACACGAATTAATGAATGAAATGGGTTTAAACGTCCTACTGTTCTGTTCCAACTGGGCTAATGAAGAAACAAAATTACACGATTTGATCAAATCCAACGGTGCGAGGAATAAAGAACAATTATTTAAAAAATATCCGCCGAACGAGAATTAGCTACGATCATTTAATAACAAGAAGCAAACTGTGTGCATTGAATTTTTTTTTAGAAATCTCCATATTGATATTACACAGTCTGGCCAAAAGTAGTAAACATTTCTTTTTTATACTTGAACTTAATAAATGCAACGCACAAACTGCTTACCGTATTTATACATTAGACGATTAATATACTAAATAATAATCATGTTCGGTCTCCAATAATCATCACATTAATATTCATTTGAAGACGGTTTCACTAAAACACCTAACAAGAAGTTCTTATGAATGAAATCTTATCAGTACAGAATTTAGATTATTAATAATAACTAAGGCGACACTTGCACGCATCAAAGAAAACACATCAAAGAGTACCGGGTACAAAGGAAATTCCCTCACAAAAAAAGCATGCATTACCGTTGTTAGTAATAAGGTCAATTATTTTGGATAACGACAACTTACTGACAATTCAGAATAAAAGTACTGTTTACAAGAATACGACATGGTAATAATTAGTTGTTAAAGGGGCTTCTATTTTAGTCAATTTACAATTCCTTTTGATGACACGTTTTAATTCACGTAGTTAATTAGGAATCTTGACTGACAGATGCATTGACTCAGACTCTTTGGTGTCGAATTTATTTGAAAAGGCCACCAAGGTATTATCCTACGTGTTAATGTTCAGCAAGGTTAACGGTGACTTTTGGCAAAATATGCTTGAAAACAGGACATGAAGGCATTTAATTTATTTGTGATTTAAACCCGAAGATATATTACTTGTTCAGGTGTGATTTATTAATTTAAAATGCATTGTGTGACTTATTTGACAGAATGGAAATGGCCATTCGTTGACAAAACTTTCGCACACGGTAAGACCATGTGTGTAAACTTTTGAAATTTTTCGTAATTTGAATGAGTTTGAAGTAGTCGATCGATGCAAGTCTAAAAAATGTCGAACATATTGATGAAGTAATGTATCGGTACAGCCATATTTCTGTTTATTTTAATATTTAAAAGCCTGTTTGATATTTGTTATTTTTCAATATATGCGAGTAAAATCTACAATAACATCGGGATTATCGGTTAATCTGCTTTAATTATTCCGCCGTGATCATTGCCATTTCTTCTATTTTCCCGGAAAAAAACCTTGCTTTCTACACACTTAATTTATCAATTAACAAACAACACGGGTCTACATGTACTTGTGTACATACAACATGTACGTAATTGTACTCAATCAGTGAAATTACTTTTTAACTTTTGTTGATCACCTCGTCTTGTATCTACTGTTAAATTTACTCAATCCGCTAAAATCACACCTGTATTTTTTGCTGTTAATCAAAATATAAATCGCGTAATGACACGTGGTGTGTATTTGTTTGTTTTTTTAACTTTATAAACAACAACTTGTGCGATAAGTAATAATGCAGCAGATATTAATATATGATCAGTAGTGTGGTTTATAATACCATTGTTTAAGTATGGCGCCATTGTGGTGGGTTGGGAGAACAATGTCTCGAGAAAATCGTGCAGTCGGCTATTTACGTGTGTAATACCGACAGTTCAAAGAAGCATTGAGGTCTTTTGAAGCCAATCATATACAAATTACATGATTGTGTTCTGTATTAACAACACTCTCAGCAAACAGCAATATAAATTATATGAGGTGATATTATTAATCATCGCCGAATATTTAAGATCATGAGATGTTTGCTTGTGGACGAGTTTACGGACACCTGTTCAATATATGAATGCAACATACAAACATCTGACCGTATTCATGCAATAAAGTAAATTGGCGTTAATGTTGTATAATTCTATGTTCTATACCCGAGTCCGAAACGCCATCTACCCGAGTCCGAAACGTCATCTACCCGAGTCCGAAATGTCGAGGACAAATTTTTTAGAGTCCGAAATGACGTAAGTCCGAAATGACGCGAGACCGAAATGACATGTAATCATTGTCATCTACGACAAGCTTGTCGAGGAATGCATGTCAACGCGCAACTTACGGATTATCGTTAACAATTTCTAGGGGCTTGTTTTTGTGTATGTCAATTTCAAATTAATTCATCAGCATATTATTCGTTTTAACAAATTTATACAACTTTTATGGGAAACTATGATTATCAAAGAACCGTAAGTGCAACTAATGTTTTATCGTTTGGTTGAGCCTTTTACTAACCACGTGTAGTTCATGTTAATAATTATTTTTTTAGTGTTTTGCCTTGGCCTATTTCTTATAAATTCATCAGCAACTTTTCTTATCAATTGAATATTAACAGACAACTGATATAAATAAAAGACAACTAATAATGTTTTCATTTCTTTATTATTATTCATAATCTGTCTTCGGCCATCATCTTAAACGAAAAAAGATAAGTTATTAATATTTCTACATAAATTCTTAAAAGTCCCAACTGTCGTTTATATCGAGTCCCAAATGTCCGTTATTACAGTATTTATTAATTATTTGATTGGTCGAATGCTATTATTGTATTAATTCCCACGTGTTGTCACACGTCTGGGTGCCACACGAAACCATATTGTTCGTTAGTACAGTATACATGGATTAATTCTTTGACTGTTCGAATGCTATTGTTTTATTAATTCCCACCTGTGGTTTACATGTCTGAGTATAATACAAAAGCATGCCTTTGAACATACACTGGAGTCATAAATTTCCCTTGTTATTAACATTAATTATTTGATTGGTCGAATTTGTGAACTTTTATCCTCGAAATGTATTGGGCCACAGTGATTTTTTTTTGGCGCCAGTACATGGTTAACTCTCGCGAGTTTATCCCTCTGCCATTCTGGGGTTGATTCTGGCGACGTGTACACGTGGAATGCTGCGATAATTCATTTGTGATTTAATGAAGATGCATTTATACCTGTGATTTATCGAGTTCTGGGACATATTTTACTTGCCGTTTTTTTTAAAAGTATTTGTCAATGGTGGAATACTATTTGTATAGGCTAATGGATAATAAATACTACGGACACGTTGAGGCGTGATGTGTGCGCATTTGTGATTTAATGAAGATGCATTTAAACCTGTGATTTACCGATTTCTGGGACATGATTTACTTACCGATTTTTTAAGTAGTTGTCAATGGTGGAATACATTTTGTATAGGCTAATGGATAATAAATACTACGGACACGGTAAGGCGTGATATGTGCGCATTTTTTTAATTTTCACCTTTATAATCGTAATCAAAATGAACCGATCGGAAAAACGGCTCGCGGGAAATTAAAAGTTTTATCTAATAACGGGAAGTTCATTTCTAAACCCCTCACGGGGAAATTCAACAGCTTGTCCAATTTCTAAATGCCCTAGATATTTAAACGGGAAAACCATTTTTCAACGCATTTCGGGAAGTTCAACGGCTTGTCCAATTTCTAAATGCCATAGATAAGTGAACGGGAAATTCGTTTTTAAACGCATCGGAGAATCTAAACCATTGTACTAATTAAACCATTTTGGTTATTTTTCAACGATGTTTTGAAATTCAACGGTAGGATTAGATTCCAACGCTAAAACAACACGATTAAACGGTTCTAGTTCTATAGTGCATGTTAAACATGTTTGTTACCCGCGGTAATCACTATTCAGGATATCGCTCGATTGATTCGACATAGATCTAATACACTATGGGGTTTACCAAAACACAACACCATCCGGTGGGCTTCAGGGCTGGCCATGAATAAATTGATGGCGAGCAGATGACTGCTCACGCAAATATAGGTTTGGGCGAGCACAAAATATTGCTCACGCAAAATGTTGTTTGCGTGAGCACATATTTTGTAACATTGTTTCAATTTAAAATCAATTTCTTGCCAGGATACTTAACTTTTGTTTAGTTAAATAAATAATGACAAAGCTGTTTATAGTTTGTAATATATTTTGTTTCAATTCTTTATTTAGATAGTGATAGTACTAATAGTTGGCACTAGTATAACAAAACAACAAAATAAATGATTGAGCAACAATTCAACAATAATATATGACAGATATTCTATCAATCATTAATTGATTTCTTAAGTTAGATACTAAGAGTTGGCACTATAACAAAACATAATCAAAAACAAATATTATAAAGCAAAAAAAGAATGACTAGAATCATATATTGAGCAGGACAAAATAGTAATACATGTATATAATACAGGACGGATATTCTAATTCTATTAATAACATAATGTACAGGACGGAAATTATATCTCAGTGTAAACTAAATAAATTTTCTTAAAATGTTGCGAGATTTTAATTTGATTCTAAATCAGAATGAGAAACGTCGGAAGAACTACAACTTGAACTTGAAGGGTCAGAGTCGACATCTAAATTTATTATGTCTTTATCAAGACACTGGCGTTTGGGACTACTACTTTCTACTACAGAAGACCTATTGTCCAAAACACGCACTCGTCTTTTCCTTGACAAATACTTACTTACAACTTTTTTTAGTATTTCCTTTCTTTCACTTTCAGTAAATGAAATGTGATTATTCCTTACTATAATGTATGCTCTTAAATTAGTATGATTGATCGACAATCTCCTATCTGTAAGAGTGTGCGTTAAAAAACTAAAACCTCTCTCTACAGTACAATTAAAATAATTTCTGCTAATAAACACAAATTTGGGAATGACTCTTTTTTATACAGAAAAACATATTGCCATAGATCTATACACTTTTTACCCAAATATTTAGCTTTAACCTCAACTTTAAAACATTTCCATTCAGATAAACATTTTTGTATATTATACCCTTGAATTGTCAGTGTTTTGTCAAAGTGTTTACTTAACAATTCCATTTCATTTATCCCATAACTTTTGAATTCATCCTTTTCGGACATATTCCAACGTGCTGGATCTATAAACCCCATAGCAACGAAAATATCACTATCAAAAGATTCAAACCTCTTAATATATGCTTCATTCAGTTTTGTAATTACAGTATGCTTAATTTTATTATAAACATTTAATGCCTTATCTACATTTAATATGTTTTGTATTTCTAATTGTTTATATGTCTTGTTTGTTTCATTTTTCCTATTATCCCCAGAAATGCAAAATTCCTTAACTATTTTATAATTATCTAAACTACTACTGTCTGTGTTTTCAAAAATACAAACTAATTGACAATACTTTGAGTTTAACTCTAACAAACTTAGGTTGTCATCTAAAAGTTCATTTAATGATTCTTTAGTAATGTTAATGTTAGACATCACATCAAAAGCTAAAATATGTTCCTTCTCGAAACATTTACACAGAAAAGATAAACTTTCTAATATGTCTAAGTATATGCAAACTGCAGTAAAGAAATCATATTTGTGGAGTTTTTTAAAAAATCCTGTTAACTTGGCTCTGGTCTCTGCAGTGTGACCTTTTAAGTTCACAGTTGCATTTTCGTAACAGGTTATTGATTAGCTTTTTGAAACCCTCCCTGCGATGGTGTTGAAACCTGGTTCCATGAATTTTGCTCAATTCATAATAGGGAATGTCACTTGCTATACATGCTGCTTTAAGCTCTCCTTTTAATTTACCAGAGTTTTTCAAAAGTTTATAGTTAGCTAAATAAAACTCGTCCACGGCCTTGAGTTCTGCACTTTTCAAAAGGGCATCTTTAGCAGCTAGTTCAGCACGATGGGCAACACAGTGTATTTATTGTCAATAGCCATAGCCTGTCACTGGTGAATCGTGTAAAAACACCATTGTATTTTCCTGTATTCACTGATGCCCCGTCAGCTGTAATGCTGATACACTTATCCTGATATGTCGAGCCATCTAATTTTATTTTTTGAAGAAATGTGTCATCGATGGCAGTTTTAATCGTCTCCTCCACCATGCGCTGCCAATTCCTCAAGACCAACACAGTATTAGCAAGGAAGGCCTTCACTCCCTAGTACTCTTATATATATAAGTTCCAAATCACCTCCTGTTTTTTTTGGCTGGCTACCATCATTTAAAATGCTGAATGCGCATGCACTAAGCCTGATAATTTCAGAAACTTTGTCTTGAATACTTTCAGCTATAAATTGTGTCATAACAGCACTTAGTTTATTGTTTTGCTTATCCTTCAATAGTTGAACACCATTTTCATTTTGTATGTTGACAATGTATGTAAAGTCAACAAAAGGTTTTCCATGCACAACTATGTTATATGCTGTATTAAAAAGTTTTGAATAGGTTCCACAGAAGAAGATTTTATTGTTGCATCTATTCTGGGTTGGTCACTTGTTGTTGGCTTGGCACTATCACTTGTTGAATTATTTTGCATTTTATCATAATCAGATGCCAGTTTGTGGGCTTTACCCGAAAGATGCCTTTTTAAATTGAATTTTTTAATGTTACTGGTTCCTATTACATAGTTCATGATATCATTCGACACCTGTCCTTTTGTTGCCATTGTTTTGAGAAAATTGCTATTCCTGGCACAGATTTTGCAGTAAACATGTGTGACCATCGCTTTCTGTTTTTGACAGTCATACTCTTCTTTAAAACCAATTTCCATATGGATTTCTTCACCCCACGACAAAAATGTGGACAGGGCAATCGGGTTTTCTTTGGCCATTATTACGCTTAAATTTGATTGGCTATTGATTGGCTACTCGTCACAAGTCAATGTAGACCTAACATCATGACTGTTTTTCCTACGAACACCCTTAATCCAGGAGCTTGAGAATTGATTTTGCTGTCATCTAAATTCCACATCGTACACTAACACAGACTCCCATATGAACACTTTTGCAAATGCAGCAACTTTCGCTAGATAGCGTGAATATCAAGAATGGTTTCCTGGGTACAGTTATCTGTAGTTATCATTTCTGTCAATATTTTTGCTGAACCCTCGAGAAACTGGGCAGGGAGTATTCTATCATGTGGAATTCTATTGTCTTTGATTTTGATTTCCACATTTCCAAGATCCACATTCGTATTGTCACTCTGTGGGGCCATGGAAACAAAGTCTCTCACAAGTCTTAAGCGGTGTTTTTAGCGCCATAATCGATGCGGGGGGCACTACATTTGACAATAAATTTAACATACTTGCTATTTGTTGCCGTAGTTGTCCCCGCCACATTTCCGGTATTTTCACTGTCAGCGGCCTGCTGTAGGATACTGCACAGGTCATTTATTGATAAATTCGTAGTCTGACTTGAAGCTCTTTCCACGTCTGTATTTGTGTCCGCCAAACTTTCGCCTCTCTCTGTATTCGAATTACCGGTACACGTGGTTGGCTGCATATCACCGGATCCATTTCTAAATGCATATCCCGGTACCTGTTGTAAAGCATCTTTCAATAGCAAAATCTATCAAAATCTGGCCGATCGGGAGATCGGTGAATGTCGAGTCTTGCAGTCTCGAACCCCTGAGCTATAATGGCCGCAATCGTTTCCGTGGTGAAATCATTTTCTTTCGCCCACTTCGTGACATCAAACTCCCTCAATTCTTTCGCGAGCCCGGCTCTCGTTCGGGAAAACTCTGATGTCATCTTGTGGAATTTTCAAAGTTAAACTATGATAGCAAAGTTAAAACTATGATAGGCATCTTAAAAAGCGCACTCCGCCAAGCAAGCAACAAGCATCGAGTGAACTGGCGCCAAAATTGTCATCTTTGTGTACAATCAATCGTGTGCAGTGATGTACACAGAAAGCCATGACGTCATCATCGAGCGCCACCTACTGGCTGTGTTTTACGTAGACAAACATTTGTCCACCCCATAAATTATCTTATTCATATCTACAAAATAATTCCGTTTGTGATATATGCTCATTCGTGGATTTTTACTGATTTCCTGTATGAATTATTTCCCGACACGAAAATTGGAAATGTCTGTAATAAATAACTCATTGGAAATCAAAAATTTCGGAAATTAGATCGCACGTATCAATAAGTTTGAATTTTGATGATTAATTCCAAAATCAAGAAGAATGAGAACTGATCATGTGAGGAAGTACGTCATCACGACCAACAAGCAAAATGAAAGTAGCAATAATATCTATCGACGATACACACTAATTGGCCAATAAGCTGACACATTGTCTTACGCAACACTTCCAACTGGAATACGAAGTAGTCCTTAGAAAATACTCACCATTTTCAAGACTTTCCTGAGAATTTCCTACTTCAAAAATAATCTTAAATAATTTCCGCCTGTTTTTTCACACTTCACAATGCTACCATGTTGTTTCCGTTCAGTGTCAATGGGCATGCCCACACAACCAGTTGTAATTGTGCATGCGCACATTTGGAGCAGCGGGTTATACGAGATTTATGGCTGAGTCCAACAGGATAGACACTGAGAAGTTGGACACCAGGAGCATGGGCTAATCACTGTGGGGTTAAATCTACTTTTAACTCGGATAACCTCTCTCTGATGAATTGTACTCACACAGCATAAAACCCCTCAAACCCCACAAAACATGTAGTGCATACAAATAACCCCTGAATGAGGAATGAGTAAGAACGGACGGACAGGGGTGACGACATAATACGTCCACATGAAAATGTGGGCGTATAAAAAGACGTAACAAAAAAATGCGACCGATCTTTTTGTATGGCCTTCCATTGGTATTTCACATGCATCATATAGTTGTCCATGCTTGCTTTTTTTCATGTTAGCTACAAGATAAATCGTTTTCGCAGTATAGTGCATCTTTAGGGCCTCATTGGTGGTGCTTTTTTATTCGGATATAGTTGACAGAGACGTGCCGCCTCTTGAAACCAACAATACTTTCATCAATTCTCCACCTATAAAATGATTCTAATTTACAACAGTGTCTGGCTTCATCACATTTTCCTCTCTGCCACCTTTCCCAATTCTAGTTATTTGTAGCATTTCTGGTGATGAAATTTGTAGACAAAACATTCACAGTACACTTGTCTTGCCACTGTGCAAATTTTGTACCACCTTGCTTCAATTTCGGCTTTAGCAGTGATGTTGAAATTTTTTTCAAAATATATCCATCTATACAATCCATGCATTGGTTTCGTCAACCTTATTACCACTTTGTGTATAGACACAAACGAAGCATAACCTCACCGTCACACCAACTTTGATCAGCTACATAGGTATGTATTGAATGTAGCCTGGTCGTCCTTTGAATTTTACCATAGCTTCATCTACATATACACTTATTTACCTGGTACAAAATTATCCAAAAATGTTTTTTTCAAAGTGGTTTAGCAATGGGTTTGTCATAATTTCCATCACCTTGCTTATTCCTGGGAACAGGTTGAGAAATACATATTGCTTGTACGTGTAGATGTGCAGTGTTTGTCTGCTTTACATGTAGCTTTTGATTGACCAATTCAAGCACCCTATTCTTCTTTGTGGATGATATTAAGACCTATTTTGATCATTAAGATCAACCCCTCCCATCAATGTATTATAACTTATCACATTTTCCAGTTTCATAATATTTTCCTCTTTTCACTTTTCCCAATCCGATTCTCATGATTTGTTGCATTTCTGGCGATGAAGTTGTTGACAAAACCTTCACTTTGTCTTGCCAGGTACTTGCAACCATGTCACCACACTGCAAAGTTTACCTCTCCTCGCATCAGTATCACTATATTCTGTAAAGCAAAAACCAGATATTTCCACCATTTCTTTCCCGCATGTCCAAGATTGTAATATGCTCGGTATTGGTCCAGGTGATCTACACATCCTATTTTCTTGTTATAATCCATCACCATGGTTGGTATGCGAATAATTTTGTCTTGGCGATGGCGTGCTCGGGGCTTCTCTGTGTCAGAACTAGGGCTGGAACGATTCATCTGTGAATCGGTGTACCGAGATTTTTTTAACTCACGATAAACGATATTTTTTTAGTGAGAACCGGTATATCTAGATTTATTTTTTTCTTACGATTACCGATATAATTTAGTATAAATCACGATACATTAGTTTAAAAATAAAGTGAATTGCATAACAATGTGGTTTCTTTCAATTAAAACTTGTTTTAAATCGCTGATGGCAGCTAGTTTTCGTGGTTTAGAAACACATCAGACAATAAAAATATTGAATAAAGTCAAAGAGTTTACACTATCATCCAGACGTTTCAGTGTATACAACCGAACAGACTGATACATGTCCTAATAATCGCGTACTCCCGTTTGTTTGCCTTTGAATATGAAAAATGAATTAAAATCCACTATTTATCGATGAATATGACACCGTGGTGTAGGTGATAAGTAAAGTAAGCTAGAATGTGAATAAATAGTAACAAGCGTAAAACCGGAAGTGACAAAGCGTATCATATCTGTCATCCAAACCAAGGAATGGTAGCTGCAACATTCGGCAAAGACCACACATATTCTATGAGGCTCTTGTCATTTGTTATAAAATTCACAGAAAGATATAATGTCTATAAATTCCTACTAAATTATTTTATTTACGTGAGAAATGAGAGAGCCTCGATCATAATTACGACTGATGGACACCGCTTCACCGTATTTTATTAACAACAGCATTATGTAAACAGTCTCACAAGTTACTCACAACGACACAAAGATACAAATAAATGTAAACAGTTTGATTAAGATAGACAAAATAATAAAACTTTATTTATATTATCATGATGCTAAAGCCGATGGGTTCAAAGTTGAAGACTAATGCCATTGTTTAATTGTTACTATTTTCCATCACAGCTAGAAAAATGACCACGTGTGTTATAAATTCTTTGGACAGACATGTTAAATATTCCAACTTTTGTTGTATTTAAAATCCAAGGGTATGCTTTCAATCATTTATGTCAGAAAAAATCATCAATCAGTTTGTAACAGGTCATTTTGTAACCTGTCAAAGCAAGGAAAGATAAAGAAATGAAATGCCAAGAATGAATAAAGTTAATTTACAAATTTTAGTTTTTTTTATTAAGTTTAATTAGAACCCAATCCAATTTTACAGAAAAAAGACGCGTATCGTGATGCATTCGCATCGTGAGGTGTTTAAAAAACAGTGTATCGTATCGTGGCTTAGCGTATCGTTTCAGCCCTAGTCAGAACCATCATTGTTTGGAAAGACAAGATAAACATCTGGTTTGTCTTTTCATTTCAGAAGATAATCTCACTGTCAGTGGCCACCTTCACCCTTTCACCAGTGTCGACGTGTTTCATCGATCGATTTTGGCAGGCCTTTGCCATTCTTCCTAACAGTTCCACAATAATATGTGTCGGAATCTTTCAGAAAGCGAACCAGGTCAAGCGAGGTAAAAAAGTGGTCACAGTACAGATGGTGGTTAGTAGGGTTGTGACGATACAGAGTCGGTTTGTATCGCAATACAGAGTCGGTTTGTATCGCGATACAGAAGGTAAAAATTGTATCACGATACAATATCTTTACCAAATTAAGAAATAAATAAAACAACAAAATAATAGTTTTCAACCTTTTAATTTAAGATAACATTATTAATATTTAAATTTGGTACGATTAACTAGCAACACATTAAATTATCAAATAAACATTAGGCCTAATTCAAATTAAGTCCTAAAAAGAGCATTTTGTTTACATTGCCTGGTAAGAGTCTATTTCTAAGAGAGGTTATAATTAGCCCACAACCACTAAATAATCGTTCACTTGGAACAATAGTAGCTGGGATGCACAAGTATTTTTTTGCCCCGTTACTTCTATGTCACGTGACCGATTAAATTTATTAAAATTATCAGGTCACTAAATTAGTGAATGTTTATAAATTATAAGTGCAATATTTTTATTTAACTATAACTTTTTGGTTTTAAAATGTAGTAATTTATTATGACAGTTAAAAAGATAAAATAAAACTTCGACTTCGAGGCATTCGGCAAACCTTGGTGGTTTCCGGTACCCTACATCTGTCGAGATCAGGGTTTGAGGTATAACTCCAAGCTATAAATAGGTCAGTCACAAAGCACTTAACTATTTGATTGGTCGATAAGACGGGGGTTTCCAATATTATTTGGCTTTCAAACCAAACTGTGTTTACTGACTTTACTAATTTAAAATAAGCATACTATCATTGCACTCCCTAATAATTGATGAAATTGTACGAGAATATCTTGTCCGTAATGTCGTTAGAATGTGTTGTTCAATTTACGACTGGCTAATTTATCTAGACCGCGTGGCTGACATCATCACTCAGCTGATATTTATTTTTGATTATGCAGGTAAATTTCTCTGGATATACGGGGATTTTCATAAAATTCTTGTATGTTTTTTACTACATCGAGACAAGTGGCATCCTGTCGTCTTTTCCTACTCCTTGATTTTATTTGGTCCTCTGACTTCTTGTTTAGGGCTGAAAGGTAAGATGGTCTGACATCAAACTCATGGGCCAAAAATGTTTGTTTTCGGTACTTCTTCTTCACAAAAAGACTTTTTATAAGTAGACGTAGATCTCTTACAGAATCATTGTCCCTCTTTTCTTGAGGTCATGCAATGTCAATTTCAAGTCATTAACAACATCATGAAAGTCCAGCATTCGTTTTGTAATAACACCTCATGCCCTGAGTGCAGCTTGCTTTTTTGGTGTCCATCTTTTTCCTTTAATGAAGTTGTCCACGATGTCTGCAAATTTGTCCGGATCACCAGGTAACTTTGACCAAATGCGTGAAAAGGCCATCCTCCGAGCTGAATCTAACTTGTAACCAGCTTCTTTAGACAAGGATGCAGTGTTCTTTACTTTCTTTCTCGTTCTCTTATTCTTCTCATATCCTCGTTGCTCACGTTTTTTAATTAAGTAACTGATGGGACAATAAATTGGTAACAGATGGGACAAAAAGGTAAAAAAAACTAGGGTGATATTAAAATATGTAAAACTATGTGGCAATTATTAATTCAAAACAATAATTAATAATTGGAGGATAAATCATTCCTCAAGTAAAAAAAATTTGGTGTTATTTGTCAGCACAATGGCTGGTTTGTGCCGAAATTTAATTTTCCAGACATCCTCCTCCTGTTGTGATAACGCTCTCCCGATATAAAAACGATCCACATAATCAACATCATAGTATTCTTAAACATTAATGCCTTCAGGTTCATCTTGAGAGGTGTTCCATGCTGCTGAAGTTGAAGGTTCTTCTTCTGATAGTGAAACTGAGGTAGAGGTAGAGAAGCTTTGGTAAGGAGGAGCCTTAAAAATTTCAAATGTTTTGAATTCAATCTGAAGACCTGAGAATGGACTGACTGCTGCGGAAATTGAAGTTGAAGATTCACGCCTGAAGTAATGGAACGTTCTTGTGTTTTGTATTGTTTTGGTTGATTCTTTGACCAGAAATTTTCAAGTTGAACTTGACATTCGGACACTGCTTCCTTTGGTACAAATATAACATTGACTTTTGGGCAAGCCTGTTTTGCCACTTTTGTGAACTCCTCTGCTGTGTTGATTACATTATTTTCTCTAAGAACACGTCTCCAGACAGCTGGTTTCACTGTGCCACCAATGCTGTCAATAGGACCCTTGCCATGAGATGTGGCAAAGAAGCTCCAATCCATGGTATCTAGCGCAGGGTGTAATAGTTTTGGAATGTTCACCAATGACAAAGTTGAACAGTTTTTAAATTGTCCTCCACACCCATCTGAAAAGACATGAAGGTTTTTAACAAGTTTTTCAGAATTCTCAAGTTCTTGAAGGATTGTTCTGTTGAATGTTGCAACAGCAAATTTGTTGTGATCAAGACAGTCACTGATTAGAGCAAATGATGCAAAGTCTAAGCTGCTGAAATATACAATAGCAGTGAAAATAGTAATGCCTGATTGATTTCAATGAGCTGTCATAATTTCACTCGGCTGCTTCAGACAATAATTCTAAGAAAAATCCTCTTGAAGAATTGTTAAGAAAATACTCTTGAAGAATTGCTCAGAAAATCCTCTTGAAGAATTGCTCAGAAAATCCTCTTGAAGAATTGCTGTGTTGGGAGTGTCTAAAGAGGTCTTGAACTGTTTTATATTACGCAGCTGAACTTTGGCAATGAAGGAGTGTGTCCGCATCGTCTGAAGTTGTCTTGTTATTTCTTCCTCTAAAATATGTGTCAATGTCTGCACCTCTTCTTTTTTACACTGTCTCCACTGATAATACGAAAAGCTGTTTTGATTTGGCAAAAGAGACATGACATTTTGAACACATGCACTGACATCCTTACAACTTATACAGTCGACCTGTGCCACCAATACCTTTATATGATTTACCATTTTCCTCATGTTTTTACTTTGCATTGGGTGACTTTGTCCATAAGTCTTTTCCCATTCTCTTCTGGATATAGCCACAACATTCCAGTTTGTCAATTGAAGCATATTTGTAAATAGGAGGATCAGCATTGGCTACATTGTTATTGGATTTTGAATCCCATCTCCAAGATACCCTGTGTATCTCAGCTTCCGGAATTTTTGTGATCTTCGTTTAGATCTGGACTTGAACGCTTTCTTGATTTGCAGTACATGAGCTATGATGCGAATATTCTGTGGTGAGTCGTCAAGTTGTAGATTGTTGACGTGCAGGGTTTTCACACAGGGGTCATTAATGATGGCCATTGCTGAAGGTACATCTTCTCTCAGGAGTCAAGCAAGCCTGGCAAACTGTAGGAGAAAAGAAATCTGTTAAAACCAGTACAAGTAAACTGTTAAAACCAGTACAAGACATTTAACATAAACAAAAGTAGTTATGTGAACGGTCCATATGGAATAAAAAGTGGTATCAGGTGTTCCGAAGGGGCCAGTAGTAGGAATGTTGGAAGGTGAGGTAACGGGTCATTCCATATAAAGGGGAGCAATGTTTGTACATAACTGATGCAGAAAAAATGTCTTCACTTAAGTACAATATAAGAAATGGTATTTAAGGCGAAACAGACATTAAATGCATATTCAGCTTCCAGAGGGCTAAGGTATGGTTATGGCGTGAAGCAATGTGGCAATCATGTCTGATTCGACCAATGCCATAAGTGTCATAAAACCTTGGGTATACATATATTTGTTGGAATTAATGTATGACATAACCAAGAAACTACAAATCAATGTAATGATTGAAAATCGACCCAGGCACCTTTCCATTAACCTTCTGTACTTGGCTTCCAATACTCAATACCATGTCGAAGATCATAATATATATACATACAGGGAAAAAAGATTTCAACAACATTTTTGGCTCCCATTACAAGTAACATTGGGACCCCCGTTCTGATTCATTACAGGGCGTTTTATACAAAATTGACAGCTGAACTTTGGCAATGAAGGAGTGTGTCCGCATCGTCTGAAGTTGTCTTGTTATTTCTACCTCTAAAATATGTGTCAATGTCTGCACCTCTTCTTTTTTACACTGTCTCCACTGATAATACGAAAAGCTGTTTTGATTTGGCAAAAGAGACATGACATTTTGAACACATGCACTGACATCCTTACAACTTATACAGTCTCCAAGAGAACACAATGTGCTTTTCTCTTTGCATACATTTATACAGACAAACACAGTATAGGTTACGATACGATATTTATTAAACATCAAAGATAGCAATGCCATAGTGCGTTCTGCGTCGAAATTTGGAACATCAACTGTCAGGAAGTCATCTAACAAATGGAGAATATTAGCTATGTGATAAATGTTCTTTGCTATCCAACACAGAGCAATTGACAGAGAGTCGAAGATCTTTTGACTTGATCTACTTCCAAACACAAGTCTTGTATAGTAATAATATTGATTGTCCCATTTGACACAATGATATGGCCACATAGATGGGTGCATGGGTATGAGTTTAAATGCATCGGAAATGTCTGTTTTACACAACCAACTACCTTTACCATTGTTTTTTATAAGGTTAATAGCATGATTTATCGTCACATATTCTAGTGAAAATTGTTCCTTATTAATCAGGTTATTAATACTGGTATGGTCGTCATTGTCATGTGGTGATGACAAATCGACAATAAGTCTTTTCTTTTTTGAATATTTACCTTCGGCTATACCTATCGGATTGACACGATAGACAGCAAAGGGTAAACTATTAAACGGTCCTTGCAAGAACCCTTTATTCACTTCTTTTTCAATTAATGCCGTAACTACATCTGGTTGCTCTCTGGCGCTTAAAGAGTTTCTACATTTGAAAGAACATTTTGGCACTTCGTTAAGTCCAGTATTAAAACCTTCCCATAGTCCATTTGTCAAATAACTAACGAACTCCCTATCAGGATGTTTTTCCAATAATTGTTAAAGTTTGACAATATTAATAGGAGTCTTTACTGATTTAGCTGTCTCTACTTGATTGGTCTGTTGTGTCCTGTCCCATCGTTTTTTGAAGCCGGACACTTGGCTCTTGAATGTTCTGTCTTACATGACGAACACACATGTAAAAAAAACCATCTATAACGGTAACAACCTTTCTCTGTATTGAAGTTTTGGCAGATTTCTTTTCCTAAATGGAATTGTTTGTTGTTAGCGCGATTTCCTTGGTTGTCATTTTTATAATTGTTAGGTTGATAGGAATATCTGTTTACACTGTTATTGCCGTTTTGTGCGTTCGTGAAGTAAGGCCTCATGTTGCCATTGTTAAAGTTATTCTCTACGAGGGTAGGGCAGAATCCTGTGTAGTGGCTCACACTATTACAGTGGTTACAAGTATTAGGCATGAAGTTTGCAAATATATTGCAGAACAATTTATTGTTTTGCACGGACCAATCTACCTTTCTGTTTGACACCCGTAGATGAGCCGCAGCCTTGGCACTAAATTCGCGGTGATACTCGTAAAATCCTTTACCATTGTACCTGTGACCCATGTCTGTGATGTCACGCTCATAAAGGTCTTATTCTATGGTCCTATCAAACACTTCGTTCATTACACTTTTGTATATTCCGAAAGCCTGGACAAATTCTGACATGGTAAGGTCCCTATTCAGTCGAGGGTCCGGCTTGTAGTTAGAATCGGTAGGGTTGCTTGGGATGTGATTAGGGATCAAAAGTGATGCCAGGTTCACGTCCTTTCCTTCCAGAATGTTTTTTCTTTAATTGCGGAGAGATAGTCTCAATGTTGGGCAAGGATTCGCTAGAGTACCCAAATCTAGTAACTACGTACATACCGTTATTATAGGCGGTGTTTATTTCACGTCGTTTGACATCTGCTGTATAAAGCGTATTTCCTGATGTCGATGTATCTGTATTAGTACTAGCAGTCGGGATAAGCACGGCATCGACTGCTTGTTGTCTGTCGCTTCCGGCTGAAGCGGCGACTGCTCTAGTTGGTGTAAACAAATTATTTCTAGATACATTACTGTTAGTATTATCATTAATAATTTCACTATCCAGAGAATGTGATGCTGGTATTTCGTTTAATCCATCGAATCTTCTGTTCAGTCGGCTTATTTCTCCTTTCATGGACTTGTTGTCTTTAATTTCCTTCAATTGATGCTGTAATTCTAGTAGCGCTTGTTGAAGGGGGTCGCCATTGTTGTTGATTTGTCTAGGTGGACTGGAGCGCCCCCTGTCTCTGGTATCAGATTGTCCAGCCTCGTTTTCAGTTTCCTTGTATAAAGTTATTAATCGAGCCTTTTTTGCTGATGTACTGAATTGTATACCTTTTAAAGTTAATTGGGCCTTTTACTTAGCCGTTGTCCAATTTTCCGGCATACTGGGATCATATAAAGCGGCTCTTCTAGGCATGTTGATGTCAAAATATCTGTATTCTAACTAAACTAAAAACCTTTGTATCAATGCCGAGCTGCCGCGGTCGCCCGCATCGGTTCAAAGTTGAAAGTTCAATCTACACGCATCCCATGATACGTTCACATTTTTTGACACTTCAATAATCCGTTTAATACTATAAAAGTTTGTATGTTTAAACAGGTATGAGTAGATGTTTAAATATGCCGTAAAATAAAGCTAAAATCCGAACTGTTTGCTAGCGTGTGCGTATAGAACAATGGCGATTAACAATGCTGAAATTAATTAGGTCAGCTAGCGCGTGTGTATTGTAAACAAGCTCAATGATTGGCTGTTTAGGTTATCTTGCCCGTATGTAATCAAGCTCGGTGATTGGCTGATTTATCCATGTAGTCTAAGTTTTTAACTGATATATTATTGGGACCACTAGATAGATTAAATATCCTAATAAAATGCTTATCTTTTTAATTCTATAATTTATGAATAAATTAATATTATTTAAAGGGCAAGGTTGTTTGTCTGTATAAACTAAAATTAAATAAATTTACATGATAAAGCCGAAAAGTCATTTGATTTGGGAATTTCATTGTTATACTTTTTTAGACCAGTAAGATCAGGTAAGAAGAAGTTCAAAGTTCTCATGATATATACAGCAGCACACATTTTGATCCTTTTCAGTGATTGGCACAACATGTGAAGGTCTTAAACTTGCAAATTTACTTTTTCCAATTTTGATGCCTGGTCTTCTTTAAACATTTGAAAAGTAGATGTCACAGCCCCATTGCTTACGTTGGAAGAAAGTTGTTTTTTCCCGATTTGTAACCCCTTTTAAACTTAACGTCGTACACTGGCTATTTAATCTTTTGTAATAATTTTAAAATATTTTGGAAGCAGATATCCTGTGCTTTTGTTTGATATAATTTTTATGTATGTGTTCATTTTATCAATTTCATAAACGTAAGTTAAAAAACGTCAATTTCCCGTGTTTTGATGTTACACTGAAATATTTTGTCATGTTTTTAAATATTTTTTCATTCTAATATCATTACAAAGACAAATGAACGACATTTCGATCGGTGTTAGATGCGATGTTAGCATTTCGAAATATCAAAGTTTGAAATTCAATTCACAAAATCTTTTTTTGAGGTGATTTGTCAATAGATCTTATATGACCGATCGAAATTTCGTTTTATTGTCGTTTCAATGCTATTAAAATCATTAAAATCGGAGCATATTAAGCTCCCACATCTAGCACTTGAAAATGGTATACAACGTGATTTTTTCAGAATAGAAAAGTTTGGCAATTGTGCGAGTTCAAAGAAAAAGCCTGATTAAGTTGAGAAAAATCTCTAGACCGAGTTGTTTACGTTGTGAACACGGGCATGTGATGTATGTTTTAAATAAATAAAGAACTTGCCTGCAATAAAAAAAGTTATTCCGGGTTTATCATGACTATTGCTATATTAATTAGAGCAATCAAAGTAAGACACTTCATTCTTGTCTTGACTAGTGCCACGTGACTGCCCCATATAAGGTTTGTATATCATTATACGACAGGCCAAAGTGCAATTGCTAAATTCCTGCGAAAAAATAAACCAATGATAATTATGTTTACAAGGATCGTCCAATAAAAGGGAACGTACCAAAAATTAAGTAATCAAAACATTTGGTCGAAGTTCAACAATAAAAATTGCTCTAGTCAGAACTCCCTGTTCTAAGTTTAAAAGATGTCTTGTCGTTTAACATAAAAAAAATTGACTATTAAAAAATTGCGTAACATGGACACGTACCAGAAGACTTGCTTGATTTATCTGTTCTCTTGCATTTATAGGAGGGATGTTGTGGGGTTTTGCATGTTAAACATACATGCGCAAACAAACAGTTGATTCTTGAACAGCCTTGCGGGCCATTCAATTGTTACATATGGCTGCCCCATTGTGATAAATAACTCTCTCCTTCCTATTATATCCTTGTCCTTCTTCTTATATCCTTGTCCTTCTTCTTCCAGTCTGACTTTGTGTAACTACTAGCACCACAGGAGCCACTTGTATGAGCGGCACTAAGACATACAGCACATCCTGTAGTTTTCAGACTTGTCGTTGTAGAGATTAAAAGGGGAATGTCGAGAATACCCCAGTTCACTTTTACTCCTTTAGTTAGTAGATTGGCTACCTTCATAGAAAAGGATACATGATAATCATAGAACAAGGTTCCTGGATAGTTACTAGCCATTGATGTGATGTGCTGCGAATACTCTTGAAGTTCTTTCGATCTACCTGAATACACTTGGCATATCACATCCCTATAGGTATTAAATGCTGTGAAGAACTCTATAATATTGAGTGGTCTATTGAGTTTAACATTCTGTGGGCCTTTAATCTTGATTTCCTTCCCATCGATGTCCATCACATGATGAAAGCTGGAATCGGCTTGGTGTGGTGACAACAGCAGTACAAAATTAACATATTTACCTTCAATTATTTGTTGCTGAAGTTTTGGGTTGAAATTGATGACATGAGATGCATCATGAGCAGCAATTTCCGAACTAGAAGGTAAGGTCTGCCAAATCTGACTTTGTATAGATGGACCATGGACCGATTGTTGAGTTGCGTCTGTGGAAATAACTGGCCTACCGGTAGTAGTACCACTAGTACTAGGTCTATTATCATCCATAGCTGTGGAATTTGAGGGTTCATTGTTGGCTTGGATTTGGATAAGGGTCGAAATATGCTAATGAGTAATTTTTTGTAACATGGCTGTGAAAAAATGAAATTCCTTATTTCTAATTCAAACCATCAAAATCCACTGGTGTAAACATCAGTTAACCATAATACAAAAATGCAAAATCAACACACGAAGTGGAAACATATACAAAAAGTGTTTTTCACAAGGTGAACAGTTTGTTCGCGTGTTAGGTTTGACAGACAAATTTCATAAAAATATTCAAAATAAAGTGCCTCGCTGATGTAAATGACTGCTTTTTTCGTCATTACTAGTTATAAACATCAATAATACACCTAAATAACAAATGAAATGCATAGATAAGTGCAAGAATATTGTATTAAATCATCGATCCGATGCTGCCCAATTCAGACTGTATTGATGTCCGTTGCGATTAACCACAGTGATTAAAGATAGCACATGCAAAAGAAGTAAAGGAGAACAATAGTACAAGTTTGGAGGCTAATAAATATATTTTACTCCATGCAAATTGGATGAAAACTGAATTTTTTCGCAAGTGATTCAGGTTTGACAGACATATCGTTTTGGTTGTTAGATTTGACGGACACCTGCCCGACCAACCACAAAGATATGTTCACTATCAGGTCTAGAACCCCAACCAGCCATAACAGTTTGGTTGACAATGATTGATTAAGATCTGTCAATGCTCTGCATTGAAGGTAAAGTTGACTTTGTATGGCATTACGTATGAAATCAGCAGTCTTTATTTAGTTCAGTTACCTAGAGATCCATGTTACTGCTGTAACATGTGATGTTTTGACAGAGCCCTGCGGTTTGAACTATAAATTAAAAACATCAACAACTTGTTCAGCAGATTTATTTAAGCATTAACTATTACAATCTTGTTCAGCAGAATAATGACTAGAAAATGAAATGTCAATTCTCTCAGGTCGGTCACTTCACAGCAGAGATTCACACACTCAAGATCGAAAATGCCGATGAGATTCATAGTTAAGCTCTTGCTCGGTTTTGTGTAACTGGACTTTTACAATCTTAAAAGATTGTACATGTCTATCACTAGGGACCGGGAATCTTCAAGTTTCTACGAAAAAAGGTAATAAACTACCATTATCTTCTAGAATCTAATACTCATCAAGAAAGTGTTAAATACCGTCAAGATTCATCAAAAACCGTCCAGTTTGTGCAACCGTCTAGAATTAGAAACACGTTTTAGTTTTGACATCGATCGTCTACTTTTGAAAGGGGTTTAGTTTTTAGACAAGCCTCTATTTTCTCGGACGTTGTCGAGAAATGAACAGAGTGTTTAATTACTAAAGGCATTTAGATTTTACGTCAAATTACCACTTTACTGGGAGTCGTCTAGAAACTTACGGGTGATTAGTAATGCATTGCCGTCTACTTTCGTGTCTTTTAATTAGTTTTGCCGGGTCATCTAGAAAACGTACAGCATTTAGTCTTGTGTGAAATATTTAATTTCTATCTCCCAATTTTAGAAACTATGTTCAGATTTAGAATCTTAGCATAGTGTCAAAAATTCTCGAATGAAATGCATATTTTGAATATCTTCTTTATTGCCGACGTTCATTGGGAAACGTCCATTTGCAATGAATTGACAATTTTCCCGGCGAAATTAACGAAACATATGTTCAGATTTAGAATCTTAGCATAGTGTCTAAAATTCTAGAATGAATTGCATATTTTGAATATCTTCGTTATTGCCGACGTCCATTGGGAAACGTCCATTGACAATTTTCCCGGCGACATTAACGAACATATGGACGTATATCTTGTTTCTTATAAAAATGTTTTCTGGGTTATTTACCCGCTCCCGCAATCAATAACAAATGTATTTATGAATTTACAAATTAATATACGTGTGCAGTACTCAATTCGCCAACATTTATTTTTGTATCCCGTGGGATGTTGACGAAATGCAGAAGGATGGGAATTGTTAACAGGCAGTTTTCTCCCATTGACACGAACATGGACCGCAAATCGTATCTACTTTAGTCACAATTAAAAACTAAAGCAAAACAAGCAGGGTCATTATAATTTTTATTATCCAAATACATATATAAATACAAAAAAACACTTACAAATTTACAAATGACCCATTCGGGATACCTCACATACAAAGATATCATATTTCACAAAAAACACTTATTTATATCCCCCAGGAAAACGAATTGGATAAAGTTTTAACTATTTATTATAAAGTATAACAAAATGAAAACCAGTAGATTAACTATCAAAAATACGAACATTTATACATATTGTAAATACACGTTATATAGACTTACGACCGTCTGACTAGAGTTCAAAACATGAAATATAACGAGGATGAAAGAATGATAATAAACATATTTTATGTACACATTATATAGAATTAAAACAAATCAAACATTTAAAACCTAAAATATAACTAGAATGATAAAAGTAAATAAAACAATTCAAATGTGGGGTACGGGCTGTCTCGGCCTTATGTGTCACAATATCGAAGAAACTGTTAGGAATTACCAAAGACCTGCACAGAGGTGTCATTGGAGGTTGAGACCGCACAGAGGTGTCAACGTGTATTAGTATCACCACACAGAGGTGAAAGTATTAGTAAGGTTGAGACCGTACAGAGGTGTCAACGTTTATTGTATCACCACACAGAGGTGAAAGTATTAGTAAGGTTGAGACCGCACAGAGGTATCAACGTGTATTAGTATCACCACACAGAGGTGAAAGTATTAGTATATGAAAACATAGTATAGCGAGACTAATTAACGTATAAAAGAAGAATATTGTGACACATTCGGATATGTTTTTAAATTATGGGGTTTTATAAGTATGAATAAATACTTAAATAAATGCCATAAGAGTTGTGGACGGTTTGTGCGACAAGAGTGAGACAACTCGACCCCATAATTGAGAGAGAAGAGGGAAATAGTCCGGAAAGGACACATACATTTTTGGACACTACTGCATGTCTATCTGAGCTTTCTTTATGTTGGCCAATAAAGTATGAATATATCTCGTGTAGCACAGAGAAGACCATCTGCCCAGGGTCTGTATCATGTGGTCTTCTACTTTGCCTGCCGCTGATGTAGCGGCGCCTATCCTAAAGCTGTGGCCGTTAAATAAGTCGGCATTGAAACCCAGAGCATACAATAGAGATTTCAAAGATTTTAAAAAGAAAGACCTGGTTAGGGCCTGGTTTTTATCCATAATGAAAAAGGGTTCTTGCCTTTGTAAGGGAGTACGAGATTGGATATATCTTTTCAAAGATGCCACAGGGCAAATATCTGAATTTGTTTGAAACAGATTTATATCCACTCCTCGCCTAAATATATCGGTTTTAGATGCTCTGAGTCTCAAAACTGCCCCATCTTCGAAGAAAACTATGTCTTCACAACAAATGTTCGACTCTGGGCAGAAAGTATGTAAAACTGTAAATTCTCCGCATCGAAGAAACCCTACAAAAGCTATGACACAGGCTGCCTCCATGAGTTGATCGATATTTGATTTGAAATAGCCTTTTATAAGTAGGGTGACTATGTCCTTAATAATATTGTTCGTCAACGGAAGTCTTTTTTGAACGGTTGTATGTTCAGATTTCCTTATACCTTTAAGCATTGTTTCGACACGGGTAAGTTTGGTATCACTTGTGAATAAATTGTCTGTATCATGTACAATATAGTGAAAACGGATCGCACATAAGTATAGTTTTATTGTTGTTGATTTTACCCGTAAAATATCATGGCAATAGGACACAAACTTCAGAATAATGTCTTCGTTTATGGAAGGAAAAGTTGTTTTCCACACAAAACCGCTCATAACCATGAATCTTTTATAGGTGTTGAAACCGCATCTATACTGGTTTAAGGTGGATGGGGCCACTGACTGTTCCATTAGATAGGGAATTCTTACGTCAGAATCTGCCACATCGGGTCTTCTCTCTTGGGTACCTGTGTGGGGTATAGAGCTGTTCTATGTCCTTAATAATATTGTTCGTCAACGGAAGTCTTTTTTGAACGGTTGTATGTTCAGATTTCCTTATACCTTTAAGCATTGTTTCGACACGGGTAAGTTTGGTATCACTTGTGAATAAATTGTCTGTATCATGTACAATATAGTGAAAACGGATCGCACATAAGTATAGTTTTATTGTTGTTGATTTTACCCGTAAAATATCATGGCAATAGGACACAAACTTCAGAATAATGTCTTCGTTTATGGAAGGAAAAGTTGTTTTCCACACAAAACCGCTCATAACCATGAATCTTTTATAGGTGTTGAAACCGCATCTATACTGGTTTAAGGTGGATGGGGCCACTGACTGTTCCATTAGATAGGGAATTCTTACGTCGGAATCTGCCACATCAGGTCTTCTCTCTTGGGTACCTGTGTGGGGTATAGAGCTGCTCTATGTCCTTAATAATATTGTTCGTCAACGGAAGTCTTTTTTGAACGGTTGTATGTTCAGATTTCCTTATACCTTTAAGCATTGTTTCGACACGGGTAAGTTTGGTATCACTTGTGAATAAATTGTCTGTATCATGTACAATATAGTGAAAACGGATCGCACATAAGTATAGTTTTATTGTTGTTGATTTTACCCGTAAAATATCATGGCAATAGGACACAAACTTCAGAATAATGTCTTCGTTTATGGAAGGAAAAGTTGTTTTCCACACAAAACCGCTCATAACCATGAATCTTTTATAGGTGTTGAAACCGCATTTATACTGGTTTAAGGTGGATGGGGCCACTGACTGTTCCATTAGATAGGGAATTCTTACGTCGGAATCTGCCACATCAGGTCTTCTCTCTTGGGTACCTGTGTGGGGTATAGAGCTGCTCGTGGGGCTGCCTGACGGAACCTCTGAAATTGAAAGCGAGAAAGTGCGTCGCTTATAATGTTAAATTAATGATCTCATAAGTTTCATGATATCAAAATTTTTGGATGTTCCCTTATTAATAATATGGACTGTTGCTTCATTGTCACAATGGAACATGATTCGCTTCTTTGTCCATGTGTGACCCCACAGAACGGCAGCTACAACTATTGGATACAGTTCTAAAAACGCCATTGACAAATTATCGTCTAAAAAGTTAGGTAAATCGTTAGGCCAATCTGAGCTAAACCAGCTGCCTTGGTAATAGCCCCCGAACCCACGAGTCGAGCTTGCGTCAGTATAAAGGTCTAAACTAGGAGAGGTAGATACTTCTGTGTCATAAAAGAAAGACACTTTGTTCCAGAAATCTAAGCCACATTTTAAGGTCGTTTTTGCATTCTCTGGTAAGTTTAATGAAAAAGTGTAGTTTTGGTACAGTAGCCGATAAAGAATACATGTACGCTGAAAATGTTCGTCCAGGTAAAACTATTTTTGCTGCGAAGTTGAAATGTCCATGTAATTGTAGGAGTTCACGTTTTCTGACTGAGTTTTTGTTTAAGAATCTTTCGATCATCCAAATTATGCGGTCGACCTTTTCTTTCGGTAATCTGGCCTCCATCTTATCAGTATCCAGGATAATCCCCAAATATTCTAGACGCGTAGTTGGTCCGATTGTTTTCTTGCTTGACAGAGGAATGTTAAGGTTAGAGAAAATACCGGTCAGGGATGCCATCACTTCGTGTCCGTTAGTTTGACCTGACTGAATCGTTAAAAAATCATCTAGAAGGTGAAGGATAGATGGTATTATATAGTTTGTTGTGGCGACCCAACATATGACCTTAGAAAAATTGTCAAAGATTTTTGGTGAGGATCTGGACCCGAAACTTAGTCGCACGTAATAGAAATATTGTTCTCTCCATTTTAGACAGAATAAGTGATACTGGTCTGGTGAAATGGGAATTTGCTTAAACGCGTCTGTAATATCGGTTTTGTTAAGGATAGCTCCTGGTCCATAACTCTTGATTAGATCAATGGCGATGTCGATGGTCACATAGGACAGGGAGCATTCACTCTTGTCGATTAGGTCGTTGATGCTGGGTATTTCGGGGTTGTCGTGCGGCGATGAAAGGTCTAGAATTAGGCGAGGCTTTCCTGAATATTTCCCTATAGCTAACCCTATAGGGCTTACTCGGTACGATTTGAATGGAGGCTTTAGGAAAGGGCCCTTAAGATACCCTTTATGAAGTTCTGATTGTATCAGCTCGTCTACTGTATTGGGGTCTGATCTAGCTGAAAGTAAGTTTTTGCATTCGTGGAGCGGAAGGGTTAACTTTTCAACAAAAGTATCAAAACCATACTCAAAACCATGTAGTAGGTATTGTACGAAACTTTTGTCGGGGTAAGTTTGTAATTCAAATTTTAATTGTTCCGTATTAATTCCGGATAGAGAACGAATTTTATCACTGTCGAGATGATTGAGTCATTGTTGATTCTGTTTAGATTTAGTGGATCTAGTAGGGAATTTGTTCCATTTGTCCGAAATACAATTTTTCATGGTATGTTCGGTAGAGAAACACGTTTTGCAGACATGTTTATAATAACACTCAGGTTCTGTGTATCGGCATCCTGCGTCGTTGAAGTTGTTGCACACCATTGAGCCTTGGTGTCTAACGAGAGATCTGCCTTTTATCGTTTACGATTGAGTTATTGTTCTTTAAGTTTTGTCGGTCAGGTTTGGTAGTTGGAACTAAAGTTGACAGAGATGGCGAGTTTCATGGGCAAAAACGAGTTGAGTGGTTTATTTCCTCGCAGATATTGCAAGCACGCGTTGGAATGCCATGCATGGCGAGGTTCAACAAGCTTTCGTCTATTTCCCCCCATAAACCGACAGTATTATGTTCCTGGATTCCGGCTGCAGCCTTTTGCGAAAACATCTTGTGGTACAGGTAGAAACGGGGACCATAATTTCGAGAAATTGTATTTATATCTCTTTGATATTGGTTGAGGTCCTTCTCCCTGGTTATGAACACGCTTGTAATTATGCTCTTGTATTTCTCAAAGGCCAGATTAAACTCTTCTAGTGACAAGTCTTGAGTCAGTTTGGGGTCTTTGAGGGTTGAGGAATATGTGGTAGAAGCAATGCCAGACTGTGCTGTCAAGTCGTAATTTGGGATAAGGAGACTTGAAAGATTTACATCCTTACCTTCCAGAATTTGCTTTCTGAGGCTTCCGGAGATCATGTCTTGTTTTCGGCAGGTTTTTGACAGAAATATGTGGCTGACCGAGATTTGCATCTGCAGACGTCTGACCTCTGTATCCGGAGTTCACATCTGGGGTAGTAGCGGCACCAAAGGTTCTTTGCATAGCTGACATTAGATCGTGGGGTCTGTTTTCCTCCTTAGAAGTCTGCTTTAGTAAATCGTGTACGACATCTACCATTTTCGCCAGGGCACTGGTCGCTGAAACAATTTCGATGTGGGCGCCGCCATCTTGTGTGTTTTGGTTCTCGATACACGCATGCGTAGTAGATGGGGACGCGTGAGTGAATGGTGACGTCATGGCTTCTTCTTGTTCGAGAGTGGGTTGAATAATATCTTCCGTGTCGGTTGGCTGAGTAGCTGTTACGTTCGGTGTTACTGTTGGAGGAGACGTATGTTCTTCTTGACTTCGGGCGACGGTCAGTTCGTAAGACTGACGTAACACGCTCAGATTCCATGAAGGATGGGCGACTCCCCCGAGAGCCTCGATTTCCATCACAAATCTAGATTTTTTCCAATTCCTGCAATTATTCGTGTCCAAGTTTGATATTTTTCGCGTCACCCGCGCGGAAGTACTTGGCTGGCTCATGATTGAGTGGAAATTATAACGTCTGTAGCGAGAAACAGGGATTTAATGCAGAGGCTGATAAGACGTGTACTCGGTGGTTAAAAGTTCGGGTAGTTGTCCAATTCCGATGGAGATGACAATAATGGCGTACGCCGCGTTGTCCTTTCGAATCCAAAAGTTAGTTTAAGTTTCCACGGTTCTTTTACGGTTTCTCTACTCAAACACAAAATCCGTCTTGAAATAAACAGTTGTATATCCAAAATAAAATTCGATGGTTTTAGAATAGAACCAAAGGAATTTAAAAGAGATTGTTGATAATATCGGCTAAGAAGTAACTAGGTACGGCTATCGTTCACACCAATATGGTTCCTAATGCAGGTCAACTAAAATCTGTCACGTAATAATAGTTCCTGATGCGGGTCAACTGACCAGTCACGTGATATAGATACTTAGCAACGGCCTATCATGCCTCTACAAACTATATACACAAAAAACACTTACAAAATGTAAAATTACACACTCGGGATACGTCATATACAAACAAATCCAGCACTACAATGTTCACACGCTTGGGGGCATGCCTCTACAAACTATATACACAAAACACTTCAAATTTAAATTACACACTTGGGATACATCACATACAATCCAGCACTACAATGTTCACACGCTTGGGGGCATGCCTCTACAAACTATATACACAAAAAACACTTACAAATTTAAAATTACACACTCGGGATACATCACATTCAAATCCAGCACTACAATGTTCACACGCTTGGGGGCATGCCTCTACAAACTATATACACAAAACACTTACAAATTTAAAATTACACACTCGGGATACATCACATACAAACAAATCCAGCACTACAATGTTCACACGCTTGGGGGCATGCCTCTACAAACTATATACACTTGGGGGCATGCCGCTACAAACTATATACACAAATAGAGTACAATAATGTACTCTATTGAAATTACTGTTAAAAAAAATGTCAATTATCTATGCAAGTTTCTAGCTTAGTGATAATTCTAACCCCTTCATTTAAAAATTCGGTCTTGCAATTCGGTTCTTCTACACACGGCAATGGCAACTGAAATGAATCACATGGTTATCAATAAGATGCACATACTTTCAAAATTATAATTATATCCAGATCCTCATAGAGATCGAAAAATACAAATGTTACATATGCCAGAACGAAGATGCCTCATGGAAATTGTTCGCCAGTATGATAAATATAGTTAATTAATACCTCAAGAGTATCATGTTTGGTGGATTCTGAAAATTAAAGAAATAACTGTGTTAAAATCAATGATTTACTATCTTGCAATTGGAAGTAGAAAATAATAATACAATGTCTACAATAAAAAATGACCCAAGTAATCCATTAAAACACTGGGATTAGGCATTTAAAATTACTTCTGTTGGAACGGATTTTATAGAAATTTATTGAAACAAACCATTTCATTTTGTTCTCTTTCAACATTCTCTAGCTCGCTCACCAGGGAGTCGATATCAGTGTCCCTGATGTCCCCAAGTTCTTCAATGGTTAATAAATCTGGGGTCGGTAGTGGATGTACCTTTTGATAAGAAATTAAAATATACATAACATTAATTGCTTAATCCTCTTGTTTAGTGATTTGTAACTTCCATATTTATATATTTATAACACTAAATCATGGAATATAAGTAAAAAATGAAATGGGGTTTAACGGCCTACTGTTCTGCTCCGACTGAGATAATGACGATAAGAATACGCCATACAGTTTGCTATAAGAAAATTTTTGCATGGGCAGCGACGCGATGAGCCATCGTATTCCAACTGCCATAGGATCTTTTACATACACACCAATGTATACACGCGACCTAAGTCTTCGTCCCATGTCTTCGTCCCATCCGCACGACTAGGCAACTGTTCCTGTCAGACCCTGTGTTCTGCATCAGTAACCACTGTGAGAAACCTGAAACTTTCTCTGTCAATACACATATCGAACACACGACCGCCACTTAGCCACCGTGTATGCATATATGTATAAAAAAATATAAGTTTTCTTACGATATTGCTCAAGAATTAACCTCCCGACTAGGGATATGACATACCTCAGCTTGAATATCTTGACTGTTGGTAGTTTGATCTTTGTCACACTCAACCTGTTACAAAAGATGGGACATTTAATTGGGCAAAGTTGAAAGATGGGACATTTAATTGGGCAAAGTTAAAATATTCGGTACGTGGTGCATTATTTGACCAAAACAATCTCTACTGGGACATTATTTGTCAGGAAGGACCAAACAATCGGTGCAATATTTCATGTGTCAATAACGTGACCTTATAGATATTACAAATACAAAAGCTGGGAGGGGTAGGTACCCCACGGAACCCGTGCATATTTCTATCATCTAAAATGTTTCCCCGCGGTTACAGTAATTAAGATTCTAAAGATTTTACCGCTTCATTCTTTCTTCTCTTTTCAGTTAAAACTGTCAAATTTTCTATCGGCCAAAATAGCGAACTTCCTACCTAAAATAAAATGAAATGAAATGGGGTTTAACGTCCTACTGTTCTGCTCCGACGGAGCTAATGACGGTCGGCATACACCATACAATTTTTCACAGACAGAGACGCAATGACTTTCTCTAATATCGAGTCCAACTGTGATACATGGGACCTAAGTCTTCGTCCCATCCGAACGACTAGGCAGCTGTTCCTGTCAGACCCTGTGTCCTGCACCAGTGAAAAGGCGAAACCACTGAAATAAACCCGATGAACTTTCTCGGCCAAAACAGAGATCGAACACCCGACCTCCACTTAGCCACTTCCACTTACGATATTGCTCAAGATTAACCTCCTGATTCGATATATTCAAGTTATACATACCCAAACTTGAGACCATGTCAGTTGTTCCATATCATCAGTCTCGGTAACATACCCCTCAACCGTGGACTTGTTTTCTGACCATTAGCAGAGTGTAGTGGTCTTTCCTTACAAAAAAAGTATTTATCGATATAATCAATAATCAAATACGGCGAACAAAGCTGTCGAAATCTTGTTCATTATTGTATAATCGAGCAGCATTTATAGACATCTAAAAACAATATGAGAATATTTGATGCACCCAATGTAAGATTAATCCAGTACTAACCATTTCTTAATGTCTTGCTTCCTATTTGAATATTTCCGGTCGCAACCGCCTTTCCGTTGAACCACATATATACAGTAGCCCTGCATATGAAACAAGTAAAAATGCATTTAGGAAAATTTATCTAAGACGCCCACCTTCTAACACGTCTTGTCCGCATGTTTATGTTGTAGTTATGCGTATAGTGCGGTCGTCCTGCACTTACTATCAGTAAATAAAGCTATATCCCCGTCAAGGGGGATCACGTGGCTAAGTGGGAGAGGCGCGTGGTTTCATCTTGTCAGTGAAGCAGGACGGATGGCCTGACAAGGACAGCTATCTAGGTCAGATGGAAAGAAAAAACGGAGGTCCAGTGTACACATTGGCATGTATGTAAAAGATCCTTGGCAGTTGGAATTCGATATAAGAGTAGGTCGTACCCCCGCTGCAGGGGCAACATTTCCTTCATAGCACAGGTTAGGAGCAGAACAGTAGACGCAAAACCTCATTTCCTCATAGCACACTGTATGACATACCCCCGTCGAACAATGCCGGCCGATAAGAGTAATACAGCACGGATTCAGGATTAAACCGACTGAGGGAGGATGTGGGCGCATGTATTTCATTTATAAAAGAATTGGTATTTCCTTACCTGTCTTTCACTTCTTCCAATTGTTCAGCGGCTGCTTCTTTTTTTTGCCCAGTTTTCCATTATGCTTCCTTTAAATATTACAAATGAAATATACATGATAGTATATTTGCTGGAATTCAATGTTATATTTAATCACTAAGCTACGACATGTTATGGTGGTTTAGTTTTGATACATACATGGTTAAAGTTGAATAAAGAATTATTGGAATAGAAAATTCGTAGTTATTCAAGTGAGCGCATTGACAAGGGCCTTTCCATGGGAACAGAGGGCGGTAGAATTGAAACTACACCACATCATGATTGACATTAAACTATTACAATACGATTGCTAGTAATACACTTACATAAAATAGTATTTCAGAATCGTAGACTGAACTTGGCTATATTTCAGTCGCTGGCTGTCCGATTTCACGCTGAAGTCACATGACCTGACACCCCTAGTAACAGTACCCGACAGTGTTGCAATAGTCACCTTATTACTTGACACAACAATTTTTATATGTCAAATAAAAATATTTCTTTTCTTCTAAAAATAATTTACACAATGTCCAAGTAGAATAATTAACAATTTGGAAGAGGAAACCGTTGTCAAATACTTGCAGTCCGAAATCTTTTATTTTTACAAGATTTTTTATAACTATGCAATCTTCAGGTTTCAGAACAAAAATAAACATTTTCTGTTTACAAATAATTTAGGCCTAGTTGGATCTTATTCTTAGCTGTATTACATGTAGATCGCCATGTTAAACATGTTTGTTACCCGCGGTATTCACTATTCAGGATATCGCTCGATTGATTCGACATAGATCTAATGCACTATGGGGTTTACCAAAACACAACACCATCCGGTGGGCTTCAGGGCTGGCCACGAATAAATTGATGGCGAGCAGATGACTGCTCACGCAAATATAGGTTTGGGCGAGCACAAAATATTGCTCACGCAAAATGTTGTTTGCGTGAGCACATATTTTGTAACATTGTTTCAATTTAAAATCAATTTCTTGCCAGGATACTTAACTTTTGTTTAGTTAAATAAATAATGACAAAGCTGTTTATAGTTTGTAATATATTTTGTTTCAATTCTTTATTTAGATAGTGATAGTACTAATAGTTGGCACTAGTATAACAAAACAACAAAATAAATGATTGAGCAACAATTCAACAATAATATATGACAGATATTCTATCAATCATTAATTGATTTCTTAAGTTAGATACTAAGAGTTGGCACTATAACAAAACATAATCAAAAACAAATATTATAAAGCAAAAAAAGAATGACTAGAATCATATATTGAGCAGGACAAAATAGTAATACATGTATATAATACAGGACGGATATTCTAATTCTATTAATAACATAATGTACAGGACGGAAATTATATCTCAGTGTAAACTAAATAAATTTTCTTAAAATGTTGCGAGATTTTAATTTGATTCTAAATCAGAATGAGAAACGTCGGAAGAACTACAACTTGAACTTGAAGGGTCAGAGTCGACATCTAAATTTATTATGTCTTTATCAAGACACTGGCGTTTGGGACTACTACTTTCTACTACAGAAGACCTATTGTCCAAAACACACACTCGTCTTTTCCTTGACAAATACTTACTTACAACTTTTTTTAGTATTTCCTTTCTTTCACTTTCAGTAAATGAAATGTGATTATTCCTTACTATAATGTATGCTCTTAAATTAGTATGATTGATCGACAATCTCCTATCTGTAAGAGTGTGCGTTAAAAAACTAAAACCTCTCTCTACAGTACAATTAAAATAATTTCTGCTAATAAACACAAATTTGGGAATGACTCTTTTTTATACAGAAAAACATATTGCCATAGATCTATACACTTTTTACCCAAATATTTAGCTTTAACCTCAACTTTAAAACATTTCCATTCAGATAAACATTTTTGTACATTATACCCTTGAATTGTCAGTGTTTTGTCAAAGTGTTTACTTAACAATTCCATTTCATTTATCCCATAACTTTTGAATTCATCCTTTTCGGACATATTCCAACGTGCTGGATCTATAAACCCCATAGCAACGAAAATATCACTATCAAAAGATTCAAACCTCTTAATATATGCTTCATTCAGTTTTGTAATTACAGTATGCTTAATTTTATTATAAACATTTAATGCCTTATCTACATTTAATATGTTTTGTATTTCTAATTGTTTATATGTCTTGTTTGTTTCATTTTTCCTATTATCCCCAGAAATGCAAAATTCCTTAACTATTTTATAATTATCTAAACTACTACTGTCTGTGTTTTCAAAAATACAAACTAATTGACAATACTTTGAGTTTAACTCTAACAAACTTAGGTTGTCATCTAAAAGTTCATTTAATGATTCTTTAGTAATGTTAATGTTAGACATCACATCAAAAGCTAAAATATGTTCCTTCTCGAAACATTTACACAGAAAAGATAAACTTTCTAATATGTCTAAGTATATGCAAACTGCAGTAAAGAAATCATATTTGTGGAGTTTTTTAAAAAATCCTGTTAACTTGGCTCTGGTCTCTGCAGTGTGACCTTTTAAGTTCACAGTTGCATTTTCGTAACAGGTTATCAAAGGGAACCACATTTTGATTAGCTTTTTGAAACCCTCCCTGCGATGGTGTTGAAACCTGGTTCCATGAATTTTGCTCAATTCATAATAGGGAATGTCACTTGCTATACATGCTGCTTTGAGCTCTCCTTTTAATTTACCAGAGTTTTTCAAAAGTTTATAGTTAGCTAAATAAAACTCGTCCACGGCCTTGAGTTCTGCACTTTTCAAAAGGGCATCTTTAGCAGCTAGTTCAGCACGATGGGCAACACAGTGTATTGTCAATAGCCATGGCCTGTCATTGGTGAATCGTGTAAAAACACATTTGTATTTTCCTGTATTCACTGATGCCCCGTCAGCTGTAATGCTGATACACTTATCCTGATATGTCGAGCCATCTAATTTTATTTTTTGAAGAAATGTGTCATCGATGGCAGTTTTAATAGATTCAGCGTCTCCTCCACCATGCGCTGCCAATTCCTCAAGACCAACACAGTATTAGCAAGGAAGGCCTTCACTCCCTAGTACTCTTATATATATATAAGTTCCAAATCACCTCCTGTTTTTTTTGGCTGGCTACCATCATTTAAAATGCTGAATGCGCATGCACTAAGCCTGATAATTTCAGAAACTTTGTCTTGAATACTTTCAGCTATAAATTGTGTCATAACAGCACATAGTTTATTGTTTTGCTTATCCTTCAATAGTTGAACACCATTTTCATTTTGTATGTTGACAATGTATGTAAAGTCAACAAAAGGTTTTCCATGCACAACTATGTTATATGCTGTATTAAAAAGTTTTGAATAGGCTTCCACAGAAGAAGATTTTATTGTTGCATCTATTCTGGGTTGGTCACTTGTTGTTGGCTTGGCACTATCACTTGTTGAATTATTTTGCATTTTATCATAATCAGATGCCAGTTTGTGGGCTTTACCCGAAAGATGCCTTTTTAAATTGAATTTTTTAATGTAACTGGTTCCTATTACATAGTTCATGATATCATTCGACACCTGTCCTTTTGTTGCCATTGTTTTGAGAAAATTGCTATTCCTGGCACAGATTTTGCAGTAAACATGTGTGACCATCGCTTTCTGTTTTTGACAGTCATACTCTTCTTTAAAACCAATTTCCGTATGGATTTCTTCACCCCACGACAAAAATGTGGACAGGGCAATCGGGTTTTCTTTGGCCATTATTACGCTTAAATTTGATTGGCTATTGAATTACTCGTCACAAGTCAATGTAGACCTAACATCATGACTGTTTTTCCTACGAACACCCTTAATCCAGGAGCTTGAGAATTGATTTTGCTGTCATCTAAATTCCACATCGTACACTAACACAGACTCCCATATGAACACTTTTGCAAATGCAGCAACTTTCGCTAGATAGCGTGAATATCAATAATGGTTTCCTGGGTACAGTTATCTGTAGTTATCATTTCTGTCAATATTTTTGCTGAACCCTCGAGAAACTGGGCAGGGAGTATTCTATCATGTGGAATTCTATTGTCTTTGAATTTGATTTCCACATTTCCAAGATCCACATTCGTATTGTCACTCTGTGGGGCCATGGGAACAAAGTCTCTCACAAGTCTTAAGCGGTGTTTTTAGCGCCATAATCGATGCGGGGGGCACTACATTTGACAATAAATTTAACATACTTGCTATTTGTTGTCCACCAGGCGAAGTTGTTGCCGTAGTTGTCCCCGCCACATTTCCGGTATTTTCACTGTCAGCGGCCTGCTGTAGGATACTGCACAGGTCATTTATTGATAAATTCGTAGTCTGACTTGAAGCTCTTTCCACGTCTGTATTTGTGTCCGCCAAACTTTCGCCTCTCTCTGTATTTGAATTACCGGTACACGTTGTTGGCTGCATATCACCGGATCCATTTCTAAATGCATATCCCGGTACCTGTTGTAAAGCATCTTTCAATAGCAAAATCTAGCAAAATCTGGCCGATCGGGAGATCGGTGAATGTCGAGTCTTGCAGTCTCGAACCCCTGAGCTATAATGGCCGCAATCGTTTCCGTGGTGAAATCATTTTCTTTCGCCCACTTCGTGACATCGAACTCCCTCAATTCTTTCGCGAGCCCGGCTCTCGTTCGGGAAAACTCCGATGTCATCTTGTGGAATTCTCAAAGTTAAACTATGATAGCAAAGTTAAAACTATGATAGGCATCTTAAAAAGCGCACTCCGCCAAGCAAGCAACAAGCATCGAGTGAACTGGCGCCAAAATTGTCATCTTTGTGTACAATCAATCGTGTGCAGTGATGTACACAGAAAGCCATGACGTCATCATCGAGCGCCACCTACTGGCTGTGTTTTACGTAGACAAACATTTGTCCACCCCATAAATTATCTTATTCATATCTACAAAATAATTCCGTTTGTGAAAGGGGGAAACATGTCAACGTAATTTTCATACTAACGGTGAAATATCCTAATCTCTTCTTTCTATAATTCTGTATATTCTTTTCAGTGATTGCGCGAATTGAGTGGAAATAATGATATGCTCATTCGTGGATTTTTACTGATTTCCTGTATGAATTATTTCCCGACACGAAAATTGGAAATGTCTGTAATAAATAATTCATTGGAAATCAAAAATTTCGGAAATTAGATCGCACGTATCAATAAGTTTGAATTTTGATGATTAATTCCAAAATCAAGAAGAATGAGAACTGATCATGTGAGGAAGTACGTCATCACGACCAACAAGCAAAATGAAAGTAGCAATAATATCTATCGACGATACACACTAATTGGGCAATAAGCTGACACATTGTCTTACGCAACACTTCCAACTGGAATACGAAGTAGTCCTTAGAAAATACTCACCATTTTCAAGACTTTCCTGAGAATTTCCTACTTCAAAAATAATCTTAAATAATTTCCGCCTGTTTTTTCACACTTCACAATGCTACCATGTTGTTTCCGTTCAGTGTCAATGGGCATGCCCACACAACCAGTTGTAATTGTGCATGCGCACATTTGGAGCAGCGGGTTATACGAGATTTATGGCTGAGTCCAACAGGATAGACACTGAGAAGTTGGACACCAGGAGCATGGGCTAATCACTGTGGGGTTAAATCTACTTTTAACTCGGATAACCTCTCTCTGATGAATTGTACTCACACAGCATAAAACCCCTCAAACCCCACAAAACATGTAGTGCATACAGAAAAACCCCTGAATGAGGAATGAGTAAGAACGGACGGACAGGGGTGACGACATAATACGTCCACATGAAAATGTGGGCGTATAAAAAGACGTAACAAAAAAATGCGACCGATCTTTTTGTATGGCCTTCCATTGGTATTTCACATGCATCATATAGTTGTCCATGCTTGCTTTTTTTCATGTTAGCTACAAGATAAATCGTTTTCGCAGTATAGTGCATCTTTAGGGCCTCATTGGTGGTGCTTTTTATACGCCCACATTTTCATGTGGACGTATTATGTCGTCGCCCCTGTCCGTCTGTCCGTCCGTCCGTCCGTCGGTCCACAATTGTTTGTGGACCCTCTACAGGTCACAATTCTTGTCTGATTTTGACGAAACTTGAAATATAGCTTTATCCCCAAAAGATCTCGGCTGCTTTCGATATTGGCATGTATCGGATCGAAACTTCATGGATTATGGCCCCTGATTGTACGAAAAATCATGTTTTTAGCTTGTGGACCCTATAGAGGTCACAATTTTGAGCCAATTTTAATGAAACTTAACGTGCATATTTATAACCCAAAGATCTTGGTTCCTTTCGATATTTGCGCCTATTGGAACATAATTTTCTGAATTATGGCCCCTGATTGTCCGAAAAATCACCTATTTTAGCTTGTGGTCCCTCTGGAGGTCACAATTATTATCTGATTTAAAAAACCGTTCGATTATATCACCATTACACCCTAAGGAAGGTTGAGTTCGAATTCGGAAAAATCGGACCAAAATTGCCATACAAAATGGCCGCCGATCGTACGCGAATACTGTTTAAAATGGTATATCAAGGTTGTGGACCCTGTAGAGGTCACAATTTTAATTTGATTTTGATGAAACTTGAAATGCATGGATATAACCCAAAGATCTTGGTTCCTTTCGATATTTGCGCATATCGGATTGTAACTTCCTGAATTATGGCCCCTGATTATACGCAAAATCGCCTTTGTTTAGCTTATGGTTCCTCTAGAGGTCACAATTATTATCCGATTTAAAAAATCGTTTGATTATATCATCGTTACACCCTGAAGAAGGTTGAGTTTGAATTTCGGAAAAATCGGACCAAAATTGCCATACAAAATGGCCGCCGATCGTACGCGAATACTGTTTAAAATGGTATATCAATGTTGTGGACCCTGTAGAGGTCACAATTTTAATTTGATTTTGATGAAACTTGAAATGCATGGATATAACCCAAAGATCTTGGGTCCTTTTGATATTTGCGCACATCGGATCGTAACTTCCTGAATTAATGACCCTGATTTTACGCAAAATCGCCTTTGATTAGCTTGTGGTCTCTCTGGAGGTCACAATTATTATCCGGTCACAATTATTATCCGATTTAAAAAATCGTTTGATTATTTCACCGTTACAAGCTAAGGAATGTTGAGTTCAAATTTCGGGAAAATAGGACCAAAACTACAATACAAAATGGCTGCTGTTTGTACGCGAATATTGATAAAAAATGGTATTTCAAGGTTGTGGACCCTGTAGAGGTCACAATTTTAATTTCGATTTTGATGAAACTTAAATTGTGTGTTTATAACCTAAATATCTTGATACTTTTCGATATTTGTGCATATCAAATTGTAACTTAATGAATTATGGCCTTTGATTGTAGGAAAAATCACTTTCGGTTTTGCTTGTTCTCTATCCATCTCTCGAAAATGTGGGCGTATCCTGCCTGGCAGCCGCTGGTTTATTCGGATATAGTTGACAGAGACGTGCCGCCTCTTGAAACCAACAATACTTTCATCAATTCTCCACCTATAAAATGATTCTAATTTACAACAGTGTCTGGCTTCATCACATTTTCCTCTCTGCCACCTTTCCCAATTCTAGTTATTTGTAGCATTTCTGGTGATGAAATTTGTAGACAAAACATTCACAGTACACTTGTCTTGCCACTGTGCAAATTTTGTACCACCTTGCCTCAATTTCGGCTTTAGCAGTGATGTTGAAATTTTTTTCAAAATATATCCATCTATACGATCCATGCATTGGTTTCGTCAACCTTATTACCACTTTGTGTATAGACACAAACGAAGCATAACCTCACCGTCACACCAACTTTGATCAGCTACATAGGTATGTATTGAATGTAGCCTGGTCGTCCTTTGAATTTTACCATAGCTTCATCTACATATACACTTATTTACCTGGTACAAAATTATCCAAAAATGTTTTTTTCAAAGTGGTTTAGCAATGGGTTTGTCATAATTTCCATCACCTTGCTTATTCCTGGGAACAGGTTGAGAAATACATATTGCTTGTACTTGTAGATGTGCAGTGTTTGTCTGCTTTACATGTAGCTTTTGATTGACCAATTCAAGCACCCTATTCTTCTTTGTGGATGATATTAAGACCTATTTTGATCATTAAGATCAACCCCTCCCATCAATGTATTATAACTTATCACATTTTCCAGTTTCATAATATTTTCCTCGTTTCACTTTTCCCAATCCGATTCTCATGATTTGTTGCATTTCTGGCGATGAAGTTGTTGACAAAACCTTCACTTTGTCTTGCCAGGTACTTGCAACCATGTCACCACACTGCAAAGTTTACCTCTCCTCGCATCAGTATCACAACCACTATATTCTGTAAAGCAAAAACCAGATATTTCCACCATTTCTTTCCCGCATGTCCAAGATTGTAATATGCTCGGTATTGGTCCAGGTGATCTACACATCCTATTTTCTTGTTATAATCCATCACCATGGTTGGTATGCGAATAATTTTGTCTTGGCGATGGCGTGCTCGGGGCTTCTCTGTGTCAGAACTAGGGCTGGAACGATTCATCTGTGAATCGGTGTACCGAGATTTTTTTGACTCACGATAAACGATATTTTTTTAGTGAGAACCGGTATATCTAGATTTATTTTTTTCTTACGATTACCGATATAATTTAGTATAAATCACGATACATTAGTTTAAAAATAAAGTGAATTGCATAACAATGTGGTTTCTTTCAATTAAAACTTGTTTTAAATCGCTGATGGCAGCTAGTTTTCGTGGTTTAGAAACACATCAGACAATAAAAATATTGAATAAAGTCAAAGAGTTTACACTATCATCCAGACGTTTCAGTGTATACAACCGAACAGACTGATACATGTCCTAATAATCGCGTACTCCCGTTTGTTTGCCTTTGAATATGAAAAATGAATTAAAATCCACTATTTATCGATGAATATGACACCGTGGTGTAGGTGATAAGTAAAGTAAGCTAGAATGTGAATAAATAGTAACAAGCGTAAAACCGGAAGTGACAAAGCGTATCATATCTGTCATCCAAACCAAGGAATGGTAGCTGCAACATTCGGCAAAGACCACACATATTCTATGAGGCTCTTGTCATTTGTTATAAAATTCACAGAAAGATATAATGTCTATAAATTCCTACTAAATTATTTTATTTACGTGAGAAATGAGAGAGCCTCGATCATAATTACGACTGATGGACACCGCTTCACCGTATTTTATTAACAACAGCATTATGTAAACAGTCTCACAAGTTACTCACAACGACACAAAGATACAAATAAATGTAAACAGTTTGATTAAGATAGACAAAATAATAAAACTTTATTTATATTATCATGATGCTAAAGCCGATGGGTTCAAAGTTGAAGACTAATGCCATTGTTTAATTGTTACTATTTTCCATCACAGCTAGAAAAATGACCACGTGTGTTATAAATTCTTTGGACAGACATGTTAAATATTCCAACTTTTGTTGTATTTAAAATCCAAGGGTATGCTTTCAATCATTTATGTCAGAAAAAATCATCAATCAGTTTGTAACAGGTCATTTTGTAACCTGTCAAAGTAAGGAAAGATAAAGAAATGAAATGCCAAGAATGAATAAAGTTAATTTACAAATTTTAGTTTTTTTTATTAAGTTTAATTAGAACCCAATCCAATTTTACAGAAAAAAGACGCGTATCGTGATGCATTCGCATCGTGAGGTGTTTAAAAAACAGTGTATCGTATCGTGGCTTAGCGTATCGTTTCAGCCCTAGTCAGAACCATCATTGTTTGGAAAGACAAGATAAACATCTGGTTTGTCTTTTCATTTCAGAAGATAATCTCACTGTCAGTGGCCACCTTCCCCCTTTCACCAGTGTCGACGTGTTTCATCGATCGATTTTGGCAGGCCTTTGCCATTCTTCCTAACAGTTCCACAATAATATGTGTCGGAATCTTTCAGAAAGCGAACCAGGTCAAGCGAGGTAAAAAAGTGGTCACAGTACAGATGGTGGTTAGTAGGGTTGTGACGATACAGAGTCGGTTTGTATCGCAATACAGAGTCGGTTTGTATCGCGATACAGAAGGTAAAAATTGTATCACGATACAATATCTTTACCAAATTAAGAAATAAATAAAACAACAAAATAATAGTTTTCAACCTTTTAATTTAAGATAACATTATTAATATTTAAATTTGGTACGATTAACTAGCAACACATTAAATTATCAAATAAACATTAGGCCTAATTCAAATTAAGTCCTAAAAAGAGCATTTTGTTTACATTGCCTGGTAAGAGTCTATTTCTAAAAGAGGTTACAATTAGCCCACAACCACTAAATAATCGTTCACTTGGAACAATAGTAGCTGGGATGCACAAGTATTTTTTTGCCCCGTTACTTCTATGTCACGTGACCGATTAAATTTATTAAAATTATCAGGTCACTAAATTAGTGAATGTTTATAAATTATAAGTGCAATATTTTTATTTAACTATTAACTTTTTTGTTTTAAAATGTAGTAATTTATTATGACAGCTAAAAAGATAAAATAAAACTTTGACTTCGAGGCATTCGGCAAACCTTGGTGGTTTCCGGTACCCTACATCTGTCGAGATCAGGGTTTGAGGTATAACTCCAAGCTATAAATAGGTCAGTCACAAAGCACTTAACTATTTGATTGGTCGATAAGACGGGGGTTTCCAATATTATTTGGCTTTCAAACCAAACTGTGTTTACTGACTTTACTAATTTAAAATAAGCATACTATCATTGCACTCCCTAATAATTGATGAAATTGTACGAGAATATCTTGTCCGTAATGTCGTTAGAATGTGTTGTTCAATTTACGACTGGCTAATTTATCTAGACCGCGTGGCTGACATCACTCAGCTGATATTTATTTTTGATTATGCAGGTAAATTTCTCTGGATATACGGGGATTTTCATAAAATTCTTGTATGTTTTTTACTACATCGAGACAAGTGGCATCCTGTCGTCTTTTCCTACTCCTTGATTTTATTTGGTCCTCTGACTTCTTGTTTAGGGCTGAAAGGTAAGCTGGTCTGACATCAAACTCATGGGCCAAAAATGTTTGTTTTCGGTACTTCTTCTTCACAAAAAAACTTTTTATAAGTAGACGTAGATCTCTTACAGAATCATTGTCCCTCTTTTTCTTGTGGTCATGCAATGTCAATTTCAAATCATTAACAACTTTATGAAAGTCCAGCATTCGTTTTGTAATAACACCTCGGGCCCTGAGTGCAGCTTGCTTTCGTGGTGTCCATCTTTTTCCTTTAATGAAGTTGTCCACGATGTCTGCAAATTTGTCCGGATCACCAGTTAACTTTGACCAAATGCGTGAGAAGGCAATCTGACTTGTAACCAGTTTCTTTAGACAAGGATGCAGTGTTCTTTACTTTCATTCTCGTTCTCTTATTTTTCTCATATCCTCGTTGCTCACGTTTTTTAATTACGTAACTGATGGGACAATAAATTGGTAACTGATGGGACAACAAAAAGGTAAAAAAAATAGGGTGATATTAAAATATGTAAAACTATGTGGCAATTATTAATTCAAAACAATAATTAATAATTGGAGGATAAATCATTCCTCAAGTAAAAAAATTTCGTGTTATTTGTCAGCACAATGGCTGTTTTGTGCAGAAATTTAATTTTCCAGACATCCTCCTCCTGTTGTGATAACGCTCTCCCGATATAAAAACGATCCACATAATCAACATCATAATATTCTTAAACATTAATGCCTTCAGGTTGATCTTCAGAGATGTTCCATGCTGCTGAAGTTGAAGCTTCTTCTTCTGATGGTGAAACTGAGGTAGAGGAAGAGGTAGAGAAGCTTTGGTAAGGAGGAGCCTTAAAAATTTCAAATGTTTTGAATTCAATCTGAAGGCCTGAGAATGGACTGACTGCTGCGGAAATTGAAGTTGAAGATTCACGCCTGAAGTAATGGAACGTTCTTGTGTTTTGTATTGTTTTGGTTGATTCTTTGACCAGAAATTTTCAAGTTGAACTTGACATTCGGCCACTGCTTCCTTTGGTACAAATATAACATTGACTTTTGGGCAAGCCTGTTTTGCCACTTTTGTGAACTCCTCTGCTGTGTTGATTACATTATTTTCTCTTAGAACATGTCTCCAGACAGCTGGTTTCACTGTGCCACCAATGCTGTCAATAGGACCCTTGCCATGAGATGTGGCAAAGAAGCTCCAATCCATGGTAACCAGCGCAGGGTGTAATAGTTTTTAAATGTTCACCAATGACAAAGTTGAACAGTTTTTAAATTGTCCTCCACACCCATCTGAAAAGACATGAAGGTTTTTAACAAGTTTTTCAGAATTCTCAAGTTCTTGAAGGATTGTTCTGTTTAATGTTGCAACAGCAAATTTGTTGTGATCAAGACAGTCACTGATTAGAGCAAATGATGCAAAGTCTGAGCTGCTGAAATATACAATAGCAGTGAAAATAGTAATGCCTGATTGAAGAATTGCTCAGAAAATCCTCTTGAAGAATTGCTGTGTTGGGAGTGTCTAAAGAGGTCTTGAACTGTTTTATATTACGCAGCTGAACTTTGGCAATGAAGGAGTGTGTCTGCATCGTCTGAAGTTGTCTTGTTATTTCTTCCTCTAAAATATGTGTCAATGTCTGCACCTCTTCTTTGTTACACTGTCTCCACTGATAATACGAAAAGCTGTTTTGATTTGGCAAAAGAGACATGACATTTTGAACACATGCACTGACATCCTTACAACTTATACAGTCTCCAAGAGAACACAATGTGCTTTTCTCTTTGCATACAGATAAAAACGAAAAGTCATTTGATTTGGGAATTTCATTGTTATACTTTTTTAGACCAGTAAGATCAGGTAAGAAGAAGTTCAAAGTTCTCATGATATATACAGCAGCACACATTTTGATCCTTTTCAGTGATTGGCACAACATGTGAAGGTCTTAAACTTGCAAATTTACTTTTTTCAATTTTGATGTCTGGTCTTTCTTCTTTAAACATTTGAAAAGTAGATGTCAAAGCTCCATTGCTCACGTTGGAAGAAAGTTGTTTTTTGCCAATTTGTAACCCCTTTTAAACCTAACGTCGTACACTGGCTATTTAATCTTTTGTAATAATTTTTAAATATTTTGGAAGCAGATATCCTGTGCTTTTGTTTGATATAATTTTTATGTATGTGTTCATTTTATCAATTTCATAAACGTAAGTTAAAAAACGTCAATTTCCCGTGTTTTGATGTTACACTGAAATATTTTGTCATGTTTTTAAATGAGGGTACCCCACTTTAAGTGCTTGACGTGGGAACTTATTTTTAATATTTTTTCATTCTAATATCATTAGAAAGACAAATGAACGACATTTCGATCGGTGTTAGATGCGATGTTAGCATTTCGAAATATCAGGCATTTTTTTTAAAGTTGAAAATTCAATTCACAAAATCTTTTTTGGAGGTGATTTGTCAATAGGGCTTTTACGACCGATCGAAATTTTGTTTCAATGCTATTAAAATCATTAAAATCGAAGCATATTAAGCTCCCACAACTAGCACTTGAAAATGGTATACAACGTGATTTTTTCAGAATAAAAAAGTTTGGCAATTGTGCGAGTTCTATGACGCCATGACGTCGTCTGACATAGCGAACAATGTCAAAGAAAAAGCCTGATTAAGTTGAGAAAAATCTCTAGACCGAGTTGTTTACGTTGTGAACACGGGCATGTGATGTATGTTTTAAATAAATAAAGGACTTGCCTGCAATAAAAAAAGTTATTCCGGGTTTATCATGACTATTGCTATATTAATTAGAGCAATCAAAGTAAGACACTTCATTCTTGTCTTGACTAGTGCCACGTGACTGCCCCATATAAGGTTTGTATATCATTATACGACAGGCCAAAGTGCAATTGCTAAATTCCTGCGAAAAAATAAACCAATGATAATTATGTTTACAAGGATCGTCCAATAAAAGGGAACGTACCGAAAATTAAGTAATCAAAACATTTGGTCGAAGTTCAACAATAAAAATTGCTCTAGTCAGAACTCCCTGTTTTAAGTTTAAAAGATGTCTTGTCGTTTAACATAAAAAAATTTGACTATTAAAAAATTGCGTAACATGGACACGTACCAGAAGACTTGCTTGATTTATCTGTTCTCTTGCATTTATAGGAGGGATGTTGTGGGGTTTTGCATGTTAAACATACATGCGCAAACAAACAGTTGATTCTTGAACAGCCTTGCGGGCCATTCAATTGTTACATATGGCTGCCCCATTGTGATAAATAACTCTCCTTCCTATTATATCCTTGTCCTTCTTCTTATATCCTTGTCCTTCTTCTTCCAGTCTGACTTTGTGTAACTACTAGCACCACAGGAGCCACTTGTATGAGCGGCACTAAGACATATAGCACATCCTGTAGTTTTCAGACTTGTCGTTGTAGAGATTATAAGGGGAATGTCGAGAATACCCCAGTTCACTTTTACTCCTTTGGCTAGTAGATTGGCTACCTTCATAGAAAAGGATACATGATAATCATAGAACAAGGTTCCTGGATAGTTACTAGCCATTGATGTGATGTGCTGCGAATACTCTTGAAGTTCTTTCGATCTACCTGAATACACTTGGCATATCACATCCCTATAGGTATTAAATGCTGTGAAGAACTCTATAATATTGAGTGGTCTATTGAGTTTAGCATTCTGTGGGCCTTTAATCTTGATTTCCTTCCCATCGATGTCCATCACATGATGAAAGCTGGAATCGGCTTGGTGTGGTGACAACAGCAGTACAAAATTAACATATTTACCTTCAATTATTTGTTGCTGAAGTTTTGGGTTGAAATTGATGACATGAGATGCATCATGAGCAGCAATTTCCGAACTAGAAGGTAAGGTCTGCCAAATCTGACTTTGTATAGATGGACCATGGACCGATTGTTGAGTTGCGTCTGTGGAAATAACTGGCCTACCGGTAGTAGTACCACTAGTACTAGGTCTATTATCATCCATAGCTGTGGAATTTGAGGGTTCATTGTTGGCTTGGATTTGGATAAGGGTCGAAATATGCTAATGAGTAATTTTTTGTAACATGGCTGTGAAAAAATGAAATTCCTTATTTCTAATTCAAACCATCAAAATCCACTGGTGTAAACATCAGTTAACCATAATACAAAAATGCAAAATCAACACACGAAGTGGAAACATATACAAAAAGTGTTTTTCACAAGGTGAACAGTTTGTTCGCGTGTTAGGTTTGACAAATTTCATAAAAATATTCAAAACAAAGTGCCTCGCTGATGTAAAAATACTGCTTTTTTTGTTCATTACTAGTTATAAACATCAATAATACACCTAAATAACAAATGAAATGCATAGATAAGTGCAAGAATATTGTATTAAATCATCGATCCGATGCTGCCCAATTCAGACTGTATTGATGTCAGTTGCGATTAACCACAGTGATTAAAGATAGCACATGCAAAAGAAGTAAAGGAGAACAATAGTACAAGTTTAGAGGCTAATAAATATATTTTACTCCATGCAAATTGGATGAATACTGAACTTTTTCGCAAGTGATTCAGGTTTGAGAGACATATCGTTTTGGTTGTTAGATTTGACGGACACCTGCCCGACCAACCACAAAGATATGTTCACTATCAGGTCTAGAACCCCAACCAGCCATAACAGTTTGGTTGACAATGATTGATTAAGATCTGTCAATGCTCTGCATTGAAGGTAAAGTTGACTTTGTATGGCATTACGTATGAAATCAGCAGTCTTTATTTAGTTCAGTTACCTAGAGATCCATGTTACTGCTGTAACATGTGATGTTTTGACAGAGCCCTGCGGTTTGAACTATAAATTAAAAACATGAACAACTTGTTCTGCAGATTTATTTAAATATTAACTATTACAATCTTGTTCAGCAGAATAATGACTAGAAAATGAAATGTCAATTCTCTCAGGTCGGTCACTTCACAGCAGAGATTCACACACTCAAGATCGAAAATGCTGATGAGATTCATAGTTAAGCTCTTGCTCGGTTTTGTGTAACTGGACTTTTACAATCTTAAAAGATTGTACATGTCTATCACTAGGGACCGGGAATCTTCAAGTTTCTACGAAAAAAGGTAATAAACTACCATTATCTTCTAGAATCTATTACACGTCAAGAAAGTGTTAAATACCGTCAAGATTCATCAAAAACCGTCCAGTTTGTGCAACCGTCTAGAATTAGAAACACGTTCTAGTTTTGACATCGATCGTCTACTTTTGAAAGGGGTTTAGTTTTTAGACAAGCCTCTATTTTCTCGGACGTTGTCGAGAAATGAACAGAGTGTTTAATTACTAAAGGCATTTAGATTTTACGACAAATTACCACTTTACCGGGAGTCGTCTAGAAACTTACGGGTGATTAGTAATGCAATGCCGTCTACTTTCGTGTCTTTTAATTAGTTTTGCCGGGTCATCTAGAAAACGTACGGCATTTAGTTTTGTGTGAAATATTTAATTTCTATCTCCCAATTTTAGAAACTATGTTCAGATTTAGAATCTTAGCATAGTGTCTAAAATTCTCGAATGAATTGCATATTTTGAATATCTTCTTTATTGCCGACGTTCGTTGGGAAACGTCCATTTGCAATGAATTGACAATTTTCCCGGCGAAATTAACGAAACATATGTTCAGATTTAGAATCTTAGCATAGTGTCTAAAATTCTAGAATGAATTGCATATTTTGAATATCTTCGTTATTGCCGACGTCCGTTGGGAAACGTCCATTGACAATTTTCCCGGCGACATTAACGAACATATGGACGTATATCTTGTTTCTTATAAGAATGTTTTCTGGGTTATTTACCCGCTCCCGCAATCAATAACAAATGTATTTATGAATTTACAAATTAATGTACGTGTGCAGTACTCATTTCGCCAACATTTATTTTTGTATCCCGTGGGATGTTGACGAAATGCAGAAGGATGGGAATTGTTAACGGGCAGTTTTCTCCCATTGACACGAACATGGACCGCAAATCGTATCTAGTTTAGTCACAATTAAAAACTAAAGCAAAACAAGCAGGGTCATTATAATTTTTATTATCCAAATACATATATACACAAAAAACACTTACAAAATGTAAAATTACACACTTGGGATACATCACATACAATCCAGCACTACAATGTTCACACGCTTGGGGGCATGCCTCTACAAACTATATACACAAAAAACACTTACAAATTTAAAATTACACACTCGGAATACATCACATTCAAATCCAGCACTACAATGTTCACACGCTTGGGGGCATGCCTCTACAAACTATATACACAAAACACTTACAAATTTAAAACTACACACTCAGGATACATCACATACAAACAAATCCAGCACTACAATGTTCACACGCTTGGGGACATGCCTCTACAAACTATATACACTTGGGGGCATGCCGCTACAAACTATATATATACACAAAAAACACTTTAATGTCCACACGCTTAGGGGCGGTACTGCCTCTGGTACTGCTCAAACTTTTTAATCATTGCATTCCAGTTCTTTACTACAAACTTACCACCATCCATTTCCTCTACATGCTTTACCTAATATATATATGTCCTTGGCAATTGATATATCTGTGGGTTCAACCCATACGCATTTCTTCCTACTATCTGGATTAGTTAAATACTTGATCTTATATCTTTTCCCGCCATCAAAAATTTTCATAACATTACCTACATACATGCCTTCAGTCCAATACACCGCAACCCAATCGTCTGTTTCTATGTATATCTAAAAAGACATAATAAATCAAATTAATTCGGTATTATGACTAGATCAATTAGTAAAAACATAAATCTGTGCTCATTATCGCAATGCGGAACCTGCAATAATGTACTCTATTAAAATTACTGTTAACAAAAATGTCAATTATCTAGGCAAGTTTCTAGCTTAGTGATAATTCTTACCCCTTCATGTAAAAATTCGGTCGTGCAATTCGGTTCTTCATCAACACACGGCAATGGCATCTGAAATGAATCACATGGTTATCAATAAGATGCACGTACTTTCGAAATTATACTTATATCCAGATCCTCATAGAGATCGAAAAATACAAATGTTAAATATGCCAGAACGAAGATGCGTCATGGAAATTGTTCGCCAGTATGATAAATATAGTAAAATAATACCTCCTCAAGAGAGTCATCGGCGAAATTGCACGCGTACAGGTTTGGTAGATTCTGAAAATTAAAGAAATAACTGTGTTAAAATCAATGATTTACTATCTTGCAATTAGAAGTAGAAAATAATAATACAATGTCTACAATAAAATGACCCAAGTAATCCATGAAAACACTCGTGGATTCTACATTGGATTAGGCATTTAAAATAACTTATGTTGGGACGGATTTTATAGAAATTTATTGAAACAAACCATTTCATTCTGTTCTCTTTCAGCATTCTCTAGCTCGCTCACCAGGGAGTCTATATCAGTGTCCCCAAGTTCTTCAATGGTTAACAAATCTGGGGTCGGTAGTGGATGTACCTTTTGGGTAGAAATTAAAATATACATAACATTAATTGAATAATCCTCTTGTTTCGTGATTTGTAACCTCCATATTTATATATTTATAACACTAAATCCTTGAAATCTAAGTAAAAAATGAAATGGGGTTTAACGGCCTACTGTTCTGCTCCGACTGACCTAATGCTGGTAAGAATACGCCATACAGTTTGCTATACAGGAAATTTTTGCACGGGCAGCGACGCGATGAGCCATCGTATTCCAACTGTCATAGGATCTTTTACATACACATTAATGTATACACGAGACCTAAGTCTTCGTCCCATCCGCACGACTAGGCAACTGTTCCTGTCCGACCCTGTGTTCTGCATCAGTAACCACTGTGAGAAACCTGAAACTTTCTCTGTCAATACAGATATCAAACACCCGACCGCCACCGTGTATGCATATATGTAAATACATATATGTTTTCTTACGATATTGCTCAAGAATTAACCTCCCGACTAGGGATATGACATACCTCAGCTTGAATATCTTCACTGTTGGTAGTTTGATCTTTGTCACACTCAACCTGTTACAAAAAATGGGACATTTAATTGGGCAAAGTTAAAAGATGGGACATTTAATTGGGCAAAGTTAAAATATTCGGTACGTGGTGCATTATTTGACCAAAACAATCTCTACTGGGACATTATTTGTTAGGAAGGACCAAACAATCGGTGCAATATTTCATGTGTCAATAACGTGACCTTATAGATATTACAAATACAAAAGCTTGGTGGGGTAGGGACCCCACGTAACCCGTGCATATTTCTATCATCCCCGCGGTTACAGTAATTAAGATTCTAAAGATTTTACCGCTTTATTCTTTCTCCTCTTTTCCGTTAAAACTGTCAAATTTTCAATCGGCCAAAATATCGAACTTCCTACCTGAAATGAAATGAAAATGAAATGGGGTTTAACGTCCTACTGTTCTGCTCCGACGGAGCTAATGACGGTCGGCATACACCATACAATTTTACACGGACAGAGACGCAATGACTTTCTCTAATATAAAGTCCAACTGTCATACATGGGACCGAAGTCTTCGTCCCATCCGAACGACTAGGCAGCTGTTCCTGTCAGACCCTGTGTCCTGTACCACGGAAAAGGGGAAACCACTGAAATAAACCCGATGATCGAACACCCGACCTCCACTTAGCCACTTCTATTTACGATATTGCTCAAGATTAACCTCCTGATTCGATATATTCAAGTTATACATACCCTAACTGCAGACCATGTCAGTTGTTCCATGTCATCCGTCTCGGTAACATACCCCTCCACCATGGACTTCGGATGCTTTCTGACCATTAACAGAGCGTAGTGGTCTTTCCCTACAAAAAAGTATTTATCGATATAATCAATAATCAAATACGGCGAACAAAGCTGTCGAAAATCTTGTTCATTATTGAATAATGGAGCAGCATTTATAGACATCTAAAAACAATATGAAAATATTTGATGCACCCAATGTAAGATTAATCCAGTACTAACCATTTCTTAATGTCTTGCTTCCTATTTTGATATTTCCGGTCGCAACCGCCTTTCCATTATACCACATATATACAGTAGCCCTGCATATAAAACAAGTAAAAATGCATTTAGGAAAATTTATCTAAGACGCCCACCTTCTAACATGTCTTGTCCGCATGTTTATGTTGTAGTTATGCGTATAGTGCGGTCATCCTGCACTTACTATCAGTAAATAAAGCTATATCCCCGTCAAGGGGGATCACGTGGCTAACTGGGCGAGGCGTGTGGTTTCATCTTGTCAGATGGGACGAAAAAACGGAGGTCCAGTGTATATTAAAGATCCTTGGCAGTTGGAGATCGATATAAGAGTAGGTTGTCCCCGCTGCACGGGCAACATTTCCCTCATAGCACAGGTTAGGAGCAGAACAGTAGGCGTAAAACCCCATTTCCTCATAGCACACTGTATGACATACCCCCGTCGAACTATGCCGGCCGATAACAGTAATACAGCACGGATTCAGGATTAAACCGACTGAGGGAGGATGTGGGCGCATGTATTTCATTTATAAAAGAATTGCTATTTCCTTACCCGTCTTTCACTTCTTCCAATTGTTCAGCGGCTGCTTCTTTTTTTTGGCCCAGTTTTCCATTATGCTTCCTTTAAATATTACAAATGAAATATACATAATCGCACAAACGTTGGAGGGGCAAGGGCTTATTTGGGCTCCTATTATGCTTCCTTTAAATGTTACAAATGAAATATACACAAACAATAGAATAGGCTGGACTTAACAGGCCCGTGACTAGCACTTTAATGTTGGAGGGGTAAGGGCTTATAAGGGCTCCGATGTACCTATACTTGAAGCGCGGCACCGTGGACACACATCACACACATCCCTTCGGTAAATGGTCTATGGTGTTATCTCCCAGTCTGAGGAGTTTTCATGGCTGAATTTGCGATATTGGTGGTCAGGTCTTGATACAACTTGGTAGGTTTCTTCGGGCGTCGGTACGCTGGTCGTACAATGGAAAGGGCACGCCCAATGGAAGAAAGGTTGCGCCCAGTCAAAGGCGCACCGATTTTTTCTAGCTATTCGTGTGTCATAGTTCAGCACGGGTTCTGTATAAAGCCCACTTACCTTGATATCCATCTGTTATATGACAGGTTGCGGGTGACTCTGTCCCTGATCATGACCAGTTCTTCCTTGTTGTCTGCATAGTCCAAGGATGGGTTATATTTTAGTAGCTGTAAAACAAAAAAATTAATTGTACCTATATTTCATTTTAAAATTTAATCTTCAGTACATTTATTTCGGTTATGATTGCCATTGTATTACTCTAACTAAAAAAGCTTCGGGGACTGTATATGGTGCCTCAACTTACCATCTCCTGTACTTTTCTGTAGGTTTGGTTATCTTTTATATCTTTTAAATTGTATTCAGCAATCAATAGGCGAACACTTTTCTGTAAATAAATTCATTTTAAAACGTTTAGACATACATTTACAAGGGCTACATATATACAGCCCTGGAATGTTATTTAAATCATTAATTAGACATTAATTAACATTCGATGTTAAATAGATTAGACATGGAGGAGGGTGGAAACCCTACATTGTCAACTAACTCGCAAAATATTCAGATATTTATTTTCGAACTATTTATAGCAAGAATGGCTAAATCTTACATATGCATCCTTATCAGTGTTTATTTCACGTCGTTTGACATCTGCTGTATAAAGCGTATTTCCTGATGTCGATGTATCTGTATTAGTACTAGCAGTCGGGAAAAACACGACATCGACTGCTTGTTCCGGCTGAAGCGGCGACTGCTCTAGTTGGTGTAAACAAATTATTTCTAGATACGTTACTGTTAGTATTATCATTAATAATTTCACTATCCAGAGAATGTGATGCTGGTATTTCGTTTAATCCATCGAATCTTCTGTTCAGTCGGCTTATTTCTCCTTTCATGGACTTGTTGTCGTCTTTAATTTCCTTCAATTGATGCTGTAATTCTAGTAGCGCTTGTTGAAGGGGGTCGCCATTGTTGTTGATTTGTCTAGGTGGACTGGAGCGCCCACTGTCTCTGGTATCAGATTGTCCCGCCTCGTTTTCAGTTTCCTTGTATAAAGTTATTAATCGAGCCTTTTTTGCCGATGTACTGAATTGTATACCTTTTAAAGTTAATTGGGCCTTTAACTTAGCCGTTGTCCAATTTTCCGGCATACTGGGATCATATAAAGCGGCTCTTCTAGGCATGTTGATGTCAAAATATCTGTATTCTGACTAAACTAAAAACCTTTGTATCAATGCCGAGCTGCCGCGGTCGCCCGCATCGGTTCAAAGTTGAAAGTTCAATCTACACGCATCCGATGATACGTTCACATTTTTTGACACTTCAATAATCCGTTTAATACTATAAACGTTTGTATGTTTAAACAGGTATCAGTAGATGTTTAAATATGCCGTAAAATAAAGCTAAAATCCGAACTGTTTGCTAGCATGGGCGTATCGAACGATGGCGATTAACAATGCTGAAATTAATTAGGTCAGCTAGCGCGTGTGTATTGTAAACAAGCTCAATGATTGGCTGTTTAGGTTATCTAGCCCGTATGTAATCAAGCTCGATGATTGGCTGATTTATCCATGTAGTCTAAGTTTTTAACTGATATATTATTGGGACCACTAGATAGATTAAATATCCTAATAAAATGCTTATCTTTTTAATTCTATAATTTATGAATAAATTAATATTATTTAAAGGGCAAGGTTGTTTGTCTGTATAAACTAAAATTAAATAAATTTACATTATATAGGCGCTAAGAAAGACTAGAGCCTTGCCGGCCTTGGTTTACTAGATTAGATGTTTGTATTTTTTTATTAGAATAACTTTGCTTTGCAATCTCAAGAATAGGATTTTTTCATTTATTAAGGCACTTATATCACTTATGTTCCTTTTTTTTTATATTTTTTTTTATTACTTCATACAGGTACATTGTTCCTGTGAATAACTTTCCTTTGTTATTTCAAGAATAGGATTTTTTCATTTATATCACTTATGTTCCATTGTTTGTATTTTTGAAAAACCTAATACAGGTGTTTTAGATAAAAAATGTTGCACTGAATAACTTTCCTTTGTATTTTCAAGAAGAGGATTTTTTTAAACTCCAAAAATTATCTGGGATTGCCCCTTTTAAATGTAGGAGATTATTTACTATTAGAGTCATTAGAACAAAATCTACATTTCCACTTTTTGCGTTGCAGATGTTGTAATTTCTTTAAATTTCTAATGTTAGCACACTTATTGTGAAACCACAAATTGCAAAAATCACAACAGATACTGCCGTCTCCAAAACTCTTAATATTGACTTCTTCTTCACAAACTTTATGGCATTCTGGACAATCATCAACATGGATAGATAAATTTGTCGAACTTGGATGAATAGATTTCTCTGCTTCTAATTTTGTCTTCAATCTTTCAAACAGAATTTCTTCTACCATAAAAGTTTTAAAGAAGTAATCTAAGTTTTCTGCCATTTTTTCCCAATATCTAACATCAAAGGCAATCTTTTGCATAAAAAACCAACCCGTGTATAAACGAAAAAATGAGTGTAAGCCTGGAATTTTTGTATAAATAAGTAATCTAAATTGTCATGGCCTGGTTGTTGATTGGCAATTGATGATGGACACTTAATCTCAAGCACACAATCTCCACAGCATGAACAGGAAAGAATAGCATCCGGGGAAGCTCCTAAATAAGGTTTATCATGGCAAAAAAAAATACCACAGTCTTTAACACGAAAATGTTTGTGTTCATTGTTTTCCCGTAAGCAAAAATCTTGTTTGGCAACCACTTCTGTTTCCCTACCATATCTTAAGGCACTCAGATCACTTATGTCCTGAGAGTAATTCATTAATTTTTTCAATAAGGAGTCAACATTGTGAGTTTTTTGTGGTTGAGATTTTATGGTATTTGTACGAGTGAAAACAGAATAAAAATTTGATGCGGTAATCCTTCCATTCCTTTCGAGTTTCAATTGGTTGCACTGTCCTTGACCAATAGTTGCATGTTCTATTGTTTGTATTTGTTTATAAGTTAAAACAGGTATCTTCGATAAAAAGTGTTCCACTGAATAACTTTGCTTAGCAATTTCAAGAATAAGATTTGTATGAAACAATGGCACAATATCATCTTCATAACTGCATTTGTGTCAACAGTATCAACAACGACATCAATAGGCAACACTACACAACCAGGATTTGTTTCTTTTTTATAGAAAGACGCAAAACATGAGTTTGGAATTAAATAGAGCAATCCTTGTTGTTTAAGTTTTTCTCGCTTCTCTTCATCACTTGTATCATATTTTTGATTCAAGGGCACAAACAAACGACAACTGCAATCTGTCAACTGTCTTTGGGGTTCTAAAATAAAATAAAAATTAAATAAATATATGCAAGTAGGTACCGGCAGCCAAATATTTTATTTCGCAATATAGTAATTTTAACTAGCTAAATCATTTCATTTTAACATTATATGAAACCACAGAAAATTTCAGGTGATTATCTCTGACCGTTTTTGAGATATTGGTATACGGGTACCCCCCTGGACTCGCCCACCCTCCGAGGCCCAAAAAAGTGTTTTCTCAGGTCAAATAAATCAAGTATTTTACCTGTTACAATATGTTTGGTCTTATTTTCCCATCAATTCTACCCCCTAGAATGCAGAAATGCAGAATTAGCCCTGTGGGTCATCTACTTTTTCTGTAATTGATACTTTAAAATGCTATTTTTTAGCAATTTGGCGGAGGGCCGTTGGCCAGAATTGGCCTTCGGAGCATTTTTGGAGCCTCATATTTCAGAAAATTGTACATTCAACACCCCCTTATATCATTTTCCCTGTTCACTGGGGTGGAAATGACCACACTATTTTTTTTGAGGGGGGTGGGGGACATGTGAGAAAAACTACAGGGCTCCAAAAATGCTCCGGACCCATATTTTGACCGCGGAAAAAAGATGGCCGACAAAGCTGAAAAATGGTCAAAATCACATATACTCGAAATGCTGTTAAAGTTTTATTTTCCATCATAATTGGATGAAAATAGCAGTCCTAGGTTACTTTTTCCTCCTGAATCCATTGCAATAGTCAAATCTACCACATCTAGTAGGGTTAACAAGATATTCCTGATGCAAAATCATACAATTTTGAAAACTTGCGGCCTGGAATCGCGGAAGCAATAACCACTATTACAACTGAACACCTGGTCAATTATAGCTTTTATCATATACCCTAAGTGCAGTGATCCGGCAGACATGACCACAAAACCTACAAAAATGACTCAATAATCCTTTCAAATTCATCCAAACTTACGGACAGTGTACCAGGGACCGCTATTCATAAGACATCACAAACACCACTGCGGTTTATAACTATCCAGACCTTATTTTGAGAGAAATTGGCGAAAGAACTGAAACATGAGACTTATGGTGGATTGGCATGGAAATTTTCGGAATTCATTCAGACAGTTAGGTATTCTTTTGATATTGTTTAAAGTGTTTCCTGATTGATTTTAATTTGGCTGGTCCAATTGTCCAAGTCCTCCCATTGGTTGTTGTTACATCAAAGTCCCAATCGAACACATATTTACAGTCAACATGCTCATCAATGTCTGGAGAAGATGGAAATTTGAATATGGTATCATTAATGCTGCATTGCTGCAGGAAGTTTACTGCTGCCTCCTCCTCACTATGAATCTGCACGACCTGGCCAATGTAATATGTGGAAAGTCCTGTTTCACTCGTATAGAAGACTGCAATCCACATCCCTTGAGTTGTAAATGCAAAGTCCTGCTGAGGCATTGACGCCAGAGGAATGGAATCGTCATCTGAAAGTGAAAGATATATGATTGAACAAATGTTGAAGTCCAGGCAAATTTGAACATTGCTGCAGAAGAAAAAATGGGGCTGTAGATTACCTTCACTATCACTGTTCACAACATCCGATTCAGATTCTGTGGTTGACACACTTTCCTCATCCTCCTCCTCGGACTCAGAATGGTAAGTGTAATCAGCTGCAGGTAGCTGGCTGCCCAGGGCCACTTCTTCTATCTCAGCAATGAGGTCATCATCGATAGCTTGGTCTGGTTCTTCAATTTCAACATCGCTGCCTGAAATTAGAATATCAAAAAAGTTAAAAACAATATCTTGATAATCCACAACATCTCTTATCACTGAATTTTATGCAATGTATATTATTTGTAACTTGCACTTGTATAACATACCAAAGTGAATGTAATTTATTTACCTGTGTTTTCTTTTTCCAGATCTTTGAGGAATGTCTGCAGATCCTTGGCCACCTCTGTCCATAGACGGTTGGAAGACTTCAGCAACTTGCTTTTGGCTCCCATGACAACCTTCAGGTACTGTATTTCAGAGTTAAGTGCTTTTTTCTTGGCTGTATTAGACGTCAGTTTCTTGACCAGGACATCAACATCCTTCGGGTAAAGACAAGGACCACCATGAGATTTGACTTGTGCAGAGAGTTTGGCCTTTCGCTTCATAGCTTTCATGCGCTTGTCCTCCACCTTCCTTTTCACGGCCATCACACGATCTTGAATCTTCTTCTTGACATCGTTTTCATCGTGCTTGTGCTTTTCTCGGAGAGGCTTAGCCTTTTCTGCAGAGAGTAAAAGTATATCACTCTGTTCCTTGGCAGACTTCTTGTTAAACCAATTGGACATAGTCTTGTTTCTCTTCATCATGGTGGTGAAGCTTCTGTGATGGACGGAAGCATTCCGCTTGGTGAAGATGCTAAAGTCAAGGTCACCAAGGTTTGCTTCGCCGGTTAGGTTCGTCAACTGGCTATGACTCATCCTCTTTCGCAGTTCTTCATCTTGAACGTCATGGTATTGTCCACCGGGCAGAAAGTCACTCAACTGGCGCTCACTGACGGCAACAAAGGCACTGAATATGGCTTCGAGGGCTTGCTGAACGAAGGCCTTGTCCTTGACCACCTTCAGCTGTTCACGTTCCTTCTTCTGGCGATCACTGTCTAAGTGAAAATCTGGGATGACAGATTCTAGAGGACCATCAAGCAAGGTGGAGGAATCATTGGAGAACTCAACAAACTTCTGGTGCATTGGAACAATGTACTTGAACAGGTCCAAATACTTCACAGTACTGGTGCAGAGTTTCCAATATGGTCCTGTGACAACAAAGTTCAAGATGCCAATACAGGCAAGGAGATCGTCAACTGTGTCAGATTTGCAGTCTTCCAAAACGCTCTGAAGTTTGAGGTTTGGGCTGTCACGATAATTTGAGAAGAAGTCTATTATACTGTCCCTGTGGAAGTGCAATGCAGATGCTCCTTCAAAGAAATTATTGAATCTATTTCCACGAAAACTTTGAATGTGGGATCTTTTCTCTTTTAACGAGCAGTATGCCTCCCATGCTTCACGGCATCCACTCTTTTCATCCCCTCGTGGACCAAGAACGTCACATCCTGTACGTATCAACCTGGACACAGCTGATTCTCCCGCTTGGCTGAATGACCTAAATGTAGGATTAGCATCTCTCCCTAATTTACCGAGTGGCTTTTGCAATTCTTTCAATGATTTTTCTGCTTCTGAACTTAATCCTAATAAAAAGTGTGCACTGCAGTACAGGTATTGAAGTTGTATAGTATCTTCTTCTCCTAGGATCTCTGTTCTCTTCTCATCAAAGGCCTTGTTATAGCTTTTCATGACACTTGCCCGGTCACTCATTAACCCAATCAGTTTCCTCAGGATATCCTTGAATGTCTCTTCGGTATTATTGCCATCAATGGAGGAGTACACATCGGAGAGCTCCATGAGAACAGAAGTAGCAAGGTCAAGAAGAGTTTGTGTATCTTCAGTGGCAACCATACGGTATCCCATACTCAAAACCTCTCCAGTTGACGTGGTGGCTTGGTTTCCTACGTACGGGCGCTTATCTCGACTAGTGCCATCTGTGTGGAAATCAAAACCATCAGAGGTTAAGATTGTTTCTGCAATGTGGATGTCACACAAGACATTACCCCTGTCAGCAAATCTTAAACTGGACCTCTCAGAAGGCAAGTGCTTGGAGTCAATGTCAATGTCCAACAAGCATTTGCATACACACTGGATGCATTTTGCACATTTCCCAGCAGAAACACCAACCTCACCTATTAACTGAATAACACATTTTACTACACTGTCCGTGAATTTGCATCCTTCCTTGGTATGCAGCTTGTCAAATACCTGATCATTATCTTTCTGAATATCGTCTATCAGAGTAGACTTGATAGTTTCCTTCAAATACGTTACTTGTGAGCGGCAATTCTCTACAACAGCATTTTTCTTTGACAGAAGGGTCTGTAAATCTTTCACCTTTTTCTGAAGGTCCTTCACCTTTTCTACGCAACCATTTTCTACATGAAGCTTGAGATCTGCTTCGCGTTTTCTTAGGTTGTCCTCCCACCTCTTGTTTCGACGATAGTGGTTTGAAGATTTCGCATTGGCACAGGCCTCTTGGGATACCATTAAGTCCCTCTGCTGACTTTTCATCTCATTCCGGGTCGCTCGCAACACATCCTTGAGTTGGTTTAGCTGAGCATCCTTCTCTGAACAACTGGATGTAAGCGTTTTGACCCGAGAATTCAGTTCTGTACAACAGTCCTTATCCAGAGCAACCTGTAAGCGCTGAGTGAGACTGTCCTTTTCCTTCTTCACATCCTCAAGTTGCTGCCGAAAATCCTTAAGCTGGACTGCATTTTGTGACAATTTTATCCTTAGGCTATCAGTATCATCCCTTGATTCAATCTGAGTCAGAGATTGAGCATGAGGAGATGAGTACTCCACATTCTCAACTTCATCACTGTCGGGAGTTGCAACCATAGAACTAGCACTACATGTAGCAGTGGTACAGTCCAAGTTGTCAGATTCATTAGGTTTGGTGTGTCCATCGCCGTCTACATGAAGATTGACTGCAAATATTTCTCTATGAAAGATGTCAATAGGCCGATCTCCGCTGTCATTTCTTTTACCATATTTCACTTTCTTTTGATGCTCCTTCATGACCGATGTAATGCGTTTCTTGATCTTTAGTGGGTTTAAAGAAAGACTCTGATTCACAGTAAGCACAAAGTCACAAGTGAAGGAGGGTGGGATTCGAGCGCCTTCTCTCTTCCTGAAGTGTTCTATTTCTACTATTAGCCCATTGGTTAACACTACTCCCAATCTCTGAATTGTGGCCTTTATCTTTTCAGTTCCCTGAAGCAAGTCACTCCTCTTGAATCCAAGCTTAAACAGAAGAGGTCCAGCAGAATCCAGTTCAATAGGTGCATTGAGGAAAGCAGCAACACCATCACACCCAGACTCTACAAATTTCTCCACATCCTTCAGACATTCCTGAACGATGGCCCGGAAATGAGCTGGCGGACATGGAAAGCCTGGATAAGCGTACATCAACAAGCTTTCCACATCGCGCCAACTTTTATCATGTCGCTGATAGAGTAGATGCAACTGTAGAACGAATCGTCTGTTGAACTCCAATTCTTTCACTTTGGGTCTTCTACCACGGCCTGCAGCAGTGTAGACCGTCTGTAGCGTGGTATACTGTTCATCAGCTGTAAAAAAAGAAGTATGATTTAGTGTTTGGCTAAACCACTGTGACTGTCCATATCATGATATCATTTCATTCATGAGGCTATTTTAATTGTATTACTTTTAGTATTATGATTTTGATGTAATTTTATGCAGTAATGTTTGCAGTGTGACCATAAATTAATACATGTACACCGTGGGTATTATCTTTTGTGATAAACACCAACATTTATTATTGTTGACTTGATTTATTCATGATTTCCCTGTGCCAAAAGAATCCAAGAAGTCCAGCCATGTGCTCGTGTTTACAAACAATCATGAAGCACCCACCAATCAGAGCCTAGAAATCAGTCAGGATATTGTCGGTACTAACCTAATTCTTGAGTTATCGCGGCTGGAATAGTCCGATCTGAGTTAGCGCTGGCCGCCGCCATGATGCTTGTTGCTCTCACAGTCTGGGCTTGCGCAGATTAGATGGTACCTCAGTTTCAAATGTCCGGCGCTTTCTTGGAATATTTGGCGCTGTATTCAAATGGGTTTGATTTGAAAATAGATTTCATGACCTTTATTTTGGTACTACGTTTGCCATTGTTTTATTGAGGGGATCTGGTCGAAATTTACGGTGAAAGTTAGACAAAAAACTTTTTAGGTATTTTGAGCTGAATTTAACGAAAATACCCCTAGACAAATGGGTATGCAAATGACCAGTGCCGGACATTTGTGAACATGGTAAAATTATAATTTTCCTAGCCACTGATCCAAGAGAGCGCGAAGTACTTTTTACAGAGCCATTGTTTTTACCGATCAGCTGATTGGCGACGCATTGTTTTAATTACGCGTTATGCGGGTAGAATAGCGGAAATGAGTGTTTTTCCGATCTGATTTATGATAGGTCTCGTAATAATAACTTAAGCACATTTGGTATCAATAGAAAGATATTTATTTCAAGTTTTCATACATGCAAACTGTTTCCTGATTGATGGAGCAGGTATGATGTAGTAATGGTATGAAGTTGACTGAATTTCAGTGAGGTCAACGGCCGTGACGCAATTTCTGCCACTTTGTGTAGTGAGTTGCCGGTACCTAATGCAAGGGAGATAACTTAATGTTACAATACACCGATAATAAAAATGACTATAAATAACATAAAAAAGGTTATGTATGCTACTTACACAACATCGTCAGATACCCACGTCCGACCTCCCTCTCGGACATTTACCTAGATCGACTTAATGTATAACTCTTGCACTCATTATATATTCATGAACATTATGTCACTTAATGCCTCCTATGAGTAACTCTTTGCACTATAAGATTTGTAAATACTACTAGGCCAGTATAACACTCACTTTTTTTAAACTTAGCAGAAGTAAACTTCATATCTTTCAGTCTCATGGGCTCTATGGAAGTTTTCTGAGCAGGAACATTCCATCTGCACAGTTGAGATGTACATGCTACTGGGTCTGTAAATCCTTCTCTAACAGCACATTCAATTCGAAAAAACATAGCAGTAATGTGGACACAGCTCCCACCAAGTTTGTGGAAAAAAGGTGAAACAAAATAAATAAATCACATTTATTAGTAGGCCTCTAGATGTCTTTAATAAAACCAAGTTATTATCTGATATCAACAATCTAAATATCTCTGCCCAACGGATCATGAGGTCACCAGACTCTGAATCAGAGTGACCTTAGAAAATTCAACTTTTGGAAATTTGTCTTGTATTTCCTTAAGGAGAATCAAACTATTATCTCATGCACACAATTTAGCTGCAAAGCATGAATGAATGAAATGGGGTTTAACGTCCTACTATTATGCACCTAACCTGGGCTAATGGAAGACGGGTATACGCCATACAGTGTGCTATGAGGGAAATTTTGTCCCAGCAGTGGCGCTACGGTCTACTTTAATGTGCACTCCAATGTGTACACCGGACCTCGGTTTTCCGTACCATCCGAACGACTAGGCAGCTTTCCTTCTCAGGCACTCCTTCTGCATCACTGACAAGGGGAAATCACGCCGGTAAATCGAGATGAATAGCTGCAAAGCAACCCAATCAAATGCCCCTGCAAACCTAGCTGTCAATCTGGTAATAAAAGAAAAAAATCTATCAAACATGTTTACAATTAAGTTTCTAGTTAGTAATTTTTTCTTTTATCACTAGATTTATCACTTGAGGCATTTGACTAAGTTGCTCTGTATCTCAGGTACACAAGTTAAGGCAAATAATTGATTACAATACTATCAGAAACTCTACAGGTGTATGCAAACTTACCATACTAATACACAGTTACATGTAGGAAACATAATAAGATTTAGTACTTACCCTGCCGTACATGAACAATAGGCACTCTGAATATTGCCTGCCTCTGTTGCACATATCCATAAATTGTGGGGTGTGTCTGTTCCTTCTATATCTGGGTAGCTTGGTATTTTCCTTCTATGTCTGGGTAGCTTGGTAGAAGCTGGACGAGCATCCTCAATTCTTCTCGTGGGTTGTTAATGTCTTTTATGGGAAATCCCTTTGACGGCCTACAAGATCCTTGTACAGCAGTCTTCACCATACGGCTTGGTCTCTCCCTCTGGACAGTTTCACCACCAATGAAAAAGAACTTTCTTCTAGTGGTTTGATAGTCGTCTTTTGTAAGGTTGGTCTCGCAAAACTGGAAGAAACTTCTGGCATCATCGATCAGTATCTTGCGTGATAATACTGCCCTTCTTGCGGCAGACTTTCTGACTCCAGACACACCATTGGCTGGACCTTTTCCATGTCCGGAGCCGAAAAAGTGCCTTTCTAATTCAACACCCAGATCTTGCACAGAAAATGAGATGTCAGCAAATGCTAACTTGGACTTGTATTGGCAGCTGCAGCCATCTGTAAATTCTATAAGTCGTTCTACTGGTACATTTCTAACGTTGCGCAAGTGATCAATTGCCTGTTGGGTGAATCCTTGCACAGCATGGGCATCGTGCTGCAGATCGTTACTAATAAAGGCAATGGCCTCCTGGACGAGATGATCATGCTCCTGTTCTGGACACCGGTACAGTGTAACGGTTGGGTGTACCGTCACTTGATTTAAGGCCCAATGTGACAATTGCAGTTCATCCTGACTTTCACAAGAATAGTTTTCAGCGAAGTCCAAGATGCCGATCACCGATTTTTCTGGAGGGTCCTTGGTGACTTTTCTCAGCATGTCCTGCCATGTGGCAACAAATACGTGGCTAGCCAAAGGGTGACTTTCTTCTTTCAGTTCATCAAGGAATGTTTGAACTGTCCCCCTTTTACTAAGAACTGCCTTCTTCGTCTTCTCCTTGCAGGCATGGATATACTTTTTGGTTGCCCACTTTCTCCATTGCACTGGTTGAACACTGCAATCTTTCAACAATCCACCAAATCTGTCATTGAGGAACTTCACCCACACTGTTCACAAGATCTGCGTATGCAGGAGACGAAAATACTTGCAGTCTTCATCCTTTGGGCAACAAGTTGTGGCAATAAGTTCATGTTTATCAACGATCTTAGCTTCTGGATGACCATTTGCTGTAGCGATAAAGTTCAGTGCCTGTAGCTTGAGAAGGACGTTGGTACAGACTTCACTAAGAACTGCCTTCTTCGTCTTCTCCTTGCCGTCATGGATATACTTTTTGGTTGCCCACTTTCTCCATTGCACTGGTTGATCACTGCAATCTTTCAACAATCCACCGAATCTGTCATCGAGGAACTTCACTCCACACTGTTCACAAGATCTTCATCCTTTGGGCAACAAGTTGTGGCAATCAGTTCATGTTTATCAACATTGATTCAACTTGCTCCGTCTCAGTAACAAGACATCAGCAGGTCTGTACCGCCTGAAAACATCCAGGCCGATACTTAATGCAGGGTTGTTCTCTTTCCAAATCGCATAAGCCCTTGCAATTGACACCTCCATTATCCGACATGGTTTTAGATCCTTTTTTACCATTCTCTTGGTCGGCATTTCCTGTGATATTTCCGGTGTATGGTGTTAAGTATGATATTTGTGGTCTGACCCCTTGCTCATATGTACATGTGGGTTACTTCCCTTGATTGGAAGTCTTTGGTCAGCCTTCTGTGTAGGAGCGGAGGTCAGCCATCTTGTATGTATGATCCATGAACATGTGCTTTGTATTGTGAATGTTAAACTGAATAAATATCTTAAACATTGGTAGCAGAGCTGGTGGATATCAGTGAAGATGGCCAGTAGTTATAAGAATCCTCCTATTATGGCTGGGAAGACATACAGCCAATGGAAAAATGAAGTTGATATGTGGCAGATTGTATGTGATGTAGATAAGAAAGAAAGGGGCCTTATTATGGCACTTTCCTTGGATGGTAAACCCAGAGAGATAGCCTTAAATATTGGAGCTGCTGATTTAAATGTAGATAATGGTGTTGGTGTTCTTGTGGCTGAATTGGATAAATTATTTGAAAAGGACAAAATTGATATGGACTACAGTGCATATTGTGACTTTGATAAATTTAATAGGAAAGACATGTTGATGTCTGATTACATTGTTGAATTTGAGCAAAAACATAATGGTGTTAACATGTGTATTAATGATGAAGCCAATGTACATTTAACCCTTTTAACTTCCAGGTATACTGCAAGTGAAATATTGACAATGGAGGCATTCAATGCTGCAGTCATTGATACTGCCTGTACAAAAACTGTTTGTGGCAGACCTTGGTTAGACAATTACTTGGCAAATTTAGATGACAATCTTAAAAATGATATTGTTTGTAAGCCAAGTCATACTGCTTTTAAATTTGGAGATGGGGTTTCTGTATATTCATACCAATTAGTTAGAATTCCAGCTCAAATTAATAATACCCGTATAGATATTGATATTGAAGTTATTGATAAAAACCTTCCTTTGTTACTCAGTAAAGCATCTTTAAAAAAGGCAAATACTGTTATTGACCTTAATAATGATCAGATTTTTATGTTAGGTAAACCAGTTAATGTCAATTTAACTTCAAGTGGGCATTATTGCATAGATATTACTGTACCTAGACAACAGTTGCAACAATGTAGTACTAATTCTTATAATCAAGTTTTGAACTGTAATGCTGTAAACAATGTTGATATTAGTGAAGATGTTGTTTTGATTGTAAATGAAAATTTGTCATATATAGAACAGGAAAGGGTTATTAGTAAATTGCACAAACAATTTGGCCATGCCTCATATGACAAACTGTTATGTTTATTAAAAAGTGCTGGTTTTGTATCAAGTAATATGAAGCACACCTTATCTAAAGTTTGTAAGGAATGTCCAATCTGTCAGAACCACAAACGCCCACCTCATAAGCCTATTGTTGCCTTTTCATTAGCGTCTACTTTTAATGAAGTTGTATCACTAGATCTTCACCAACTTGACAATAACCTTTGGTATCTTCATATAATAGATGTCTTTAGTAGATTAAGTGCTGCAGCCATTATAAAACGAAAAGAACCCAAAGTAATCGTTGACAAATTCATGCATCATTGGGTCAGTATTTATGGAGCCCCATCCAAAGGTGTATTCAGTGATAACGGTGGGGAATTTAATAATGCAGAGTTTCGAGAAATGACAGAGAGACTTAATATTACCGTGAAAACTACAGCAGCCTATAGCCCGTGGTCAAATGGGGTGTTAGAACGCCATAATGCTGTGTTGACGGAAACATTATTAAAAATCAAAGAAGACACATCTTTGTCATGGGAGACTGCCTTATGTTGGGCTGTATCGGCAAAAAACTGTTTAAACAATGTTCACGGATACAGCTCTTACCAAATTGTGTTTGGTCAACAACCCAAGTTGCCATCAGTCTTGACTGACCAGCCGCCAGCTTTAACACAACAACAACCTATGTCGAAGGTGATGAATGAACATTTAACTGCTCTTCATAAAGCACGCCAAGCTTTTATAAAGACAGAATCATCTGAAAAAATTAAACGCGCCTTACAGAAACAAACCAGACCCACAGGGGGAGAATTTTTAACTGGTGATAAAGTTTATTACATGCGTGATAATGAGTGGAAGGGCCCAGGATGGGTAATTGGTCAAGATGGAGTTGTAGTGTTTGTCCGTCACGGTGGATTATACGTTCGAGTCCATTCCTGTCGATTGCGCAAGGATGACAGGACCACAGACATTAAACCTTTAACTAATGCTACTGGTGATAGACGGCCTGTTGAAGATAGAAAAAGTGAAGCTCGAAAACATGTTACAGAATGGATAGCTATGAAAAAATTCAGTGAAGGCAAGAGAAAGCATGAAGATAGTGCAAATCTTGATGAGACTGAAGAAGACAGAAATGATGAAAACCGTGTAAATCACGAAGAAGATAGAAATGATGAGAACCGTGTGAATCAAGAAGAAGATAGAAATGATGAAAACCAAATGAATCACGAAGAAGATAGAAATGATGAAAACAGAGTTAATCATGAAGAAGATAGAAATGATGAAAACAGAGTTAATCATGAAGAAGATAGAAATGATGAAAACAGAGTGAATTATGAAGAAAACAGAAATGGCGAAAACAGAGTTAATCATGACAAAACTAATGAAGTTAGACCAAAAGAAAGCAGACCAAATTATGATGAAAAAGGGAGACATGATGGGCCTTATAATAGAGAGAAACAGATAGGCGTCACTGCTAAAGTAAATGTCAAGCAAGGACAAACTATTCGTTTTTCATCCTATGAAGATGATGATATAAAAGAGGCTGTGATATTAGGGAGGGCCTGCAAGGCATCCGGTAGTAAAAGAAATTGGTTTAATATTAAATTCACCAAACCAGTTCAAATAAAAGATGAGAAGTTATCGATAGATTTAGGAACTGTAAAAGATTTAGAGATAGTACCTGAAGAAGAGACTGAATGTGTTATGATAAGTGAAGTAAATTTTGATGTCGCTAAACACAAAGAATTAGAATGTTGGAAGAAAGAAGATGTGTACAATGAAGTTGAAGATACAGGACAAAAATGTATTTCAACACGTTGGGTGTGCACCCTGAAGAACATAGATGGTCAGTTTGTTGAAAAAGCACGATTAGTAGCACGTGGTTTTGAAGAGGATAACTTGAACGATCTTCAGAAAGACTCCCCTACTTGCTCACGCGAATCACTTAAAGTAATTTTGTCTGTAATCGCACAGAAAAGGTGGGCTGTAAAGAGCATAGACATTAAAACTGCCTTCCTACAAGGGAATACAGTGTCTAGAACAATATACCTTAAACCTCCAAAAGAAGCTAAAAGTTCTGGAAAAGTATGGCTTCTTAATAAATGTGTATACGGCTTAACCGATGCTTCTTTAAAATGGTATGAACGAGTCAAGTCAACACTGTTGGAGTGTGGTGGAAAGATGTCACAAGTAGATCCAGCTGTGTTTTACTATTATAAGAACAAAACACTTATTGGTTTATTAGCTGTACACGTAGATGATTTCTTATGGGCTGGAACATCACTTTTTGAAACCAGCGTAATCAATCATGTCAGGAAGGAATTTCATATTGGTAAAGAAGAATCTTCATCGTTTAAATATGTCGGCCTTCATTTGTCTCAAGAGAATGAAATCATCACTTTATCTCAACACGATTATGCTACCCATATCACCCAGATTGAGACTGATAAATGTTCAACCCGAGATACACCTTTAACAGAGTTTCAGAAGACGGCTTTACGCGGTAAGGTTGGTCAACTTCTCTGGTTAGCCAACCAAAGTAGGCCTGATATCAGCTTTGATGTTGGAAAGATAGCTACATGTGTTAAAAATGGCACTATTCAAGACATTTATGATTGTAATAAGATTATTAGAAGAGTGCAGTCAGAAAAAGTTGATCTAAAGTTTCCATGTCTTGAAGGAAGACTTCGACTTGTTATATACAGTGATGCTTCATTCGGGAATTTATCGGATGGTAGTAGTCAGGGTGGTCATATTGTCTTACTGTATGGTGAGAATCAAATATTTAATCCGTTATCGTGGCAGTCAAGAAAAATAAGGAGAATAGTTAGAAGTACATTAGCTGCAGAGACTTTGTCACTAGCTGACGGTGTGGATAATGGTATATTTGTATGCACCTTACTAGGAGAATTGCTGTATAATAATCCTCATCAACAGATACCTATTCACTGTGTTACTGACAATAAAGATCTCTATGAAGCGCTGTATTCAAATAAGCAAGTTTCTGAAAAACGATTACGGTTGGAAATAAGTTCCTTGAAAGAGATGTTGATAAATAAAACTATAGCTGAAATAAAGTGGACGCCTGCTAAAAATCAAATCGCTGATAATTTAACTAAGAAAGGCGCTTCCCCTGAATATCTGCTTAAATGCTTAAAATGTAGTTCGACAGATTTGGCATTCTAGTTGATAAATTAACTTAAATTGATTTGTGTTGTTGGTTAATCAATCGTATGATTTATATCAGTAATCTTTCATATATCAAGTAGATATGTATTAATTATGTTCTTACAGAAGAAAGGATGAGATTGTTAAGTATGATATTTGTGGTCTGACCCCTTGCTCATATGTACATGTGGGTTACTTCCCTTGATTGGAAGTCTTTGGTCAGTCTTCTGTGTAGGAGCGGAGGTCAGCCATCTTGTATGTATGATCCATGAACATGTGCTTTGTATTGTGAATGTTAAACTGAATAAATATCTTAAACATATGGTATGCATTTTCTATAGAAGCTAAAAGTTCAGAAGTTATTGCATCTGATCTACGCTTTTGAAGAGAATGTCTGCCCAGAATTTCATGGGGCTGGTAGTTTCTCACAGCAGAAATGTAACTTGGTCGCACTCCAAACATCGCAGCTATTTTATTCTGGTGTCTTTTATACTTTTCACTCAATAATGCGCCCATAATTGTTCTTCTTGTTGACTTGCTTTTGTCATCTGCCTTTCAAGGTTTTCTTTAATCTCATGCAGATGTCCATGGACAGTTCAAGTTTTTTCCTGCTTTGTTCTCCGACAAGGCCAAGGCCTCTGGTCTTCAGAGAATCTTTTTTTCTAGGGGACAATTTTTGACTGTTTTGAAGCCCATCTACTACATCAGCAAACTTCTCAGCGTTTGCTGGCATATTTTTCATCATCCGAGAAATTGCTTTCTTCTTTGCAGCTGCAGTTTTGTATCCACCCTCAGGGGCTTTCCTCTTTGCTGCTGGTGTTCCATCTGCAGGAGGGGTAGGCTGACCTGAAGTTGCCGATCCAAGTCTGAACGACGGACCTTTATACAGCATTAAATCTAGACCTAACTTTTCAAGCAAGGTTTTGACATGAGTGTGAAGTAAGTTCTAGACACAGGTTGTTATCTTCTGTAATGAAAAAAGCTTGTCTATTATGGTGGCCGAAACATGCAGACTTTAATTTTAGATATCTTTTACACGAAGCTACAGGGCAGATAGTAGTGCAATTACTGAATATCTGAATTGTAACACCCATTCTGAAAGACAAATGTACATGAAAATAACTTTAACGGTGGTCATAAGTCTGTATAAATAGGATACAAAAGCATGGTCTGGTAGAATCACTCGCATAGCGAAGTTTAAATGTCCTAAAAGTTGTTCAAAATCTCTACGGGTACAAGACGTCTTACGAAGTACTTGTTGAATAAAAGTTATAATGCATTCGACTTTGTCTCGAGGAAGTCAAGCTTCCAGTTTTCTAGAGTCTTAAGATGATGCCTAGATATTCTAAAACACAGACAGGACCAACTGTTTTCTTTTTTGATAATGGAATTTTGAGTTTGTTGAAAACCAGTCAGTAATTCCATGCTTCTATGACCGTCGGTGAGGGGGTTCATCAACTGTCAGAAAATCATCTAACAGGTTAAGTATGTTCTTGATTCCGTAGTTGTTGAAGGCGGTCCAGCATACGGCTTGCTAAAGATTGTCGAAGAGTCGAGGACTGCATCTTGAACCGAAAGGCAAATGAACGTAGTGGTAATACAGATTATTCCACTTTACACAAAACAATGCCATTGGTTTGGATTTATTGGGATTTGTTAAAAAGCATCCGGATCCGCTATATCTACTTTGCACAAAATACTGTTACGGCCCAATGTTTTGATAACTTCTGTAGCATCATCAATTGTTACATATGATAAGGAGCACAGTTTTGATAACTTCTGTAGCATCATCGATTTTTACATATGATAAGGAGCAAAAGTCCTTGTCCATTAAGTCATTGATACTAGAGTGATCAGGCTTATTATGAGATGATAAATCTATAATTAAGCGTTTTTTGCCTGAATACTTGTGAGTGGCCACACCAAGTGGGCTGACCCGATAGGTTGAAAAAGGAGGCTGACCCGATAGGTTGAAAAAGGAGGCACCTCATAAGGTCCATACAAAAAACCTTTACTAACCTCCTCCTGCAAAAGTTCATTAACCTTGATAGAATATTCCTGGCAGAAAGCGAATTTTTACACTCATAAGTTGGGAGATCCGAATGAGACACCATAGTGTCGAAACCTTGAGCAAGGCCGTCATATAACATTTTCACAAACTTTTGATAAGGATGATTTTGAAGTTCTTTCTCTAGGTCGGCGATGTCGATTGGAGTGGAAGCGTATTGTGAAAAACTGGGATGATTACTATGTGTAGATCTAGTTAGTCATGGGTTTCTGTAGTTTGGCCTAAAATGATACAATTGAAAAAGAAGTAATCAATAACTCCAATTTAAAAGTTATTTGATGTAAACATATAAATGAAGCAATTATTGTAGAGTTAAAGATAGGTTGCTTGCAGCCAACGCCTCTGGACAGTCAAACTGGATTTCGCATAAACTTTGAATCATATCGGGCTTGATACTCTTACTCTGCATAAAAGGAATAAATTCATCTCGGTGGCCTTGCTCGTGCTGTTCCCTGCTAGCAGCAGTTTTTGGATCTTTCCCACGGTCAATGTTATTGTCTACTTCTGACCCACTGATTTGCTCTCCTGGATCCAATGTGGGGGGGTGGGGGTCTTCCTTCTTCTGGGTCGCTGTTCTTGTGACATGGTGAAGTTTCTCAAAATGATACTATATATAGCCTATAACTATTAACAATTGAGTTGAAATGGACCTTGGTTCTTCTGGAACTGGACAAGGTCCATGACCCACTCCTTTAACCATTCTCCATTTGCTACAGAACAAAAGATTTAATATTGCAAATATCAAAATTCAAAGTAATCTATCAAAATCAAATAAATAGGGCATCTTTTTTTTCTGATATAAAATGCTCATTACTTTTTTAATTTCAAACCAAAATATTGAGGTCACAGGTTTACAATTTAATTTTTTGAAAATGGCAACAACTGTCAATGTACCAAAATGCTTACAAATTAGTCTTTTTCTCAATCTTCCCACAATTCAAAAAATAATACCAGTAAACCGGGGGAACTTAGAACACTTTTTTGGTTTAAAACATTGCCACATTCATGATTCTTATTTTTTGTAACTTTTTTGTTATCAAAATATGGGGGGTTTGCAATACTGTCAATACATTAAATGTCATGATACCTGAAAGTGTACATTTTTTAAAAAAAATAATGGCGTTCAAAGTTACCCTAAAAATGGGGTAACTTTGAACAAATAATTCACGTGAAAGACTGGTCAATGATGATGTACCTCAGGGGTTTATTTGAACAATTGAATGAATTTTAAAAAATATTTCCAACATTATAAGCATACAATAAACTTTAATCTCAATACTTGAACATGAAACTGTTTAAAATAGATTGACATCTCATGCCACTTTTAACATTGACATAAAAAACAACAAAATTTTCATTAACTTGAGGAAATTGTTATATCCCCCAATCATCTTCCATGTTCACAATTCTGTAAACACCTCTATTGTTTATAGGTTTTACCTTTTTTTCTGGAATGATGTTTTTTACATTTTTCCACAAATACAAAACTTCTTCCTTAGTGATCTGAATATCAAAGGACACCTTGAAAACCATAAAAATCAAAGTTGCAAATTTATAACTTATATACATGTATCAGAAATGACTTGGTATCAAGGTATGAATGAAAATGAACAGAACAGGGAAAATTTACTTCAAAATTCATATTAACCCTTTCAGTACTATATAGATTCCAAAGACATGCCATTCTGTCCTGGAGATTTCACGACAAATTCCAAGAAAACGACCAATTTTACGTAATTGGTCATATCTAAAAAACTAATCACTTTCAAAGAAAAAAAGTTATGTTTTTCTAAAAGAGAATTGAATTCCCCTTCTAATGAAATAAAAATCAAATCATTATCTATCATGATTAGTAAGCATGCAAGACATAAACATGAAATAAAAAAAATTTTAAATTCTTTTTTTTATCTTTTTTGACAAACTTTCTGTTATGAAATTAACATTTTATCTGACAACTTTATTTCATTGGAAAGAGAATTCAATTATCATTTAGACGGTACCAAAATCATAACTCTGTGATTAAAAATAAATTTTTTACAGGAAATTTTGTGTTATCAACAGACCGACGATCGATTCTGAGTAACAAAGTTAACATATGAATACAAAGGCATACCTTTTAGACGAGTTTTATATCTTCTATTTCATATTCTATATTCTATATTCTTTGTACAAATAAACACACTAACAATTTCAACAGTAAATTTTAAAAATAAGTTGTATCAAAATAATAAATAGAACAAGGTCCAAACGATCCAAACCATCAGACAAAAATCGAAATCCTAAAAACGGTACCCGCGAAATAGTGTCATCAGCAAATGTTCTGTTTTAAAATAATTACATAGTAAACTAAGGATGTAACGGGTCAAAAAAAATTGAACCGGTTAACCGATGGCCAAAAACCCGACCGTAACCGGTTAACCTGAGCTAACACAATATGGTATGCTACCACGTGGTCGTCACTCGCGCAGGTATCACATGCCGTTCTGTGACATCGGAAAATTGCTTAAATATAAGAATATTCTATGGCCCCACCTACCTCCACCTTAATATGCAGTGTTATAATAATGTAATCCATTTATTCACGCGCACAGCATTACTTTTATTTTCATTTCATACGCATACCAGCAGTCAATAGTCAACCTGTAATCAACTCAAGATTATCCAGCCCGAAAATACAACGGAATAAGTCTCTCTTTTCTGCAGTCTTAGATCACGGTCAAAACATTATTATAACTCTAGGCTTATAGTCCATAGCCTAAACGCGTACAGCTGGTGGGGAATCTTATAAAATGATTAATATCGGGCATGTGGGAAATATTGCCTGTACTCTAATCACACGAAATAGAACTATGTTAATACGGACAGAGACGTAGCATGGTAGACTTGCTTGTCAATGTCATGAATCTTTGAAAAAAAAAATAATTCACCCGCGCACTTTCTACAAAAATCGTAGTTGAATAAAACCCAAAACAAAACGAACTACAGTAACCAAGATTTATTTATTTAAGTCGTAACACGAAAACATCATATAGGCGTACATCAATAATTAACAGCTTAGCCTGTTAATAAATAAAATGATCACCTAGATTTTATGTTCACATTTTGTTTGTATGCATGTGTGGTATAGTCCTAAATTTATTGGAACAGTCAAAATTCGTGATTTTTATTCAAAAATAACAACTTGTCCACATTCTCTGGTAACAAATTAGATCTGTGTTTGTTTAGTAACGGTTCTGCCTGCGGCACTAAACATGCGTTCGCTAGGAACGGATGTTGCGGGAATCGATAAATACTTGTATGCAAGCTTAGCAATATTGGGGAAATTTGATTCATTCAGGCCCCACCACTCTAACGCGTTAGAAATTCGCACTAAGGCATTTTTAAATTCTTTTAGTTCTGATGCTATATTGTCTACGCCATCAGAGGGAGGGCCTATATCGCCAGTCAAATAATCAAAAACTCGACTCTTTTTCGCCACCGGTGCTAGATCAATATCATCATCAGTCACTGTATTGTGTAATTGGGGCTGGGGGTCGGCCGTAGTACTATTGCCGGATTTATTTAGTTCAGTTAACTGGAGCTGAATTTTGTCCCAAATCAAAGTTCTCTGGTTTTCTGCTAAAAATCTCAGAGATTTGTACCGTGGATCCAGAGCTGTTGAGAGCATTAGTGGTGAAGTTAAGCCAACATCATTGGGACTTCCATCCGCATTAATATCTAGTCGTTTGACGAGGCCATTTCTAATGACACTTTTTAACTCTAATACGAGATTTGAGTCACAATCACAACCAGGTAAATCGCGTTCAAAAAGACCAGCCAACAAGACATGTACACCGCTAGATGATGGTACTTTTTCTGTTGCCAAGATCTCGGTGGCGTCGGCTAATGGTTCCAATACCGGTACCAAATCCTCAATTATTTTCCAAAACGAGTCCTTTAAATCAAGGGCAATACGATCTGATGCTTTGGTAACAGAGTCGTCAAAAATTACCGAGTACACGGGGATCCTTAATTTTAAAAGTCTCTCTAACATCATATAGGTTGAATTCCAGCGTGTGGCAACGTCCTGGATTAGTTTAAGGGGCTGATCGGATTGGGCCTTACGTAACGCCTCTGTGGCTAATACGGAATGGTTAAAATGGCTTACTAGTTTCCGAGCAGCCCCTATCACCCTAGCAATAGGCTGCAGCTTCAACCCGTCCGTAATAGCCAATTGCAATGTGTGGGCGAAACACCCAATGTGGGCGAGACCGGATTCTCTGGCCGCCTTCGCAGCATTATCGGTTACTAGCGAAACGACACTTTTGATATTAAATTCATTTATCAGATCTTTTATTACTTTTGATATGTTTATTCCTGTATGGTGGTCTTCTATAACCCGTGTAGCCAGTAACAAGTTGCCCATTTTCCACGAGTTTTCCGTAATGAAATGTGCGGTTAAACTGATGTAACCAGTATTTGTCAAGCTGGTCCATATGTCGGACGTAAGAGATACGTCAACATCTTTAATTTACAACCTCTTTCTTTGTTTCTTCATAGATAAATTCAATATGTTTACTTATTGTAGCCCTGCATGGCATTTGGAAATCTGGATTCAGGGCAGCCGAATACTCTCGGAACCCCACCCCTTCCACAATGCTAACGGGACGTATATCCCTAGCGCACATGAGAGCAAGCTTTTAAGTAATATAATTAGTTCTTGCAGGTAACAGTTTTTTACTTGTGAAACAAGATATGCTAGGTTGTGTCGTCGAACTATTACTTTTACCGCCATCCGTAATATTTATTGATTTGTGTTTATTTTTTATATGATTCCTCATGGTTGACGTACCGCTAGAATATGTCAATAACGTTTCACATAATGTGCATTTCGTCTTCTTCTTGTTATCAACTAATTCAAAATATTTCCAAACCGATGAACGGTCTTCGTCCTTTTTGGTAGCCATTTTCTTAAATTTATATTTATAAATATTTTATAAATTTATATTTATAAATACGGCTTTTTGGGGAAAGCATCGGCCCCTATTTTCACACAATGGAACACAACACCACGTAGCAGGAATGGTTTGGAAAATGATCCTAGCTTGAGGCGAGAACAAAAATTAATGTAAACACAAATTACACAATTAAACAATGGCTGCTTTAATTGACCGCATGTGACATGGAACCGCGAATTCGGGCAGTGCCACCAAGCGGCTGGTTCTTCTGCGAGGATGGCCAATAAAGCGTGTTTTTATTAAATATTAAATACTACTATCTATTACCAAGGTTAATGTTAATACTCCTTGGTTACTAATACTATACAATTCGTGTTTTACTACACGTGACCCAATTGAGCCAATAAAACGACGAAAAGATTATACCAATTGGCCAAGTGCCAGAGGGACGAAAGATACTTTGTTCACGGGATAATTTTACAACTACGTTTTCGACCAGTGAATACGGCTGTTTTATTACCGGAAAAGTGAACAAGTGAATGCCCAGGGCTATCGGGTTCCAGGACTTGATCGAGTTTGCGTTTCTGTACCCTGCGGTATCCAGGAGCAACAGCACCTCCGATTAAAGATTTCGCAAGACGCATTCTATAATCCAAGTGCGTCATCTCTTTTTTTCCAATAGACTTTGCATGAAGCTTATAAATTATATAACTATTTACACTGGCCACATTCAAAAGGAAAAAAAATATGTATCGCCACCATTTCTTCCCAGTCCTACCAAAGCAATAATATTTGCGTAACTGATCGCCTAAATCCACTCCACCCATAGCACGATTATATTTAATGACTGACAAAGGCTTCTTCACGGTTTCCTGATCGCCGCCTTTTGTAGTTCTGGTAATTTTGTTCATGCCTGGATTGGAATTTGTAGATAAGACATGGACAGTTTTCTTGTCCTGCCATGCAGTGGTAACAAAATTTCCGCACTGCATGACTTTTGTTTCACCCTTTTTATACGCCCACATTGAAATGTGGTCGTATATTGCCGTCGCCCCCGTCCGTCCGTCCGTCCGTCCGTCCGTCGGTCCGGCGTCCACAATTGCTTGTGGACGCTCTAGAGGCCAAAGTTAATATTCGATTGACTTTAAATTTATACACAGTGTTTAAGGTCATGAGACGAAGAAGCCTATTGATTTTCAGCGATTTCCGATAATAACTGTCTGAGTTATGGCCCTTGATCACTTAAAAAAATCTTGTGGACGCTCTAGAGGCCAAAGTTAATATCCGATTGACTTTAGATTTATACATAGTGTTTAAGGTCATGAGACGAAGAAGCCTAATGATTTTCAGCGATTTCCGATAATAACTGTCAGAGTTATGGCCCTTGATCACTTCAAAAAATCTTGTGGACGCTCTAGAGGCCAAAGTTAATAACCGATTGACTTAAAATTTATACACAGTGTTTAAGGTCATAAAATGAAGAACCCTTTAGATTTTCAGCAATTTCCGATAATTACTGTCAGAGTTATGGCCCTTGATCACTTTAAAAAATCTTATGGACGCTCTAGAGGCCAAAGTTAATAACTGATTGACTTTAAATTTATACACAGTGTTTAAGGTCATGAGACGAAAAAGCCTCCTGATTTTCATCGATATCCGCTAATAACTGTCAGAGTTATGTCCCTTGATCACTTCAAAAAAACTTGTGGACACTCTAGAGGCTAAACTTAATAACTGATTGACTTTAAATTTATACACAGTGTTTAAGGTCATAAGACGGAAAAGCCTATTGATTTTCAGCCATTTCCGATAATTACAATCAGAGTTATGGCCCTTGATCTCTTTAAAAAATCTTGTTAACGCTCCAGAGGCTAAAGTTAATAACCGATTGACTTTAAATTTATACACAGTGTTTAAGGTCATTAAATAAAGAAGCCTATTGATTTTCAGCAATTTCTGATAATTACTGTCAGAGTTATGGCCCTTTATCGCTTATAAAAATCTTGTGGACGCTCTAGAGGCTAAAGTTGATAACCGATTGACTTGAAATTTATACACAGTGTTTAAGGTCATGAGACGAAGAAGCCTATTGATTTTCAGCAATTTCCGATAATTACTGTCAGAGTTATGGCCCTTTATCACTTAAAAAAATCTTGTGGACGCTCTAGTTCAATTTTGGTGTCAAGTTCGACATTGGGTAATTTTTTCTGTTTGATCGAATTGTTCCACAGCAGTAAGTTTTTTTATTGTAAAGTTCTACTGCTAATGGTACGCTTGAGAAAAAATTGTCAAAGTATATATGTCTGTAGCGGTCATGCATAAATCTGGTAAGGTCCATAACCACTCTATGTCCTAAATTCTTTTCTGGGTTACCTTCATTTTTTCCTGTGTACACTTGAAATGAATGAACATAACCCGTGTCTGCCCTGGCAGCCATCCACACTTTGACGCCTCTCTTTGTTGGCTTCATGGGCATGTATTGTATAAAGCCCAATCTTCCCTTGAATTTCACCATCCCCTCATCCACGCTAATGTTTTGAGGGGGTTCAAACTCCTCGAAAAGATGTTTCAAACATGCTGATAATAGGTCGAACTTTATATAGTCGGTCATAGTCGTCTTCTCCAACAGCCGGTTGATTTTCAGAATTATTGATATGCAGGTACCTCAAAATCTGGAAATACCTATCCCTGGACATAGATTTTCTTATGTAATCATTCTGTAGACAGGAATCACCATCTAATAGATTTTCAGACTTGGAAGGACTATGATTTCCATCAACATTGTGATACCTAAAAATGTCTTCATTTCCGAAACAGTTGTAGCATTCCACTTGTCGTTGTGTCCCTTTTGATCTGAATACAAATTTGTTTCTCTGACAAGTTTTTCCCAAAACTCCGGCCTAACTTGTCTAAAAAAATAAACCAACGGTAATGGCAAGTCCTCTTCTTCGATTTCTGGCAAGTTTGTGGGTCCATAGTGTCCTTCAAATTCTTGAAGAATAACATTGTTAGCGTTTTCTGTCCACTCAAGATCGCCGACATCGGTTATATTGTCCGTAAAATCGGTTTCATTGTTCTCGGAGTCCGAAAGTTTCAACAAAAGTGCCTCACATTCAACGTCCGATTCATCGTCTAATTCCTCCGAATAAGATCTAAATTTTGATCTAAAACTTGTTGTAGCTTGATCAATAGCTTCAGCGTCGAACCCCTCAAATTCTGACTCACTGTCGGAATCCATCTTTGATTTCTTATTCCGTAAATTGCGATTTTCTCAAAATAATTTGTTGAAGAAAAGTTTGCTAAGTAGCCATTTTGAATAATAAATTATTTCAAAAAATGTCCAGAAAGAGTATGTCAATGCACTCCTTCATAACTCAGCAGCTTTGCTCGTCTCTGACACTCTTAAAAAAAAAAATCCTGGGGGAAACAAGGTCTGACACAATCTTATAGGGTCTCTGATATTATCAATCAAATGAGTAAATTGATTCTGAACTTTACTGTATTCATCTGGCATACATCCACACTGTTTTTCTGCAAGAGTTTTAAAGTAACAAGATCTAACATACTTGCTGTTATTTATAATATCCACAAAGTCCCCAAATCTCTTTCAATTTTAGTGGCCATACCACCAAATTAAAACAAGGTCTGACACAATCTGAAACGGTCTGTGATATTATCAATCAAATGAGTAAATTGATTCTGGACTTTACTGTATTTATCATCTGGCATACATCCACACTGTTTTTCTGCTAGAGTTTTAAAGTAACAGGATCTAACATACTTGCTGTTATTTATAACATCCCCAAATTCCCCAAATCTCTTTCAATTTTACTGGCCATACCACCAAATTGAAACAACGTCTGACACAATCTTAAACGGTCTCTGATATTATCAATCAAATGAGTAAATTGATTCTGGACCTTACTGTATTGATCCTCTGGCATACGTCCACACTGTTTTTCTGCAAGAGTTTGAAAGTAACAGGATCTAACATACTTGCTGTTATTTATAACATCTACAAAGTCCCCAAATCTCTTTCAATTTTACTGGCCATACCAACAAATTGAAACAATTACACTAGGCTACTTAAGCTATGTTTTGATAACAAAAAAGATGTACTTTAAGAATACTACAAATAATCTCATTTTAACAAAGACTTTAAATCTTTTGGGCAAAATTAGGATTGCAAATCTGTAAGCATAAAAAAAAATGCTTTCCTTATTATATATTACACTATATTCCCATTGATATTTTTAAAACATTTACTTACTTACGTAATGCTTTTCTTTTCTTTTCTGACAGCTTACTTATAGCTTTGGGTATCCACGACGAAAGCAAAGTTTTGAAAGGGGATTGAAGCAAATATTTGATAGATTGGTTACTTTGAATATGTTTTTAGTCCACATATATCGTCAGTTCACAAAGTTTGTACCCGGGAAGGCATCTTTAAGTAATAATCAAAAATAATTATAATTTGTTACTCATGTGGTCAATGGCTAAAACTCTGACTATATCGGAAATCATTGAAAAGCAATAAACTGCTTCGTCTCATGACCTTAAACACTGTGTATAAATGGACGTCTATTGGTTATTAAATTGAGCCTCAAGAGCGTCCACAAGATTTCTCAAAGCTATAAACATTCTGCAGTTTTTGGAAATTGTTGAAAAAAAACAGGATTCTTTGTCGCATAACCATAAACAATATGATAAACTTAAAGTCTTTCGGTTATTGACTCTAGCCTAAAAATTTTCAATGTGATCAAGGACCATAACTTTGGCTATAATTATCAGAAATTGTTTGAAATCAATAGACCTCTATGTCTTATGACTGTAAACACTCTCATCCAAATGATAGAGGTCTTGGATTTGTTTTTATGACATGGAAATTCAACATACCAGAAGTCTGAGGAGCACATTCTTGTTGTGGTACTGATATTCTCTTTCACTGTAACCAGTCAAGATTTATTGCTTTAAAAAAATGCGTACCCGTCTCTGCTGTTTATCTTAGTAGGGGTTTGATAAAAATTCTGCTGCTTTAAATGCTTGTATATTGTGCATCCATTTCCAATTATTTCAAATTATGGTACAATGGGTTATTGCATTTTGGTCCAAATATTATTTAATTCCATTAATGATCTATTTCTTTTCCAATAAGATGTTTACCAGTAAGTTTTGTTAACCAATTAGTGTTAGCCAATAGGCTCTGTTTACCAGTAAGTGGTTGCCAATAGGCTTTGTTTACCAACAAGTGTTTACCAGTAAGTGTTGGCCAATAGGTTCTGTTTACCACTAAGTTTTGGCCAATTGGTTCTGTTTACCAACAAGTGTTTATCAGTAAGTTTTGTTCACCAATAAGTGTTGGCCAATAGGCTCTGTTTACCAACAATTTATTTATTTTATTTTTTTTATGATTTCATCCTCCAGTATCATTAATTTCTGTTTACCAACAAGTGTCGTCCTAATACATTCTGTTTATCAACAGATTCTTTTTCAAATTTATTTTATATAATTCTTTGATTGGCATTTAGTAATTGAACATATTAACACAAGGTATAATTTTATGGATACACAATAACTGAGTTTGATATTAGGCGACATTTCGACGAAAAGTTGCTTAGTATCAAACTAGATAATTGTGTATCCATAAAATTATACCTTATGATTTTATGATTGTATTCTTCCTCCAATACTGGTTATAAGTTGTTTTACCAAATTCTTTTTTCAATAAGTTCTTTTGCCAATAATTAAAGTTATATTGTCAATATTTTAATAAGCTAGACCATACACATACATGTAAAAGAACCAATATTTCCCTCATATGTTGTAGCGAAGTGCATGACATATGAGGGTTTTATTAGTCCAATTGGTGTAGTAAAGTAAGGAATTTAACCACATTTTATTTATTTTGCCAGTTATCAATCTTAACTTTTTCTTTTGCCAGTAAATAGAGAATCTCCTACGAGTGTTTTTTGATATCAAAAAATATCAACACAAGTTGATATTTTTCGGTATCAAAAAACACGAGTTGGAGATTTTATTTATCACCCAATCCTTTCTTACATGCACAAATAAATAAAAATTATTCTTTGGTATAGATTTCACTTTTACAGAACCTAATTACATTACAGCATAGTAATACATCATTTTTTGAAAGCAGTTTAGCTATTGTATAGTCCTATATACGGACCCAGTTTTTTGTTTCAAGGTCAATTAAATAAAAGCAGCTTCCTTTTTTTTTTTTTTTAAAGTCACTCTTTACCTAAACTAAGTGGTTTCTTTAAAATAAAAGAAAGTAGTTCCTTTTTGATTGACCAATCAAATTTATGTAAAGCGATATCACCACTGTGTATATATCACAGTAGATTATGTAATTTAACACACAAGCGATATCTACTGTCAAATGTATTATTGGGTGATAAATAAGTTTACCAACTAATTTCTTTCAGCAGATCTTTTCACCATCAAACTTTAAGAATTTTAAAAATATTTAATTCACCAGTGGTTAATACTGCTTAAAGTTTTTTACCAAATGAGTTCTTTTGCCAACATGTTAACTTAGGCTATTGTTACACAGTATATATTGGAAATATGATTTATATTTCAGTTTATCGTGAGGGTTTCTCTATGTATATCTTTGTATATGATGTGGACATAGTTGACATTGATGGTTCTTCGAGTCGTCTCATCGCCAGATAAAGTTATATCTAGAGAAACCTTCCCGCTGAGATGTTACACAGTACATTGTGTTATGAACATTATTATATTGAACTAAATATCTGTGATTAGTTTGTAGCATCATTATTGTCATATATCATAATTCATAATGTACATTTTGTTATACCCCACATGGAAATGTGGTTGTATATTGCTATCACTCCGTCTGACCGATGCTCCATCATACACAATTGCTTTTGAACACTCTACAGACTACATTTATCGTCTGATGTGTATTAAATTTATATGTATTATTTAGATTGGAATAATAAAGAAAACAAAGTTACCATCTTCTGTATGAAATTTAAATTAGTGAAACGAAGAACCTATTGAATTTCAACAATTTTCGTTGATTACATCTAGAGTTATGGCTCTTGTTTCACTTTGTTGTACCTTGTGAATGCTAGAACAACACAAGTTATCATCCGATCTGTATGAAGTTTATATGCATCATTTAGATCAGTCAAACAAAGAATCCTATTGAATTTCCTCATTTTCCGTAAAATACTTCTAGAGTTATGGCCCTTGTTTTACTTTGTTTAATCTTGTGACCGTCAGAACGACAAAAGTTGTCATCAGATCTGTATGAAATTTATATGAATTATTTAAAAACTGGAAAAACGAGAAAGCCTGTTAAATTTCAATCATTTCTATAAATTGCTTCTAGAGTTAAGGCCCTTGTTTCAGTTTTGAGAACCTTGTGAAACCACAAAAATTATAATTTTGATCTGTATGAAATTTGTAAATGCCCCCAATAACCTAGCTATAAGGCCCTTGTTTCAGTTTTTAGAACCTTGTGAACACTCAAAACAAAAATTATTATTTTGATCTGTATCAAATTTTCTTGTAAATGGCCCCAATTACCTAATAACTGCTCTGACGATTTAGCTGCTGTGGGTGTATGTTTCGTAGAACCTATCTTTATTAAAGATTTACATTTACATTTTTTAAATAAATTGTCGTTGGTCCCTTTGCCTGGCGTCCACAATTACTTATGGACACTCTATAGGCTAAAGTTAATAACCGATTGACTGTAAGTTGATATGTTTAATCGACAAAAAATATATGCAACAACCCTTGTTGACTGCCCGAACGACTCAGCTCATTACCTGGCAACCTGTCACTTTGTACTTTAAAAAGCTAATTGATTTAGGTCAAAACAAGAGTTGAATTAATTTGTGTGTGCCCTGTCCTAGTGTTAATTTGATTAGTGACTGGAAAAGCTCTACACACTGATTCCAGCTTTGAAAGAATAAAGTAGCAATTACTCCTATTTGCAATTGAAATTTAAACATGAAATTTAACTGCACATCAATTGAAATCACACTAAACAAATCTGTATAAATCCAATGAAATGTGTATTTGTTTGTTTTTAATCTAGTATCATTTTAAATAGTTTTTTTTGATGATGTTATTTGTCTACAGAATGTATAAGATTTTGTTTTTAAGAATATATCAATTTTCTTATATTAATTATGTGTATTACTATCATTAAATTGTAAAAATTTGATAAATTTTAAAAATGTGAGTTGAGGGAAAGAATGTTATCATAAAATTATACTTTATTACGTTGTTATTATTTTTATTATTATATTGCATTATAACTTTAAAGAATTTGAAAACTGTAATTTGTTGACAGAAATATTTTAACCATGTAATATCAATTGAGTTATATTAATTATTATGTTTGTTATTTCCATTATTGCATTTAAATCTTTGATAAATTAAAGATGTGAAATAGTGTTTATTGATCTTTTGTTTTTTTTCTGCAAATGAAGATGATATTTATGGGTAAATAATCTAAATTTGATCATAGAACAAAATGGTGATTGCTGGGAAAGTCTGACTGTTGTGCTTTGGATCATAAGGTCTAATTGAGTCAAGGGGGTGGCCGAATGATTTACACTTCGGTGTTGGATTATAAGATCTGTCATTGAGTCAGCTGGTGTGGTTTTGATTCTATGCATGTACGTGACACGGAGTAGGCTTGCCTGTCCAACCAAGTTGGTTTTCTCTGGGTCTTTAAATTTCCACGCCACTGAAAAAATACCTACACACAATGAAATAAAATTTAACCATGTGTTCATCACAGAATGACAAACAGTAATTTGTGTTGAATGGGCGTTAAACCCCATTTATCGCTTTCTGATCGAGTCAAGTGGTGTGGTTTCAATCCCATGGATGTACATAACAAGAAGTTTCCTGCCTCTGCTAAAGACCCCTACGTCCAATGGGATAAAATGTTAATCATTGAATGACCAATGATAATTTGTGTTGAGTGTACGTTAAACCCCATTTCTCACTTTCTGACTGAGTCAAGTGCCGTGGTTTCGATCCCATGGGTCTATTGTCCAACCTTATGGGTGTTCTGTGGTCCTCCAGTAAAACTCCCACATCTAGAGAGAGACAGCTTGCAGCCTTGACGAGGGAAATACGCCTAGTCATCCATGTGGGACAAACAAGTGGGGTCCATCTGCACAAAGATTAAATGAGCCTCAGTAGTTGGCATTCAACATGCAGCCTACTCATAGAAATGAAAAATTATCATATTAACAAAAGTATTCTGACAGTGAAACAATTAACCCAATTCTACTGGGATGTACTGTGGTACTGACCTGGTCAGGCATGGTAAAAAATGCCAGCTAATAAAGGATTGAAAAACCAAAATATTATGGAGAAGTTTAGAGGTAATATTATTTTTGTTATTTTTATATAAAACTGATATAAATATGTTGTGGTGTAAATGTTTATTTCAAGACAAAATTACTTAAATAGACATTCAATTGCTGTTTGAAAGGTTAATATTCAATTTTTTCAGATTTTCATCACAATCAGTAACTCTTCAAAAAAAAGGATTGATGTAAGTGTTCAGTAAAATCAGTTCAAATCTATCATTATTTATTGCTCCGACTGGGTTAAATGAGGAAAATTTTGCCCGGACAATAGCTCTATGGCCTACGGCCTACTGTTATATCAAAATCCAACTGTCAATGGATATTTTACGTGCACACCAATGTGTACATGGGACTATATGGGACATCAGTTTAGTTTTTTTGTACCATCCAAGCGACTAGGCAGCTATCCTTGCCGGGCCCTACATCCTGCACCACTGATAAGGATGCGAACCTACATCCTCCAGACTAGCAAGCCATTGTCTTATTCACTTAGCCACCGTGGTGCCAACACATTCTGTGTCTGATGACTGCATAATAATGACGTTGATAGAGTCGCCCTAGAATACTTTCCAAATTGTTGATAACCCATAGATTCAAAGATACATTCCTGTGATACATACTAGGGATCACTTGGCTATAGTGGGTAAGGCGGTGGCTCGCAAGCCTGGAGGTCGAGTTTTCGATCCCTGCATTGACCGAGAAAGTTTAGCTCGTTTTCCAGTTTGGTTTCCCCTTGTCAGTGCCACAGAACAGAGGGCCTGACAAGAACAGCTGTCTAGTTGTTTGGATGGGACCAAAAATCAAGGTCCTGTGTTCACATTAGTGTGCTTGCAAAAGATCCCTTGGCAGTTGGAATTTGATATGAGAGATGGACCGTAGTGGCGTTGCCTGGGCAAAATTTCCCATATAGCACACTGTATTGGCGTATGCCCGTCTTCCATTAACCAAGGATAGGTGCATAACAGTAGGATGATAAACCCAATTTCATTTGTAATCCATACTAGATACATTATTTTGTCTGTCTAAAGTAAGACATTTAAAATTTGTTATTGCTGTTCTGTTATGACTGACATGTACTCCACATCGAATTACACTGTGTGGTCCTACTGCACTTAATTATAATACACAATTCAGAATCTAGAATTCTTACATTAATGTAGAAAACATTAGTGAAAACAGGGCTAGGAATTTGATCGAATTTGTTGATACAATATTTAAGAACATTTGCATTTTGTTTTTCATGTTAAAAAGATAAGGATTTTATTTATTTAGTTTAAACAGATGTGTTGACTCGAAAATGAGATAGCATCAAAAATGTGACTTTTGCCTCCCTTCTTATCATTACAACTTTGACAGACCAGATTATTTTCAGGCAAATTGTGGTTGGCCCGATCTGCTGATATATTAAACTATTAAACAAATTCTGTCTCATTCTGATAGTTAACATTCAGCAGAATCTTTGATTATCAAGTCACTAGAATTCAGTACATATGTTCAATGGTTATCAAGCCATTAAAATATAATTTAGTGGCTTAGTTTGGTCTTTTACAGACATTAAATTTTCCTGGAAGTTCAAGAACAATTTTTTTTATCATTAAAACCATTAATTTGAAATAAGAGAAAACAGAAGTTTATATAATGTTTACAAGTACTGGTATGTTTTCCTGACAACCCGGATCCGTACCTAAATTTAAAAACTTGTGTAGTAAAATTTGGAAAAAAAATTGTGTATTTGAAACTGTTATTTGATTTAATTGAAATTAATTACTCAAGGTTCCAATTATGGTTACATTCCAGCAACATTATTTTTTTTTGTACTTCATGTAAGTGTTTGGTGCAAGTTGTGTGCAGGAAACTATTAATTGTTATTGGTGAAAGGAATAATAGAATTTGATTCGAGATAAAGTTTGTATTGAAGGAGAGGTGTTGGAAGAAAAATATTGAATATAATTCAAGAAGAGGGAAACTAATTATTCTCAGGAATAGAAGTAGACAGAAGTAATTGAATGGTTTTATTAATATGATGCTCAAGATTTTATAAGTGGAAATTAAAAAAACCTATAAATCATGTATGGTAAGTATTTCTTTCATTTCTCTTTTCAAACTTTGATTAGAAAATAATAAATTCATGAAATTCATGTTTATAGATGAATCTGTGTGAATAAAACAAAATAAAACTTTTTTTAATAAATAAATGTAGTTAATACAATAGTCGACAGTTGCAATACATAAAAGATATACTTTTTTTTAATAAATGCAGTTAATAGGCTACTGTTTTAGTATACAATAAATATAGTATTTCAAGGAGAATGTGAAGTTCATAACCTTAGTCAAGGAATTGCTGACATAGAATAGTTATATGTAATTTTATTTGTAGAATATTACTGTTTCTAGGTTAATTGCAAATTGAAATGGAGAAATAATCAGCTGATTAATTTCTTTCAATTGGTATTAAAAATAATTATATGTTTGTAATATTCTTATAATTAAGAGAGCATGTTATAGTTTCAAAAACCACTTAAATATTGGCTCTGGTGTAACCAGAACTATTAGCTCTTAACACTTTCGTAAAGTATTCAATTTCCGAGACATTTGTCTTAATAGCCATAAATAACAACATGCGTCCACTTGAGAAAAGTGACAATATTCTGATACCACAAAGATTAAATCACATGACGTCATTATATGAATTGCCCTTATTTTATTTTACGTAATAAAATTTATTGGATTCTAAAGAATATATTGATGAATATTTTGTGAAGACAGTGCCTTTATTAATGTTCTTGCGGAAGAAAATAATTAATAATGGTATGTGTAGAATTAATGACTTTTTATGTTTAATTTTTTTACTTCCATATTATTTTAGCCAATGATTTATTTCTGTTTTTTTTTTTAATTAATTCTTACCTAAATCTGTAGTGATAACATTATGTTTAAATAATTAGATTTGGGGGGTGTTAAATGTATTTTCCATGGGTTTATATTCCTCTTTTCATTTAAAAATTTATTATAAATTCCATCAATAATTATACATTGCTCAATTTTGGAATTGAATTGTTTGTGTGAAATATGACATTTTTTTTTTGTTGTGAATCATGATGACATACCTGAAGGAAATACCCAGTAATTTATTTTCTAATAGTTTGCTATATGTTATTTCTGTTTTCAGTGCTCAATATGAAATTACTCTTAGTTTTAAGTCTTATTCTGGTTGTGTGGGAGACAAATGGATTTAATCTTCCACCAATGGCACCGTTTTTCTTTCTATGTAATTATCATGGTAATGTTCAAGAAATGGGTGTTGAGAGAGGAGAGGTAGCATTAAGTGTCACAGTGAAGGGAGATCCAGAATTTTATATACCAGGACAATTTTATGAAAGTAAGTAATTCAACAGATACACTGTACTTTGACAGAATCTTTGTTCTCATAATGGCTTGTCTTTAGGTCTGAGTAACCCATTGCCAAGTGGTCTTATTCCAAATTGGTATCCAACTAAAAAAAAATTCTTAAACCCAAGATTAACTTCAAAAATATCTAATGATCACGAAACAGTACCATTAGTAAGTGCAAGCAAACAAAAATCATTTTGAGAAAAACATTACTTCAGGATAAATTAATAAATACAATATTTGGAATCAAAGAATATGTAAAATAAAAATTTATTTTTCAGTTACTGTGACATCTAGTATGAATTTTAATGGATTTTTTCTAACTGGTTTATATACAATATCAAACAAAGCAATGGGGATGTACCCCCAGCCTGGCGTTCAGGGTAACCAACCTGTCGGCCAGAATCTGATGTGTTCTATAGTGCATTCTCACATGAATTATCTTCCAACACATGAACTGTCATTTGTATGGGTGGCGCCAGCTGCTGGGATGGGTTGTGTCAGCTTCTTGTAAGTACATGCTCCTTAATTTCATGATCTTCACCAATATACAAAATGACACTAAATAATGTTATTTCACAAATGAATTATGTCAATGTCACTATAAACCTCAGAATGCCTCGTTAGGCATTTCTGTCCAAACGAGGTAAAAAAAATGCCTCGTTTTCAGCAGTTCCAAAGCAATTTTTTTTTAAATTGCCCTGTTTTGGAACAAGGTATTTTGTTCAGAACGAGGCTTGGTAAAAATGCTTCGTTTACTAAATGTGTTTTTTTTTCAAGATGGTTATTAGTGGTATTTGCTGTCAGCAAATTTGTAAAAAATTTATGTTATTTAATACGAAAATAAAATTTATGTTATTTAATACGAAAATAAAACCAGTTCAAACTATGATATTATAACCAGAGAAATAGACAAGACAACAATACACGCCATACCATAAAATTATTTTCGCATTATTTATACCCATCTGTCTTCATAATCAAATGTTTTAATTAAATTTAATGTATGAGGTGTGCTTTATTTTCCATTTAATTGACAATTGGTATAAAGCTGACAAATTTATCGCTGTGCGTTTATGTGACTTCGCTCTAATAATATTTTGTGCAATGTTAAGGGGTTTCAACAGAAACAGTCAATGCTATGGTCAAGTTATTTTTTCACAATAAATATAAAAAATAAACTGGCGTATTGGATATATGTCACGAAATTGAATACTTTTTTTTGAATAATAAGAATGGATTATTTGTTGTATTTAGATCAGATAAACACTAATTTGTTGTCTGCGATATCAGTTAGGTGGAGGTGTAAAACACACAGCTACCGTGATTGATTTACAACCCCAATTTAGCTTTCACAACACCTCAGTTGTTACTTAACACCTAAACCTGATTGGGCAATAAATTAATCAAGGCAAGGTAGCTGTGTGTCTTCAATAGTTCTACACCTTCACCTATGGCATGTATACTTGTCTTTTCTATTTCTCTGATTATAATATCATCGTTTGGACTTGTTTATTTTTGTATTAAATAATATAAATTTAATTTTTACAAATTCGCTGATAGCAAATAGCGATAATAACTATATATCTTGAAAACAAATTTTTTTTAGTAAACGAGGCATTTTTACCAAGCCTTGTTCTGAACAAAATACCTCGTTCCAAAACAGGGCAATTTAAAAAAAAATTGTTTTGGAACTGCAGAAAACGAGGCATTTTTTTTACCTCGTTTTGACAGAAATGCCAAATGAGGCATTCTGAGGTTTATAGTGTTTGTATGATGTAAAGGTATTCACTGTGTCCAGTACTTTCACATTTTGTTTGATACTTGTCATGATAATTTGTTCATTTTGCTTGATACTTGTCATGGTAATTTGTTTATTTTGCTTGATACTTTTCATGTTAATTTTCTCATCTTGTTTGAAACTTGTCATGTTAATTTGTTCAAAATGTTTGATACTTGTCATGGTACCGTAATTTGTTCATTTGGCTTGATACTTGTCATGATAATTTGTTCATCTTTTTTGATACAGTAGAATCTGTATTTAGCAGCCGCCCAAGGGAATTTTCACGACTGACCGCTTAAAGGGAGTGGCCTCTTAATAAAATTTCGGTAAATTTGACAGTCGCTAAATCTTTATGGGAGTGGCCTCCTAATAAAATCTCGGTAAATTTGACCGTCGCTGAATCTTGTTGCTGAACGAAAATTCTTTACAGGGATAATGAAGATGGGGATATGCCATACAGTGTGCTATTAGGTCAATTTTGCCCAGGCAGTGGCACGACAGGCTACTCTATATCGAATTCCAACTCCCAAGGGATTTTTTATGTGCACACCAATTTGTAAACGGGACTGTGGTTTTTCGTTGTCCCTTGCCAAGTTCCCAGGTCCTTAATTGATCCTGTACCACTGTCATGGAGGAACCATGTTAATTTGTTCACTGTCATGTGTTTCATCATGATTGTGTGATACTTGATCTGTGTTAAAATGGCTCATGTTAAGATGTTTATAATGTTTGGTGCTTGTCATGTCACGGCATTCATCATGTTTTATGCTTGCTTGTCATGTTTAGGTGTTCACCATTTTAGGTCCTTGTCATGTTTAGGTGTTAACCATGTTTGGTGCTTGTCATGTATAGGTATTCATCATGTTTGGTGCTTGTCATGTATAGGTATTCATCATGTTTGGTGCTTGTCATGTATAGGTATTCATCATGTTTGGTGCTTGTCATGTTTAGGGGTTTATAATTTTTGATACATGTCACGTAAAGGTGTCTATCATGTTTACTGCTGGTCATGAAAAGGTGTTCATTATGTTTGGTTCTTTTAAGGTGAGAAGGGGGCGACTGAGACTAGATTAAAGCCCTGTTATTTATTCAAGTCTTCAGTTCAATCCTGTGTTGGTATAGTTAACAAGACGTTTGATAGCCTCTGATTACTAAAGAAATTGAAATAAAAATTTACATTAGAAAATTAGTCTCAAAATAGTTAGTGCAGAGTGTACGATATTTGTTGTGTATAGTTTACTTCAGTGTAATGAATGATAATTAATATTGATAATAATAATAACTTTTTTTAAGAAGGGTAAAGGATTAGACTGTAGAAGCCTTTCTACCATCCTGCCCTTGTGAAAAAATATAATACAAAAGATGATAGCAAATAATGTTTCTGTTTACAGGGCAACAGCAAATCTACAACAGCAGCTTTTATTTAAAGATACAGTTGTTTTACAGCTGTGTGAAGAAGGAGGTATTATTAACAAGAATAAATATTTAAAAAAACATAAAACTCATTCAAATAAAACTTAAATTTGTGATCAAATATGAATACATCTCATTTTAAACAAAAAAGAAAACAATCATTCTTAAATATTTAGGATATATTTTAGTGTACATGTAGAATAATACAAACTTGAAACATGCATAAATAATACTCACTTTAACCTGGCTATCATTTAATCCTGTGTATTTCGCACTAATTTCTTTGTTTAAAAATCGATAAAATTCATTTAAAATCATACAAAATCATCTAATTTGTACTTGTAATCAGTGTCCAATTACAAGCATTTAATTTTTTATCAATGTTAAAAAATAAACAACCCAATTGATTAGTGATGTATAATGATTTTTTTTGAACAGTTGTCAGGAAATAATTAAATACTTCTAAATTTGACACTCATTGTCAAAATAATCAGTTAGCTTTAAACTAGACACAAGTATAAATTAGATGATTTGGGGTTATTTTAAGTGATTTTACAAATTTTTGAACAAAAATTTGATATTAAACAAATGTGAAAGAAATTAGTAATAAATACACAAGATTAAATGATACTCAGATTATGATGCTTGGAATTTAAAGATAAAGTGAATGTTGTAATATATTTTGTAGAATATAGACGTGCGACTAAATATATATTTTTAGTTGTAGATTGACAGTATACCTAGATGAAAATTTAGATCAGGAGTAACATGTTGTTATTGTTATCCATATATCTAAAAAAAATTGTATTCATTTATTTATTTATTTTTTACGATTTTTCTATATTTTATTTATCCCAGATGCCTCTGAAACTCCCCTTAGACCAGATTTAGCTGAACTTAATTCTGAATTAGTTATTCTCCGAGATGATTTTGATTCTTCATCAACTTTTAGACAAGATTTGTGGTAAATATGGGTATTTTCAATGATAATTTCTAAACCTGACGTAGATTCACTTAAAGAGGCATTATTCAAGAGCTAAATCTGCCTATTTCAGATCTTTCGTCTTAATGTTATATAAAAATTACTAAATTGACATTTATTAACTTGTGAAGAACATAATCAGTTTGACAGTTTATGATTTAATTTAGAAAGGGATAATCAAGGCTTTGTTTATTATCTTAAACATGGTAGCAATGACAATTGAGAGTACACTGTTTTTCTAACGGTGATAACTTGGCTCAGAATGATGTAATTTGACTGAAATTTTCAACATATTCACTTTTCATTATCTATGTTTTAACTATTATACCAAGAACTATCATCTCTGTATCTAAATCTCACATAATGCCCCTTTAAGTATTCTATATTTTCTTTATTCCCTAAGTAAATTAGTTTTAAATTTTTCTTAATTGTAATGATCAATGTAGTTATATTATGTTCTTGATATGGATATAATACTTTTTATTGAAGATATTTAATTATAATATTTATTGGATTTTGGTCATGTGCTTTGTGGGTGGGATTATTAATCAGATGTCTGCAAATTTGGAGATCTTTATTTATGAAAAATTTATTCATATTCTTGACCACCATGAAAAAAGAAACCATACTTTTTCTTTGGTCGCATGTTTTCCATGCTTCATTATTAAAAGGTTCTCTATAGAAAAAGTGTACATACTTGTTTTGAAAACTTTTTTAATGTTTGTCTGCATATATAATCATTAAATATAAATCAGTATTTTTTTATACACCCACATTTTTAACTTGTAGACCCTCAAGGATCACTTTTTTTATCCAATTTCAGGGGCAGATCCAGGTTTTTTTGCAGGGGGGGGGGGGAAGGTTGGATAGCTGCTTAACTAATTGCCGAAGGCGCTAAACGTTGTAATGGGGGGGTTTGGGGTCCTCCCCCAGAAAAAATTTGGTACAATAGATTCAATTTGGTGCATTCTGACTTATTTCCGGTAGCTAAATTCCAAGACTACAGGTCTAAAAATCGACAATAAAATCGCATAAAATGTTGATGGGGAATACTCCCTTCACAGGTGAGGAACAAAATATCTCCAGATACCATATGAAGAGCAAAAATCAATGATCAGATTTACCTTACTGACGTCATTATGTGTTTTATTCCAAACTTGGTGCGTTACTTGGTGTGCAAGAAAAAGGAGAAACGAAAGGAAGGGAATTCGACAATTAGGCTAGTTATCAACGATGTCGATAAAATTAAAAAGCAAACACAACAATATTCAACGTCACCAGTCGAACAGCGTTAATAAAACTCTTTAAATTTCAATAAACTTATATTTTCATACTGTACGGTATTAAAAAAATTGCCGTCGTCAAAAGGCGATTGATTCGCCGTAGGGTCAATTGGTACCGGTTGCAATTTATGCTGTCGACGATTTTGGATAATTGCCCAGGGCCGGTTGTTCAAAGCTCCGTTATCTTTTAACGATCCGTTAACTTTAACAGAGAGAAAGATTGTTGCTGGAAATAAAGGCCTCAATAAATTTTTCGTAAGGGTTTATGCTAATATTTCTAAAGGAAAAAATAAATTATTCTATAGTGTTTTCTGTAGTAAATTTAACAAACAACCCGTTACCAAGATGTAGGTCCGTTAGAGTTTAACAGATCGTTAGAATAACTTAGTTTTGAGCAACCCCAGAGCTGTATGTGACTATTTGTTTTTGTACACAATGGAATGAAAGTCATGACTCAACTCAATGTATACAAACTCGCACCCTTCATATTTTCAAGCCTGAGCGGCCGTGAATTTTTTCTCATAAAAAGTGTTCAATTTTTTTTAATTTTTTTTGTGGCTGACCAGGGCCCAAACCCCCCCTCTGGATCCGCCCCTGAATTTTAAAATCTGTTCAAATATATCATTGTTACACCAAAGTGATGGTTGAGTATAAATTTCTTGAAAATAACACCGAAACTGCTGACAAAGTGATAGCTTGAAATTCACAAAAGTTCTAAAAATATGTAATGGCAAGATTGTGGACCCTCTAGAGGTCACAGTTTTTATCCAATTTTGATGAAACTTAAATCATATATTGATATCCTAATGATCTTGGATTCTTTCTATATTTCTGCATGTTGGACTAAAATTTCCTGGATTATGGCGTCTGATTCTATGAAAAATCACATTTTTAGTTTCCTGGCTACCTTTCAATATTTGCATTTCTTATACAATAAAATTTGTCTTGATTTAAATTGTAGTTTATGAGTATGACTTTTTCAAAAGGACACCTTTCACATATCTCCTGAATTGGAACAAAATCAAATTTTGTAATAATACAAGTCTGATGTTAAGAGGCCAGTTAACTTAGATAGAACACAAGCATATTATTAGTTTCTTCTATCAACCCCAAATATTATCCATTACCTTGCGGGTTGGATGGCTGAAAGGTTAGCGTGTGCGCGCTGTATCATTAAGCCTGTCATTTAGTCAACTGGCGTGGTTTCCAATCCCCAGTTGTACATTGCAACTTCTTGCGTTTTCTCCGGGTCCCCCGGTTTCCTCCCACTGCCAAAGAACCTCACGCGCAAGCGAATTATTGAAGTTAAATTGAACCATATGTTAGTCCCAAAATGACCTAGTTTGTGTGGAGTGGATGTTAAACCACATTTCTCTCTCTCTCTCCATTACCTGAATTTGAGTCAGAAAGTCATCTTTAGTTACCTATTTGTTGAGATTGCTTTTAAATTATTGCCCGTAAGGGTATTCTAGGGCAATTTTTTTTGCATAAATTAATGTACAGAATATGATTATATTATAGGAAGGTAACAAGGGGTGGTGAAGTATCAGATAAATGTGGTGTTGTTCTACATGGTAACTCAGCTGTTTTCTGTGAGAAAGAAGGACAACGTCAATTGGTAGATATAATTGATGACATAGCATGAGACATAGATAGTATTTTATCGTTTAAAGCAACAATTTCATATTTTTAAGTTATATTTTTAAAATTTATTAAAATAAAGCCTTAAAATAGATGGTATCCATAAACAGTCCTACATTGTTAAAGAATAATTCTATTAATCCTATAATTAACTTTTGACAGCTGAGAAATTGGCAAAAATATTATTTTCAACTTCAAATTCCAACGTTTCAATATAGCTTATGCATAAGTGAATGGGAGGTAATTATGTTGTTATTCCCTGTTTCAATGATTTTTAAGGGTGGGAAATAAGCCCATAGTTGTATAATAGTGAGTTGATAACCTATTGAGCAAAAGACATAAAAATAATTATGTTTTGACTTTCTTAGAAAATATGAAATTCTCGCTTTAAACTTTAAACACAATAGTTAGTTTATTTTCTATTAATCATACTTTACAATTTAACTTGTGAATTTACATGAACTTTGAACATGTACATGAATGATGCATCTTTTTCAGATAACGGTGCCGTTAAATACCACATCTTCTAAGATTCTACAATTTGCTGTGTGTAAGTAGAAATATGATCATGTTGTATCATCAATCCTAATGGGTATACAAATTCCATAAATATTTATTAACATATTAGTGTAATATACCCATGGGGAAGGTATCAAAATAACTGAAAGAGTAATATGAGGTGTTTTGAAACAGTACCCATACTCTGCCTCATGCCTGATACTTGCCATAACTGTTGTTTAAAAACACATTGGTAAACAATAACTGCCCAGTGAGTGAAAGTGATTGGCAATGATAAAAGATTGAAATTTCTCTGCCTTGTATTTTGTTCATGGTGAACCGTCCATTATTTTGCTGATTACACTATTTTTCCGATACTGTTTTTTTAGGACTTTAAATTTTGTTTAAAGGGTCAACCCGGATAATGTTTTTGAGAATAAAACTCTTTAATTTTGTGTTAAAATCCATTAAGATCCCCTAACTTAGGACCGAGCAACTAACTCAATATATGTGATACGTTTTCAAACAACTTAAACCCACAGTCTTCATCTTGAAATGGAGTCCGGTGTCCCAAACGGTATTATGCGGTGATTTGATAAAACCAGACTTTTATTTTATAAAAATAATGTGTTACCTTTTGTTATCAAGTACAGCACATGGACCATTCACCGTGTAGACCTCTAAAGGAACAGGATTCGATTATCGGGTCACCCAACAAAAGAATTGACCCCAAATCTTAAAAGGGTTATGTGTCTTGATAAGCTGTTTTAATGCTCCATCCAAACGACTAAATAGTTTGAGCTGAAATTTTTAGTCAGGGTATATTCACCATTCTTTTATATTTTGGCGTTTAAATTTCATACAGACTCGGACTTTTATTTTTGAGGCTCTGTTCTATTCGGGACAGTCCCTTTAATGGTTTGTTATTGTTCGTATTTAGTTCTATTTTAGTCTGTATGTGTTTTATGTTTCAGCTGCTGGGTCGTGTGGTAGACGTGACAGTCAAGATAAAGATATTGTTGTATCTTATAGTATTGATGGTTGTCAAAATTTTATAGAAATAGAGAAATTCAGGTAGAATATATGCAGAACACGTCACTTATACAATATACTGCGAAGATCAGATAATAAAAGCTTTTAGTCTACCGAACATTTTGGGTTTCTCCAGGTCCTCCGGTTTCCTCCAACTGTGAAAGCCGACTACGTGCAAGCAGATTAATGAAATGAAATTGTTCCATATGTTAGTCCTGAAATGACCTAGTTTGTTTTGGATGGATGTTAAACCCTATTTCTCTCACCAAGATATTATTTGAAGGAGAACATCACAGCCTTCTAATAAGTGAATAGTTACATACTAGTTACAGACTTTCAAAAACCAAAATTAGGGGAGTTTAGGTGAATAATCACTCCTGTTATACTAAGGTCTGCATGTAGATTTTTTGAAGTTCATTTCTGGAATTGAAGTCAAATTATGTCTTTTTGTGAGGGTAGGAACAGTTTTGAAAAGTTGTTAAAATACTATCCTCAAGCTATTAAAAATTGGATACATGATATTTTGAATTTGAGGTACCTAAATGAAAAGATAGATGGTCACCTCTGTCTATAATAGATGTTCATGTATATAGTTTATCTGTTTATTACTGTACTGATATATTTGTTTGTTAATGATGTAGGTTTTTAGATTCCTTGTTCTGCAAAATATTTTAATTCAAAGCTTTTTTTGTTTCCACTTCAGGCCACCAACAACATCAGCTACAGAGGTCCATATGGTACATCTACCATTAGAAGCTAGAGGTGAGGGCATTTGTATACAATGGCGGCAACTGCCTAATACAATACAGCGTCTTCCAGACATTCCAGAAATTATGGCACAGGATGAACCTTACAACGATAATCCACAGTCACAAAATTTCACAGACAATAACACAACATATCCGTACAAATATGGTGATGACAAAGAAACCACAACACCTGTTTTTGATTCAGATCGACCACAGAACTATGGCAAAGCAAAGTATTATGGAGGAGCTAAATCAAAGAAAGGAGGAAGGTACCCAACAGCACCACCTTCATTACCTTCCCCAGCAACTCGACTGTTAAAAAAACCTAATGTTCCGAAACCAAGCCAGGATGATCCATCCGGGAGTTATAAAAGCTGTTGGGCAATTGATAATATTTTAATCGTAAATATTGCGGAACCACCAAAACTATTAATAGATGATTTTGATCCTGTTGATCCTAGTAACTGGTTGTTCTTCCCTGGTGCTAATATACAAGTAAGTACAAAAACTGTTTGATCCTTGCCCTGAATTTTAAATTCTGGTCATGCTAACACACCCGCCATCCTGGTATTATTTTTTTTTTGTTGGTTGGATGTGGGTGTTTGTGTGGTTTAATGTGTGTGCTTAAGATCATTAAGTCTGTCATTCAGTCAAGTGGCGTGGTTTCAAGTCCACGCTTGTATTTGACAAGGATTATAAGGCAGTCTGTCTAACCTCTTGGGTTTTCTCCTGGGGCGGTATTTATAAACATTCTAAGAGTTGAAATCAACTCTTAACTGTCAAAAATTACTCCTAACTTTGTAGATTTCCCTTAGACCTATTTATAACATTTTACTTTAAGAATTACTCCTAACTATGACACATGTTTAGGAGTCCTCCAGTAGCACTCCTAACTTGTTAAAAGTACTCTTATCTTGGTTAACATGGCCGTCCGTGTATGCCGCCTAAGAGAGTTTAAAACAAGCAGAGATTTCTTAGTGGAGTACAACAATGACGAGTTGACAAGGAGATATCCAATGGACATGGGTGGGATTCTTTTTGTGACAGATTTAGTTTATGGTTAATACCCAAGTCTTACATTTAGTTAAAAGTAACTCTAAGAGTAAGACCCTTTATAAATATTTCTAAAGAGTAACTTTTAACTAAATGTTGTTTTAGGAAGTCTTAGAGTAAAAGTTAACAAAACTCCACAAATTTTTATAAATACGGTCCCAGGTCTTCTGGTTTCCTCCCACACCTAAAGCAAATCATTAAAATAAAAGTAAACCATGTCCAGGGAGGATTTAGTTTGTGTCAAGTGGATGTTAAACAGCATTTCTCTCACTGTTTTATTTCATTTTTTTGTACATGCTTAATTAGACCAATTGGTACAAAACACTTAGAGTAAGACATTAAAAAAAACAACATTTCATTTCATTCTTAATCTCTTTTACTTTCAGCAAAACTGTCATTCTGATGAAAATGCTATATATTTTACTGATAAAAATCAAACATTTAATTATATGGTGACTCGGGACCTTGACCTTTCTCCGTACGAATTTGATGAAGACAGTTTGCTTACTGAAGACTTCGAATCAAAGCAGCAACCGGGGTAAGTAAATTGAGGGATGATATGATCTACCATCTTTACTCAATCTACTAGTGATTAATACTAGATGCTATATTCGTTCTATTCCTTCTGCTCTTAAAATCTAAAAGAATTGTTTTCTCGACCTATCAGCATGTTTGCATGTACAGATACCCATACACCATTCGATTTTTTGTCCCACTTTTATTTTGTGTGCCTCTAATACTTTAATAAAAATTTCAAAATTTAATTTTAGTGGACCAAATCTGAGAAGTTTTCAGAATGCTATTGGATGATCGGGGTTGGGTACATGATTTCAAAAGTATTTATTCAGAATTCTTATAGAGGAAATAATATGAATAATTGGATACAGTAACGAGCAACTTAATGCTTATGTAAAACTGCTTCCAGGGTGGGGTACAAGATTCATAAACTACAGAAATTTTATAATTGTACTTGCACCAATACACAACTTAGTATGCCCTACCATGCCCCCCCCCCTGAACTCTTAAAAACAATTGATTGTTTATTTTGTTGAATTTACTAAAGCATTGTAGACATTGATGTATATTACCTAACCACCCATTTGTACCCTTCAGCTGATATGTGGTATTATTTGTCTCAGGTGTTGAGGGGGTTGGGTGTCCAAATGTTTTAACACATCATATAAGTCAAGTGGGGTGCTTTAGATTTCTCCCCTGCTTGTACGTGACTATCATCGAAATAAAACTGAACCACCTGTTAGTCTTGAAATGACCTGGTTTGTGTCGATTTCTCTCTTTCTGAAAAATCATTAAAATGTCTCTGGGCAAAGCCCTTCACAACAAAATGATATGAAAAGATAACGTAATGTGAATATTTTTTTTTGAAAGATGGGAGATAAGAGGAGGTCATGTAGATGTTACATGTGGTGAAATAGGGACAGGGAATTCTATGGTATTTGATGCAGATGGTAAACGTTTGGCCTGTTCACCATATATGGACACGACAGAAGCTGGAAATCTTAGATTTTATCTTGGTATCGGTATGTCTTTAACTTCAGAATACCTTAAAAATGTTGCTAGTGTTGATTATAATATGAGATTATTAACTTCTTGAATAAATGTGGGTAGTGTTTAGTATCGAAGAAATATTGTAAGCATAAACTGCGTTGTGAAAAATGACTTCAGAGTAATGAATGAAATGGGGTTTAACGTCCTACTGTTATGCACTTAAGCTGAGCTAATTGAAGACTTCAGAGTAAGAAAAACTGGATATCATTCACACTTTATCTTCCGTGACTTTGTTGAATTCCAATTCAATAGAAAGATATTTCTATGTAACTATTTTTTTATTCCAAGGATCTGGTTCTTGCGATCCCCCAGGATCCAAAAAAGCCTCCATATTAGTTTATTTGGAAGATGAAGCTGGACAGACTCAAGTTTTACAGAAACTAGAAACAGAGAGATATTTGGTAATTTCTTTTAATTAAAACCATAATCTGTTAATTTCAGTTTTATTCACACAGCAATACAATATTGACAAGTTTTGATTAAGAAATAAACTGTTTGTGTTTTTTTTAATTGTATGATTATTATAATTATCTTGGTGGACGGTCTAGCCAATCCACATTCATGTATCTAATTTGTGAAACCTGTTTTTTATCATACCGACTTTAGTAATGATGATCAAGGCTAGGCCCAAAATACCCTCGCTATATACTGAAATTTTCAGCAAATTCCCTTTACATTATCTATTTCAATTTACTATTATAGTAAGACTACCAGCTCTGTATCTAATCTTCTGTAATGTATCTTTAACTTGTGAGGTTAACCAATTTCTATGTACCTTACTTCTTTTCAAATGTGTTTTAGCAAATTAATAAGTACTGTATGAATATAACTTGATGTTAACTGGTATTCTTATTTGTAGGAACCACAGTTAGTTTCCATGGAGATAAGTCCTTTCAAGAACGGACCCAGAGCTAGAATATGTTGGATTCAGAAAACACATCGTGGTGCTGGTCTGGATGTCTGGGCTATTGATAAAGTGGCTGTCTTGCCCACAATACCTTCAGAAATGTCTCCTAATAGAAATCAAGTCATTCAATTTAAAGTCAATTTACAGTGTGGGATCAATACACAGAAAAATAGGTAAACAAAAGTGTTGTTACATTTTTATGCTTATGTTTTCGTCATTTTCTATTAAATAAGTTGAAATTCACACAGAAAAATACTTTCAGCCAAGATAAAAATTCTATTCTTCATTATAATCATTATATGCTTTGAAAAATATCGCCTGTCTTACCTTGTGGGTTTACTCCGGGTTCTCCGGTTTCTCCCACTGCTAAAGACCACTACACGCAAGCCACTTATTGATATAAAATTAAACCATATGTTAGTCCCGAAATGACATAGTTTGAGTTGAGTGGACATTTCTCTTACTCTCTCTTTGAAAAGTATGTCTTTCATTATTATATGTTTTATGAAGAAAAATTTGATTTGTCCAATCCTTAATTATTTCTATTTTAGTCTTGAACTAGAAGTTTCTACCAATCATGGATTGGATTGGGTTCCTTTATTTTCCCCCTGTTTACCATCAGCTTGTCATGGTGGTTATCTCCCTTTTGATTCAGTTTATTCCTCTGATGAACAAAATGGGTAAGTTTGTTGAATTTATTATGTTTTATGATAGAATCAAACTATTTTCAGATTGATAATATACCTGATTCCTTAAAAATCTGATATTGGCAAGTGAGTAAGATTCTTGTCTGCTACTAACCTGGAGGTCGCAGGTTCGATCCTGGTGTTTGTTGAGATAGTTCATCGTGATTTTATGGCAGGGGTGCCGTACGGTGGGTCTGAGAAGGATAGCTGTCTATTCATTCGAATGATATGGAAAACTGAGGTCCCATGTACACATTGGCATGCACAAAAAAGATCATTTGGCAGTTGGAATTTGATACAACAGTAGGTTTTAGCGCTGTTGACTTGGCAAAACCCCATTTCATTTTCATGCAGTTACCTGCAAAGTAACTGTCTAAAATAAGGTCCGGTTAAACCAATCATACTAATGATTTAATACAATTTTCAGATGGGAAAGAATAACTTTACCACTACCATATTTGGTTCAGACACCATTTGTTAGATTCCGTTTTATGCAACCTGCAAATGATCCACAACCAAACTGGGCTGTCGATGATGGTAGGATAAAAATAAAGTATTGTTTTTCCTCAGTTCTAACCAATTTAATGATGACTTCCTTGAAGTTTCCCGTCTTCCATTAGTCCGGGTTAGGTGCATAATAGTAGGACGTTAAACCCAATTTCATTCATTCATTCCTTGAAGTTTTGATGAATAAATAGCCTCACTGTTAATGTTCCCTCCTCCATCTCCCCCTCTATGTTTAAATTACTACAAATAAATGTATTATGCCATTTTCCTTCTTTTTTTTAAGTTTTTATTGGAAATTGTTTATATGGTTGTCATGGACATGGTTTCTGTCATCAGGATGGCTGTGAGTAAGTAAAGCAACAATTAATTCTTTTAAACCAAATGGTGAACCCAGGCGCTAAAAAGGGTCTGTCATTGAGTCATTTGGCATGGTTTGATTCCCCACTTGTAAGTGACAAAGAGTTTCTAACCTCATAAATTTTTTCAGGGTCCTCCAGTTTGCCCAATTGCTTAAAATAATTGCTAGTAAATTGTTGAAATAAAATTGAACCATATGGTAGTCCCAAAATGACCTAGTTTGTATATAGAGTGGACTTTGATCCTGATTGCTCAACAATTATACACATACATTTGCAGACTTATTTGATACATTGTGTGTTTCTGTCCAACTTTCCCCAAATCGAATGAACCCCAAAATATTTCGCCAACAATAATGAATAATGATTTCTCCAAAAAATTTCTGTAGTCCCACCAAATTTTATGAGCTGGCTATGGGCCGGCCTTGTCTGATATTTCTTTAAAATCATATTTTTTATTGTAGTTGTGATTTTGGCTATAAAGGAACATATTGCGAGGAGAGTGTGGTTCCTAATCCATCAACATTCCAAGAACATTTTGAAAATCCTCATATAGTAGAAGCCTCTGGATTGGTTGTAATAGAAGGTGGTACAATAGGTTATGATTGTGGTGTTGTAGCATCTGGTAAAGCTCTGGTATTCAATGGTGATGGTTTGAGACAAATTGTAACAACTGATTTTAATACAACAGATTCTTCGTATGTAATATTTTTGTTATTATGTCTGTATCTTTCTCAAACAACAAAAAAGATTTTCTGCATTATTTCTGGTAATAATTTACACAATCAAATATACTGCTTTCCTGCCAAATTAATACTTTTAACCAACCAGATTAGAACACTGTAATCTGTGTTTCATTTGATATTGTGTATCTAGTACTAATTTCTGTCACATTTGTTTGATATCAAATCTTTGTTTAAAAATTTGTAAAAATTATTTAAAATCAACAAAAATCTTCTAATTTATACTTGTGTCAAGTTTAAGCTGACCATTAAATTTTGATAATTAGTGTTCAATTTACTGGTTGGAGTGAAATTACAGTACTGGTAATTGTGATGAGCAAAGCAGGTCTAGTTGATGTAATGTATAATTAACTTCCAGGTACCTACAGTTTAGTATACGTGTTGGTAGTGTTTCTATGACTTCTAAATGTCCTGCCCCTTCATCACCAATGGAATCGGTTGTTTTAGAATTTACCTGTACTGGAGGTGTCCATTGGGAGTTTCTACGGGAATTCTCTGCTAAAGATTTCAAGCAACCAATGTAAGTTTGGATAATATCTCTATTAAGAATTGTGAACTGTCAAAACCCTATTTTTAAAAGCTATACATTTCCATCATGGTTTGAAATTATATGTTTGTTTATATTTTAACATTCATCTTTTCAGAATTATGAAACCAATGTTAGTACCATTGATACTACTATCTTTCTGTAAGAATATCTCATTATTGTAACACTGTTGTACTCTCACAATTGGGCAGTCTGTATTTTAGCTGCATTTGTTATACATTTATTTTTTTCTTCAGGATGGATTCTGTTTCTCTACCCGATTCGGCTAAAAGAGAGTCCTGTAAGTTCCGTTGGAGACAGATGAGTCATTCTGGTCGTGGTCAAGATGTTTGGGCTATAGATGATGTGAGTCTATCTAAAAAGATGAATAATATGCTGCATGTTAATGCTGCAGATATGGAAGATATGCGAGAAGATTTAACGGCACACCTTGGAAAATTAGTTGATAGTTATTGTGGAGCTCCTAAGAGTATCACGTAAGTTAAAATATTGAAAAAAAACCTATAAATCTATTTAATTATCATGTTGACTAAGAAATTGTTTGTTATTTTATATTTTTACTGCACCTCCCAAACCAGGAATTTAATTTTATGAATAAAAGTGCATGTATTAAGTTATTATGTTCTCTAGCAAGTTTTCTTATTTTATCCCTCTATTAAATATTTAAAAACCTGTTTAGAAATTACTGAAGTTTGTTTTTGCATATTGATTAAATGGCATCATCTTCTCATTCTTTGTAATAAATGCTCTGTTTTGATCTATTGTGATCTATCTCTGTAGCTTTGCTGGAAATACAAAAGTAAATGAATCTAGATATTTAATGACAGAATCCCTGAACATTGGACCATCTCAGATGATACAGTTTGATTTAACAATGGGTTGTGGAACTCCTTATACCAAAGGGATTGATAATCAACTGTATTTAGAATACTCCACAGATCATGGAATAAGTTGGGGTTTAGTGGAGAAACCTTGCCTACCCCCAGATATCTGTAACACTTACCACTCAGGAACTCTGTACCATTATTCTCAATATCCAGAATGGACAAAAATAAATGTTTTATTACCACCAGATACATGGTATGTAGCTTTTAAGTATTCATCAGAAAAGTAGCCTATTTATTTATGTATAATCACCTTCTTAAGACCTGTTTATATATTTAGTGAAAACTGTTGCTTTTTATGTTTTTTAGGTCACCACATACTCGATTCCGCTGGATACAACATGAATGGGGACCAACTGATGCCTGGGCTATTAAGAGATTTTATATTGGTCAACAATGTCCTGATATGTGCAATGGTCAAGGTGCATGTGAACAAGGATTCTGCAAGTAATTAACACAAGTTATATTGTTCTATATCTGCATGTTTCGTGGACACTGGTGGAAGTACCACAATATAATGATATGACCAGGGGTGAGGTAGGCACAATGGCTAGCTGATTCACTAACCAAAAGGTCCTAGCATTGGCCAAGTCTTTCCTCTAGATTTTAGGCTTCTCCAAGTAAATGTGATAGCATGATGTTGTGCTGGGCAAGAAAAAAATTGTCTGATCATTCAAATAGGATGAAAAACTGATGTCTGTCCACACCTGTATTCTTTGGTGTACACATAAAAGAATCTTTGAAAGTTGGAAGAGTAGATGGGAACACAGCTGTTCAGGCACACTACATGGCATTTAGTTAGCTGTCTTCACTAGCCCAGTTAGTGCAGAAGAGTAGATTTTATGGCGACAAGAATTCAAGAAAGTATTATTTGTTTGGTTTGTATTTGTATTTTGTCAATTTTATATCTTCTTTTAAAGTAGACTTATGTATCTATTTTTGTAGTATTCCTGTATCTCAGTTTTATTGCACTGCCTAGTTTTTAGGTTTTTAGGAGTCTTTTGTTAAGTAATTGTTTTTGTATATTTGTAGATGCGATGATGGTTTTTCCAGTAAGAACTGTCAGTCCGACTCTCCAATGGCATCCATAATACATGCTGATTTTGGTATGAGATATGAACCAGAAGAAGACTTTCGTGAAATAACTGGTGGGGATGTTGTCAAGATTACAGAAGGATGTGGAATTATTGTGTCTGGAGAATCCATGTATTTTTACAAGGTTGTTTTTTAACTCATTGACCCCTAGAGCTAGTTATGTTAATTACTGCTTAATCTCCTAAGCCAATTAACCAGACTATAGCCCCCTATCCCTAGTGTTAATTAAAGGATTATCCATTAATCTCACCTATTGCAGATGGTTACATCTCACTGTGCCCACTTTTGATTAATCCAATTAAGGTCTAATTAGGATTAGTGTATTAAGCGGATTAGGATTAGGTGTTATAGGTAATTAGAAGGAAAAAAACAAATATTGGAAGTGACTAAATATTCAGTCTTATAATTGGTGAGAACTGTGTTGCCGAGGTCAGAACTAAAAGGTTGTTTTTTTCACTTTGGTCAGTGTATTTGGCGTAATGCGCAGAAATATGGACTACAAGCAGATTTTTCTCGGTTGCCAGAAATCAATAAAATCGTCAAGCAAGCAGCAGCATTACCATTAATTCCAATACAGCAGGTTGAAGATGTATGGCTGTGTGCCCTTGATGATGCACCACTCCAAGATGCCAGAGTGTTGCAATTTGCAGATTACGTAACTGAGTTCTGTGTGGAGGGGCAGCATGGCAGAATGATGTGGAACCATTTCCACACTGAAGGTCCACGCACAATGAACCATGTTGAAGGATGGCATTCCAAGATAACATCCATTATTGCCACCCCTTACCCAAATATTTTTAAGTTGGTGGCTTTTTTTTTAAGAATGCACAAGCTTACTCCGAAGTAACCATTCTCCGGTTAGGTGCCAATGGAAAATTACGGCCTAAGAGAAGAAAGTACAGGCAACTATAAACCCGACTCCAAACTCTGAAAACAGATCTTCAGAACGGTATAAAGACTGTATTCGAGTATGCCGATGGCGTATCCCGTTTAACTACATTGTAAATTTTCATTGTTTATCTTGTTTTTGTGTGATGTATGATATATCCATGTATGTTATATTTTTATTACATATTTTATTATATAAAACATCGAAAATTGTTATATTTTCATTAAATTATAAAGTGCTAATGTGATGTATGATTTATCCATGTATGTTATATTTTGATCAATTAGATTATATTTTCATTAAATTATAAAGTGCTAATGTGAAGTATGATATATCCATGTATGTCATATTTTTATTACATATATATAAAACATCGAAAAATTACATAAAATATTTGGGGTTTTTTTTCATCTAATTACCTATAACACCTAATCCTAATCCGCTTAATACACTAATCCTAATTGGACCTTAATTGGATTAATCAAAAGTGGGCACAGTGAGGACACACCTTGCAGATAACATAAAATAGAACAAAAACTATTTCTCCAATCAAAAAATGTGTATTTTACCAAATGTAGAAATAAAATCAGGCTTTACAAGGATATTTTTTATAAATAAAAATACCCAATATTAGCAAAGTTATTCTTTACTATAAAACGAAGAGCTGTGTAAAATAAATAAGAGGCTTCGTTTATGAATTATAAAGTTATATTTTTATGCTCCATGCATCAAACAGTAAGCACACTTGATTATTTTTTTTAGTCCTCAATACGTTTTTAGGATTAGCACTGTAAATAAAGTTGTCAATCGCGAATTTCTGCAGCCGTTACGTACCTCGAATATTTTTTTTTCGAACCTCTCAATCTCAGTGATTTTTTCACTTCAGCGGGATATTTATTGGTTTCGGCGGTCACCAATGCGAACATATTCAATCCAAAAAATAAACTAATAAAATCAAATTCGTTCTTCTTACGTTTTAATATATCTGTTGGCCCTGGCTTTGGACGTACAAATGATTGGCATATAACCGAATTCGGTGTGTCATTCCAAATAAAATCTCGAAAGAATATCCGCCATTTTAGTTTAGCTATTTGGTAGCCGTCTTGTTCCTCACTCGAATTGTCAGTCAATTCGTTGCCCAGGATACTATTATTGCTAATTTCTACGTCTAATATATGTTCCAGTAAAAAAATCCTTCGAAGTCAGAGTCGAAATCACTTCCCATAACGAAGAATTTATTATAAAACAAAGCGTACGAATTATTCTACTACCATTTAAAATGGCGGCCTCGAAAATAATTTTCTATACAGAGTCAGAGTTCATGACCTTAACCCCCAAAATCCGGTCTTGTGTCGTAAATTTTATGACTTCAATAAAGTTCAACCATTAGTTGAAAAATTAAACTATATTTCTATTGGCTAATTTACTTTTGGAAAGCAAATCAGTTTTTCTTATATAACTTTATTGCTCAATAAAACAGTGCATGAAAGAAGCCGACCGCAGGTGTTGAACTTGAAAATTTTATCCATTTTTTTCACTTGAGTTTAAGACCTAACACCTTGTTGTGAAGTAAACATTTTATGACCCAATCAATAGCTGTAACTATTGTTTTATAAGATTACAACTTTTGGAAAGTCAAACGACTTTTGTTTATAACTTCTTGTTTCTTATTATTGATCAATAAAATAGTACTTAGCGGACGGCCGTTTAAAATGGCGACCGATATGAACAGAATTTTCTCGTGAACTCGCGACCTTCTAGCACCTAAACCGTTGTTGTAACGTGTACATTTTTTGATGCCAATCATAAGTTCAAACTATCTGTTTATTAGATGGCTATTTTTGGAAAGACAATCGGCAATTTTTTATAACTTTATTGATCAATAAAACAGTACATGTGAAATGTCGCTGCGAGACGTTCAGCGGATGTCTGACTTAAAACTAGGTCAACGCCTGGCGGGGTAAGTCGGTGAGATTCAGTGGATAATTAGGTCGCTTTGACACGACTACTGGACCGAATGAGTTAAATATCTTACCAAGTTTGATTCATAAAATAAAATTCTTACAGGATATTAACGATTTTTAACTATTTAGAATACTGTTATTCCATTCTCCTAGTTGAAAGTAATTTCTAGTCTGAAATGATTTTTATGCGCCCACATAGAAATGTGGTCGTATATTGCCGTCGCCCCCATCAGTCCATCCGTCCCTCGGTTGGTCCGCCCGCCCATCGTCCACAATTTCTTGTAAACGCTCTAGGGGCTAAAATTAATATCCGATTGAAATTAAATTTAACATTGTTAAAGGTCAAAAGACAAATAAGCCTGTGGATTTTCAGCGATATTCGATAATTACTGCCAGAGTAATGGCCCTTGATCACTTCAAAAATGAATTTTGATAACAAGAGCAGCTAAATCCATGATATTAAATGTTTTGAATACTAACTGTTAGTATGGAATAGAACTTTATAAAAGCCAAACAAATTCCTATGATTTTCTAATAATTACTTAATGAATTGTTACTCTTATTCAGATTTTAGTGTATTTTAAATGTTTCATTACCGAAAAAAAGTAAAAATATGTGACAACTCTTGTTCTATTTTAGGATGGAGTTCGTGAATTAGAAACTAAAGATTTAGATACAACATCAGATGATTTTATTCAATTTTATATACGTATTGGTGGAGGTGATAAACATTGTACTGGTGGTGACAAACGAGGTGAATCAGTTTTATTACAATACAGTAATGATGGTGGAAATATTTGGAATTTGTTAGAAGAGCTTCACCATACAGAGTACAGAGCACCCAGGTAGTAGCAATATTTATAGAATTGAAATAACACAAAACTACATAAAATATAACAAATAATATAAAACTGAAAATAATTTGATTCTATTATTGTATTTTATTAAAATATGTTACCATTTGGCATTTCTCATGCTCCTTTATCATTTCAAAGCTGAAAATAATTTGATTCTTTTATTGTATAAATATGCTACCATTTGGCATTTCACATGCTCCTGTATCATTTCAAAGGTCTATGTCTGAATTAAAAGAAGTGAGAAACAATACAAAAATTGATAAAATTTTCAGATTTGTTCATCTAGATTTACCAGATACATCTAAAACACCAAGTACAAGATTCCGTTGGTGGCAGCCATCTAATTCTGGAGAGAATCAGGACCAGTGGGCTGTTGATGAAATTTATATAGGACCAAATGAACGATTACCCCAACTAGAAGATGATTTTGATGTTGGTATACTTTATTTAAGTTTACCAGTACTGAGATGTATATTTATTGATCTAATATCAATTATTCATATTATTAAGAATAAGTGAAGAATTTACAATATTCATGTCAATTGTAATGAATATTATACTGATGTTGGTTCTTTTGTTTAACAGAATAACCCAGATCCATTTGAATCTGGTAAATGGTTAATGGTAACTGAAGGTGTAAATGGTAAATATTGTCAATCAGGGATGCCAGCCATGGTTCTTGGTAATCAGCTAAATGATAAATATGCTATAACAAAAGATCTACAGCTAAACACAGATGATGTTATACAATTTAAGGTAAACTAACTTATATTGTAAGACCATAAATCATCAAACGACAAGTACTACATGTAGTATCATCTGGCGGCTAACTGGTGTTTCTGAGAGAGCCTGTCAATTTTAAATTGTTTTAATTATTTTTATTTTTTCTGAAATAGATACTTTCAGGGAGTTTATTTAATTCACAACAAAGGACCAATTAAAATGATTTTTTATGTATTTTTATCTAAATGCCTGGCAGATATTAATTTTAAATAATCTGTCTGCTTGACTGTGTGGTTGATCTTGTCTACAGATAAATGTTGGATGTGGAAGTAGATTTAGATGGGATTATCCAGTAATGTTACAATACAGTCAGGATGGTGGAAGAACATGGCATCTAGTACAGGAGCCATGTTATCAGCAACAAGACTGTGATGGTGATTATACTGAAGGTAGTATATATTACCCTGGTACACATGGAGCTTGGACTCTTGTTGTTATACCTGTTCCTGAAAAGATAGCTCAACAGTAAGTCTCTTAGTCCTTTCTTTCTATGTGTACATTAAAGTGGCTATACCTCAATTTTGTCCAAAAAAAATGTTGGTTTGATTGGAAAACTCTACATGTCCATGGGGATCACGTTGGCTGAGTGGGTAGGATGCTGGCTTGCTAGCCTGGAGGTCTGATTATCGATGCCTGCATTGGCCGAGAAGGTTCATCCTGATTTTCCAGTTTGGTTTCTCCATGTCAGAGATGTAGGACAAAGGGCCTGACGAGTAGTTATTCAGATATAATAATAACAATAATAATCTATTTATAAAGCGCTGATAATCCAACAAACTAGTTGCTCAAGAGCCTTATGCGAAAAAAAGAGGTCCCAGGGGGTGCATGTGAAAGACATTTGGACTTCATAATAAGAGTAGGACGTAGTGCCGCTGTCCACGCAAAATTTCCCTCAAAGCACACTGTATGGAGTTTGCCTGTCTTCATTAGTCAAGTTCGGAGCAGAATAGTAGGACGTTAAAAGCCCACTAGAATGAACTTCATATTGTATTTGGGGCTTAATGACTGCTTACTGGGCCAATCATTAAACCAATGAATACATATTTGGAAATCATTGGATAGGATTCAGCCATTTCTTATTTGTATTAACAGGTATACCCTTTCATATTTTTTTGTTTGTTTGTTATATTGTAAATATCTATATTGTCTACATGAAGTTTTATTTATTTATTATCATTATCTATTGAAGTTCATCCTTATTTTGACATTAATCATTATTGTTATTTATTCAAGTACATCTCTGTTTCGCTGGTGGCAGCCTGGAGATATGACTCATAGTTTTGCATTAGATGATGTTTATATTGGACCACCTTGTGATGACAATTGTAATAGAAATGGTGTCTGTAAAAGTCATCAATGTCAGTGCGATGAGAATTTAAATGGTAAGTTTACTAAATATTTTGAATGAAGTCTCTGTAGAATCAAAAACATTCTCTGATTATACAAATTATGGACATATCTATCTCTGTATGGCCTTATTTATCCAGGACTTTGTAATAAACAGTATTTGTTTTAGGATATCTGAATGTAATTTGGAAACCCTGAGGGGGAACTGTAAGTTTATATTTCGTCACAAAAAAAACAATATATACAAGTAGGATCAATCTGAGATAAAGTTAAGAATCGCCATAAATCTGTTGTCCATTTAAGTACTTTGGAACCATGTGCCAATGAATTATTGAAATTCAAATGTACTGTATGTTAGTCCTCAAATGACCTAGTTATTGTTCACTAGGTTTCTCTCCTTATTTGATTTATTTCTATTGGTAGGTCCAGGATGTCAGTCAGATGAACCACGACCAATGGGAATGCTTGATCGATTTGATAATAGGAATCAACCAACAGCATATTGGAATAAAATTTTGGGAGGATATTTAGGTAGGGGGTGTGGTATTGTAGATTTTGGAAACTCTTTATATTTCAATGGACCAGGAACTCGAGAAGCCAAAACAGATGCTTTAGATACAAGAAGTCTTAGGTAAGAAATATATTTGAAAGTAGTTTAGCTACATCAGGAGTTGCACATACTAGTTGCACAGTTCAAGCCTTTTGTCACTATATCTAATGCTCGTTATTTTATATTGTAATCTTCTAAACTTACAGATTGGGCAACAAACGGTGACCATGGACCCAACAGGCCAGACTCTCATACCCAATTGATGTAGAAAAGTAAAACTTACAGAATCTTTAGCAAATTGCCATCATGGCTCTAATTGGTCTGGCTCTATTAAGCAGGACATGGACATTAACCTCATTTAATTTATTTATTTTTTAGAATGATACAGTTTGTAGTAAGGATTGGAGGAGAGAGAAATCAGAATGGCTGTCGTCAACCTGAGAATCGTAATGAAGGGATCATAGTGGATTATTCTACAGATAATGAGATAACCTGGAATATTTTGAAAGTTATTGAACCAAAGATTTATAATACAACAACTCAGGTGGTACAGGTTCAACTCCCTAAAGATGCTAAAACCAATCATACAATATTCAGATGGTGGCAACCACTGGGTCATGGAGGTGAGCACGTGTTAATTCATTTGGCAGATATATGAAACTTAAAAATTGTTTTAATCTGTAGGGTATTAATAAAAAAGTGGGGTGCATGGCTGAATGGTTAGCACATGCGTGCTGTATCATAAGATCTGTCATTGAGTCAACTGGCGTGGTTTTGATTCCCCAGTTGTACGTGATAATGAGTAGGGCCGTCTGTCCAACCTTGTGGGTTTTTGCCATGTCCTCCGGTTTCCTTCCACTGCTAAAGACCGCTACACGCAAGTGAATTATTGAAATAGAATTGAACCATGTGTTAGTCCCGAAATGACCTAGTTTGTATTGAGTGGACGTTAAACCCCATTTCTCTCTCTCTCTCATTTGATTAAACATTTTTTATTAATCAACTTTTCAAGGTATGCCCAGAGCAGAATGGGCAATAGATAGTGTATTGATTGGTGTAAACGACACAAATACAGTTGGTTTCCAGGATAATTTTAACATGATGATGCCAGATCCTCAAACTTGGTTCCTCGCAGATAGCGCTGTTCCTAGAATCTCCTGCAACTCTAAAGGAAATGCTCTTGAATTCAGCTCAAATACAGGTATGTAAAATATCGAAGAACCAATAGGAATAAGCAGAATGTGAGGGAATCCATCATTAATCATTTTAATTTTATCTTTCAGGTTTACGTTACGCTGAGACTTGGGACTATCATGTGACACCGTCCACGTTTCTACAGTTTGAAATAGCTATGGGATGTGGTTCTCTTTATGGTACATTATATAGTGTTATGTTGGAATATTCCGTTAATATGGGTAAAACCTGGCATCCGGTTATATCAGAATGTATGCCACCTAATTTTGAATGTAGTGGATATCATCTGTCTAGTGAATATTCATCAGATCAACATACTAATTGGACTCGTGTCACGGTTTATCTTCCACCAGGGGCTGTGTAAGTTATATTTATCATATACTCATGTTTGATATAGAGGTACATATTCAGAAGAAAATATGTAAACTTTTTGATTCTGTTATGATTTACAATTTAATTTTGTATATATTAGATCATTATTATCATCTGAAATGGTCTGGGCCCTGGGGAGTGGGGCAGTGGTGTACCTAATGGTTTAAAGTGTGCATTTTAGATTGGAGTGTGGTTTTGATTCCCAGCTTGTATGTGACAAGGAGTAGGGTCGCTTGCCCATATTTGTGGGTTTTCTTTGGGTCCTTTAGTTAAAGACCCCTACATGCAAACGAATGATGGAAATAAAATATAACCATATGTTGGTTCCAAAATGGCAGTTAAATCCCATTTCTTTTCCTCACTTCTTTTCTAGTGCATTTTTAGTTCAACAAAATATTTTTTCCACTTTAGATCACCTGCTACCAGATTCCGCTGGCTACAGCATACATCGCATCCTAGAGGTACAGTATGGGCTTTAGATAATGTGTATCTTGGTGAAGGGTGTCCCTGGATGTGTTCTGGTCATGGCTATTGTGATGAAGGAAAATGTATGTAAGTATAATGATAAATACTATAATTTAGTGGAAAAATCCAGAAATGCATTTTTTTAATTCATATATTTTAATATGCAAAAATAAAGTCTTAAAAAATACATGGCAGATTGGTCAGCATGCGCGGGTTGTATGATAAGGTCTGTCCTTGAGTCAACTGACATTGTTTGAGAATATAATCTTGTGTGCTAAAAGAGGGTACAAATCTGACTAACAACAGAAAGCAGATTTAGACACCACAGTCAAGTGATCAACAAATTCGACAGAATATAATCATTGGTGAGACTGTTAAAAATTATCTCTAATATATTTTCTGTTTAGATGTGATCCAGGTTTTGAGGGTACTTACTGTGTTCCTTCGGAACCATTACCAATGTCTCTAAAAGATGATTTCCAATCTGATGAACCAGATCGAAGTAAATGGAGAGAAATTTATGGTGGGGAAAATACCGATATCTGTGGACATCTTGTTAATGGAAATTCTCTCACATTTCACAAGGTAACATACCTGGTCACATGAATATTTTAGATTTTTAAAGTGATACTCATTTGGATTCACTAAAATCTAATTTAAAGTGGGTATAAATCACCACCCTAAGACTTAAAGAGGTTTATTTTCACTATGTTAAAGGAACAATAACACTCTTGCTGGCTTGACAGGTCCCGAGAAAAAAATATTACTAGATGTTTAAGTGTCCTACCTGTGTGTTCATTATCCATTACATCCTATTTTATTTGTTCAGAGGGTTCGAAAATATTTTTAAATCTAAATTACATTTGAAAAGGTTTACGTAAAGCTTTTCGAACATGTAGTTTATTTTGTCCAATTTTTTAAATTCGGTGTGTTACGATGAAATTTGTATCATCAATTAATTGGAATATTGTAAAATATTGTTGACCAGAATAATGATTGAGACATATTATTCAGTGTTATTGGGCCTTTAAGGGTTTTCAGTTGTCATGGGTGGTACTGTTTCAAACTGTCACTGAATTAAGTTGGAGTTTTATCTACTTAAATTTCCGTCATCTACTCATATGTCATGGTTTTCAATCCCATGGCCGTAATCAAAGAGGAATAATACCCATGCGCATAAACAAATTATTTCAATGAAATATACCATGTTTGAGTCCCCAAATCTGTAAGTTTGTTTTGAGTAAACTTTAAACCACATTTGTCTACGTCCTCAGAAGTGGGCAAGGCTTGATAGGCTTAGCTCTTGTTTGACTACCGTTTATATTGGTGACCTTTGACCTATGTTTCAGGATGCATTGCGTATGGCTGTAACGAAGGATATAGATACATCGATGTTGACCACCATTGAGTTTCACTTCAGATATGGCTGTGACGGCAAGCAATTTGACTGGCCGAGAACTCACAGTGTATTATTACAGTATTCAAGTAATGGTGGAATTACATGGAAACTTCTACAAGAGTTACATTACAGAAATGAATCGGGCAATCGGTAAAACATTTAACAATTAATTCTTCATAAAAATCTTTCTTTAAATTTGAGATTTTGATTAAATTTTCATTGTAAATAATGTACAAGATATAATATGAAATGTTTGCATGAAAATGCAGCCAATATATCTATTCATTATAGATTGTATTTATTTTTGATTTTGAAGGTTTTTTAGCCTTGCTTTGCCAATGTTGGCAAGAATGAATGCTACAAGATTCCGTTTCTGGCAGCCTATGAATGATGGTAAATATATTTGAATATTTTATATTTAAGACATATTTATTATTGCAGGGGTGAACCTGCTTTCTCACCTTTCGTTATTTGTGAAGATACTGTGTTCAGTTTTTGTAATTCGTATAAATTTTTCTGGGTGCACACTGCACACCCACTTTTACAAATTCCAAAATTGATCCACACTGTACTTAGAAATATTTAAAGGTCAAGAAAGTTGCTAAAAATGGGAGAGTTATACCAAGATATTTCATGACTTCATGATTTTACAAAAACCTAGTAGAGTATTATAGTTAAATTTCTGTTCATTTTTTCATTGATCATCATAATGTTTGCAAAACAATTTTTGGATATTCATAATTGTGTGCCCTGTTAAGGCGACCTATTACCTCTTTCTTATTATTATGTTTGTATACATCTAATCAAATAGAAATGCAAAAATATCGAAAGTTCTCTATAATTTTTTTAATTCAACCTTTTTAGGATATGATCACGTCACAATGTTACTGACATGAAATATTTAGTAACTTATTTGTGATATATTGGAATAACTTATTTCTATTTTTATAGGAGAGATGCAGACTACCTGGTCAATAGATAATTTATTTATTGGTACCATGCCAATGAATCCTAGTCTGTTATTGGATGATTTTGATGATGGAGAGAATCTAGACAACTGGATGTTTATTAATGGCGGTAAAACAGGAGAATATTGTCAATTTAATACAGGGTTTGTTTTCTTTCTTTTACTAGAAAGATTAAAGATCTTACATTAACACAATTGTTTTGATTCAAACTTTACCATTACAATCATTTTACGATTTTGCTACGCATTCGAACACAACCTCCAAGCCAGTGAGCCAGCATCTTACCCACTAGCCTGGAGGTTTTGTGATCGAATCCTGCATTGGCCAAGAAAGTTCATCAAGATTTCCTGGCGTGGTTTCCCCTTGCCACTGATGCAGAACGGAGGGCCAGACAAGGACAGCTGTCTAGTTGTTCAGATGGGAGACGAAAAACTGATGTCCCATGTACAAATTGGCGTGCACGTAAAAGATCAACTTGGCAGTTGGAATTCGATAACAGAGTAGGCCGTAGCGCCGCTGCCCGGGCAAAATTTCCTTCATAGCACACTGTATGGTGTATGCCTGTCTTTATTAGCCTAGTTTAGGAGCAGAACAGTAGGACGTTAAACCCACATTTCATTTTAATTTCAAAGTATAATGAAAATGGTCCTATATTGATAGCATTGTGAGTTATAATTTCACAGTTTTATTTTGTATTTTTCAGACCAACGACAAATACATCAGGATTATCCTCACTAGTCTTTCGTCATACCGGAAGTGGGGAGAAGTCAGTTGAAACTAGAGATTTAAACATAGGACCAATGTCTGTTCTACAATTTGATGTAAGTTTCATCCATTTTTACAGGTAAAACTATATGAAGGGGATGGATGTAATTATAGAAAAGGGAAATGTGTCTCTGTTTGAGTTTGACGTTGTGCACCATAACCCAGCAGATTTATATATCAATACGAAGATCGTATAATTCCTGCTGAACCTAGCTAACACATAAATAATAAACCTTAACAGTTGGATGTCTGCACAAAATTACCTTCATAGTAAGCTGCACACATATGCCTGTCTTAATTAGCCAAGACGTAGGCTGTTAAAACCCATTTCATTTTGCTACCTGCACCATTTTATGATCAAGTATCGTCCAGTCACTTTAACTCTATTAACTTAGTGCTGCTGATCTCTATAGTCTTATCCTCATATATATTTATTCGGAAACAGGAGAAGGGTACGGCAACACTCCCTTATTAAGTAGTTATAGCTGGACAGGCTAATACATCTGTGTGGAGACTGGATCAAAAGATGATATCGGCAGGGTGAAGTAGTAAAATAAAATTAAAGAATCCCCGCTCAACAGAATCACAACAGACTTGTAGTAGTAGTAGTAGTAGTAGAAGATTGTTTAATATGATGACGTTTTGGAAAAAAAAACCTTTTATATATTTACTTTTTAATCTTAAGAGCAGCAGAATTTGCGCATTGATCAAGTAGAAGAATGCAATGTTTTCACCCTCATTGTAACAGAGGTGGTCATGTAGTGAAGCCTAACTACAGTAGTTGAATTAAGATTGAATTTGTTTTTTCGTCATATACTTTTACATACTTTCAGGAGGAATTTTAATATATTGTAGATTGGTTTTGTTTTTTCAGATCAATGTAGGTTGTGGAGTTGCACCAACTAATAAATATCCTGTACAATTAGAATACACAGCAGATGGTGGTAAAACATGGCAACTATTGGTGATGAACTGTGCCGAGTTCTCTGAAGCTAGATGTTTTGACAGTCGTCTTCCAGCTACTATATATTATGGTGGGACAAGTGCTGATTGGAGAAGAGTCATTGTTCCTATTGATTCTATACATCTCTGTGGGTAGGTGACAAAATCCTCTTGTTGTGTTAATACAAAGAGTCAGTTTCTTAATCAATCTTAAACTTTCTAAAAATATGCCACAGGAACTTTGAAATTTTAAAATAAGATTTAATATTTGAACTGGAGGCCATAAATATCTTAGGGATTTTTTTGGCTCAACTTAACAAATAATGAAATTTGTAATTCACCCAATGTAATTGTAGATGCAAGTATGTGTATGTGTTTTTGACTGAATTGATATATTATATATATTTTTCCGGGTGCTAATAACAAGCAATTGAAATTTTATCAAAATATTTTTGTCGTCTTACTCTTTTGCACCCGTATGTATACTCTGAGGGAAGTTTTGCCTTTAGAGTTGCAGCATGGTCCACTCCTGGTTTTGATTTCCAACTGTTAAGGGATATTTAACATGTTGCCAATATAGTACATGGGATCCCCCCCCCCCCCACAGGCAAGGGGAAATCAGGCCGGGAAATCCAAAGGAACTTTTTTGAATTAACACAGAGGTAGAATCTGGGGCCTACTAGTGTTACAGCTGATGTTTCCAAGATGTATAGTATTCCAAACTGAGGTTTCATCTCAATAATTTAATTTTCTATGACAGATTGATTATAAATTTCACATTACTTATTATCAAAGGTTGTTTTCTCAAGTGATAACTTCATATACCTTCCCCGATATTTTTTTTCAGATCAGTGAGATTCCGTTGGCATCAGGGTATAATACCAGAATATGATTTTGGTCCAGAATGGGCTATTGATAATGTTTATATTGGTATGTCTTGCTTGAGTCACTGTAATGGACATGGTCGGTGTAATGAGAATATGATGTGTGATTGTGATGAAGGATATAGTGGGATGACTTGTATACCATATGAGTCCAATCCAACTTATCTTAAAGAAGATTTCAATCAACCTGTACTGTTACCTTTCGCTCATCGTGGTGATTTACCAATAGGACCACTAAATGATGGTAAATATTCCTTACTTTCAATTATCAGATACTTGTGTATATTTATGAGATTATGAGCTAAAGAAATCTGCATTTGCCATGCGACTGCATATTAAAGGGTGTACTCTTTAAGGATTCTCTAATCCATCGCTTGGCTTTAAAATCAACGGGCTAATTAATTTTTAAACAAAAATAAAAGTGGTTGGAGTGCCAGGGTTTAGAATTGTCATTGATTCCATGAAGTAGCTAGGTTTTAGAACGCTAAATACTATGTAATTCAACATGGCGCCCGTGGGGTTTAATATGATATATATAGGTACGAAATAGTACCAAATGGTTGATTTGTATAAGAGTCAAGATTTCTGACTATAATGCCTTGGAAATCGGAAGTAGAAGGCGACTGGTATGTGTCTTTCCTTTATGGACCGATGTGTGAAATGTCCGTTGTAATAACTGGACGGGTAGGCCTATTCACATTCGGTCAAGTGTCAATGTGTAAAGAGCGGCTTCTTATCAACAAAATCGGCTCCGAACCGGTTAGATTCTATGTATCTCTCGTAACTGAGAGAATAATGATTTATTGGCCGAGAGAATATCTTCCGTCAAAGTGGTGGTTGATTCCGAGGTAAAAAGGAATCATGACCGATCGAATTGATCAACAACATTTGCAATAACGAGATCGTAAGCAGAGGGTATGATAATATAAGAGATAAAGTGGCTTTGGAGAACTGGTTATCCCGAATGTCAGTGACTAGTTTCGTTCGTATTGAACTCTTCAGACTGGTTGGACTCACGTGTTGGGCGATTTTATATATACTATTCCGAAACCCCGGTGGGGTTTCCAAGGTTACTATTGTCGACTTTACCGGGGTTTACCCCTTGGCAGGGTTTGCGATTTTTTACCGGGGTCAGTAGCTCGCTTACCGGGGTTGTACAGTGGTTTAACAAATTGGCGGGGTTCCAAATTGGTTACCGGGGTCGCTCGCTCGCTTACCGGGGTTGTACTAATCGTTTAGATTGAAATGATAGTGCCCATAATTTGGCTAACTGGGATGCCTTGGGTTGGTTTGTAACATTGTTACTTGTCATAACAATGAAGAGATAGTATATAGACACATACCAGTCGCCTTCTACTTCCGATTTCCAAGGCATTATAGTCAGAAATCTTGACTCTTATACAAATCAACCATTTGGTACTATTTCGTACCTATATATATCATATTAAACCCCACAGGCGCCATGTTGAATTACACAGTATTTAGCGTTCTAAAACCTAGCTACTTCATGGAATCAATGACAAATCTAAACTTGGGCACTCCAACCACTTTTATTTTTGTTTACAATGCTCTCCTCTGAGTGTTCCAACTTTGGATTTATATTTAGCCGTATACCCCTCTCACGGGTGTTAAATCAACACCCTTGTCTATATACTATCTCTTCTTTGTTATGACAAGTAACAATGTTACAAACCAACCCAAGGCATCCCAGTTAGCAAAATTATGGGCACTAGCATTTCAATCTAAACGATTAGTACAACCCCGGTAAGCGAGCGAGCAACCCCGGTAACCAATTGGGAACCCCGCCAATTTGTTAAACCACTGTACAACCCCGGTAAGCGAGCTACCGACCCCGGTAAAAAATCGCAAACCCCGCAAAGGGGTAATTGCCGGTAAAGCCGACAATAGTAACCATGGAAACCCCACCGGGGTTTCGGAATAGTATATATAAAATCGCCCAACACGTGAGTCCAACCAGTCTGAAGAGTTCAATACGAACGAAACTAGTCACTGACATTCGGGATAACCAGGTCTCCAAAGCCACTTTATCTCTTATATTCTAATTAATTTTTAATTTTTAAAGGTACATCAATGGTAAAATATATTACTATAGATTCAACTGAATTAGAAAAAAAAAAATCTCTGTGTTGTAGTTTTGTGATATCTTTAATGGAATATTATACAATCTTAGTGGGTTTTTTTAATTTCAGAATCAATTAAATTAAATAAAAGCATGATCTTTGTATGATAGTCTTGTGGTATTTTTTAGGTTAAATACCGTGTAATTGGCATTTTCTTATTCTCTTATTTCAGAACCTGTTAAATTAAATAAAGACAAGTGGTCTGTATGGAGTGGTGTAGACGTGTCAACTGATTGTGGTATTATATTTACTGGTCCAAGTCTATTCTTTGATAATAAGGGGGAAAGAACTTTAACCACCAAAGAATTAGATCTAACTACAGTCAGGTGTGTTGGTAACCTCAAGTTAGGTGCCGTAATTGGTTGCTATTTCAAACTTTTTATTGTCAGACATATTTACATAAAATAAAGGGATACAACTCTTACCGTTATTTAAGCAGGTGGTTTCAGACCACAATTAAAAATCATGTGTCAACAAAATGTTCGATTAGCGCAGATATTCATCTTAACAATTTCAAGTTGATACATCATGCATCTGATAGATTAATGTTATTTGCAGCTTGCGTTATAAATATAGCATTATATGACTCAAAGAGGCAGAGAATACCAAATGGATGGTTTGGACAGTGTATAAAATTTCATTTAATATTGAAAATTACAGTTCTGTAGAGTTTTACCTACAACAAGGATGTCATCATCCAACCTTCCCAGCATCCCCTGTATTTCTACAATATACAGCTGATGGTGGAGTACACTGGAATACCATAGAACAATTTGACTTCCACATACATGGTCACCGACCTAAATATATAGCACTACATCTTCCTACTCCAGCTAGAACTAACTCAACACAGATCAGATGGTGGCAACCTAGTGTGGATGGAATTTATGATGATTCTTGGTCTATTGATCAGGTTAGTAAGGATGTCCTATTAAGTTGTTGATGGTGCCTTTTTCTGTTCTGTAGACTGTCTTTTCTTGCCAATTGCTTTCATAATCTCTTTTTCACAAGCTTTAAACTTATGTGCTTGTTGACTCAGTTGTTACTCTTGATGGGAAAGTCCAGTCTGTGGTAAAAGATCAAAATTGATCGTATTGATAATCTATTTATGTGTACATTAAAATTGTGATTATCAATAATTAACAACAGAAGACTAGAGCACCCCTCCAAATAATTTCTATCTAAATCTCAAAGCTATGTATAAATATTATGAAATTATTTGATTATAGATTTATATTGGAGGTGATATTTATGGTGATAAACTGCAACAAGATCAACCAAGTGAACCAGATGATTCAACATGGCTGATGTATCCTGGGGGTGTGGTCGAACCTGTCTGTCAGTCAGATGTAAATGCTCTTCATTTTAAAGGTATATTTTACTGGGATAACTTTGTAGTAAATGAGCAAGAGGTGCTGATAACTTAGAACCAAATAATAATTTTTATCAAATGTTACAGTTGTATGATGAAAAGATCTGGAAATTATTGTTATTTCTAATTACCATTTTACAGAGAAAGAGAAGATGAGATATGCTATATCAGCTGATGTTAGTCTAGTAGAGGGATCATATTTACAATTTGATTTAGCCATGGGATGTGATAAACCACAACATTGTTTTAGTAAGATATTTTTAGATTAATAGATGCTCAAAACCTGTGAATAATGTACACAATAAATCCAAAGATTAAGGGGAAAATACAAGTTTGTTCTTTTTCCAAATACTGAAGTAGTATCAGTTGTCTCCAAGAACGAGTAAACACACTCTGCCCCATGAATCCCTCTCAATATATAGTAATATATATAGTCCCACTATATGCATACCCAAAACCATCTTCTTGTACCAAGATAAAGATTTAATTCGGAGTGTTCTGATCGAAAAATGTACAAATTAAATTTGTTTCGCAATTGCTAATAATAAGTTTAATCATTGATGGTATTTTTCAGGTATATATCTTCAGTTTTCATTTGATATGGGTAAAACATGGAGTTTATTACAACCGGCATGCATACCTTCTAATATAGACTGTAGCTCATATTTTACTAGTTCTATATACCAATCTGATGTCTATAACAACTGGAATAGAATAACAATGGTGATACCTTATTATGCCAGGTAAGCACGCCCACTTTCTATTCGAGTTATAGAAACGGATGATTGGTGTGTCATGAGGGTCTGTTCTAGACCCAGTTCTTTTTATAATAATTTGAAAAGAAAATTTTTGCTTACCTTAGGATTCCGCTTTACTGTTAATAATAGCCATTAGAGAATAATTATACTTGTACCTAATTTGCATAACTGTGAGCCATTATACATTCAACTAAATTCAGTTCTTGGCCCAGTTTTTTTGATAATTACAGTAAAATAACATTGTGCTTTAGTTATCAAAACTTATAATTGGAGTGCCACAAGGTTCTATGTTAGTCCCTATAATGTTCATAATAACTGTTGAAAATTAACAATACTTATGTCTATTACTGACTGTAAGCCTTCAGTGTTTTGTTGAATGACACGAAATGTGTTGAGATATTTGAGTATATAAGTCTTGTTCATTGTTTAAATATTTTATTTCAGATCTAAATCAACTCGATTTCGTTGGCTTCAACCGGATGATTTTAATCCAAGTGATACCTGGGCATTATCACATTTATATATTGGTACAGAGTGTAGTAAAATGTGTAATGGACATGGTCGATGTTCAAATAGTACATGTGTGTAAGTATCCAAGTACTTTTATAGTTACAAAACAGGCCCATTTAGATTTTAATGACATGTTTTCTATCAGTGTCTAGTATGAAAAGAAATATATAAGATCTCCGTGTTGAAGATTATTAGGTTTGATATGGATAATTTTAACTTGCATACATTTATTTGGTTTCTTCCTGCAGTAATGATCGAAATCATTCGCACGATATGTGCCAAGGGCCAAATCGAAAACAGGCCTCAGGCCTCATTTGCTACCCTTGTAAAATGACGAGATTATTATTATTATTATTATTATTATTATATATTGTAACATCTTTTTGAGTCTGAAATGAATGTGGGGCCTTTCCAGATAAATCTCTTCGAACTACCATTTAGATTTGATCACAGAAGAATGAAGGAGTAATGCAAATTATAAAAGGGGGGCTGGGGGTAATTCCATAACTATGACCACACCCCTCCAGATATACAACGACTTTGTCTATTTATTACAGGTGTGATGATAACTGGGAAGGTGAAGATTGCAGTCAACCAGTATCACCATTGCCACAGATACTGGTGGAAGATTTTACTGATGGTACTGATCCTGATAACTGGTTAAAAGTTGTTGGAGGAGAAGCCGCTTCACCATGTTATAATATTGCTGCTGGAAAAGCTCTTCATTTTACTGGGGTAATTAAATTCATTTCAGAGTTTCTGATTAGCATGTTGGTTGGCACTGGACTAATTGATAAAATGATCAGGGTTTGAATCCAAGTGTGAGTCTAATTGAAGACCACTGAGATTTTTCAGGCTTAGAAAGAGTATATAAAACTCCCTTAGCAGATGGGATGTGATCAAGTGTCATTGGAAACCTTTCAAGTCAGTTATTATTCAATATTATATAAATTGTTACTAAGATCATATTTATTTGCATTCTTTTTGCATTCAGTTGTTTTATCTTTTTGGTATTTCAGAGCTGTAATCGTCTGTTAATGACACGTGACCTTGACCTCAGCGATTCCAAGTTCATCCAGTTCTATTTTATGTTTGGTTGTAATGCGTCACCAGTATCGAGAAATGAGAGTGTTCTCTTAGATTACTCAACAGATGCTGGTATAACATGGTTACCGATTACAGAACTTTATTTTAATCTTTATTCATCACCAAGGTAACAGAACGTTTTGGGGATAAAAATAGAATGCTGTCATGAGTGATAATATATCATAAGCTATTCCTGTAGCGTCACCCGGTTGACATGTGTTGATTCTAGGGCAGTTATTTCTTGAACTTCTGACTTCGGTGTCGACACAGTAAAAGCCTGGATTTACTTAACATAATGTATAAGGCGCACCCCTCCTAGAACATAAAATATTTGGTAAAAAAAGTGCGCCTAATACACCTTATTATACGGTATTAACATTATATAACCATGGTGTAATAATTTGTTTTTTACCATGGTCATATTATTTTATAATGCTTTTAACTATCCTGTCATGACCATAAGCAGTGATATATAACATATTTGTATAACATGGTGATATATAATATATTTGTATGACATGGTGATATAATGTATTTGTATTACCATGGTGATATAATATATTTGTATTACCATGGTGATATTATATATTTGTATTACCATGGTGATATAATATTTTTGTATTACCATGGTGATATTTGTATTACCATGGTGATATTTGTATTACCATGGTGATATTTGTATTACCATGGTGATATAATATATTTGTATTACCATGGTGATATTATATGAGTTTATTACTTCCGATCATTACCAATAATAAGCAGTGTGGTATTAAGAAATTTTGAACATACAGCTGGGCTACGGCCCACTCTGTTTACAAATTCCTACTATGTGCATTTTCTACTATGTGTATCCCATTTTTCAGTTTTATAAGTATCAAAATTCCCAAAACTGCTAAGAAAAATGGTGTAAGAATACGATGGTGGCAACCAGAAAATCAGGGTAAACTACTCAGTGATTGGTTATTAGACAGTGTAAGAATAAATGGAGAAGAAATAAACCCTGCTGTATTTAAAAGTAACATTACAGATAAACTTGATCCAAAAGATTTTGTGACAATTGATAATTTACACGCTGGTGAATATTGTAACGAAGAGAATGCGATTGTTGGTACATCTAAGAATGGCGAGTCATCAGTATTAATAACAAGGGAGATTACTCTAGATAAAGGCTACATGTTACAATTCCTTTTAAATGTTGGATGTGGACAGCCTAGAAATGTATCTGTGAGTCCAGTCCATCTTCAGTATTCAACTGATCATGGAATGACATGGAGTTATTTAAAACCTCAATGTTTACCCAACGATCCACGATGTAATAATGGTCCCAGCATGCCCAGTATATTTTACAGTACACCCGATCCTGGATGGCAGCGTATTAGTTTAACTTTAGAGGGACTTCCTCTTTCGAAGTAAGGACGGCTTTATTTTACATCTTATGATATTTTTATTGTTAGGGGATGGGGGGGGGCATTTTGCTAAGTGGGTAAGACCCTGACTCGCGAACCTGGAGGTCGGGGTGTTCGATCCCTTCATTGGCCGAGAAAGTTCATTCAGATTTTCTGACGTGGTTCCCCCTTGTCAGATGGGATGAAAAACCAAGGTCCTGTGAACACATTGGCGTGCACATAAAAGATTCCTTGATATTTCAAATTTGATACAAGATTAGCCCAGTTCGGAGCAGAACAGTAGTACATTTAACCCAATGAATTTTATGTCATTTCATTTTTATGATCTTTCATACAAGTAGAAATAGTTGAAGCTGGTAAACGTATTGTGGAATTTTTAATCTCTTTCGACCTAAAATATTGTGAACGTTAATTTACTATTAAGTTATATGAACATTTTTTGATGAGCCAATTATTCAATTTAAACAGAGAGATTGTGTGTGCCCCTGACGTTTTTGTTTAGTTTTTCTTAATTAATTGTTAAAATTCAATTTGAGAACATCATGTGAACAATGCAAATGACACTCGGTGACTTTAACACTGTTCTGTTGTGAGTTTATGAAAAATAGGTACACTTTGATAAATGTTGTGGATCCATTAGAAGCAGAATTTATGATTTGATAGACATGGAACTAATACCAGTTGTTCCAGACAATATCCAATCATAGGAAATGGAATTTATTGTCCGCTTGGCACAAACTAGGTCATTTTATGACAAACATGGTTTAATTTTTTTCCAATAATTCATTTGCGCTTAGGGGTCTTTAGTAATGCGAGGAAACTGGAGGACTCAAAGAAAACCCAGAATGTTGGAGAGATAACTCTACTCCGGCCTTGTCAGGCACAAGCAGGGAATCCAAATCATCCCACTTAACTCAATGACAGACTGTTTGATCAAAAGCCTAGGGGTTAAACCATTCGGCCACCCATCCCTTGAATACCAATAAATTGACTCGCATTTGATATTTGTTTCAGTGCTACAAGATTCCGGTGGACACAACCATTTAGTGCTTCTCCCAAACCATCAACTTGGGCTATCAAAGATATTTATATAGGTCCTGCCTGCCCTAACTACTGTAATGGTCATGGCTACTGTGACTACCCAACATGCATCTGTGATGAAGCATATGGAAATGAGTCTTGTCAATCAACATTTGTGGAAAATAATCCGGTAAGTAGGATGACAGGTAGTTCATACCAGAGAATGTCAGTGACATGGATCTTAGGGCCAGGTTTCTTTATGTTTCAGGCGTTATGTTGGTAAGGGTATTAGGTTTCATCCTGGATGGACGCTGGCTCGTTAGACTCGAGATTGGATGTTTTTGATCCCGATTTTCCCCGCGTGGTTTCCCCTTGTCATTGATGTAGAATAGAGGGCCTGACAAGGAGATCTGTCTAGTCATTCGGATGGTATGAAAAACCAAGGTCCCCAGGTATACATTGGTGTGCCCATAAACACCCCTTGGCAGTTGAAATTTGATATAAGAATAGACCGTAGCACTACTGCCCGGGCAAAATTTCCCTCATAGCACACTGTATTGTGTATGCCCATCTTCATTAGTTCAGTTTAGGAGCAGAACAGTAGGATGTTAAACCTCATTTCATTTCATCTTGGACGAGTACTGAGAACAAAACATTCCTAATTGCTAAGTGGCGACCAAGAAGATATGGCCTGTTATTTACGGGGGGTGGCTCCAATTCAATGAGAAAATATTTGTTTTTTAAATTGCACTATGAACTATTAAAACTAATGCTCTGAAATTTTCAGGACTTTATCGTTATCACACAAGTTTTTTAAAAATTTGCATTTCGGAACCTGGACCACGCCGATTCCCCATAATCCAGGATGGCCACCCCATGCCGTTCAGTTTATTTTGTTCAGCGAAATTGGCCAAATTATTTTTCACATGTACGTAGTTGTACACTCACCTGTATTTAAACAAGAGAATCTGCCAGGAAAGGGATGCAATTAATTTTATTATGTAGAATGAAATAACTGATTGTAGATTATATGATTTTAGACCCAGTTAAAGGATATGTTTGATGAACCTAAAGTTAATCGTAGTAAATGGTCCGTGGTACAAGCAGGTGATATTGGTGAACCTTGTAATATCCTAGTTCAAGATACAGCTCTTGTTTTTAATGGACCTGGGATACGCCAAGCTGTGACAGTTGATTTAGATCTTAGAGATTCCAGGTAAAACAAAAATAACAAATTTGAGCTCTCTGAATAACTTTGTAATCAAGATGTCACTTTTGGAGCCAAAAGATGTCAAACTGTAAAAATTAGAGCTCTATAAAAAATGTAACTTAAGAAAGATTAGAAAATGGCACACTGATTGTTGCCGGCATTTCGTCTGCTACTGTCAGACAATCAATAAGAATCACAAATTAGTGTCAAAATCTATTGTAAAATACACTCCTTTGTAAAACGGATTGTTTGCTTAATCATTTAGTGTATGATTGAATGTTTAATTCTCATGCATGATCCACAAAAGTTAAGTGGTGAAAAAATTGTCAATGTTCTATCAAACATTTTGACTAACAACATGATTATGCCAACTAGAAATTAGAATTTTCTCATCTCATAATTGTTGCATTGCACAGGTTTTTAGAATATAGTACATTTCTGTAATTCTTTCCTAATATTTGAACACCAAAGTGTAGAAAAAGTACATTCTTTAAATTAAAATCTGTGGATATGATGTCATTATGCACACATCAGGGTATAGTTATTTGATAATGTTGTGTGTATTTTGTATTGTTTTAGATTTGTACAGTATACAGGTCAGATAGGAGGTCAAAGTCATGTGACCGGTTGTTTTCTACCCAATTCTCGTGATCAGAGCGTCATACTACAGTTCTCTACTGATGGAGGTAATATTTGATCTTGATTATAAGCCATGTCATTAAAACTATTCCATTTATAAAGACTGTTTGTTATCTCTAGGCGGCGATCATAGACCATAACCATTTGAAATGACAGCTGTGAGACCATGTGATAAAGAAGGTGCTCATTTAATGGTAATGGGGATTGTTTCAACTCATTTAGAGGGCATAGAGTGTATGGTATAGACACTGGACCAGCAACAAGAGTGTCCTTCTGTCAAAACACAGTTGAAAAGATGACTCAAATGTTCTAAACGCCTCATCAAAAATATTCTTCTGTTGTTTTGATTTAAATCTAATAGAATAATTTAGTTCTTTTAGAATAACTAGCCGTTAACCTGGCGCTGCATGGGTTGTGGCATAACTTCTTAACCGGAAGTGTTAGTACTGGTAGGCCATCGCCACCAGGCCAATGTTAGTCCTGGTCCGAGTTCCCCCTGTCAATCAAATTTTAGCCTGGGAAAAGTCCAAGTGTAGCCACAAACCCTAAACAAACAAACGACAGTCACAAATATTAGTATAGATTTAGTTTTAGAATAATTTCTTTCTTCCAGGTATATCATGGCAGCCACTGCATACATTAGACTACACCAATTACCTAACACCAAGACGAGATTACATACATCTACCTGATACAGCTAGAACCTATAGCACACGGATACGATGGTGGCAGCCATTATCTATTAATCCTACAGCAGATAGACCTACATGGTCTCTTGATAACGTATTTATTGGTATGACTTTTTTCTTCTTAATCAGAGGGGCTTTTGGTGGTTAAATGGTTAACACATGTGCTCTGTATCATAAGGTCTTTCATTGGCGTGGTTTCAATTCCCCTGTTGTACATGATAAGGAGTAGGGTCGTCTGTCCAACCATGTGAGTTTTCTCCAGGTCCTCCAGTTTCCTCCCACTGAAATAAACAAATTGAACCATATCTTAGTCCCGAAATGACCTTGTTATGTCGAGTGGATGTTAAACCCCATCTCTCTCTTAATCAGAATAGTTGAATTAATTTGATCGTGCTTAGTTTACTATGGAGATTGTATGGAATTGAGAACTGCACATTGGTCTTCCAAATGTGCCTGGTTCTAACACATGTACTGAATTCTGCCTGCAGGTGGTACCGACATCAATCCTAGCACGTTTCAGACATCATTTAATGAGAGTATACCACAGGATGACGGTGGTAACTGGGAGTTTAGTCCGTTTGGTGAGAAGAGTGACACAGTGTGTTCTAGACAAGATGATGTGGTATCGTGGAAGGAAGGAAAGGGAAGCCGCCATTTTACAACAAACCAATTAATAGTGCAAACTGGTTATATGTTACAATTTAAGGTAGGAGTGTTTTGGAGAATCTTGATACAACATGAGATCCTTTATGCTATCTTGTGGAGATGGATGGCTGAATGGTTAGCATGTGTGTGCTGTATCATAAAGTCTGTCATTGAGTCAACTAGCTTGGTTTCGAATATCGGTTGTACCTGACAAGGAGTAGGGTCGCCTGTCCAGCCTTGTGGGTTTTCTCCTGGCCCTACGGTTTCCTCCTACTGCTAAAGACCCCTACGCGCAAGCGAATTATTGAAATAAAATTAATAATAAAATAAAATGACCTAGTTTGTGTCGAGTGGACAATAAACCCCGGTTCTCTCTCTTTTTACTCTCTTAATGTGAAAACACATATTCCTATCTTGTGCATGGCTTTTAAATGCTACTACGTACTCTCCCAAAAATTTGTTGGGCATGGCATCGGTTCATGGTAATGAAAGCTGCTATATATATTAAAATGTTTTTATTGAAATTTATCGTGACTCCTGGGCCTAGATATTGTGCACAGCATACATTGTTGTGTTATTATAAAAAAGCTCCACCAGAGTTAATACATGTAAAAAATACTTTGAAAAGGAAGTCCCTTTAACACAGACATCCAGGATCTGGTATACCATAAAATATACTGTTCTCGTAAGGACATTTTTTACATCGTGGAACATTAAGCAGGAAATGATGACAATGATTTAAGATCTAGCATGGATGACTTTGCTGCTGGTGGGCATATTCAGGAGACCTGAGAAGCCGTGGATAACAACAGTCTATAAATCAGTTCACTTTTGATCACAAGGTCTGTCATTGAGTCAAGCGATGTAGTTTCAAATCCCCGCCTATATGTGGCAAAGAGTAGTGACACCTGTCCAATCGATTTAATCTTGTGGGTTTTCTCCAGGTCCTCTGGTTTTCTCCCACCGCTAAAGACCCCCTACTCACTAGCTAATTGTTGAAATAAAATTGAACCGTATGTTAGTCCTGAAATGACCTAGTTTGGGTGAGTGGACCTCTCTCTCGTTCTCCCCCTCTCTCTCTCTTTATCTCCCTCCCTCTTTCTCACATCTTGTTTGAGTGGAGGTTAAATCCCATTTCTCTCTCTCTCTTAATAAAGTCAAATAACCCCAAAAATACTGCCATTACTATATTTTTATATAAATTTGCTAGATTGTGGTTGGATGTAATAAAGTGTATAATGTATGTGAAGACCATTCACCAATAAGACTAGAATATAATCGTAATCCTTCCTCGGATAAATGGGACTTAGTTCGTACTCTGTGTGTACCAGATTCTAACAATGAAATGGAGTGTCGACCCCAACATCAACATGAAGCCAGTACTTACAATATTGGGAGTCATCCATCATGGGCGAGGATCACTATGGAGCTTCCTGATAAAGTTTACTCTGCGTAAGTAAGACGACAGTAATGATATATATGTTACAGAATTTCTGATACCTAATACTTATTACCAGAATGATATGTTTTTATGAACTACAGGCCCAGATCCAGGATTTAGTCGAGGGGGGGGGGCATACATTAGTCACTTGGTTAGAAGAAAAAATTGCTACGGAAAATTGGTATTGCGCTAAAACTTATACATGCGCTATGGAATAACGATTTCTGGTTTATAAACATAACGATAAGAGAACACAAACCATACATTTTTAATTCCGACATAACTGTGACTCATTTTTCTATAGCAGATTTCTGTTTTAGTCATAAGTCAACTGATTAATGCTATTGGATTGAAGCTTTGAAGACATATGTAAATTTTAGAGTTTTACCCAAAGAAAGAAAAATGACGTTGTGTCTTTTCTGTTCTAAGATCACAATTGTATAATGCAAACATAGAGTATTATTTCTAGTTTATTCTTTAGAAGCAGTAATCTGTACTATTGATATTTGTGTTTGTATGTACCATCATGGTCCCTATTTATAAGGTCCATGGTACCATATTTAGGCAATGGAGATTTTTAAACTGGCAAGATGCACATCAGCCAGTGTCTTGGTAGAGATATTTTTTTTTGCTTCCAATTTTTCTTAGCAAATTTGTTATAATGTAATATAGTATACATGCTATTTTATACTACAGTATTATAATTGTATTTCAGTTCCACAAGATTTCGTTGGTTACAAGACAGTCCTGTTAAAGCAGCACCAGGCTGGGCATTAGATGATATATATGTAGGAGAATCCTGTCCTGAAATGTGTAATGGTCGTGGTGACTGTAGCTATGGCAACTGCGTCTGTGATGAAAACTATTATGGTAGGTGTTTGAAGTGACTAGTATGTTAACATTCTTCTACGCTCTTTATAGAGTTAAATCCTTCACCAATTTATATTCAAGTTTCAGGAATAGTAAGAATTGGTGTCAAGATGGTACAGATCATTATTGATCATTTGCACTTAAGAAGTTCCAGCTATGTTACCCGTGAATGATTCAATTGTTAATGAACATCCATGTACATTAGTGTTAAGATGGTACAGATCATTTTTGATCATTTGCACTTAAGAAGTTTCAGCTTTGTTGCCCATGACTGATTTGATTGTTAATGAACATCCATGTACATTAGAGTACATTAATTCACTCGACACATTTCAATTCATGAAAAATTATCATCAAAATTTAAGGATTAGTTAATATTGAGGTGAAGTAGATATTTATACCCAGTAGTTTGCAAAAGTTATTTCCAAGTTATTGCCTGTGAATCGTAGGATAGTTAACAAACATACATTACCCTACTCATATTCTCTATACAAATTTAAATTCTGGACAGATTTTCATCAATTGTTTAGACTACTGAGTGTTATCAGAAAGATTATTGCTTACCCAGTGTTGAACTTGATTTTCTCTCCTGTTATAGGTCAATCATGTCTTCCAATAGGATCTCGATTACCCCACCGAATGTTTGAATCGTTTGAAGGTGGAATCTTTCCATCCTATTGGTTAAAAATATCAGGTGGTGGTATAGGATTTGGTTGTGGTGCGTTGTTACCGTATGCTCATGGTAAAACCTTGTATTTTAATGATTGTGGCATTCGACAGGCAGTTACAGCAGAAATGAATTTACAATCAGCATCGTAAGTTTCTTCATATTAGAATATTATGCAAAAGATTTACAGTTTAATTTAAAAGCGAGTGGATATAAAGAATTGAAATGAAATGGGGTTTAACTTAACCTCCTACTTTTTTTGCACTGACTGGGCTAATGAAGGAGGGTATACAGTATACACCATGCAGTAGGCCACGAGTGGAATTTTGCCTGGACAGTGGTGCTATGGTCTACTCTTTATTTCGAATTCCAACTGTCAATAGTTCTTAAACGTGCAAGCCAATTACTTGTTAATCACGACAAAATATATCGGCAAAAACAGGATCTCCAGGTTAGCGACTCAACATCTTACTTACTGAGCCACTGTTGCTCAATTTATGGCTAAGTTGATACATGCAAGTACAGATGCAGACAAGGTTGAATCCCAACACCAGACTTTATATTACAGAAAATATATTTGTACTTGTGTCGATAACCATCATTGTCAATACAGAAATAATCTCAAGCACAGAAATAAAATTATTTGGTCTTATTACTTAAAATTTTCTATTTGTATTCCTATAGAAAAATAATATTTGTGTTACAAATTGGTTGTAATGCTCAGACAAGTAATTGTAATGTTAAAGTTGGTGATGGACCTGATTATAGAGGAATTTTATTACAGTATACAACAAATAAGGTAATTACGATATTACTTACAGCAAACAGTAGAAATAAAATGGGGTTAAAATCCAACTTTTCTGCAAAGAAAGAATTTGGACGTATGTTAAAAATATTCCAGCACTAAGATATACACTTTTGGGCCAGTTTCACGAAATTTTTAACTAATTTTAGTAATTTGATTGAATAATATTAGAATGATTTATTGCTTAGCTAATCAGAATTGAAGTATCTACTAAAATTAGGATTTTATCTTCAGTTAAGATTTTGTGAAACAGGCCCCATGGGTTGTGCCCGTAACCCCGAAACCGGATGTGGTAGACCCTCGCCACCAGAGCTACGTTACTCTCTGGTTCATGCTACCCTTCCATATACACCAAATTTCAACCTCCGGGAGAGCCCTAGTGTAACCGCCAACCTTAAACAGACAGAGTTTGGCTGATGGCCCTGAATAAGGTAAATCAGGCTCTGCCTAGGGCTCTACTGGTTTTATCTATTGAGCTCCTATTCCCAGAATTTTGTTATTTTTATTCATTATTTCAATATTTGTATGCAAAAGTTGATACTGAACGCCTGTTTTTGTTTACTTTGAAAATTATCTTGAAATTATTTATATGTTGTTTAATTACGTAAAGTTTATACAGTTTTTTAATGAGTCCTGTTCATTACTTCATTTGTTTGTTTCACTTGAAAAGTTTTCGGTGCTTTAGTTACCTATATAAGAATCACATGCAGCTGGGGATATAGTTATGTTGTCTAAAAACCTATATTTGTTACAATATCAATCATGTTTGATCTTAGGAATGAAATTCTGAAATGGCTAATTGTTTGTTTTTATAATATATTAATTTTATTTTGTACAGGGTGCAGATTGGAAATTACTTGCCCGTCACAACCCAGATCAATTTCTTCGTCCCAAGAGAATGGCCTATGACATCCCTGATGAAGCTAAAAAAGTTGGTGTACAATTCCGCTGGTGGCAACCAGTACATGATGGGAAGGGTTTTGACCAATGGGCTATAGATCATATTGAAATAGTACCGTAAGTGAACGACATCATACTGAGTCAGATTAAGGGGGGGGGGGAGGCACTGACTGTGCAGCAGCTAGGGGACCCAAATATTAAATGGGCTCCCAAATTAATTCTAAACACATTTTTGTAGTATAAATAAATAGGTCATTTATATGTTATATTCTTGTGCCAAAAAACTTTGTTCAACCTTGTGAGTTTTTTCTCGGTCCTCCGGTTTCCTCCCCCTTCTAAAGACCCCTACGTGCAAGCAAATTTTTGAAATTTAATTAAATTGTCTTTGTTTAATATGGTTTAAGGATTTTAAATGGGAGCTCTATTGGGAATACTATAAATTAACAATTTCAATTTATAATAAGATGCAACCCTTGAAACCTGTGTAGATTAGACAAACTCCATGGTTCGAATAAACCTGTTTGTTGATTAGACGTTTCCTTGTCCAAAACGACTAATTAATTTTCTGATTTTCTATCCATTGAGTTCGTCTAATCTACACTGGTTACAGGGGTTGCATTTTGTTAATTATTGACTTCTTCCTGAACCCCTTTGTATCGCTTAATTTCAATTTGTCTGTAGAAAAGGAACAATTTATTTTTGAATATCCATCTTTATTGATAAAACTATTAATAAGTGCATAAAATAAATAAAACATTTAATTTTTTCATTGTATTTCAGGGGCAGAAAACGACACAGAAAGAGATATAGAAAAGGCTAATTGATATATTTTAGGATACGTTTAAAATAATCTAGTCCAAAGAAATATAGATGCACTGCCCTGTTACAGTAATTTCTATTTATTTAATTTCCATTAAGATACTTTGAAAAATGTATATTCACTAATCAATAATTGACGAACTAGCTCAAGGGCTACTACAGTATATATGTATAGGCAATACTCATGTATATAGTTTACTTATATCCTCTCTGATTTAATGTATGAACTTCTTTCTAATCGAACATAAATTATATTGTTTGATATTTTGTATATGAACCAAACTAATTCTTTTTCTTTTTTTTGTACCTATATCACTGTAACATTGATATCGTTGACTAAGCAAACTAATAGATCAAAGTGATCAGTTTATATACATTATGTGTATTAGTTAAATTGCTAGTAATCAGGCAGTAGTCATTAACAAGGTGTTATGTCATGAAGGTGTTAAAACCCTGACTATTAAATGATATACACCACTATTGTCCAGGTTTGTGTATTGAATAGGGATAGGTGTTACATAGTCATGCTTCTACACTAGTAGTGACATTTTTTACAGCTAGTTTACACACCTGCTAATTAATGACAACTGTATAATTTCTAACCATTTTCTATATATACTAAACATTAATTTAAAATACTGACCACTTGTGAGATTTTATGACAAAAATGTTAATTACTAAAAGGCCTAGTCAACAATATCAGCTAAGCATGTATTAATCCAATATTTGAAATCAAAATTGAAAGGGTATTTTTATTTTGAAATGTCCCAAGACATTTGCCCAATAATAGAACTTGACTGGTAATACATTGTAATAATGACTGGTATATATTTTTGTATATTTTATAAGAAATAAATAGTCTTGAAGTAACAAATCTTTTATTTGTCATAAATAATAATAATAATGTCCAAATTCAACTGACATTATGGTCAATAAAGGTATATGCGATTTAAAAGAAAATGTTTCTAAAAAGATGGGTTTTAAGATTCCTTTTAAAACTGTCAATTGATGCTCAGTGCTTGAGTTCTATAGGAAAATCATTAGAATTCCACAGTTCTGCTGCCTCAAAAGCAAAGAAGAGTTTGCAGTTAATCATTTAATAAGGTACTTAGTTTCTGGTAAAGTTGTAGAGTTAAATTAATTCTTCAATATATAAAGGAGAGTCATCACATGACAAAGCACAAAAGGTCAGCATGAGAATTTTCTTCTTCTTTTGGTGTTTAACGTCTGCTTCCACTTAAGTGATATCACAGACAAGACATAGGAGAGCCGAAGCTGCTTCCTGATTTTTAGAATATGATTTTGCAATCTTTCCATTTTGGCCTTAGGCCATGGATTAGGTTTTAGTGGGAAGTTCTTCTCTTTATTTAATAAAAACACATCGTTGGTAGACGATCTCTTCTGTTTATGGATTGGTAGATGTCTTCTTTGTGGGATTTGTGTTTTTAGGTGCCAGACCTGTCTTCTCGTGGTCTCCCCTTACTCCACTATCCCACTGGTATTTGTTTTGGCAGAATAGTGTTTAGATGCCGAGCCCGTCTGATCATGACTCCCACTTACTCCACTATCCCGCCAGTTTAGTAGATGTTAGTAGTAAATTAAACTAATATAAAATTAAATAAATAAAGAGAGTATAATAAAGTTGTAGTCAAATAAATTAAAGGTAATAAAATAAAGTAAATTAAAGTAAAAGTAAAGTAGTAAAGATAAAGTAAAAATTTATTAGTTAATTAAATAAAATAAAAATAAAATAAAATAAAATAAAATAAAATAAAATAAAATAAAATAAAATAAAATAAAATAAAATAAAATAAAATAAATTAAAATAATAAAATAAAATAATAAAATAAAATAATAAAATAAAATAAAATAAAATAAAATAAAATAAAATAAAATAAAATAAAATAAAATAAAATAAAATAAAATAAAGTAAAATAAAGTAAAATGAATAAATTAAAATAAAGTTGTAGAGTGGTTGGGCTTCCTTCGAGAGGACGTTTTTACTTCCCCACCCTACATCGTATAAAAAAAAAGTTAAGATAAAAAATAAGTAGAAAAAATAAAAAATAAATTGAAGGTAATAAATAAAAATAAAATAAATTTAAGTAAAAGTAAAGTAAAGTAAAGATAAAGTAAAATGAATAAATTAAAATAAATGTATAGGATGGTTGGGCTTCCTTCGTGAGGACGTTTTTACTCCACCATCCTACGTTGTATGGAGATTTTATCTAGCCGTGACCCTTTCTTATTTCACTAATTTACTTAGTCCAACTGTGTCCATTAGGGTGTGGATTTCTTCGAAGATTTGTAGCTTCAGATCTGGTCTAGGGAAGAGTAGGTTCTTAGTGTTGAATGGTATGTTATTGGTCTCCATCATTCTCACTAAGTCCTGTCTCTCTTCCTTGTAAACCTCGCAGTCTACCAGGACATGGTTGGTGGTACACTCTTCTCCGCACTCACAGACGATGACTTGGTGTTTGTAGTCTCGCAGCCGCTCTTTCACCCTTAGTTTCGAGAATTTTAAATCAATTCTGGTTTTCATCAGTAAGTTGAATCAACAGATATCTGATCACAGTGCATGTTGCTAATGTAAACAAGTGAAATAGCACTGTATAGAATTTATGCCTTGATTGGGTGGTTTGCCACATCACCTAACACAAGCACAGGCCTACATGTACTTGCATGAAAATATAGCTGTAGTGCTTACGATAAGATTAATCATTTCAAACAATTTTGAAACTTTTAATACAATATCAGAGTGATGGACATTGGTTTGAGAAGTGGAACAGAAGAAGTGCTTGCGTTGCAGCACTGTCTTAAAAAATTAATAATGTCTGCCCCAAGAATCAAAATTTGTGTTTAATCAGTGTATTTTGAACATGCTTTATTCAGTGTACACTTTGTGAGCAACTGTATTGATCTTGAATACTGTATAAGATGGGGAGCCATGTGAGTAAGACACTGCCTCAATAAACAGTACGCCTGGGTTTAATCCTGAATTGCCAGCATGGTTTCCCCTTGTCAGTGGTGCAGAATGGGGGGCCTGGCAAGTAATACATAAAAGAAGCCTTGACAGTTGAAATTCGGTAAAGAGTCCCTCCTACCACACTGTATGACATTAACCCAGTTGGTGAAAATATGTACGACATTTTGCCCTATTTCTTTAATTTCATTTCTGTGAAATAAACAAATGTGAACAAGAAATAAAATAGCCTGTTACATATGATCTATTGCCAGGTGGGATTGATTTCAAATTAGATTGTCAAATTTGCATCAAATGCAATTTTCGGAAATATCGAAAATGTACTTAAATTGATTATTTAACAACTAATTAAAAATACAAAATATCAAAGGTAATTAATTTCCCAGCTTTGATTAAATCCGTTTAAAAAGAAGCCCATTGACTTGGTCTTATATATGTAACTCATAGAAAAAAAAAATTCTTCCAGTAAATAGAAAGGGGTATAAAAATCCTTCCAGTAAAAAGAAAGGGGTATAACAATCCTTCCAGTAAAAAGAAAGGGGTATAAAAATCCTTCCAGTAAATGGAAAGGGGTGTAACATTTGGGGAACATAATTTGGTCATTTTGAGTCAAATATATGGTAATCTTTATCTCTGGTTAGTATTAGGGGAGAATTCTGACCTAACAACAGCAATAATTGCATATAGGATATTCCTTTTTAAATTCTAACTGCAATGGGATCTTTTATTTACACTGTCAAGTTTTACATGGGACTTCGATTTATTGTCCCACCCAAAATACTAGACATAGGCCTACATTCCTTGTCAGATACCACACCTGACAAGTGACAAGTGATAGACAGGCTTAAACAATTCTAGCAAATAAAGGGACTGTCCCGATTTCAACAGAGTCTAAAAAATAAAAGTCTGAGTTCGTATGAAATTTAAGCCCCCAAAAAAAGAGGAGTGGTGTATTGACCTTGCCTCAAAATTTCAGCTCAAAATATTGAGTTGTTTGGACGTGAAGGTCAAAAATGCTTATCCGGACACGTAGGCCTAACCCTTTAAAGATTTCTGGTCAATTTTTTCGTTGGGTGACCTGATAATCTATTGCCGTTTCTGAGAGGTCTATACAGTGAATGACCCATGTGTTGCACTTGATGACGAAAGGTAAATTTCATCCACACATTGTTTTTATAAAATAAAAATCTGGTTTTATCCAGACACCGCATAATACAGCTTTGGACACCGGTATCCATTTCCAGATGAAGACTGACGGGTATTCGTTGTTTGAAAACATATCACAAATATTAAATTAGTTGCTCGGCCCTTAAGTACAAGTTTTTAAGGGTTTTTTAAACAAAAAAACAAAAATTAGGCAGTTATATTCTCCAAAATATTATCGGGATTAACCCTTTAAACTTTGTTTTCGAATGGTTGAAATTTTCTGAAATAGCAAACAGATTATTCCTTTACATTTTGCCCTTTGATCCATACATAAATTAAATTTTATCATGGCAAGGACTACCATTTTCAATCAATCTGGGACTGTTCCTCTAATACAAATTCACAATACAAAAACTTTTACCCAAGTTTTGGCTTTCATGCCTAAATTAAAACAATTACATCAATATTTTCCCAGTTTTATTGTTTTTTTGTACACTAAACAAACATCAAAAACGAGTTATTTATAAATAAATTATTTCCGAATTCATTGTAAAGATCACATTAAGATTTGACTTCTGCTGTAGAACTTAACTCTTCAAGAGATTCTTTATTAGGTTTTGCAGACGGTGATTCTAGGGGAATTGTAACTGGGCCATCATTTTGTATATTGACCTGCATATAGGCACCAAACTTTCCATCTTTAATTTTATCCTCACTATATGAAGTTTTCATCAGTGTCAAAAATTCTTGATAAAAGGCTTCCGATTTTTCTGGTCCCATAGCTAAATGGAAATCGGGTTTATTCCCTTTTAATACGGACATCAAAGTAAACTGACTGACACATAAAACTTCCAGTTGTTTGTCCATAACATTTTTGTTCCATCGTTTACCATTTTCATCATCAAACACCCGTAAATTGAGAATTTTTCTGGCCATGTATTCAGCATCTTTTTTTGTATCATATTTTGAAATACCGATTAAAACACAAAGTCCCGATCCAATCGAACTGATAACTTCATCCTCGACAGTTACACTAGCCTTTAAAACTTTTTGAATTATGGCTTTCATGATTGTAAATTGTATAATAAATAGTAGCTAGAGTTTCTCGAAATGTGTTGTTATATTGTGAACACTACTTTCAGTTTCTGTAAGCTGTAAACGGAAGTTAATACGACTCGGTTATCCAGTGGAAAATTTTAGCGGACAAATCTGGTCACAACACGTGTCTAGTTTCGCGCCAAAACTATTGCCAGGCAACGGGCCTGCAGCCAGCCTTAAAACTTGGGGTGTGTGGGTGTTGCGGTGATTTTGGTATATGGCCAGCTAAGAAATCATTATATTATTGGCAAAATATTGGGGGGGGGGGGAGGGGGCTAATTCGATTTTTGGGAATACCAGAAGGTTTTAAAAGCCTGGGTCCTGTTTCTCAAAATTGTAGCTAAAGAAAAAATCCAAATTTTAGTAGATATTTCAATATTGATTGGCTAAGCACTAAAATCAATATAGGCCTACAGTGTAATATTATCCAATCAAATTACTAAAATTAAGATTTTATCTTAGTTAAAATTTCGTGAAACAGGCCTCTCTCCTTTAGTTTTTGTGGGAGAGTCTGAATCACTATTATTAGACAAATATAATCCCATCCAGTATGGAAAACATGCAATTTTAAATCTCTGATCCAAAGTTGTCCTACTCCTAGTGGTTTTATGGGGACCTCGCTAAACAAGGGAAGTTGGGTGGCCGAATGGTTAGAATGTGCGCGCTGTATCAGCTGGCGTGGTTTCGGGACTAACATGTGGTTTAATTTTATTTCAATCCCCAGTTGTACATGGCAAGGGATAGGGTCACCTATCCAACCTCGTGGGTTTTCTCCCAGCCCTCCTGTTTCCTCCTACTGCTAAACAATAAACCATATGTTAGTCCCGAAATGACCTAGTTTGTGATGAGGGGATGTTAAACCCCATTTCTCTCTCTCTCTCTTGCCAAACATGATGTTGTATATATATGGTGAGGTGCTTCATAATGAATCACACGTTTAATAACACCACAACTTGATTTATGGGGTGCCCAAAACGGTGTGATCTGTTGGGTGCCTTATCCCTGGGTGGCTCCCATAATGACATGATTGGTGGGGCGCCTTATGACGATATAAAATGTAATGTAGGATGATATTGGTTAGGCGACCGCGACTTGATTAATGCAGGGGGCGCCTAAAACGGCATGTATGGTAGGGTGCCTCATCCCGGAGGGGCGACCATAATGCCAAGATTGATAGGCCGCCCACAACAAGTAATGGGTAGCAATAATATAATTAGAGTGAGATTGGAAATGCTCCCCTGAATGAATTCATATTCCTTTCTTCAAATTTTTATGATGTTCACATCAAAATATCAGAATACTTCAATAACGTCAAAATTAAAGGGAGGGGAGTCCATGGGACATGCCATGGTGATGTTAGCCATGGATCGTCAAGTGTAGGTACGTTTGCGCCCCCGAAGCCCCATAAGTGCCCCGAAAAACCATTGCCGCCCTACCTCCCCTCAACATTTTTGTGCTAGCTCTAAAACAGTTCTCAATAATGACATGATCTACTTTATTCATCGAAACAATGGATACAATGGAATCCACAATTCATTTGGCCAAAGTAGGCCTAACTAATATTAACCCACCCCACTCATTATTAAAAGATTTGGTGATGCTGACTCTTAACTTTACATATTTAATAAAGGACACCTAGAAATTTTCAATAAAGTAGATTTATATATTGTTATAATTTGATCTATGTACAATTACAGGTAACAATATATCATGAAAAAAAAGTCAAATAAAGTTGCCATTTATTGCTAGATAATATTCATAATAGATTTAATATATACAGCTGCATTAATAAGTTCTTAAATTTAAAAATTAGACTGGGTAGATCTATTTGAATTACCCTGGGTAGGTCTGTTTGTAATGTAATGGTTCTATTAAAATATGTACATGTAGTTTTTATAGGCAGGGGCAGACTGGTTAGTTCTGGGTCCGGCCCCAGACCAACTGGTTTCCTTAGGCTCCCATTGCTGTGAAGAATTATTTGATATGACGAGAAAAAGAAACAAACTTGATGCACCCCACTCATAAAGCTATTTTTCTTCTCATATTTAGGGAATTCTATTTTTTTTATTTTTTTTTATTTACCCTTTGTATAGAGGGTTTTAGAAATGGTTCCTCCCAACGAAAAACCTTTAGTAAAAGGCGAAAGATTTACAGTCTGCCCCTGTTCGTAGGGTAGATTGATTAAAAGAGGTTTGAAATATAGTACAGGTATATCAAACATTTACATGTACTCCCTGTCTTGTCTATATTTTTATGTGAAGAATCTGTGTACCTTGTTTAATGTTTATTGTTGCCATAAAAAATCTCTTAATTTGAGACCATCATCAGTCATTGTTACATATCAGCTTTGTATGTGAAATGGAAATACAAATTGAAAGTTAAATACATGTATTAGAATGTAAAATAATTTTGATCACAAGGAACACTATAAATCAATAACAATATATACAATAAATATATGATAAAAAATAGACAATTATATTTAAAAGTTAAGTGAAATAAATATTTATAAGATAAGTTACAAGAGACGAAACTATTTTAATGAACTTAAAGAAACAAATATATTTTAATGAAGTTAAAGAGACAAATATATTTTAATGAAATTAAAGAAACAAATATATTTTAATGAAGTTCAAAAGACAAATATATTTTAATGAAATTAATTAGACAAATATATTTTAACGGAATAAAAGAGACAAATATATTTTAATGAAATAAAGGTGACAAATATATTTAAATGAAGTTGAAGAGACAAATATATTTTAATGAAATTAAAGAGACAAATATATTTTAATGAAGTTAAAGAGACAAATATATTTTAATTAAATTAAAGAGACAAATATATTTTAATGAAGTTAAAGAGACAAATATATTTAATGAAATTAAAGAGACAAATATATATATATGAAGTTAAAGAGACAAATATATTTTAATGAAGTTAAAGAGACAAATATATTTTAATGAAATTAAAGAGACAAATATATTTTAATATACACAGCCATAAATTTACACAGCCATAAATTTACAAGTGGAGGTGGAGGTTAGTAGGAATCAATACTAAGAATGTACATTTCTTTCTATTGATTGTGTGTTACACCAAGAACTGTTCTTGCTATAATAGTTCCCCCCAAAAAATAATGATAATACTAATGAATAATCCTGAAAATTTCAAACAAATTACTTTATTCTGAGTGAAGTTATTTGTTTGTGTGCATTGATTGTTTATTATTGTATGTGTGCATTGATTGTTTATTATTGTAACTACAGTACTGGTTATTAGAGACTTAGCTTTGCTTCTCCATATTTAATCTAAAATCATCTAATCTATTTAAAATTGGAGCAATGAGATGGCATCAAGAATTGATTATGGTCTTGTCATGTTAGTAATTCATATAACATTTAGTTATTGAATCATGCCTCTTTAAATGCGATTTTTTAAATTCTTTATGTTGTACTACATTAAAATGAGACATTTTTTATGCAAACAACATTCAGATGACATGAACATATTAACCAATAAAATTGTCTGTATTGGTAGGTATACAGACTTTATTCTGCAGTGAATAGTATTTGAAAACTAAAGTCTATATGAGGGCATCTGTCCAGTTGACATCAACCTCTATTAGTAGTACCGGTAGTTGTAAGTTTTGGGTTATAATATGAGAATTAAACTATATTATAGTGTAAATATCAGAAAAAATAAACAATTATAATCTAATCTCAGTCCTTCACGTTTATAAAATTGTGTGGAGCCATAAAAAGCTCCTGATACCTCGAATGTATGCAGTTTAAAAGTAAACAAAAACTGAAAGTAGGTTATTTATCTCAATATTTAGGAGAGCGCTTTAGTTAATTTGCAGGTGTCTTTTATGACTCCCGCGAAGGAAAGCCAACAAGAGTCGAGAGAAGCAGGAGCGAAAGCTCACCTTAAACGTGAAAGGACTGTAATCTTAATGAATAGATGTAAAAAAAACCATGATGTAATAACATAACATATTTAGACAAGATTAAAACCATGCTATCTCTTTCAATTAATCAAACACAACACCGGATTGTACGTATTTTATCACCTAATCTGACATATTTTTAACACCGGAATCCATCTTAATACAAGATTTCATATTTTAACACCAGATTTAATATTTTATTTAATACTGTAACACGTTTTTGGAACCTAATGCTGCCTGCATTCTAACTTTATGGCATCCAAATGGATGTTCAAAAACAAAACAAAATTTTACAAACACAACAATCCTGTTTAAATAATGAGATATTTACCAGGATATTATTTCTGACGCAGATTCAAGTAGATGACGTGAGACAAAGACAAGCTCTTCCCTTGTTTGCAAAGTTATTTTTTGTCAATTATCTCTATATACACCAAGTTTCATCACTCTCACTTAATTAGAACCAAAGTTATTGTCTGCCAAAGAATCAACCAAACAAATTTTTTATCTTTGTTTATCCTTAGCAGAAAATGCTCATCTTTGAACTCCATCATGGCATTGACCTTATCAACACCTACACCAAGTTTAAACTCAATTACTGGCAGATGAGTTATTGTGTCCAAAAAAGTGTGATGGATGGATGGACAAACTTTTAAATATTTTAACATTGGAACCTCCAAGGTGATAAATACTTTAACAAAGAATGGAACATTTATATATTTGTTGAATAAGTTTTAATATCAGTAATAGGTTTGCATAGTTAAATTAAATAAGATTGCCCTTGAATTCAAATATTTAAAATAATGATGTGTGAGTGATAAATGGTAAACAATTACTTTGATAATATGACTATGAATCCGTATGTCACTTCTTGAGATGGCAAGAAAATTGTCAGTGAATAACAGCCTTTTTTAAAAACAGTGTGATATGGTTGCCACCTTCATTTCAATGTACTGTTATGTCATCCCCCACCCCACCCCTATCGTTCACATTATCATTTACTCCCTGTTCCCTATTTAAATGATTAAACACTTTACCTTGTGTGTATGCATTAACTTATGATGATACTATGTTTCTAAAACTAGGATAAGTTTGAAAATACTAAAACCAAATATTAAGTTCACTAATGACTAGGGGCCTTATTCACGAAATTTTAACTAAGATAAAATCCAAATTTTAGTAATTTGATTAGTTAATATTAGATTGATATTAGAGCTTAGTCAATCAAAATCGAAGTATGTACTAAAATTTGGATGCTAAAATTTTGAGAAACTGGGCCCAGTGCATTAATTTCATTTTGTTTCTGTAGCATGTTAATCATTGCTAGTGTCAAATTTAAAACAACTCTAAACTTTAGAATAATCAATTGTGATTATTATCGTCGATAACGTAAAATTGCACAATAAAATAAAAAAAAAGAAACTTAAAACCATACAAAATAGTATTTTACTAAATACAGCACTGCAAGTAAATGAAAAATACACCCAACAACAGCTTTGTAAATCAATGCAAAAATATCTTAAATGGTCCTAGCTTAAATTTGGGTTGACTGAAGTGTTTGATTTGCACTTTGTAGATCATAAGGCCTATAATCTAACTTTGTGGGTTTTCTCTGGGTACTTCACTTTCACTTCTACAGATCTCTGTGCACAAGAGAGATATTGATACAAAATATACCAAATGTTAGTCCCAAAAAGACCCATTTCGCATTCCCTCTCTTATTTAAGCCAAAGGAGTGTTAACACAATTTTAAAAAGATCAAGGGTAATAACTTGGGAAGTAATAATTGTGAGAACTTATGTAAAATTAATATGATTTTTCATTAAAATGAACAAAATACAGGCATGTCAGTCAGTTAATAACTTTATACTCTTTAGTTTGTGGAGAAAACAAATGGACAAGGGTGACAATATATGACCACATTTAAAAATATGAGTGTATAAAAAATGGCAGTGCTGATTCAATGGAATCTTTTTGCTAGTATTATGTATGAGATAGCCTATGTTATTGTTTTCTATACACATTAATTTCATTTTTCATTTTAAGAGAATTAAAGAGTGTTGTTTGCCCATATCAATATTTGGCATCATCTTCTTCATCACCATTATTCGCCTTTATTGATAATTTCTGGTTGCCCTTTAAAGCTGGGAGGTTTTGAGGGGTCCTCAATGATAAGTAAAGCTTATGTCGATCATTTTCGTCTGTAAAATGTTTCGCAATATCAGAGATTTTGACATTTGTTCTTCCATTTAACCATAATTTGAGAACACGTAATGCTAAGCCATTAAATCCCTCACTAGAATAATTGTCTAAGATATTTTCGAGTTGTTCTTCTGGTAGGTTAAACTCAGAACCTGAAAGGATAAAAGTATTCTCAGTTAAAGTCAAACAAGCATGATGATGTCCTTGACCTCACTGCCAAAATATATAGAGGACACACATTACTCTGCTTAAACATACATTATGCAAGAGTGTAGGTCTTTCTTTAGGCCTGAAATATTATCTAAATTATTAATTAGACATTGATTAACTTATCTAGACCATAATCAACTGTCGATGTCAATGGTAGCCTGCGATACTATTGGATTATGATCCGATATGCTGCATAACTTTCCTTCACGATTTAATGGTTAAATGGATAATTGAGACTATGATTTTTGTCGTACTAACTTTAGTAATGATGACTGAGGCTATGCGGAACTTTCGACCGCTTATTTCTTGGTTCATAGTGGATCAATTTTCAGCAAATTGCCTTTACATTATCTCATTTTTAACTATTATAGTGAGAGCTACCAACTCTCCCATAATGTATCTTAAACCATATCAGAAAATTCTCATTATCAAACTTAGATGATGTATCGCAACTACGTTATACACCAAATTTTCGTTACTGTGACTCACTGAACTGTAATATGGTTGAAAATACAGATGTGACGTCATCCTTTGATGTTGCCATATCATTATTTCCAATAATGTATGTGCAACTTGCCAATCGTACATTATACTAAATGAAATATTGGACTGATGTGAGGTATTTCAAGGAAAAGCATGTGCAGGATAGTGTCTGTATTTTAAGTTGTATAATGATCTCGAGCTAAAAACATTGCACTCAGGATTTAATGTCCTGCATTTCTGCAATGAACAGGCTAATAAAGATGGGCATTCACCATGCAGTGTGCTATGAGAAGAATTTTGACTAGACAGCGGTGTTTGTCTACTTTTTATGGAATCTCAACTACCAAGGGTTCTTTAACATGCTAGCCAACATTTACACAGGACCTAGATATTTTCAGCTACCCCAAAAGAATAGTCTCTGTTCCTTGCACAACAGGGGAAACCACTCTGAAAACGCCTGAAGAACTTCCTCCACAAACACCAGGATCATTTTATAATGACCTGCCAATGACGTAAGTTTTTATTGATTATTGCAGACATTTTTTTCTTTTATCGACCCAATCACAATAGCTTGTTGGCTTACCAAACTCTAGCCATTTTGCTGATATAACTTGTGCTACTTGTTTTGTGACATCTTCATCAAGTTCGGCATCACAAGCTGTAAAAGATGTAACAAGATAGTGAAACTTAGAAGTTGAGTCTTTGACACCAAAGACGGCATCAAATGTGTGCACCAATATGTGGGGTAACTGCATGCTTCATTTTATTATTGTACAGAATAGAAATCAGAAAAACACATAAAAAATACAGCACAATACACATCAAACATACTAAAAGTCTTTTTGTGGAAAAATAAAATTGCATACAGCTTCTTTTATCATTCTAAAAGAGATAGGTTACCAGGCAATGAAAAATGCACACAGCAGCTAAATCGTCTAACCATCTACAAGGATCTCATGTTTATTCTTTTGTGGGTAAGGTGCTGGCTCGCTAGCCTGGAGGTCAGGTGTTCGATCCGTGAATTGGCAGAGAAAGCTCATCTCAATTTTAGGGCGTAACCTGTCAGTGATGCAGAACGGAGAGTCTGACAAGGAGAGCTGCCTAGTCGTTTGGATGGGATGAAAAACTGAGGTCTATTCAGACACAAATTTTGCTTTGTTTAGTTTTCTATCGTTGTGAATGACTACCTACAGTTCTGCACACTGAATGATAAGAACTCGACGAAACAGATAATTTGATTTGCTAATTTTTCAGAACACCCAGAACGTGGGTTATTTAACAACACTTCCAGATCCTGGTGGACTGAAGACAAGTAAACAGAATTTTGAACATAAAAGAACGAAATGAAATAGGATCTTTATTTTAGTCGATTGCATTCTTTAAAATTCTATTTCACTTACTATCCAAATATTCATTTTCTGTCGTTATGTCATATTCATCATCTGAACTGTATGATGTTGAACTGCTATGTCGGTTTCGTTGTGAGTACGATCCACCATAGTAGTTATTTATACTATTATTTGATCCAATCTGTAAATTATCTACCCTTCCAATATTAAGTGAACCTAAAGAATATGGATAAATGGAAAAGATTCTTTTAAAGATTGATTCAAAGATCTACACTGCTAACTCTTGGGCAATGCTTCCCTTTATTCACCACAGCCCTGACAGCATACAGTACTGTCTCCTCCTATCTGGCTTCGGGTTCACAAAGCATTCTCGGACTTAAGTTAAGAATTTGCTCAACTTTTTGCTGTTTACGAGAAAAATCTTTGATCCAGAAACACCAAACTTTGCACATAATTTTGTATTGCTCAGCCCCGGCGAGACTGGAATTTTTGCTTTTTAATTGATGATATAAACATGATTTTCACATTGTCTATGCCCAGGCAATGCGTCAAGGCTCTGGGGATTACACCAAACCACTAATATATGCGGCACTCTAATGATTACCATTAGTTACAATGTATGGGCCCCCCCCCCTAGGGTGACCACCTTTACATTATTAGAAAGCAAGGGGGGTTCGGGGGGGCCCTGCCCCGAGATTTTTTGAAAACTATAAACCCGGAAACGCCATTTGCAGCCATCTGACACAAGAAATATGGCAATGGAATACTCTGATTTTGTAGTGATAACTTGTGATTTTCTCTTCAATGCATAACAACTCAAGACAAGACCCGCTTACAATATTGAATAATGTAAATTGAAATACTAAAATAGACTTTTGGGACTATATTCACGCATGTTACTGCATAGAAACTTTCCATGTGAGAAATTGCGGGACATTTTGACTGGTTTTGAAGATTATGCGGGACGCGAGACTTTGGAGCGTTTTGCGGGACTGTCCCGCGAAATGCGGGACGGGTGGTCACCCTACCCCCTCGAAAAAATCCTGGATCCGGGCCTGTTGCTGTATTTGATACATTAAAACAACGACAGTTTTATAATAGGAATATATATTATAAGTAAAACAAGGCAAATGATTTTGAGCAAATTCTTATCTTACGTCTTGGAATGCTTATTGCTTAAAATTATGAACTCAGGGCCTGTGATTGAGACTAGATGCATCTGCTTCTCAGTGTGCATATGGTTCTTTAAAAATCTGTTATTTTTATTTGATTAAATATCAATAGTGTATATTATAATTAAAGAAATATTTGTATCTACCTTTGAGAGATCCAATTGTGCCATTGTATATATTATTTTCAGCCATTTTCCAGTTCTATATAACAAAAAATAATGCCACATAGAGTTATATAAGAAAGAAAAGAAGTGGAACCTTAATGTAATGTTATGTTAATTATTAATTAGGCATTTATTCACATGAGAGAGAGAGAAATGGGGTTTAACAACCACTGAACACAAAGTAGGTCATTTTGGGACTAACATATGATTTTAATTTTATTTCAATAATTTGCTTGCGCATAGGAGTCTTAAGCAGTTTGAGGAAACTGGAGGACCCAGAGAAAACCCACAAGGTTGGTCTGGCAACCCCTCTCCTAGCCACGTACAACCAGGGATTCAAAACCATAGAAAACTTGCACAGTTTTATCACACTGTCACATGTACATTTCGAGGTCTTCTAGTGACGTGTGCAGGTGGAATGCTGATCCAATGTTCATTCATTTGTGATTTAAAGAATAATATCTGGGATGTGCTTTACAGATTTCCAATGGTATAATAACATTGGACATGATTTACCGATTTTTGATGTATTTGTCAAGGTGGAATCATTATTTTTTAATGGATAATGGATAATAATAAAACTACGACCACAGTAAGTTGAGCGTCTATGAGCGTGCATTTTTTTTTATATTCACCTTTTTTATTCGTACTTCATACGTAAATAATCGTAATCAAAATGAACCGATTAGATAAACGACTCTCGGGGAAATTAAACGCTTCATCTCACATTTAAGCACTGTTGCTAAATTAATCTCATGTAATTTAAGTGCTCGGCTACGGTAGTTATAATTAGCCTAGTACTACTACTAGTACTAGTAGTAATTAAAGATTAATAAAGGCTTTCTTTAGATAATTGAACAGATCGCCCATTTCTAAACCCCTCTGAGTCTGGGAGATTTATTTATACTATTTTTTTTTTTGTAAACAATATTTATACTATATTTATATTATGTAAATATTTACTGAATGAATATTGTACCATTAAATTAAGCCATAGTGGCCATAGTGCCCATAGTTACATAGTATTAGTAATAGTAGCCTACATTTTTTCTAAAACTACACATATTATTTTGACGACATGTCATAATTATATAATAGTCAATAGTGATGATGAAATATATATGGTCATGTTGATCTCCAAACCACATTAGTCATCTTACCTATACAATTTCTAGCGAAGTTTCCAGATGAGAAATACCTTGAAGAAATTATTCTTAGAAACTGGAGACATTTCCGAGAACTGCCAACAAAAAACTGAAAGTAACAATGAGAGACTTAATAATCAAGGCTACCAGTATTAAGAATTACCCCCCTTTGGCCTTGGAGCTGGAAAAATAAACTTCCATTTATTACTATTTATAGATTGGGATAAACCCAATGGATAAACCGAATCTCTTTCTGGAGTTACTGGAAGTCTTTATTTCTACAATATCGTTTAATTTTTGTAAGTTGATTTACTTGGTCATTTATAACGTTTTAGCACTTGATTTAAAGGCCCAATAACACTCTTGTTGTAACTGAATAATAATAATCTTTCAGGTCAATAAATTGTACTATTTTACAATATATTCCAAATTTCATCACACCTAAGTTGCATGATTTGAAAGGCCTTGCGTAAACACTTTCAAATGTAACTTGAATTTAAAGGAGCTATAGGCGTCTGATCTATGGTAAATAATAAACTGATTTCTTCGATTATGAACAAACTATTTAACTTTGGTTTATAAACTTGTAAACCTGTGGCTGTGTGTTTGAAATCAAATTGAAAAATTTAACTAAATGATTTGAAAAGCTTAATTAATGTAAACCTTTTCAAATGTGACTTAGATTTTAAAATATTTTCAAATCCTCTGGGATTTTAAATTGATAATTTACACAACAGATGGACACTAAAAAAAAATACTTTCAATAAGGCTCTTCTTAACCATCTTCTTGCAAACAGGGTACTTGTTGGCAGAGAAAGTTCATTAGATTTTCCGGCTTGGTCAGTGATATAGGATGAATGGCCTGACAAGAACAGCTGTCTAGTCATTTGAATGAGATGGAAAACCGAGGTCCACTGTTCAATATTTCTTGTGGATGCTCTACTATATATATGTATTTGAAATTGATATATGTCGTTTAAATTAGTGAGATGAAGAAGTCTATTTAATTTCACTAATAATAATAATTTCTTATATATATACAGGTCACAATTCTATGGAATACAATTACTGCTTATAATTGCTTATTGCTTATAACATGTATATATTGCCTTGCTTAATAATTTTATCATTGCTTGATAATGACTATGGAAGCCTAGTCGAAACGTCACTCAGTTATAAGCAATTTATCTTGTGAACACTTTAACAACAAAAGTTATCATTTGATCTGTTAGATACTTTAGTAACCGTGTCGGATTGGACTATATCCTCCCACTTTGACTGTCTGTCTCTATTAACATGTGCACGGTGGATCAGAAGGTCTTTCATTGCGTCAAGTGGCATGGTTTCGATTCCCCACTTGTACGTGAAAAGTATATAAACAAGAAGTTGGACACATCTAGAAGATCAGAGTAAAAATTTCACTTTCTGAGAACTGAAACATGGTTTCAGGTTAAAGACTGATTACCATCCTGTCTGACAAAGAGTACAAAATATAAAGTGAAATCTCTGTTAAAATCTTAAAATGATAGTGCTAAATATTATAGGAACAGTCTTAGAATTATTGAAGTGATTACATCTGTTTATTAAAGTTTTGTCCTTGTCTTTAGCTTCCATTTGGTGTTGATAGGCAATAGGTTCTCAAATTCCACATTTTACTGCCTTTATAATCATATCATTATACTTTTCAAAATGATTGGGGTGACCTTAGAATGTCTCATACCGGATACAACTAAATGGAAATCCATAAACAAGTTAGATAGTGCTGTTTTGTAGATGTAACATTCTTTTCCAGATGGCTCCGTATTTTGATTTGAGACAGTCGCAAGAGATAAATTGGTCTACTATTTTAACATATTGCCATTAAATTTTAATACATTAACTCCTTCTTCCCGATATTACTAAATCGAAACGGTTCCTTCCAGGTTCCTTCCAACTGATTGTTATTTTTTTTTTTTTTTTCAGATATAGATGTTTAAAAATGATTCTCCATGATGTAACCAGCTTATGTTGTTAATGGTAAAACTTTGACACAACAAAATGGCAGGTTTCGATGGCCGATTAACAAGAGCTGGAGAAAAAGAAAGACGGGTATATTATAATAGTCACTTATAAAGAGATGGCAGTTCTCACTATAATAGTTAAAAACTAGATAAATTGATACACTCTAGCTCCGATCATCATTACTAAAGTCGGTATGATAAAAAAACATAGTCTCCATTGTACAGTTCATGATTAAATCATGAATGAAAGTTGAGTAGCAAATCAGATCCTAATCCAGTAAAAATTGCAGGTTAAAGATGACATGGAGAGTGGTCTAGATAAGTTAATTAATAATTTAGGTAAAATTTCAGACCTAAAGAAAGCTGTGCAATTCCCAGATTAAGCTCTTGCATAATGTATGCTTAATCCTACATGTAGGTGCTAATAAAACGGGGGGGGGGGGGGGGTCTCTTGTGGTTTAACGTCTGTCAATTGAGTCAAATGGCATGGTTTCAATTCTCGCTTGTACATGGCAAGGAGTAGGGTTTCCTGCCCAATCTTGTGGGTTTTCTCCAGTGACTCGAGAGGAGAGAGAGAGGGAGGGGGGAGCGAGAGAGACAGAGAGAGAGAGATGGGGGATAAACTCCACTCGCACATTTCAGCACTAAATTGGTTCAATTTTTTTCAATAATTCATTTGCACGTAGGGGTCTTTTAGCAATGGGAGGAAACCAGAGGATCAGGAAAAAAAAACACGAGGTTGGTCTGGCGACCCTTGTCACATACATCCATGGAATTGAAACCACGGCAGTTGACTCAATGACAGACTTTATGACACAGCATGCTTGCACTAACCTGGTGAACTTTAAATCCAATTTCTCTCTTGGAATACATGTACCTGGTTTATTTATTCTAGATGGAATGAATGAATGAAATAGTGTTTAACGTCCTACTATTATGCGCCTTACCTTGGCTAATGGAAGATGGGCATACACCATACAGTGTGCTATGAGGGAAATTTTGCCCGGGCAGCGGCCCTACAACCTACTCTTATATTGAATTCCAACTGCCAAGGGATCTTTTACGTGCACTCCAATGTGTACACAGGACCTCGGTTTTTTGTCCTATCCAAATGACTAGGCAGCTTTCCTGGTCAGGCCCTCCTTCTGCATCACTGACAAGGGGAAATCACGCCGGAAAAGCAAGATGAACTTTCTCGGCCTATATTAAAAAAGGGGTTAGGGTATTGGACATATTGTCTAGATAGTACTGCACAGTTTGTTGTGAGTTTCATTTTATGAATTTCTTTCTTAATTTGTCAAATTTGAGGTTTTTTTATTGTGGATCGAAATACATAGAATCCGGAAGTGACACGATGAATACAGATAGAATTGGACAAATACAGAGAAATGCGAATCAGATGTCCAATCAAAGCAAGCTGGTCGTATAGCCGTGGCGATAGAGAGGCGGCTTCTCACCAATGCAACAAGGGTTCAATCCCAGCTCAGGGCAAGAACTTTATCGTTGTGAGAGGGATATTTTGTCTCCCGTCCGATCAGGCAGGTTTCCCCTAAGTTCTTCGGTTTCTTCCTGCAGTAATGATCGAAATCATCGCAGGATCTGTGCCAAGGGCCAAATTGGAAAAAGGCCTTGGGCCTAATTTGCTACCCTTGTAAAATGACGCGATTATTATTATTACTATTATTATTATTAATGTAGATTAGCCATAAGTACCATATATTTTATCCATCATTGATATATTTTTCTTTTGTTTTAAGGCTAGTGCTAAAGTTGCCAATTGTGAAAGATCAGTTGAAAGTCATCACCATTATGGACTACGTAGTGCTGCTTCATATCCTGGGGCTAGTGGAGAAGACAAGTCGAATCCTGATGGTTAGCATAGAAACTTACTTGACAATAATTTCTTTTGACTATACAAATTCCCCAAGTATATAAGCTTTAGTATATGTGGAACCATATGTCTCTACTGTCTTCCTTATTTCCTTATTATTATACGCCCACATTGAAATGTGGTCGTATATTGCCGTCCGTCCGGCGTCCACAATTGCTTATGGACCCTCTAGAGGCTAAAGTTAATATCGTATGGATTTTATATTAATACACCAAGTTTATGCCTATATATAATCGTTTCGATTGACTTTAGGTTTATACACAGTGTTTAAGGTCATGAGACAAAGAAGCTTAATGATTTTCAGCAATTTCCGATAATTACTGTAAGAGTTATGCCCCTTGATCACTACAAAATATCTTGTGGACCATCTAGAGGCTAAAGTTATCATCCGATTGACTTTAGATTAATACTTGAGACCACAAGTACATGTACCTGTATATTGATTTTTAATGATTTTTGATAACTTGAACACCTAAATCCATGATATTAAATGTTTTGTATACTAAATTTCTTACTTAGTGAGTTGTTATTCTTAATCAGATTTTAGTGTACATGTTTTATAAATTTTTCATTACCGAAAAAAGCAACAAAATGTGATAACTCTTGTTGTCTGAAGGGATGATTTAGCTGCTGTGGGCTTATATTTTGTTGCCTGGCAACCTATTTTTATAATCTTATCTTGTAATCTGTTGATTCGTATCGTGTTGGGAATATAAAACTTCCACGACAATGATGCACTGATGAAGTGTTTGTCTAGTTGTTATCGATAGTCAAAATCAAATCATCCATGAGAATTTAACCCAACTTAGGCTCTAGCATTAGCACGTTTGATATCTTTTCTAGTACATTTTCAATTTACTTGACTTCATACATCTATTTACATTGTTTGTAATCATATGGGGGGTTGGATGGCTGAATGGTTAGCATGTTCGCGCTGTATCATAAAGTCTGTCATTGAGTCAATTGGTGTGGTTTCGAATCCTTGATTGTACGTGACAAGGAATAGGGTTGCCTGCCCAACCTCGTGTGTTTTCTCTGGGTCCTCTGGTTTTCTCCCACTGCTAAAGACCTACTCACAGACGAATTATAGAAATAAAACTGAACCATGTGTTAGTCCAGAAATGACCTAGGAGTGGACGTTAAACCTCTCTCTCTCTCTCTTGTAATCATATTTGTTTCTTTTAAATTTTACTCTTACAGGCTGGTGGTATTCAAAAAAAGGCTTTACTAATCTTCAATTCGTAGGCGGTGTGACAAACTTACAAATTGGTAATAATAACACAATGCACATATATGAGAAAGATGTAGAATGTTGTAGTAGTACCCGTACGAAATGTTCTACTCAAACCAAACCAGATGGACAAAAGCCAAAGAAAAAGTTAAGTGAAGATGAGAAGAGAAAGTATTCAGAGCTAAGAGGTAATTCAAAACAATTACTGTCTATCTAGAAATTAATTAGGTGCACATGGTCAGAGGTCGCAGTAGATCAATTTCAAGTTGTGTAAAAATACGCAGACATTCCAAAATTGTTTGTTTTTACACTCCTCATCTGCGTGACTTGGAGCATCTCAAAATACCCAATAGAAGCATGTCAAGTTGTTTTGTGAACAACAATCCTATTTTAAGCGTCCTTATTTCATTGATTGGCCTACTGTATTTAATCTAGTTGACGACTGGATGTTAACGGCATGTCTATGGTTGATGGCACAGTCATTTCAATCTTTTACTTCAACAGGAATTAAAAAGAAAACAATTTGATATGAAAGCCACCATTTGATTGGCTGAATGTAAACAGTAGCCAATCCCAAGTCTTGTATGAAATGCACTTTATTGCTTCCATATAAATCTTACTGTCATGTACTTATGAATGAAATAAAGAGGAAATATAAAAACCTACAGAGACTACTTGCAGTACTAGCCAGTAGAGGTGTGTAAATGCCGCATGAAGCACATAAATTGTACAAACTACAACATAGAGTAATCTAATTTTCTCATGTCCGGGGAATTTTCTGCGTGTAAATTATACAGCGTCCGTCAATATTTGCATTTATCTTGAAAAAAATGTGTGAAATACGCAGATTTTTGCATGACCTCTGCACATGGCTCGCTCTTATATCAAATACCAACTGTCACCACAGGCTCTTTTAAATGCCCGCCAATGTGTACACAGGACCTCAGTTTCTCGTCCCTTCTGAATGACTTAAGATTGTCCCTGGCTAGCCACTTCCTCCTGCACTACCGCCAAGGGGGTACCATGTCAGAAAATCCTGATGATCTTTCTCAGCAACTGCTGGGGTCGAACACAGGACCTCAAGGTTAGTGAGCCAACGTCTTACTCACCGATCCACCATGGCTCTCCACCTATCTTAAAGCTTTCTTTCACGTTTTTGTTTTGAGAGTTTATCTGATAAACTCATTCAAGATTCCCTTATGAAATTTTGTATACAAATCAATCTATTACCGGTATAATGATTGTGAATAGCTAATTAGAAAATTCTCAAAAACCACAACACAATTTATTTAGAAAACAATTACTGGTTTGTTCACATACAGCACAATATTTCATTATTTGTGAAGATGATCACGGTGGCTAAGTAGGTAAGACGCTGGAGGGTCGGGTATTCTATCCCTGCATTTGCTGAGAAAGTTTATCCAGATTTTCCGGGGTTGATCCGTCTTGTTAGTGATGCAGTATGGAGGGCCTGACAAGGACAGCTGTCTAGACATTCGTATAATATGAAAAACCAAGGTCCTGTGTACACATTGGTGTGCACATAAAAGATCCCTTGAATTCGATATACGAGTAGGCTGTAATGTCCGGGCAAAATTTCCCTTATAGTACATGGCATATGCAGAGCAGTAGGACATTAAATCTAGTTCGGAGCAGAACAGTAGGACATTAAACACCATTTCATTTCATCATTTGTGCTTGAAAGCACCTGTTAGGAGGAAGTTTCTCTGCCAACACTAGTATTAAACACAGACCTTCTGGTTAGTGAGCCAGTGCCGTATTCATCGAGTATTGTATTTTTAAATCCATGGTTATTTCATGTATTTGTTAATTTTTATTTTCATGAATTCAGAAAACCACACAGAGGTAACGCAAGATCATATGTTAAGATTATGTAAAAAAATTGGGAAAAGATGGAGATATTATGGTTTGTACAAATTATTGTTTTTTTTCATACATTTACTTATACATGTATATTCAGCATGTTTCGATTCAAACAGAAAATCGCCTGTGTATCTGCTATCCCTCGTCAGTTATATAGAAGGATAACTCGTGTTTTCTTTTAGTATTCGTCACTCCCTTTTGCAGAAGCCTTCTTTATAGGTCTATCGTAGCAATGATCTCTGTGTTAAAATTATATTTAGAACGTGTTTAACAAGTTCTATCACATATCTGATAATGACTGACACCAATATTGTCCTTTAAAACTGTCAGAGTTATGCTCCTTGATCTCATAGAAAAATCTTGTGGACAATCTGGAGGCTAAAGTTATCATCCAATTCATTTTAAATTCATACGTATTTCTGATACAGGTAATTACTTTGTGGATTGTTTCCCCTTTATCAGTTTTTAGTGTTCTTCTAATGTACCCATTACCTACAAAAGAATAAAAACTAGATAACCTTTATCGACTGCTTGTATGACTTAAGACTCTTTTATTCTGTAGGCCGAAAGCTTGGATTAACTGACGGAGATCTCGAATGTATTAAAGCAGATAACAATGGTAGTGGTCTTCGTGAAATTGTTTATGGAATGCTCACAGTCTGGAAACAAAAAAGTAAAAATGTCTCCGTTGGGGAACTTGTTTCTCTTTTGACAAAGGATGGAGATATCTCTGTTATAGAAGAATTAATGAGGAATAGTTAGATTGATTTATTTTTGTTGATGTATTAAAACGAGTAAACATTTGTGATATGTTAAGAAACCAGGACTTTATGAAACACCTACCAGACAGTATGAATCTGCATACTGCTTATTGGATGTGTGTACCATAATAATTTTAATATAAAACTTAGAGAAAAACTTTGTTTGAAATGTGATAAAAATGTGATATATGCAGCAATATAGAGAATATAACTTATGCATCACCTGGAGAGTGGGTTCAACAATCTCTCACTCAGCTATATCTGACTATTTCTAAAAGTGTGTCCCATTTCAAAAGTTTTCCTGCTGGTTTATCAAGAGACTAGTTTTGACTGTTCCTGTTGAAGTCTGTAGAAAATAAGAGCTATATAGATACTGAAATGTTAGTTTATGCTATAATAGTTCTACACAAATCTGGAGACAAACTAGTTATGTACTAGGGCAGTTTTTATTATCTTTTAGAATAGCCTTTAATCAGTGTGTTTTTAATTATCTCTTCAAGCCAAATGTTTGTTCATCTAAAAGGTGAGTTTAATGCATTGTCCAAATGTATGTTTTGGTCAGCTGATTGTGGTGTTCACTATAAATTTTGTTTGGCCTCTTCTGACACATGTATGTACCATAATGAAAAGAGCAATAACACACATACAGGCAAAAATTGGTATCTGGAAAGACTAGCATACATAGCCTTATGCAAAACAACCACCACAACTTGTAACTATGACACCAAAACAACCACCACAACTAAAACAGCTGCTATGACTTTTATCTATGCTACCAAAACTCTCTTAAATGTTGTTTAGAATGCATATTAATACAAGGTATGGTACTTTATAGGAATATCAATGTTTCCTGTACAGTGGCTGCTCTTCCATTTGAAACAGGTTTGTGTTGTGTCCCTATATGGATCATAAACAGGCGCGGATCCAGGTGGGGGGGGGGCGTCCCCTCGGTCCCGCGAGACTGGTGTATCTTCTTTTTCATTTATGATTTAAACATGATTTTCGCATTGTCTATGCCCAGGCTATGCGTCAAGGCTCTGGGGATAAACCAAACCACTAATATATGCGGCACTCTAATTATTACCATTTGTTACAATGTATGCCCCCCCGTTCAGAGTTTGAAATGCATAAAATGTGTTTATCTCACTATTAGTATTTTATAACTACAGTATTTTTGTAATAAAAATTAGAAAACATGTGGAAGTTGCTCATGACAGAGGTTAATTTGTTGCCTTAAATCATATTTCATTAAATAACAGTAATATTGCTCATATTTTTAAATGTCAGATTTTTTGAAGTGTAAATAAAATTCACTCTAAATTAACAATAGATAAAATGTATTGTATGTATATATGTGTGTTATTAATTGTTATTGAATACTTATTAAAACCAGACTCTTATTTCTTTATGATGTAAAATTACTGTCTGACATATGTTCAAGAAATTTGTGTTCGGTTGACTGAGCCTAATCTCGCATCTGACCAATAGAGAGGTGCTGTATCTTAGGTAATAATGGATTTAATTAACCTAGCTTATATATAACTGAGTGTAGATCAAGATGATTAATAACATCTAATCTATGTGTTTATTTATATATAAAAGAGAAAGTTTGTTTGTTTGTTTATTTGTTATAGAATAACTTTGTAATAAGCAGGTTGGTTGAAAAGAAATTTAATACTATTTTTTTTGTATCTGGTATTTTGTATATTAAAGAAAAGCTTTATCTCAAGAAAGACAAGAATATCATAAACCTGGGTAGGCTGAAAGACATTAACATTCCATAATATAATGTCAAAAAACAACCTAAAGATTAGGATATTTTCTTCTGGTACACACAGCAAGTTTGTTTTCTTGGCCTTACTGTAAGGCTAAGAAAATAAACTTGCTGTGTGTACAGTTACTTGGCAGCAAAAATATAGGGTTGATCAGTCAGAAAAATTAGTTTATTATTTTTTTATTAATTATTGTTTGGTTTGTATTGTCTTTTTCATAGAATTTCTAGCTTCAAGATGCATTATGTGAAATTAAGATACAGAGCTGATTGTCCTTGCAGCTTTCTTGCTATGAAAATTTAAAAAATAGATAAAGGAATATATTGAAATTTTCAGTCCCAATTATTTCATTTTGACTAAGTTATCAGTGTTTGAAGTTTTGTTATGAATAACTTTTCTCGATTTTCATTGCTACCATTATTACAATACTAAACAAAGTCTTGATTATCTATTTTATAATTAATTTATTAAATGATGGTTATTGGGTTTCATTCAATCCATTAAGAATCACAATCTTCCAACAAACTAGATAAGGGACTAATAAATAATTTAGATAACATTTGAGGCCAGAAGAAAGATCAGCAATGGACAGATTTAGCTCAGTGTATAGTATATTCCTTGAAAATAGTACCGAAATTTGCTTTGGCCTATGTGTCTCTTAATTCTCCCACTTTACATAAAGCTATAATACATACATGCTTGTTTATGTGAAAGGAGCAAAACCCCTTTGATTTAGGTAAAAATAAAGTATGGAAATGGGTTGATTTCATGTGTTATTTCCAAATATTAAACAAATGACGTCTGGTTTAATTTCTAGTTTCAATTTGTACTTACTGTGTTGTTGATAGTTGAAAACTAAATTGCTTATGCCGATCAGGGGCTTCGGTTTAGATGTAAAATTTTCAACCAAGACAGATTGTCAACCGAGGAATTAAATCAACAATTAAAAACCCTTGAAATGGCCATTTTTTTTTTTAATCAAATCAAAGAGGTCAATTGATTTATAGGATAATGATTTAATTCAGATCCATATTTGTGTTCGTATTTTTAAAAAAGGTATACTGAGGGGCAATGAAAACGCAATTATTTTATTATTGGATGATTGTAAATTTGGTTTAAGAGGTACATCTTTTAATATTGCAGTTAGATTCTATGGTGTAGATATAACATGTATATATAGCTACGAGAAGGTAGCTAAACACGTTGGGATATACTGTGTCGAGATATGAGGTTTTTTATCTAGGGTCAATAAAACTCCTACTGTTCAGTGAAAGACACACCAATATGACGAGGGTTTCACCTGAACACAGACAATGCGCCATTGCATTAATTCAAGATGCCATGAGCACTAGATCGGTTGACTAGATACAGGTTTGAATGTACAAAACTATCACCCTGAGATTGGTCGAACGTTTTAAGAAGACATGGTCCACTTGAGATATGTTAATGTATGGACGGCAATATGTGACTCCTCGACAAAACATGCATATTATCTATAAACATCTGCCAGCTTCCGCTACTGTTGTTACTGTGAGGGATCCACGTTCATGGATTCATCGCCGACTACGCTTTTTCGAAATTGGTGCCAACGGGCTTACGTTGTACACCTTCTAACACAAAGCTGTTATTGACTTTAATTTATACCCCAGCGGCTCCGTTTCACCATAAAGGGTGTTGTTGCTGCTTTTATTTGTCTGGAAATGTCCAGCCTTGAATCATGCCAAAAATCACATATCAACTGGATTGTGTCTTGCCAGCACTCCCAGTTACCGTGTTGCGTTTTCATTGCGTCTTAGTTCATATTTATGTTGGTTCTCATTCATAAATTGTAAATAATATTTCATGTTTTTGATCATATCATTTTATCCCATTACATATGAATTGAAATTAACATGATTATGAACAATGAATGTATTTAAAATGTTTGGCTCCATGTAGGGCTACAGTCGGCTACTTAAATTGTTTAACAAAAAGTCATGGAAGATACACAACATGATTGTTTAATTGTCTTACTATAAATTAGTGTACCATAATACAGATCTGATGAAGACTGTTGCGATTAAAAAAAAACGAAAGTAACCGGTTGGAATTTGCTGAAACCGAGAAAGCTGTTAATGTAGACAAATGAGAGGTCATAAAATCATGTTAAAACATATTTCTGACACCGGTGATTCGCCACTTATATATAGTTTTGCCAAATGAGAAATTAATTTTTATACGTCCACATTTTCGTCCGTCCACAACCCGTCTGTCCACAATTGGGTTGGGGACACTCTACAGGTCACAATTTTTATCCGATTTTGAAGAAACTTGAAATATAGGTTTATCTCCAAAAGATCTCGACTCCTATCGATAATGGTGTGTATCGGACCGGAATTTCATAAATTGTGACCCCTCATTGCACGTAAAATATCGTTTCTAGCTTGTGGAAACTCTAGATGTCACAATTTTGATCCGATTTTGATGAAATTGGAAACATGTTTATATCCCAAAGATCTGGGTCCTTTCGATATTTGCGTATATCGGACCGTAACTTTCGGGATTATGGCCCCTAATTGTACGAAAATATCGCAATTTTAGTTTGTGGAACATCTCTAGGTCATAGTTTTTTTTATCCGACTTTAAAACCGTTTAACTGTATCACCCTTAGACCATATAATAATGAAGGTTGAGTTACAATTTCTTGAAAATAGAAATGAAACTGCCAGACAAAATGGCCGCTCCGTGTACGCAAATAGTGTTTTTAAATAAAGTATGTAATACGAATGCTGTGGAGTGTGGACCCTCTAGAGTTCACAGTGTCTGTCCGATTAAGATGAAACTTGAAATATATGTTCATATCCTAACGATACCAGTTCCTTTCGATATACGCGCACTTTAGACCACAATTTCTGAAGTATGGCCCCTGATTGTACAAAGATCGCGTTATTCTGGCTTGTTCTCTACCCATCTCTTGCAAAATGTGGGCGTATCTTGCATGGCAACCGCTGATTATTCCAGAAATTATTCATGTATGGAATCCTTGTTTTTTGTAATAAAATAATAAACCTATTTTGTTACATATATTATTTATTAGAGTTTACTTGACACTCAGTCAGGGGCGGCGCCAAGGGGGGGGGGGGGGGCATGGGGGAATTTGCCCCTCCAATAATCTGGTATGCCCTCTGTTTGCCCCCCCCCCCCAAATAATTTTAAAATAATTTATAGTAGGTTTACAGCAGGATGGGCTTGTAAGAAATCACTTTCTGACAGAATGGGATGGGAGATTTAATCACCGTAGAAGGTATTGGTTACCGAAACGTATCACAAACTCTAAACAATAACATGTGAATCACTTAAAAAGTGCTTTTTACGATCCTCAAAGTTTTTTGGGTATAATAATAATAATAATATTAATCTAGTCATTTTACAAGAGTAGCAAATTAAGCCTGAGGCTGTTTCCAATTTGGCCCTTGGCACAGATCGTGCGAATGATTTCGATCATTACTGCAGGAAGAAACCGAAGAACTCGGGTGAAACCTGCCTGATCGGACGGGAGACCGAATATCCCCCTCACTTACAACGATAAAGTTCTTGCCCTGAGCTGGGATTGATACCTCGATGCATTGTATAGGTTCAACGCGGCGTGAATATGCATTCACTTGATACACTCAATCCGTTCGTTTGACACCGCCCTCTTTTTTCGGATATGCTGGTGATTTGGTGACGAACTGTATCTGGTCAGCTCTATTTATCTCGAAGACCAGTATCTGAAATACTGCCAGACTGCATTTCCGGCAGTTTATTTAATAAAATATTGTGGCGAAAATATTCATTCAATTTAATTCACTCCATCAGTTTGCCAGTATCCTCTCTGGTCGGATAAACTAGTGATTTGGCGACAGGCAGTATCTGGTAAGCCTTTTTTATCTCGACGATCAGTGCCTGAAATACTGCCAGATACTGCATTTCGGACAGTCTACTTTTCAAATTTTCAAGGGCTTTGTTGAGGTTCGCAAGTACGTTCATTTGACACTTTCCTCTCTGGGGTCGGATAGACTAGTGATCAGACGACAAGCGGTATCTGATCAGCTCTATATATCTCTACAATCGGTGCCTGAATACTCCCAGACAGCATTTCCGACAGTCTAGTTTTCAAAAATTTCTTTGGGGAGGTCCCAATATCCCCCACAAGGACTCCCTTCTCTGGCACTCGTGAGTGAATTTCTTCGAGGTACGCAAGTCCGTTCGTTTGACACTTTATCTCAACGATCATTGCCTGTAATACTGCCAGGCTGCATTTACGGCAGCCTGTTTATCAAAAAATGTCTGGGGGAGACCCCCCTACCCCTAGTTGAAGCTCGTGCCTTTGCCCCCTTAACCTTGGACTTTGCCCAAGCTTGCCCCTCCAGCTACCGACGGCTAGCGCCGCCACTGCACTCAGTTTAATCGTATTCACAATATGAAAATAACCCGGAGCACTTTTTATAATATATTCTATCAAGAATATGATGGCAAACAATTATATTATTGAATACAAGTTTCTGGCGACTTTTCGACGATGATCCCCCTAGTCTTATATCACGAAAAGAATGACTACTATGGCACCCTGATTTTGAAGCTAAAAAGTGGTTGATCAGGGTTATTTTTCGTTCACCGTATAAGTATTAGAGTCAAATCACACCTGAAGCAGTCGAAATACTGGGGGGGGGGGGTAGTGGTCTAGAGTGCCTCGCTTCGACCTCTAGCTGTCCGACCGCCTCTGGCTTGCGACTGTGGTTTCTAGCACTGGTGTGCGCGTATGTGGCATGGAGATAGGGGCGCCTTCTCAACCTCGTAGGTTCCCTCCGGGCACCCCTACGCGCAAGCGAATTATTGAAATAAAATTAAACCATAATGTTAGTCCCTAAATGACCTGGTTGTGTTGAGTAGACGTTAAACCCCATTTCTCTCTCCCTCTCTCTCTCTCTCTCTCTCTCTCTCTCTCTCTCTCTCTCTCGTCGAAATACTGACCTGTAAGCGGTAGTATCGTCAGCAATAAGATCACGGGTTGAATCCAGATGAAAAATAATTGATGAAAAGGTAGAAAAAGAGTGGAACAAAGATAGAGCCTTGGTGACCTCCCCCCTTTGTTGGAAATATGATTGGTTTCCATTTATTATCGACTGAACGGGTAAGATTTAAAAAGAATTATGTGGTAGTAAGTTGGGCGATATTTTGTATGAAATATACTGTTATCAAAAGGTGTAGGTCTTTAATAATATTAGGTTTGGTTTATCAGATAAGATAGTACTTTTGATTGTTTGGAAAGAGACTTTTAATATATTACACTAACACCACCTGTCAAACAAATTTAAATATTAAAGGTAGAATTTTCATAAACTTCGTTTATTTTGATGAATGACAAATTGCATATTCATGTTGGGGGTAATCAAGTTGGGTTAATCCTAGACACATTTTTACATATTTCTGTTTTGTTTTCCCTATAAATAATATTCATATTTGATACTAATGGGCATTTTCAACTTGTTCATCTATGAAAATTGCCGGTGTTCAATGTATGTTGGTATATGTAGGTCAATAGACACTTGGATTGGGCCCAACCATAACCCGGAAACTTTTTAGAAGGGTAAAAGGTAAATTGGATCGAAGTAGACTCATTGGATTCTACTTGGGTCCAATTTAGAACTGACCAGGATTTTAAAAAATCAAATGAAAAGGGGTTTCATGTCGGACATGTCCTAATGTTCTGCTCCGACCTGGGCTAATAAAGACCAGTATACACCATACAGTGTGCTATGGGGGAAACCTTTCCCGGGCAGCGGTATCACGACCTACTCTTATACTTTTGAGGGGTCTTTTACGTACACGCAAATGTGTACACGGGACCTCGGCTTTCGTACCATCCGAACGACTAGACAGCTGTCGTTCAGAATGAATAATTTGACTGAAAATTTTTCAATATGTTCCTTTCTTTATGATCCATTTTTAAACTATACTATTATAGCGAGAACGGCTAGCCCAGTATGCAAATCTTACACTACACTATGCACCTTTAGAGAGAGAGAGAGAGAGAGAGAGAGAGAGAGAGAGAGAGAGAGAATGAGAGAGAGACAGTTTAGCGTCCACTCGACACAAACCATATCATTTCGGGACAAATTTATGGTTTAATTTTATTTCAGTGGGAGGAAACTGGAGGACCCGGAGAAAACCCACGAGGTTGGACAGGCAACCATAATCCTTGTCACGTACAACCGGAGATTCGAAACCACGCCAGTTGTCTCAATGACAGGCTTTATGATAAAGCACGCACGTGCTAACCATTCGGCCATCCACTCCCCCAACCCCATCTTTATAGGAATTATGGCGTAAAGAAAAGTATTCAATCTAGACAATTTCTCTAACCAAGAAACTTATTATAAATCAATATTTCCGACAAACTATCATGTCAGTCCCAAAATGATCTAACGAGGTGTGTTGAGTAGACATTAAAACCTCTTTTCTCTATCTGTGCATTAAAATATCTATTCTCTTTCTGTGCGTTGGAATATTTATCAAAATTATGTTTGATGTTTTATCCAATAGGACTAATACATGTAATCTATACAGCGATATATTTAAGCTTGTTTGTTTGTATAAGTAGGCCTTATATGACGGTGGGCTATAAATAAATGAAAAACATCCATAAAACGTCACGACAATTATCAGTAGGTCTATATAAACTCTCCGGGAATAACCAATTCGTTGTTTTAAAAAGTGTGCACTTGAGTCAAAGTTCAAGACTTGACATCGATGTACTAAGAATTAGATAAAGAGGAGGTCGATCTTACTATAGTAATTTAAACATTTAAAAAAACATTTAAATAATAATCTCGATTGTCAAGTGCCGTTGTCACGATAATAAACAAGTCTAGATTATCCAATTTAACCTAAATTATTAAATGGGACGAGTGTTCTATACCAATTAATATCTCCGCCATCTGATTGTCTAGAGAATTTATTATGTGTATAATGTCTATGTCAGGTATTATCATAGCGTAGTTTAACAATCTTACAGGTTAAATTGGTAAGACATATATTTCCCAAAGCTCCTTGAAGTTTATGTTCCAAAAACAAATCTCAGACCTTTAAACTTTAACCGACCCATGCATGTTAGTAAAGGGTTCTGCAAACTTATCTATATATCCATTTGGTAATCGTTCACAGTTTTGTTCAAACCCCTTTTCTCTGAAAAAACAACTGCCTCAAAATATTAGAACTGGGTCATAGTTTCAAAAGTAATGCGATAATATAATGACACAATCAAAACAGCCTTTGTCTCTAAATTATTCTTATTTATCAAATACACTTATTTATCAAATACACTTATTTATCAAATACACTTATTTATCAAATACACTTATTTATCAAATACACTTATTTATCAAATACACTTATTTATCAAATACACTTATTTATCAAAAGTTAAACTAAGTCATGTCCATTAAAAGTTTACATTGGTTTCTACTGAATTTATATCGCCATAATTCCGTCATTTTTACACATGTTAGCCCAAAATTATATTGAAATAAACTAGTTTGGTGTGCCTTTAATATGATTACTTTTAGATATGATTATGTCATCTCTAAAATTATACGTTAATACCCTCGATAGTGGCTATAATAAATTCTTCGAGAAAGATTTGTTCGTTGTAAATTTTACTTTTCCGAGTAATCGAGTGTATTTACCTGATAAAATTGATTACCTTATCTCCTCACTTTCAGTGATTGATTTCTCCACATAGTTCCCATTTCTATATATCACAGGTAAGTTCAAATTATAGCAATATATCTGGATATTCAACATCATTATGTAGCTTGTTTGATTGGTTTTTTTTGGTTTTTTGGGTTGTTTTTTGTTGTTTTGGGGTTTGTTTTGGTTGTTTGTTTGGGGGTTGTTTTTTTTTGGGGGGGGGGGGTAGGCTCTTGGAATTGGAATATGGAATTAATGGTAAACATAATTTGAAGATCTCGCCACTCAATTCAATACCGCTCCGTTATAGTCGAATTTAAACCAAATTGGTTTCCTCACATTATTTGTGTGTGTGGCTGTGTGTGTGTGCGTGTGAGTGTGTGTTGGGGGGAGTGGGTGCGCGTCAGATCATAGGGTCTGTCACTGAATCAAATGGCTTGGTTTCCATTTCCCTCTTGGTCTCGTCTGCTCAACATTTTGGTTTTATCCCTTAATGGCAGCCATATTGTACTATTTTTTTATACGGTTTTAGTCCGTTTCCATCTTTCATATACACACAAAGATTAAATAAAGATTTTCATTCCGTTTTTTTTGGTCAAATTTTGTAGTAAAGATGTCTGAAGATTTTTCAAAGGCTGTAACAGCAATCAGTAGCGCTGAGTCGGACAAAAAAACAGTAGCTGAGAAATATGAGGAACATGAATCTTCAAGTGCCAAGGCGGAATGGAATAAAGGCAACCCCAGTATAAGCTACACATCATCATCATCGTCTTCTTATATCAAAATTACCAAATACGACTAACACCCCGTTGTGATCTGATAAACAGGATTATTTGATTATTTGTCATCCAGGCATCTCACTTCTGCAGATATATATCACACTTTACCTAGTTATTCACCAGCTTTCAGGATCACAAATCAGCACACCTTTAGCAGAAATATTGGAATTGGGGACATTTTGGATCGTATTTGCTTTTATGGAATAATGAAAACAAGACAATTGATTAATTTTTTTGGTGTCAAAAAGGTCTGAGAAATATCAATTGATTTGTGCTATCTAAAATTAAATGTAGTACAATAATTAATAAGGTGTCATAAGACGTCATGGATTTGTGACATCGACTATAAATTAATCACATTTTAAGAACATGGATTTTGTGCCAACCGGATTACAATAGCAATAACACGTTTTTCTTAGTTTTCGAAAAGAATTATTTAAAATATTTAGATGCTGAATATAATAAAGTATCATCGACAATTCAAAATATTGACACTGACACTCGCCGATTTCTATTTCTTTTACAATGGTCTGTCGTGCGAAAAAATAAATACCCTTTGCATCATCTATGTTGTTTATTTATTATTTTTAATTGAAATGATAATAAATGACACAGTCTTTAAAGACGTTTAAAGTCGAGGTAAAATGTCAAAATTGGAAGGCTCTTCACTTATGAAAGGGGTCACAAGGGCACTTTTTAAAGTCTCTAAACCACTGGGACACATAAAAGGCCCCCCCCCCCCCCCCCGAGAAAATATTTAAATTTCGGTATACCGTTAACTGGATCTGGTATATGGTTGAGTCTCTGTCGATAATGAAGATCCTGAAAATTACGGGGGTATCAAGCCATACTGTTGATACAGGTTGACAGATGCAGTAAAACATATCTACCTAACCTCGTCTTGTTTATCCGCTTACCTTCTATTGCTAAAGTCATTTATGAAATAAAGATATAACATTATGTTAACCCCGCAACGTCCAGTGGCGGTGCCAAGGGGGGTCTGCCCTCTCTCTAGTCGGATAAACTAGTGATTTGGTGGTATCTGGTAAGCTTGTTTTATCTCGACAATCAATGCCTGAAATACTGCCAGATACTGCATTTATGAAACAAAGGTATAACATTATATGTTAACCCCGCAACGTTCAGTGGCGGTGCCAAGGGCGGGGGGGGGGGGGGGTGACCTCTCTCTAGTCGGATAAACTAGTGATTTGGCGACAGGCGGTATCTGGTAAGCTTGTTTTATCTCGACGATCAGTGCCTGAAATACTGCCAGATACTGCATTTCAGACAGTCTACTTTTCAAATTTTCAAGGGCTTTGTTGATTTTCGCAAGCCGTTCATTTGACACTTTCCTTTCTGGGGTCGAATGGACTAGTGATCTGCAGGCGACAGACGGTATCTGATCAGCTCTATATATCTCTATATTCGGCGCCTGAATACTATCAGACAGCATTTCCGACAGTCTATTTTTCCAAAATGTCTTGGGGGAGGTCCCAATACCCCCCACAAGGACTCCCTACTTTCGCACCCGTGAGTGGATTTCGTCGAGGTTCGCAAGTTCGTTCGTTTGACACTCTTATCTCAACGATCAGTGTCTGAAATACTGCCAGGCTGCATTTACGGCAGCTTGTTTTTCACAAATTTCTTGGGGTGGCCCCCCTACCCCTAGGTGAAGCTCGTGTCTTTGTCCCCTTAACCTTGGACTTTGCCCCAGCCTTGCCCCTCCAATCACCGGCGGCTGGCGCCGCCCCTGCCTGTGTTGGGCGAGCGTTACACCCACCCCCCCACGACACACACACCCTCTCTCTCTCCCGGTCACCTCCCCCCCTCTCTCTCTCTCCCATTCACAAAGGACAAGCCAGGCCTATATTATTATGAAATACATATTATGTCAATCAAATCGTATGTCTATGACACAATATTTAGGGCTGTTGAAATGTAGAAATTTAGGTGCGACAGCATCCAGAGAGAAGTAATTAAACCCAATTAAGTAAAAATGAATACATGGGATGTTTGAAAGGGGTCAATAACAATAGCATTTACATTTTAAGAAATATTCGAACGTAATTGACATGTATTACACGATAGTCAACACCCCGTTATAGTACGGACATTGAGAATCTGGTGTGTTGTTGGTATTTTTTATGGTCTCGATCTACATTAAAGTAGCTAAGTCTCTAACTCAATATCATCCAAAATCTTCAACAATGAAAACATGAGTTATTTGTCAAATTAAATCAACATTGATGTTGTGATCTTACCGGAAAAAGATGGGCTTCTGATATTCAATATTTAAGACAAAATAAACATTTTACCATTGGTACACGAATCATGTACCATAATGCGATTCAGCCCCAGTTGTAACAAGAGACTCGAGGGACGAGGCTAGACACATTGCACCAAATCAAACGGCGTATTGAGACTGGAATAACCAGACGCTAGAAATTTACACTCGATTGAGACTGCTTGCTTATTTCGCCGAACATAACTGATTTGAAATTGGAGTAAAAACGGAAACCATTGAATGTAAATCAGTTTATAACATTCATATTACAATAGTATATGCGTTGCGACCCACTTTTGTCAATTTCTATGTCACAAATATTAGCGATTTAGCTCCTTTAAGGTTTCTATTGAGTATATCCTTTCTTTACCGAGTTAAGGTTTATCGAGTTACACCCATTTCACATCATAAAAACACAATAGAGGGATTGGGTGTGTGAGTATTGACCGTATATTATTGATAATATAGGCGAACCCTGGTTATTTCACGCTTACGGTTTGTCCATATAAACCAGTTAGTTTTATTTCCTAGCGAATAACTGTTTATATTGCGAGATTTTGAAATATAGGTAAGTAATTTAGTAATTGAATTGAAGTGTTAAAAACTGAAGTTAAATTGTGATCTAATTACTACAAGTAATCGTTTTTGGAATTGGTAAGTAATTGGAAGTGTCTATTAGTTAACATTAATATGTAATCTAACTATATTAATATATAACAATCGTTTTTGGAATTGGTAAGTAATTGGAAGTGTCTATTAGTTAACATTAATATGTAATCTAGCTATATTAATATATAACAATCGGTTTTGGAATTGTTAAGTTATTGGAAGTGTTGGTACGTCATTGCGTTATTTAAAGTGTCCATTAGCTATACATTAATATGTAATCTAGCTACATTAATATATAACAATCGATTTTGGAATTGGTAAGTTATAATTAAGTTATTGAAAGTGTAAATTATCTGAGATTAAGTGTTGATCTATAGCTATATGAATAACAACCTCTTAAACTAATCGATTTGGTAATTGGTAATTAGTAATTAGTTTTTGGAAGTGTCTTTTAGTTGAATTTTAAATTTCATGACACTGGTGAGTGGTGACGTAAACTTGTGTCATGTAGAGACTTTTTTAAATTAATTTAGGTGTATTTCTGGGGCAATTTTAGAAAACCAGACGAAATCTATGGAAAGGGGTTCTAGCAGATGTTATTCGTGAAATGTAACTGATGAAACTAAATAAATAGCAGTAACAACAACAAAACTCAGTTTTCATTTTGGAAATTCTTGTTGTATATTATTTTATTGGATGAATGTTTTCTTGCCGGGAGAGTTTTAACCAAGATTCGTGATCATTCCTTTTAACTGACACCTTTGTCAGTCTTTAAATTAATACTCCTTGGACCCAGAAAAATAAAATAATAAACAGGTAATTTAAGATAGGCAGATAGGCATATTAAAATATTGTTATGTTTGAGCAATTAAAATATAGATGTGACGTCATCCTTGATATTGGTGTATCATTATTAAAATTAATGGTACGGGCAATGTGCAAAGCGTACATTAATTATACTTGTTAAATTTTTTGACCCGTGTGACGTGCGAATGTCTGTATTTTAAGTTGTATAATCGTCGCGAGTTTAAGATATTGCGTCACCAGTGTTGTTTTCAATAAATCACTTAATGTCTCGCCCTCCACCATTAAACCACAAATAAAATACCATTCATTCAGTAAGATATTAATATAACTTTAAGAAAACGGACAGAACACTCGGTACAAATAGGTGTAAGTCAGTGAGTTGTAACGGTACAAACAACTCGTTTTCAGGGTTTTCAACACCCATGTGTTATTATTTATCATTAATAAATATAGCAACTGTCATGCTTCGATAATTACTATGTATATCCTCGCATCAAATAACATGTTTTTCTCACTTGGTCTGTATATTATCAGATGCATTATCTCTTAATCATTTCAATAATATTATAGCTATTAAGATTCATAATCGTTAATCATTCCAATAATATAGCTATTAAGATTCATAATCGTTAATCATTTCAATAATATAGCAATTTAGGATTCTTAATCGTTATTCATTTCAATAATATAACAATTTAATATTTTCAAAAAGCATAAACATTTAAATGACAAGAATTGTACTGATGTTTGAAGGATTACACAACTGTGAGAATTCGGGGAAGTAAGATTAATTGTTGTACTCCCCAGACCAATTTACATCATGAACAACTAAGGGTAATGCATTTGTTCCCCAGGATTTGTTGGGGCAACAAAGAAACAAATCTTAGCGATTAAAATATATTTTTATTCTACAATATATGCCGTTGTGAGTGAGATAAGTTATTCTATACATTATTACATCACATTACATCGCTGTGATTAATTACATCACATCCTTGTGATTAAAAACATCATATCGTTGTAATTAATAACATCACATCGTTGTGATTTATTACATCATTTTGTTGTGATTAAGCACATCACATCATTCTGGTTAATTACATCACATCATTCTGATTAATTACATCACATTGCATTCTCCAGTAGTGATTAACGATATCACATCGTTGTAATTAGCTACACAACATCAAATCGTTGTGATTAACTATACTACATTCCATTAAATACCATTAAACCGACCATCTTCATAAAAATTGAATTAATTCTAATAATCTACCAAACCCATTCATGTGGGGTTTTTGGGTTTTTTTTTTCGAGAATAAGCACCTATTTTCAGGCAAAAATACAGAAAATCCGCAATACATATACAAAGGAGCGGAGCAGAGAGAAGTAGTGATAACACTACTGCCCCAAAAGAAATATATTTATGCAGTTTGTAATGGACTATAATATTTAGAAATAGTCAATTTTAGTTAAATGCGCCACGTGAATTTTTAAAAACTTGATTATATTTCTTTGACAGGATAGCTAACAATAATGATAATAATATGCTAATTACACTTGGAAATCCTTTTAAAAAAGGAAAACGGAATTTGCTCCCTTTTCCGTTATGACAAATCCCATCTCCTTATCGCTAACTGTATCTGTTTTAAACCATTTTAAGAGCTGATGGCGCCATCAGCCCATGAATAACGTCTAAACTACAAATTATAAAAAACCATCATCATTACTGATATATATGTGAATCTCATTTCGATGAAGGATAAAAGATGCCAAAGCTAATAATTATTGAATTCCCTGTACTTAAATGACACTGATGACAGATTCTTTGGGTTTCGATATATCTTAAAATCCCATTGTAAAATATATATGCATACCCACGTATCGTAAATATGCTCAATATTTGATTAAAGTCTGCTCTTGCTTGTCAAACGAAGTCGATTGGGAAAGGATATTTATCAAAGGCCTTCTGTCCTCGCCACGAATAAAGGCGGTATAGACAGTTGTGAACTTATGCAAGGTAATAAAAAGTTTGAATTGAATAGATTTAGTTCATATTTCAGTGTTATAAAAACATTCTTTGTTATTCGCGTTTACTTAAAACTATTGAAAGGTGATTGAGTAAATTTTATATCGCTCGTAACTTAATGTTGTCATGATAAATATTATTAATATTTGGAGTTGGCTGTTCTTTGAAGAATAATCGATGTCATTTGTAAGAGAACGGAGAGACATTCACAAAACATAACTGAGAGAGAGAGAGAGAGAGGGGGGGGCGTAGACTCGACACTATTCGCTTGTCCGTAACGGTCTTTAGCCATGGGAGGATTCCGGGCGACCCGAAATGTTTAACAACCAATTGACACAAACTATTGGCAGCCTAGGCCACGATCTGGGTCTTAACCAGCATGGAGTGTGTGGTGGGAGTGGGGTCTTAAAAGACATCTTGTCGGTTGTCACTATCATCAAAGAAATGAAATGAAATGGGTTTAACTTCCTACTGTTCTGCTCAACTGGGCTAAATATTTGTACGAATTCCAACTGTCAAAGTATCTTTTACATGCATGCCAATGTGTACGCGGGACCTCGGTTTTTCGTCTCATCTGTCAATGTCAGGCCCTCTGTCCTGCATCACTGACAATGGGAAACCAAACCAGAAAATCTGGATGACCTCCAGGCTAGCGAGCCAGCAAATTACCCACTCTTGCCACCGTGACACCCCACCCCCCATTATCAAAGATTATTTTTAATAAACTATAGGTTTAATTTATAACCGTGATCACAACGTGACTTTATCCGGGGTGAGGTTTACTGATGGGTTACATAGATAATTCAAATATAGCGCATACCTTTACACTTATATGAACAATCGTATCGAGCTATTAATGCGAGGTTTGTTATATATTTAGTATTTATGCTGTTTACTACTAGTTAAAAACGTTTAAATATAAAGAAAGAGAGATGATTGTGCATGTAATACTGTCGAATAATACTTTACAATGAATTAAGACATTCATCCTGTGCCAACAATGAGATTGAAGATTTTTTAATTTGATATTTGTTTTTTTATCAATAACTCGGTTGACTGAAAGTCTCTCTGAATTCTGCTTTTTACTCTATAGAATGCCTACGCAGTGGCCAAGAGATGTCGAATACGAACTGAACAGAAATTTCTTCAAATCTGATACGATTAAAAATTAGTTTTAAGTTTCCGATCAGTCCTAAAACGTCTCCAAAAGGAGACAATATCCTTATATAAACTTGTCATTTGCAAATTTCATGCCAAATCATTTGGTCCTGTTTGAAAAAAAAAGAAAATCAAGTACGAAATATTTAATATATAAGATGAATTTCGAGATTTAAATTCACATTAATTGTTCTTTGTGGGTTTTCTCCGGGTCCTCCGGTTTCCTCCCACTTCTAAAGACCCTACGCGAAAGCGAATTATACAAATAAAATTAAACCATTATGTTAGTCATGAAATGACCTAGTTTGTATCGAGTGAACGTTTATACCCATCTCTCTCTCTCCCCCCCTCTCTCTCTCTCTCTGTTTGTATAAGGAAAATCAGTAATAGCATTATTACACACGACACAATTGTATGGAATAGGCCTACAAGTTATTTAAAAGATTTATTTCTGGCGACGTTTCGACGAAGTTTCTCTTATTTATCGTGATCTGGTCTCGCCTGTCATGTAGCCAATAAACAAAAGCTTTGCTTGTTGAAGAATGACTTTAACCAATCGCATTGTAATTTGCTTAAATTGGACAGAACTAAAGAAAGCAGCGAATTGATAAAGATTTAATTAGATCTTCACGTATTTGAGGCCAACGACAAAGTAAACAGAAATAAAGGGCTAATTTTAATTAGATTTGGTGGGATAACTAGTGGTATATATTTATACAGTTTAATAAACCTACCTACAATTAAATTACAGATCTATATTTCGTTTTTTTACATACATGTACATATGTACTTTCAACGGCCTACACTACATGAAAGTCTGACCGGTTGTAGCGATATGTCGCGTCAGAGGTCCTACGAACGGCCTTTGACGTATGATGTCAGGCATTAGATTTACCAATCAGCATTGACGTTACTAGTGGATTACCCACAGTTCCGCCTAAAGCTCACCGTAAGAGGCCGTTTCATTGGCTAATGCCTCGCACCATTCATAACACATCAACGATAACAACTCTTCCAGATCAGAGTGTAGTAAAGACAAGTAAACCGAAATTTTGAACTACAAATACGAAACGGGATAGGATCTGTATTTTAATCAGATTGATAAACCTACTGTAATATTAGTCATTTCCCATATCATTTACATTCTAATCTCGAAATGATGAGAAACTATGATTACACAAACTAATTTTAGTCCACCCCATCCCAGATCTATTAAATATTAAAATATTTAATAGATCTGGGATGGGATGGACTGAATAAATTAAATCTTAAATACGACTTAATGCAGAGACATGATAATACAGTATTAAACATCAACTTTTTTTCGTTTTATTCCCTTTCGCCCTAAGGCGTTAAATTGAATCACTGGACCCGCAAATGCCTTGTAAATGTATTATAGAGACATAACTAAATCAATTGATAAGCTATGAATCATTCATTGAATTCATGAATCGGAGTTAAGTTGCTTAAATGGTTGGAAAACATCTTTGTGTTTACTTATCTTAATTAACTAACTGTGTAGCGTAACATTGCTGAGTTGTTGTAGCGCATTTTAGTGAATCCAGGGATATAGTTAACCAACGTTAACCGATGTGTCCAAAGTCAAGCAGTTGTCCTCTCTGTAGCATTACATTCGTCCAATCATTCTGAGAATAACGTTGCTAAAAACGTTGTAACGTGAGGAGCGTTACACTACTCTAAACGGTGTAGTATGTGTAGCGTAACGTTAGTGTAACGCTGTAACGCTACTTAAAACCATGTTCAGCATAGTGTGTCGTGTAATTTACTAATGCGCATTTTTTTTGTGTACTTTTTTTCAGGTATAACTCAAGATGTCCAATGTCCAGGATCTCACTGTACAATTCTACTACGATGAAAACACAGAACGACAATTTTACATGCCCGGCGACGTGATGAGAGGAGTGATCACTGTGTACCTTCGGGGGCCTATCACTGTCAGAACTATCGAACTGTTTGTTTCTGGAATCGGTGCCGTTTCCTGGGAAATCCCAGGCAAAAAGAAACTGTACTCCAGCAAGGAGACATATCTTGAGGGTGCCAAGAAAGTTGTGGAGGAACAAAATGGTCGAGCTTTAAGTTTAGGTCGAGGGGCACATGAGTACCCCTTCCAATACCAACTTCCTACAGATATGCCATCTTCGTTTAACGGTGTTTATGGAAATATAACATACCTAACCAAAGTATCACTGGAATGCGAGGATGAGCGTCATAACTTAATTGTCAGTGAACCCTTTCTGTTCCTGAGAAGACCCTTTCTTCCAGCTGAAACTTCTTCAGATAAGGACATGAGCACAAGTCGCTCGTATTTTGGTTTTTGTACCAGTGGAAAAGTCAAAGCTCAGTGTTCATTGACAAGAACTGGTGGTGTTCCAGGAGAGGATATATCAATTAATGCAGATGTTATGAATTGGAGTCCTCGAGAAATTCTCGTCATTCAAGCGGCTATCATTCTCGACAGTGTTTACTATGCAAGAGGTAAAAAAATCGCTTTTCGACAAATCATAAATAAAAGAGAGGATCCTTACGATTTTGATAACCGAAAAGGACGGAGATGGCGGAATGTTTTGATGGCAATACCTCCATATATTGCGGAAACAAATTTAAAATTCTGTAATATCATGGATGTTTCTTACACGTTTCAATTCCGGGTGGCTGTGAGCGGTACTGAAGATATTCAACTTGAGTGTCCTATCTTCGTTGGAGGTCATCCAGAAGGTTATGACCCGCGCGGAGGTAATTCCGCTTTAACACCGTCGAATGTGGTGACAAGTGAGATGTTTCCATGGCACACAGGACAACAAAGTACTGTGACAGAAAGTGTCGACGGCGATGCTTTCTTTGGATATCGGTAAATTTATAAACTTGTTAATGACGTATGTGACATTTTATGGCCTCGATTTCGTAACTATAGACAACAACAATGGCCGCCATTCGACCTAATCACTATGTGATTTATTTTGTTTGTTGTTTTTTTTATGTATTGTCGACGGTGATGCTTCCTTTGGATATCGGTAAATTTATAAACTTGTTAGTGATTTGACATTTTGTGGCCTCGATTTCGTTACAAAGACAACAACAATGGCCGCCATTACGACCTAATCATTATGTAATTTATTTTGTTTATAAGGCTTTTATGGATCGCGACATGATTATATTGATACGGCTATCAAAGGCGTGTCTTATGTAACATGAACTGGATTTAAAGCTGTGTCGTTACCAGTTCTTAAAAGCGGGTATATTACTCATGTACCAGTTATATTCACCTAAGTGTTTGGCACATTAAAAAAAATAGGCTGTGATTCATCTATCAGAAAATGTATAATAATATACTATAGCCCACTGTATGGTTTTATATAGGCCTATATCTTACTACAACTATATAAATGTTTATGGGTTACATTTAGTAAATTCGTCATCTTTTTGGGGCTAAAGTAACATACTATATCCCTTTGAATACAGAATTGCCAATGATTTTTATTTTTGAAATGGAATAAAATCGAAAAAGACATCCATGCTGAAACTATTGACACAAAACATTGTGCGACATGGCGTGTGGTTACTAACTGCTTTTAAAGAGTCGATTTTGAGGCACATCAATAGAAGAGAAACCCGCTTCGTGTGTATGTTTTAGCGCTATTATGTGTGTTTCAGTGCATAGATTAGGCTTGTGTATAATAGCTTTTTAGTAGAAAATATAATTCATTGTATCTCATTTTCTGCGGCAATCAAAACTTTATGTAAATAAATCATTATGATCACACATACTCACCCATACCCATGTCACATACACTAAGATAGGATGTTATTGAAGAAACGTGTCATAATACAAGAATGTAGGGTATTCTGAAATTATGTCCTGTTGTAGCTCTACAAGTTACGGCACAGAAGACTTAACATGTCGTGCGTAGAAACATGGGGTAATGATCAACGGAAGAACTTGTTTTGGCTATAGTGATTGTCCTGCCCCCCCCCTCCCGCTCAATAAAATGTAATAGTTTAAATGGAAGAACTTGTTTTGGCTACAGTGACTGCCCCCCCCCCCCCCCGCCCCCAATGTAATAGTCTTAACGTATCGAAGTAGATATCAAACATAATATCCAAACTAAACTACTGCCACTTGAAGTTTACATTATGTTTTTTTATATCCGTTATTTATCTGCACCGGGATTCAAATTTAATTTCTTTACAGCCATTATTTTACTCCACATTTTGTCTGTGTGAGGCTTCATACTTCCACCGCGGGTGATATCGTAAATAAAACTTAATATTTATCCACGGAGATTTCTTTACAGGGCGCATTCTGTAATTCGCCTATCTTGATTCGTCGACTCCAAACCAATCTACCAATCAAAAATTCTTGCAACATTTGATCCTAGTGACATTTGATCGTCTGTCTAATCAACGTCGCAGATATTATTATGCTTACGCCAGAAACCCATGCCATTATAAAGGAACGAATATAACATATGGAATCATCATTTACTTTAAGAGGGAATGTATTTATATTAAATGGTGTTGTATACGTGTATTTATTTGTTTATCTTATTTTGTTATGTAATAAAATATGTATTTATAAGAAATTGTGCGAATATGAAAGTGAGTTAACACTAAATCCTGCGCATTGCAAACCTATAGTCGCATCTCTCCTTGCATCCTTGCAGAACTACGCTCAAACAACACGATGGTTTCAACACTAAATCCTGCGCATTGCAAACCTATAGTCGCATCTCTCCTTGCATCCTTGCAGAACTACGCTCAAACAACACGATGGTTTCAACAGCGTGTAGGCGAAAGGGTTTAACTTGAGATATCTATATTTCCAGGGGACCAGATTCATCTATATGGGGGGTTGATGGCCGAATGGTTAGCATGCGGGCGCTGTTTCATAATTAATGCCATTGAGTCAACTGTGGTGGTTTCGAATCTCCGGTTGTACGGTTTTCTCCGCGTCCTCCGGTTTCCTCCCACTGCTAAATTAATGAAATAAAATTTAAACCATATGTTAGTCCCGAAATGATCTAATTTGTGTCGAGTGGACGTTAAACCCCAAGAGCTGTGAAAATGAAATGAAATGGGGTTTAAGGTCCTACTGTTATGCTCCGAACTGGGCTAATGAAGACGGGCATAAGCCTTACAGTGTTGTGGCGGAAATTTTGCCCGGACAGCGGAACTAAGGCCTACTCTTATATCGAAATCTAACTGCAAAAGGATCTTTTACGTGCGAGAGGATGGATAGACGAATGGTTAACGCGTGCGCACTGCATCATAAGGTCTGTCAGTAAATCAAGTGATGTGGTTTTTCCTGTCCATCTTCGCTGGTTTTTCGGGTCCTCCAGTTCCCTCCCACCGCTAAATACCCATACGCACAAAGGGATTAATGAAATAAAATTAAACCATTTGTTAGTCTCGAAATGACGTAGTTTGTGTCGAGTGGGGGATATACCGAGTGGACGATAATGACAAGTAACTCATGACTACTTTAATCTTGATTTTCCCCATTATTTCACAAATTTGTATTGGATAACAATCAGATAAATCCTAACCTCATAAATCATAGTCGATCAATATATCTATATATATCATTACAATAATTATATACCCGTATACCAGCTTGTCACCGTAAAGTAGAGCAGCTTGTTATCCGGGTGACACGTGAATTCATGTTCTGATAACCTTGGTTAAAGAGTACAAAAACTCTTTATGTCCAAAGTGTGAATGATAAAATAAATGACGATACTACTAATAAAAAAACACGCCCCAAACACACCTATCTAATAATAGAACACACCCATTAATGTGTAATAACGAAAATGAGGTCATGATAACACAAACGCACAGAAAGGATAAATAGAGAATCTCCTAAGGAGATATCGCAGTAGATTATTAAATTTATCACACAAGCGATATCTACTATAGAATGTATTATTGGGTGATAAATAAAGAATCGCCTATGAATCTTATTTTTTACTTTATCAATCAGTGTTGATATTTTTTGATATCAAAAAGGACGAGTAGGAAATTTTTACTGAACCTGAATATATTATGGTGTAGTGATACATCATTTTTTGACAGCAATTAAACCATTTCAAAGTCCTTTATATTGGCCCAGTGTCACCATCAAGGTCAATTAAATGAAAATAGTCCCTTTTTAACAAGAAGCAAGTTACTTTTCATTAAAAAAATGAACTGTTCTTTGAAAATTAAAAAAGTAGTTCCTTTTTGATTGACGAATCAAATTCATGAAATGCGATATCTCCTAAGGTGATGAAAAAAAATTGAATTGGGTTTAACGTCATACTCTTCTGCACCTAGCCTTGTCTAATTGAAGACGGGCATACGCCATACAGTGTGCTATTAGGGAAACTTTTGCCGTGGCAGCGGCGCTACGGCCTACTCTTATATCGAATTCCAACTGCCAAGGGATCTTTTACGTGCACGCCAATGTGCACATGGGACCCCGGGTTTTTGAACCATCCAATTGACTAGGCACCTGTGCTTGTCAGGCCCTCCGTTCTGCACCACTAAGAAGGGGAAACCACGCCTGAAAATAGAGATGAACCGTCTCGGCCAATGCAGGGATCGAAAACCGACCCCCAGGCTAACTAGCCAGCGCCTTACCCACTCAGTCACGTGATCCCTCTATCTAATAATGAAACACAACGATTTATGTGTGATAACGAAACATGGGGCCATTATAACACAAACGCACAGAAAGGGTAAACATAAAATATACACGATGTGATAACAAATTTTGATTGTAAAGCACAGTCTACAAAGAATGTAAAATTTTGAGGGTGTGATAATGCAACAAACTACATAACAAGACAATGACATAGACTAATCAAACAATACAAGAACATAGCACATCGAAATACATTTTCTCAAAATGATTACCCAAAAATAAAATATTTAACAAAACCGTCGTTTGTACCCGGGGTGGGTAAGCACAACATTGCCCATATGTCAAAAAAAAAACAATTGATGTCTGTGTGATCAAATTTTAAATAGAACAACACCATAGTACAGGAGTAAATATGGCTTAATAAAAGACAGCACAGCTGTAAATGTGTAAAAAAACTCAAAGTGTAATAATAAAACACACTCAAAGTGTAAAAATAAAACACACTCAAAGTGTAATGATAAAACGCACCCAAAGTGTAATAATAAAATACACTTAAAGTGTAATGATCAAGCACATTCAACGTGCAAGGATAAAACACACTCAAAGTGTAATGATAAACACACGCAAAGCGTAATAATAAAACGCACTCCGAGTGTAATAATAAAACGCACTCCGAGTGTAATGATAAAACGCACCCAAAGTGTTATAATAAAACACACTCAAATTGTTATAATAAAATATACCTAAAGTGTTATAATAAAACACACCCAAATTGTTATAATAAAATATACCTAAAGTGTTATAATAAAACACACTCAAATTGTTATAATAAAACACACTCAAAGTGTTATAATAAAACACACCTAAAGTGTTATAATAGAAGTGTTATAATAGAACATACCTACAGTGTTATGATAAAACGTACCCAAAGTGGTAAAGTATAACGTACTAAATAATAATAATAAAACGCACCCAAAGTGTAATAATAAACGTTAACCGAACTTTAAATCACAAATCTAACAATAAAATAAAGCATCTTTAAAATGCATATTGGTGACCAACTCTTTGTATTTTTATCAGCAAAATCAAACCATTCTATGAAGTATCGCCGTCTATAATTATATCACAGACATAAAACCTAAGCTTATTCAAAACAAATATACGTATTTTGTACAGCTTTGTACGAGTATCAACGTTGGTCTATGTTCCCTGCAATTATAACTTAATGAGAGTCCGTAATCACAACTGATATCATATTGTAAACAACGCAATCCTGGTATTAATATCTTTAAGGTACCTATTTAAGATATTTAGTAGTATAAAACACAGATCAGTAACACTAACACACAGACCCGAGAAATATTTAAATCCGAACTCAGGGCAGACAGTCAAATACAGCTAAGACGTTTGGAAAAACACAGATCAGTAGCACTGACACACAGACCCGAGAAATATTTTAATCCGAACTCTCAGGGCAGACAGTCAAATACAGCTAAGACGTTTGGCAAAAGGCAAACGACAAAATGTTGGTTCTAGGAATAACAGTGGTACTTTGCTTTCCACTAATATGTTTCTCGGTTCCAATTATATCATCAGATGCATTGAAACCAGATATTAGCGTTCACGGTGAGGTATGGTATTTCATTGAAGTTATAATTAATAGTGTGGAATGGGGGGGGGGGGAGAGAGAGAGAGAGAGAGAGAGAGCGAGAGAGAGAGGGGGGTTTAACGTCCAGTCGACACAAACTAGGTCATTTCGTGACTACCATATGTTTTTTAATTTTATTTCAATAATTTGCTTGCGTGCAGGGGTCTTCAGCAATGGAGGGAAACCGGAGGACCCGGAGAATACCCACTAGGTTTGACAGGCGAGATCCTACTCTTTGTCACGTACAACTGGGGATTCGAAACCACGCCAGTTGACTCAATGACAGGCTCTAGGACACAGCGCGCACGTTCTAACCATATAGGCTCTTAATATTAGTGTATTTCACTCAGCAATTAATAAAATTCAAAATTTAATATTGTTTAATTTTACTCAAGAGTTGTAATATTATGATTTCTAGTCTACTTTTTTTTTGTATTTCAATGGTTCTATCAAGTATTTTTCTTTCAGCAAGTAGAAGCTGGACTGTTGCATCATCTACTGGGCACCTTAAGTGAGTTTAATTTCTACTTTTTTACTATGAATCGTGTTTGCACACATACAAATTAGATGGACATAGATTGGAACAAATGAAATGAAATGGGGTTTGACGTCCTACTGTTATTCCCATGTATTGGGCAAATAAAGACGGACAAGCCATACAGTGTGCTATGAGGAAAATTTTGCCCGGGCAGCGGCACTATGGTCTACTCTTATATTCATTCTTATGCCAGTTTAGTTCATTCAATACGTTTTTTTGTATTATTATTTTGTCATTTGTGAATCAGCCTTTAGTAATATTTATATTTATTCATTATAAAATACCACCCGAAACCATAGAATACACTACTGTACTGATTAGAAAACGTTAATTGTGTCTTTTTGTATTATTATTTTGTCATTTGTGAATCAGCCTTTAGTAATATTTATATTTATTCATTATAAAATACCACCCGAAACCATAGAATACACTACTGTACTGATTAGAAAACGTTAATTGTGTCTTTTCCCGGCAACATAACAACATTAATATTGATTGAAATTGACCAATATTGAAATCTAAATTTGTGTTTTTTATTTCGAATATTATATAAAATATTTAGTTAGAGACTTAGCTTCGTTAATATTCGCTTTTATCCTGGGTAATATTGCAGAACAAGCCTAATGTAGCGTCCACCCGACACAAACTGTGTTATTTCGGGACTGACACATGGTTCAATTTTATTTCACGAGTTTGGGCAGGCGACCCTACTCCTTGTCACGTACAATCGGTGAGTCAAAACCACACCACCTGACTCAATGACAGACCTTGTGACCTATTAACAATTTAAAATATGTATATCTATAATAAACAGAATAATTTTACAGGACACGAATTACCAAAAAAACAGGAAATCCCTGAATTTGAAAATATTTATAAGGCAGAGGATGAACCAGGCCATGATCCGCTGCGCGAAAATATGGTGGAGATACCAGACCATGATCCGCAACACGACAACATGGTGGAGATACCAGACCATGAACCGCAACACGACAACATGGTGGAGATGGATAAGACTGAGGATATACCAGATCATGAACCGCTACACATGGTGGAGATGATCAAGGTAGAGGATACACCACCATACGAAAACATGGCGGAAATCAATAAGGATTACGGATTGCATGAATTTAAAAACGATTTGGGGGCAGAGGATAAACCAGCTTATTACACCCTACATGAGAACATGGAAGAAATACATAAGCATTTCTCCGGAAATGTCTGGGAAATTCTAGAAGATTTGCAACAAGTTGCTGAAATGAGTAACCCAGGTGAGTATATGGCTAAAAGTGATGAGATAAATAAAATCAAATAAATTTCTTGATTTCTATCTGCTGTCGAATCAATTTGTAATACTGTTCCTATGTATCTTTCTTCCCTAACATTTATTTGCTTTCTGTTTCTGTCCCCAGATCCTAGACCAGTTGTGAAGCATGACGTTTTGAGAAAAACTCTGAAGAAAATGATTTCAATGGAAAGAGATATGGAGAAGATAATCGAAGCATTGTTATTAAGATGTCAGTAAATCTTATCTATCTAAACATAATATGACGTCTGGCCAACCTCGTTGGTTTCAATCTCCAACAACCAATAGGATTCCGCCTGATTGATTATCCCCACCAAATTTTCGGAAATTTCATTCAAATTTCTGTATTCTGAGCCAAGTAATCAATTGACGAGATGTGTGAATTGATTGTGTTTTATCGTTACCACAAAAACAAATCATTAAATGGCCGCACTGTTCTAATTTAGTTAAAATCTCGAATATCTGATGGCATCGATAGTTGATTATGGTCGTGCCATGTTAATATATGTCTAATTAATGATTTATATAACATTTAAGGCTTAAAGAACGACCTGCAATAGGCAGATTTAGCTCTTGAATACTCTTGAATAAATCATTAGATACAAAGCGAATGAAACCCCGCTTCTCTCTCTAATTTGATCGATTGCAAATGGCTATAAACATTAAATATAAAACTGAAGTTTTTATTTTTTATTACAGTTCGACCAAAAGTGATTCAATGTCCAGGTAAGTGAATACTGGTATTTAAAAATTATCTTCTAAAATATACATTAAAATTATTTAGTTCAAACGTGTGCTTTACTCGGGTATATAATTCAAGTAACGAGAACTTTTCACAGTTTCTCATAGTATAACGATTTTCTTCTTCATAACCATGCATCTAATCACCAAAATCTTTTGGAATTTTTCAGAACCAGCGGACACCGAATCTCATGAAGAGAAAATGTACCACAAGGTTCATTGTGTAATAGCCGTTGTATCGGAGCTTATGACCCACGCACAAAAATTGATTGACGGCTACTCTTGTAAGTTTATATAGCTAATAAATATACGGACATACGCCATACTGCGTGATATGAGGGAAATTGGCTTCGGCCTACTCTTATATCGAATTCCAACTTCCAAGGTTTTTTTCACTTGCCCGGCTAGTGTACACGGGACATTGGTGTTCATCCCATCCGTCTTGTGAGGCTGAAAAGGTGGAACCACGCCGGAAAATCCAGATGACCTGGCTCGGTCATACCGGGATCGTATACAGGACCGCTATACTAGCGACCCAACGTCTTACTCACTGAACCACCGCGGCTATCCCCCCCCCCCCTGCTTTAACAGCAACGTGTCAAGTTTCGGTAATACTCGATGACAACTTATTGATTGTAAACCTACAAGACTGGAGTATAGGATCCAGTACTCAGAAAGGCGAGGAAGGACGATATTATGAAACTTTTTATTCAAATTAAATGGATACTCCCTCCAGTGCTTCGTTTCATTAGACCTAATCCCACTCAAAACACTGCCATACTCAGAGCAAATTTCGGTCCCAAATTATGACTGATTAGCAGTCCGATCAACAACTGGTCGGGATTAAATGGGCAGCTTGGACAACAAATTTAACAAAGATAATTACTCTTAGTATTTCTAGATCACCGTTATATCTTTCTAGAACATCGTTATATGTACGCTTAATCTTTCTAGAACACCGTTATATCTTTCTAGAACACCGTTATATCTTTCTAGATCACCGTTATATCTTTCTAGAACATCGTTATATGCATGCTTAATCTTTCTAGAACACCGTTATATCTTTCTAGAACACCGTTATATCTTTCTAGATCACCGTTATATCTTTCTAGAACATCGTTATATGCATGCTTAATCTTTCTAGAACACCGTTATATCTTTCTAGAACACCGTTATATGTTCGCTTAGTCTTTCTAGAATACCGTTATATCTTTCTAGAACACCGTTATATCTTTCTAGAACACCGTTATATGTTCGCTTAGTCTTTCTAGAATACCGTTATGTCTTTCTAGAACACCGTTATATCTTTCTAGAACACCGTTATATGTGCGCTTAATCTTTCTAGAGCACCATTGTATCCTTCTAGAACGCCGTTATATCTTTCTAGAACACCGTTATATGTACGCTTAATCTTTCAAGAACACCGTTATATCTTTCTAGAACACCTCTATATGTACGCTTAATCTTTCTAGAGCACCATTGTATGGTACGTTTATACATAGAGTATTCATATCACATTTATTGGTTTTGTATTTTCAGCGGGTAACATTAAGATCGGTGATGTAGTGGATCTGTTAAATTTGGATTTGGATATGAAGAAAGTGAGTGACGATCTTTTGAAGATGTCCGCAGGTAATTGTACATTATAAATATTTTACCTATTTTTAAAAAAAACAACAGTTGAATTTGATGTTTTTCCAATGAAATGTATTCAGGGGATATAATTGCCATTAATGATATAGATACATAGGCGTCCGGACTGGATGAATGTTATGGGGGCAGAACTCGAAATGCCCGAACAATTTATTCGGGTTAGTCCCCCCCCCCCCACCTAGAAAAAAAAAGAAAATTGGGAAAATTTGACGACCGCAAGCGCGTTATCCTGCTATTTCTATCTTGCTATTCACAAATAATAATCGATGTCCGAAAATGTCGCACAAAGTAGAATGACTCAATTCAGTACAAATTCGTAGTATTCAATTAAAAGAAAAGTTCTATTATATTTGGGCACTACATATGAATTTTTTTTTCAGTTTACCCGTCTGGCCGAGAGTTACGGGCCAGCTGTACCCCTGGACAGTACCCCTATTTATAGACACAACCTTGCCCTTATTACTTTGTTTTACCCCCCCCCCCCACGACACACATAATCAAGTCTCGCCAGGTGGTTGGTTTTTTTTTTTTGGGGGGGGGGGGGGGAAGGTCGTCTGAACATCTTGATCCACTATTATTGCTCCTCTATTGTGACTCCGGTTGAAATCCATTGAACCAATTGTATCAAATATATTTATTTTCTTATGTTTCAGCTAAGACTGATTACGGTGATGACTATTATAATTATGATAACTATTACGATTACGATAACGACCCATTTTATGATTACAACAATACCGATAATGGTTACTATTATGATAATGTACCTCCTCAACAAGACCCTAAATACTACCACTTAAAGCATGCAATGGGTTCTCATTTTCATGGCAGACACATGGGTCCTCATTTTCATGGTAGACACATGAGACCCCATTTTTATGGCAGAAACATGGGTCCTCATTTCCATGGCAGATACTTGGGCCCTAATCCCCCACACATGCACCATTTCCATGGGGGTCACCACGGGGGTCATTGGCAGACCTATTTCAACAACCATCAACAGAAATACGACAACGGCAACGATGTTGACAAGGCTTTCGATAATAACGACCAGGAAGGCGAAACGTATCCCAGCCAACATGGTTCTGGTATGTATCAAGACCAACATGGTTCTGGTATGTATCCAAACCAACATAGCTCTGGTATGTATCCAGGCCAACATGAAGGTTATCCAACTGGCGAGTACGGCAAACGAAACAACGACGACAGCTATGACCACGACTTTGACTATAACCCGGAAAACTATGGTGATATAGATGATGCATATCCCACGCAATATAAGAACTATATGTATCCGAATCGTGACACGACGAACAACAACAAGAATAGCAACTACCAGTATAACGACCACGATTACAACTACCAGAATGAGAACCACGATGACAACTACCAGTACGGCGATGAAAACACCGATTACTACTACCAGAATAACGACCACGATTACAACTACCAGAATAACGACCACGATTACAACCACCAGAATAACGACCACGATTACAACTACCTGAATAACTACAACGATTACAACTACCAGAATAACGACCACGATGACAACTACCATTACGGCGATGAAAACACAGATTACAACTACCAGAATAACGACCACGATTACAACCACCAGAATAACGACCACGATTACAACTACCAGAATAACGACCACGATTACAACCACCAGAATAACGACCACGATTACAACTACCTGAATAACTACAACGATTACAACTACCAGAATAACGACCACGATGACAACTACCATTACGGCGATGAAAACACAGATTACAACTACCAGAATAACGACCACGATTACAACCACCAGAATAACGACCACGATTACAACTACCTGAATAACTACAACGATTACAACTACCAGAATAACGACCACGATTACAACTACCAGAATGAGAACCACGATTACAACTACCTGAATAACGACCACGATTACAACTACCAGAATGAGAACCACGATGACAACTACCAGTACGGCGATGAAAACACCGATAACAACTATCAGTATAACGACCACGATTACAACTACCAGTACGAAGATGAAAACACCCATTACTACTACCAGAATAACGACCACGATTACAACTACCAGTACGAAGATGAAAACACAGATTACAGTAACGATGCTGACCAGTACCATCACGATGGAAGCGTAGATAATCAGAATGATGATGATATGAATTCCAATGAGGAAATCGCAAATACAAATGGTGATAATTGGAACTGGGTTAATACCTTGAGAAATCACCCATTCTTTTCTGATTTAGTTCATAGAAAATGAAGAATTTCCCACCTATTTTTACCTTTTATAGGCTACCAATCATAATTGGTCAATTTAAGAATATATTTTATTTGTAAATTCAATTAAATGTAATGTAGTGTGTATTATGTGTACCAAAATAGTAATGATCGTTCTGGGTAAAACCCATCTTCATTAGCCCAGTTGGTGCAGAACAGGAGTACGTTAAACCCATTTCATGTGAGAAAATCAATTTGGTTAAAATCTGCCGACTGTTTTATTTTTTATGTTGTAGAAGACTTTGCTATCCTGAAATGACCTAGTTTGTGTCGAGTGGACGTTGAATCCTACATCTCTCTCTCTCTCTCTCTCTCTCTCTCTCTCTCTCTCTCTCTCTCTCTTTGGCTATCCGGGTTCTTACTTACCAGCCAAACTGTCCGTTTTGGTTCGATGAGTTGTTGTGCGGATTTTATAACCAAGCGCACAAAGATGATTCTGAACATAATTGCACGTTCCCTGGTAGAACATTATTGTGATAAAGAACTGGTTGGATTACAATGTACTGTAAAAACCAATAAACGAAACGAAACTGTAATCTCATCCTTTTTAATTTTGATTCAGTTCATTATCCACACCCTCACCTCACTTAAGTCGTCAAAGAATTCTGTTAGTTATCAGACACGCCCAATAGTTAACTTAATCAATCCAATTAACGTGGCATTTTGTTATTAATCCAAAAACGATCTTATATGCAAATTTGAGAATTAAGTAAAATAAAAAATCTTATATCGAATTGTTTGGTGTAATTACTTTATAATCTAAATAAATATATGTTTGCAATTAAACTGTTGTATATTGGATTATTTTTTTTTATTTCGTTTCGGTTTAATATTTGGTTGTCTTACTCTAAGATGTAAGTAGCCTAATTTTATTCAATCCTGTCCAGTTTAAAGATTCGGTCCGAAGATGGTGACATACTTTACGGTAGTGTAATTGTGAACAAGATAAAAAAAAGAAAATGAATGAATTTTATTTGACTTGCTCAGGCATTCCCTTTCAAACAAAACCTAAACAGGGCGGAGGGGATACATCAAACGAAAATATACAAGGGCAGGTCCAGGCATATTTGCTAGATGGGGTTTGTCAGGTTCCTGAGACAATGATTTGGGGAGGGGCGCCTTGAAACTTTTAAGAAATACATGTTCTCTGTCGTCGTTTTTGCCTTAAACAGAGGTCACTTTGACAAAACACAGACCACCCCTCTCCTCCTGTCGACGTTTTGGTGACAGAAACCAGTTCCGACAAATTTGTCAATCGAATGGTGTACATTATGGAAGAAATATCAGAGTAGTAGCTGATGTCTTCTAGCCTTCGCTGTGAACCACAGTGAATCAGTGAGTAAGACAGTTCACCAGATTTTCAGGAGTGATTTCCCTTTGTCGGTGGAATGTGACGGGGGTCACGTGTATATATTAGCGCGTACGTCAAAAAACCCTTGGCAGTTTGAATTCGATATAAGAGTAGACTTTGGCGCCGCTGTCCGGTCCAAATATCACTTAGATCACACTGTGAGCGCCTGAACAATGTAACTGAACATCTTAGTGAGAAACAAGACCTTGCCTACCTCGCTAGAACCATTATGAGCGACACAACACGCTGTTACAAAATACGTCCCATTCAGCTTACGGCCTTCACTGACTTCCTTGAAAGGGTAACGCACAAATTTACGAACTCCGCCATATAAGATGAAACGAAATTTAGGTAAGCCTGCGAGAAAAAAAATGAAATCTTTGTAAAGTTGAATTTAAATTATTGTATTAGCCTAGGCAAAGCAATAAATGACTGGAGGTTTTCAACTTTACAAAAATTTAATTCGTTTCTCTCAGGCTCACCTAAATTTCATTTCATCTTATATGGCTGAGTTCGTAAATTTGAAATGTTCATGGGAGACTTGATACGAACGATTCCAGCATTTAGGAAATGGAACACTTCTATCCAATATTTTTTATCACAAAACAAGAAAAGAAATATTTGTGAACAAAGATTATTTTATTTCAGTAGCCTTTTTTCCAATCAACTTGATATTTTAATTGTTCGCCATTTATATATCTCTTATAATTATCTACAAAACATTCAGCAACCTGAAAAAAAAAATATAATATTAAAATACATATTTCATGTGGAGCTTTCGTTCTCTACATTAACTCTCGTAGTCAAATATCAGATATAGGTTTATTACGTCCCTGCCAATGAAAACCCGAAACGCTAACGAAACTCCTGGACCCAAACAACTAAAACTTGAAGGAAAATATCTAAGAAAAATACAAAAAAAAGTCGATATGAATTCATTTTCATTTCCACTTAATAAACCGTATGTCAACATTTCTAGCAATTAAAATTTGAACAACTTGACTGGCGAGTAACGGCTTTATCCTCTTCCCCGTACCTTTGACTTGATGCTGTCATGTCACTTCCCAAAACACAGATAGGTAATAACAAGTTTGTTATAATACTAGAAACACTTATTATTGATACAATCACTTGGTTTTTGTACTGCAGCGTGTCAACAATATTTTACAAGTCGTTTTCAAGCAAATACCTAATGTACAAATGAAACGCACTGCATAAACAAACGGGTGGACCAACACAAACTTACACCCCCCTAACAGTGACTCGGCTGTCGCCAACCATCTCCTAACCAAATCGTCACCACAAAGTTAATTGGTCGAAGGTTAAAATATTTTTGTTATAATATTATAGTTTTCAACGGGCATACAATGATGTTTTACCTGTTCTGCAAGTGACGCGCCAGCAACATGAGGTGATATAGAAACATTAGATAAATCCCATAATTCACTGGTAGCAGGAAGTGGTTCTTGATTAAAAACATCTAATATAGCTCCTCCTATCCATTCACATCTACAATATACAAGATGATGATGATGCTGAAGCTGATGTTGATGATGCTATGGTGATGATGATGCTTTGTACGGCATGTATAAATAGGATATAAACCCTAAAACATATTACTGAAACCATCTAGATAATGCAACTTGAAGTTTATTTAATACACGACAAACAGGTTGATCCTATTACATCTGAAACAAGCGGCTACCAGGCAAGAAATGCCAACGGTTTGCAAGAGATGGATAGAGAACAAGCAAAAAAAGTGATGTCCTTTACAATAAAGGGCCTTAATTCAGGAAGGTGCGATCCGATATGCACGAATATCGGCAGGAACCAAGATCATTGGGTTATAAACATACATATCAAGTTTCATCAAAATCAAATGAATATTGTGATTTTTCGTACAAACAGGGACCATAATCTGTGAAGATCTGGTCCGATACATGCCAGTGTCGAAAGAAACTGAGTTCTTTGGGGGATATACCTGTATTTTAGGTGTCGTCAAAATCGGATAAAAATTGTGACCTGTGGAGTGCCCAAAAACAAATTGTGGACGGACAGACAGATAGATGGACGGACGGACGGACAGGGACAACGACAATATGTGGGCGTATAAAAATGCTCTGTGATTTGTAGAGAATAAACTTTAGTAGTGTTATCCATGCTATCGTGTGTGTGTCTTAATGTGGATCCATGCCCATGGTCCAATCAGACAGTGAGGCACTGGCTCACTAACAAGGATGCCCAGGTTTGGATTCCGGTGTCGACCGAGAGAATTCTCAGAGAGTATCCCTCTTGTGGGTAGTGGAAGAAGGGCGGAGAGGATAACAAGGACCATCGTTTTGTCCACGGGATGGTACTAATGCTTGAGGTTCCGTATACACCTTGCATGGCCGCCACGTAAAAGAACCCTTGACAGTTGGGATTCAACTGCTGCACGGGCAAAATTTCTCTCATAGAACATTGTAGTCGTATAACGTCTTCACTATCATGGTTGGTGCTGAAATGTAGGACGTTAAACCCTATTTCATTCTGTCATTAAATTTAGTAGTATTCGGGGAACTTACTTGATTGCTTTAACGAGACTATCTTCATCTATAACATCACCTCTTCCTACATTTATGAATACTGCTTTCTAAAATATAAAATAAAAATCAACCATATCTAAACTAATCTATATCTATATATTATTATAGGAAGTTGAAGTGTAGACAGTGTGGGTGTGGGTGGGGGGCTGGGGCTTGCGGTGGTGGTTGTTTATATAAGGTTTTTTTGACGAAATGTTATCCATTTTAGGGTATAGATCCTGCACGATTTCATGATAATTTTGGTAAATTATGAGTACTGTCACTTGTTGACGGAATCTAGAGTAGTTAACTTTGATCCTAATTATTAAATTCCAACCCGTTCTAACCTTGGTATTATTATATCTACTAGTGAAATTGGTTTCAGACGGGTTATTTGCGCCTAGATTAGAAATTGAAATCAGACAAGTTATTAGATAATCTCGCTAACGAACATGGCCATAATAGGCGTAAGACATATTCTTAGTCATAGTTTGATATTATTTTTGTTATATTGTCCACGTTACAGGCGCCTGTGGCTAAACCAATCCGGAGCGCACCCGAAGATCCCCGTGTTATGAGCACAGTCGAATTATCATTCAATCTCCAGGGGGTTGAATGGCCGAATGGTTAGCACATGTGTGCTGTATCATAAAGCCTGTCATTGAGTCAACCAGCGTGGTTTCGATTCCCCGGTTGTGCGTGACAAGTATAGGGTCGCATGTTCAACCTCGTGGGTTTTCTCTGGGTCCTCTTGGTTTCCCCCACTGCTATAGACCCCTACGCACAAGCGAATTTTTGAAATAAAGTTAAACCATATGTAAGTCCCAAAATGACCTAGTTTGTGTCGAGTGGACGTTAAATCCCACTTTACTCTGTCTCTCTCATCCGATCTCCCTAATCATATTGACTACCTTAGCTTTAAAATGAGAAAGAATTAACCTAAATTAGTTTTACAACGAGAAAGAATTAACCTAAATTAGTTTTACAACGAGAAAGGATTTAAAATGTGAAATACTTGAGAAAGAATGAACCTACCTTAGTTTTACAGTGAGAAAGAATATCACCTGATAATAAATTTTTAGTTTGAGGTGTACTTGGTAAAATACTACATAAATAATCTAGTTGAGGTAAAACATCCGCTAGATTCTCTAGCAACCTGTAATAGTAACATATTGGTGATGTTAACCAATCGCTAAAACAATTTCATCATAGAGTTATACGGATTATATATTGTAAGCGAAATCTGAGGAAAAGTCTCTAATATATTGTTTCATATCATAAATTTCATATTCATAGCCATACCAGCTTATAAAACATTTCACATTTAATCCGCTATGCTAGAACGTTTACATTTTATTGTGACAATATCGTGATATTTCTGGTATGTTTTTAAGCTAGTATTTTGGACTGTGCCAGCGAGTGAACTATATTTTCTGACAAAGGTAGCAAGGTGCAGATTTTCAACAAAATGCCCTCCAAATCCCCTTCAATTGCTCTTCAGAACATAGAAACTCCAAATACTGGGTATTCTTTGATCGTCATTGGGAAATTGTTGATAAGTGTAAAAAATGTCATCTCCAATCGTTGATATATTTCAATACCGGTGTTACTTTAAATATAAAATTTTAAAACACTTGATACCACTTTGCCATGGTAACGAAAATATATTAATACTGTTCGATGGTAAAATGAAATGATGGGGAATTCAGCGTGCAGTATTGTTATCTGGGCCCCGTTTCTCGAAATCTAAACTACAGATAAAATCCAAATTTTAGTAGATACACGAAGTTTGATTGGCTAAGTTCTGAAATCAATCTAATGTTATCCAATCAAATTACTAAAATTTAGATTTTATCTTAGTTAAAATTTCGTGAAACAGACCCATGTCTATTTATATCCATGTGCTTCAAACAACAGCGATCCTTATGGACTTGTCTAAAGCTTTTGACTGCCTCCCCGATGATTTATTGGTGTTGAAATTAAATCAAAATATCAGAGGTGTGCAAGATACTTTTAAAGGGGTGCCCCAGGGATCCATACTTGGTCCAATTCTGTTTAATATATGTTTAAACCACTTGTTCTTTTCTGTAGGAAATAGAACGGAGTTTAACGTTTTACTTTTCTGCTCCATCCTCTACATATCTGATTTTATTTATAAAAGAAGTTACAAACCCGTAAGTATCTACATGCTGACAAGGTGGTGCCGTAGAATTTTTTCTTTGTATACCCGTTACTGTCATGCCCATGAATTTACATATTCTAGCAACTAAAAAAAAAACCCGTCCAATACTTCAATACATTTATACATTCAACTAAAAAATAAACAGTCCAATACATTTATACATTCTAGCAACTAAAAATAAACCGGCCAATTCATTTATACATTCCAGCAAAAAGAAAGTAGATTTACGAAGTCCAATAGATTTATACATTCTAGCAACTAGAAAATAAACAGTTCAATGTGAGGGTATATTGTGCCCGGACAGCAATTGAATTTCAGCTCTCAGGGATTATTTTACGTGCACACCAAAGTGTACACGGGACCTTGATTTCTCGGCCCATTTGAAAGATAATGCGCTGTTTCTTGTCAGACCCGCCATCCTGCACCACTGACAAGAGGAAATACCAGGCCAATTTATCCAATTCACTGTAGTTCCCGATCTGCTTTACAGTGAATGTGGTATAAACTCCAATTTACAAGTGGTAACCTTATTTATTTATTCTACGTACCTTCCTTTCCTATTTGTCCTACTCCTAGAATACCAATATTTACATTAGACAGTAATCGAAATGATTTCAAACTATCCCTGAAAACATAATAATTCAAGTTAATTCTAAATTGTTAATAGGTCACTTATTCTAATGATATGTCCAATTTACATATTGTGGTGTTAGAGATCTTCGAATATTTTTTAGAATGTGGTAAAATGAATATATGCATATTGTTTGTCAACTTCCCGGGAGAAAAATCGTTGGATGGTACACAACGTGTGCTGTATTATACACAACGTCTCCGTATTACAGGGCGATTCAAATTCATACAGAAAAGGTTCATTTTAATGGCTTCCTGCATCGGGTGGAATAGCATATTCAATAGGTTTGATCTCGCTTTAACTACGTACATCAAGCCTTTCACGTAACACTCTGCATATTGCGACACTACGTTTGATTGGGTACAAGCCCAGTTTGTGAGCCTATCAGATTCTGTGGTCGTCGCGAATACCAAGTCTCGCGCTTTCAAGCTAAAATGTCTACATGTAATAATCGAGTTGCAAAGTTCAAGGTTCGTCCATTGTCAAGGTTTCTGTGGGGTTCGTTATGTCACAATCTCTGATTGGATGCTAGTGCTCGCGTGTCTGCAGATAACGTAGCTATAAGTTCGGGAATTATGGAGTAAACCAGCAACGGCCAGATCTTGTAAAACTGGCAGTCGTTGTTTCAGGAACGTGGTGGAATAGGAACATCAATATAAATAAATACAAGGGTCGTTTATTGTTTTCTTTTGTTGAATATTCCATAATTTTATACATTTTACCGGATTCCTATTTCGCTAAACTGTCAAAATGAGTGGTTGAAGGTGTATTGTGCCGCGGGGTGGGGACACAAACTCTAATTACGCCACTGACTAAACATAACCAAGCCAGTGAGCTGCAGTGGCTCAGTGAGTAAAACGTTGGCTCTCTACCCTGAATTTTCCGTGTTCGGCAAGGAAAATGTAGTTTTTCGGATGGGACCAAAAACCAGGGGCCATGTACACATTGTCGTGTATATAAAAAGTCTTTGACAGATGGAATTCGAAATAAGAGGGAGTAATCAGTCGAATAAACAAAACAAAAATAACATCTAGTTTGAATGAAGCTGGTGTATTATTTCTGAAGGACATTGTCAACTTACTTTGCCCAGTTGTGTTCCTTTTGTTGGCTGTAAGCTTCTTTAAATCGACGTTCTGTAGCGATTATATGACCAAGAACATATTCTCCTAAAATTTGACCATATCCCTCACCTGTTCTAACCATGGTAAAAGCTGGTTCTCCCTAAAAAATTTATAATGAAATGAAATGGGGTTTAACGTCATATGGTGTTATGCACCTAACCTGGGCAAATGGAAGACGGGCATTAGCCATACAGTGTGCTATGAGGTGATTGTTTGCCCAGACAGCGGCAAGGGATCTTTTACGTGCACGCCAATGTGTACACAGGACCTCGGTTTTTGGTCCCATACGAACGACTAGACAGCTGTCCTTGTCAGGCCTCCATTCTGCATCAGAGGGAAACCACGCCGGAAAATCGAGATAAACTTTCCCGGCCAATACAGGGATCGAACACTCGACCTCCTGGCTAGCGAGCCAGCGCCTTACCCACTTAGCCACGTGATCCCCTTAATTTATAATGAAAGGGCGATGGGACAAATGGTTAGCATGTGCGCGCTGTATGATAAGGTACGTGGCAAGGAGTAGGGTCGCCTGTACAATCTCGTTGATTTTCTCCGGGTTCCCCAGTTTCCTCCTACTGCTAAAGACCGCTACGCACAAGAGAATTATTGAAATAAAATTGAACCATGTGTTAGACCCGAAATGACCTAGTTTATGAGTTCGATAGAAGATAAAATATCAAAATTAGCGCTATATTAAAAAAAAAGTTTTTTTTTTCATTTATATTATACCATTGGTTAATATTTATTGTCTCTATTATTTTCAATAAAGAATTTGTTACTGGTTTATTTTTAGGGTAAAAACTATTCTGGTTATAAATGGGAATAATTTATGGTCTATTTAAAACAACCCGATGTTTTGTATTATATCATATAGTTATTGTTATCTCTCAACAACTTTATAAACCGACACAGGCCTGGTATCTATGTGATAATAAACATAGATACAAATATTTCGGGGGTTTGGGATGGCCTAGTGCCTAGTGGTCTAGAGTGTCGCGTTTCGACCTCTAGCTGGCCGGTCAGCCCTGGCTTGCGGCTGTGGTTTCGAGCCCTGGTGGGAGCGTATGTGGCATGGAGATAGGGGCACCTTCTCAACCTCGTGGGTTTCCTCCAGACACTCCGGGTTCGGCCCACTGCTAAAGACCCATACGCGCAAGCGAATTATTGAAATAAAATTAAACCATAGGTTAGTCCCGAAATGACCTAGTTGTGTTGAGTGGACGTTAAACCTCATGTCTCTCCCTCTCCACAAATATTTCGGCCTTTGTTTTATTGTTTATGAGCTCGTGACATACATACATACAATCAACTTGTCTCGGTGAGAGAATATAAACTATTTTACTTTGCTATTATCCAGTTTATTCATCATCACATTCACACCTGAAATTCAAGCAAAAATTATATTAGGGTCGTGGAATAACGTGAATGAAACGGGGCTTAACGTCCCACTGCAACGATCCGGCTAATAAAGACGGGCATACGACATACAGTGTACTTTGAAGGAATTTTTACCAACGAGCGGCGCCATGATCTGCTTTTGTTCCGAATTTCAATTGACAAGGGTTATGCATACACTGCAATGTGTAGCCTACACCGGGTGTCGGGTTTTCGTACCATCCTAACAACTAGACACTGTCCTCGCCAATATAATTGGAAAGATAAACCGACAAAGAGCGCTCGGAATTTACGATCCGAAAAGTTTGAAATTTAACAGGGGTCCCTCCTTATACCTGAATAAACATTTCCATTAAATTTTTAATTTTCTACCAAGAATTTTGCCCTGTATTGATGGGATTTTCATTAAGCCGAACGTAAGTACACCAGGGGATAACTCTAACATTTCCGATAAAAAAATTTGAAATTTTGATAGGGTTCAACTTTACAACCAAATCCTAGCAAAACGTCAGTGTAGTGGACGACGGTGAAGACAATGATATGTCAACATTAAACATATTTCTACATTAAAAATGGGCGTATAAAAATTAACCTGCTGTTGAACAGACAACCAGTTTTAGCTTAAGATCAGTAGCATACATCAATTCAGCAATAAGACGTGGTCCAGCCACTAAAACTTCGGCATCTTTAATCTGAAGTTTTAACTCGTTCGTTAAAACATTATCTGAAATATAATAAATAAATGTATAAATGTTTAGTTTATAATATATTTAAATCTTAAATTATTTTATATTTTGTATATTCTTGTTGTATATATGTTGTGTATGTACAAAAATAAATTTTATTTTTGTAAATTCTGGGAGAGGAGTCAACATAGGCCCAGTCTGTTCTCCAATCCTATTTCAAATGAAATAAAATATTGTTTACAAAAAAAAAAAAAAAAAAAAAAAATGACCCTCACCCGGTCTTGAAAGGTCTTAAGGAACGTGTACAGAAAGGGATAAGATGTCACAGAGATGCCCATTCGTTAGATATTTACGAGGAAGAGTTAGATCTAGATGTATTCATCCATGATCAATTTGATCTACATTGAGAAACCGATATTACAAAAATTCTTCATGGATTTCTTATTACCGGTGTCACAGTTTCTGTTGGTCCCTGGTGTGTGTTGGTTCCTGGGCACTTGCGCATGTCTGAGACGGATGTTTGCGTTAGCAACACGGACAACACAGCTTCATCCACTTCCGCCATTGTGAGATGGTTCCTCATAACTCAAATAACTGATCATTTCAGGAAAAAGTGTTATGTACTTAGTTAGAGTTTTGTCATTAATAAACATACTTGTTATCGTGATTAGCTGTTTTTTTTAGTGATCAGTAGTTACACGATCAACGGATTTAAGTTAATTGGCTTGAGATTAATTGTTCTATCGTTCGTGATTTGTTGCCGTTGTTTTTAGTGTAATATTGGCCTGTATATGATTGGGATTTCTCTGAATCATTATTTTAATTTTGTACATAATAAAATTTTTACAAGTTGCCTATGATGTGTTTTATTTGTCAAATACAAATACTTTATCATGCAAACCATGGGATCTACTATACTAGTTACTATAAGTATCGGATATTTATCGGCTTTGGCCTCTATCCGAAAACCGGTAACATCCGTTTTTATAGAAACTAGGGATCTACATCTGAAACTAAATCTGAAAATACCACTATTTCTTGAACATGAAACACCCAAATTCTGCGTTTATACCAAGGGGCAATTATTTTTTCTGTTTCTGCATGTGGACGGGAATTTTTCAATTTTTATAAGATCGTTAATTTGTATTTTTCCTTTTAAATGAAATAAACAAACAATAGAAACTCAGCATCCTCGGCTACTGTCAGTAGTAATACTATATATTGGTAGATAATAGTAGAAACCAATCTGACCGTAAGAAAATCGTAGGGGTCATCCTATCACGGGGAGTCAACACACACTGTGTCGGTAACAGTGTGAGATGACTCCTACAACTGCGCATGCGCCAGGAACCAACACACACCAGCGACCAACAGAAACTGTGACACCGGTACCAGATATATATATCTAGAGCGTTGAAAATACTGTAAATGGCCGAAAGGCGCGGGTGTCGATACTATACCAAACCAACAGGAAAGAATTTAACACTACAAAATGTTTACTTGACTTGACTTGAACAATGATTGAAAGCGTATAAAATGAATGGTCTGATTCCAATATATGATATTTTAATTATCTCCCTTGAAACGACTAGGGTCAGTACATGTAGATCCGCCTTTTTATATTCTGACGCTTAAAGAACAATAATGAACTACTATTTGGGTAACACATACCTTTGTGTAACTCAAGATCAACTTGAATTATGGATTCATTCGGCAGCAGTTTTTGTATGTGTTTAAATATTCCAGGAACTATTGAAGCGACATAGACAGCTTTTCCTCTTAAATGGGCCGCCATTGTAATGTTGAGTCCTACGGTTTATTGATAGCTTAACCTATTTTAACACAGAATGTGACTTGTCTCTTATAACCTGATAACCTCCACACCATCAACGTAATGAAATGTTCGTATAGTAGTATGTAGACTATTAATTTTTTAACACAGTCCAGTCTAATATATAGATCACTTAGGTCAGCAATTCTTGAACACGAAATGGTGTCTCGAGTTTGCCCCGAAACGGCGAAAGCTGCCACAATAACGATAGAATTAAACAATTCGTTTGCTTCTTTTAAAGTTTTAATTTTTCGCAGCGACTAAACACATGCTCTGACCATGGTATACACATAGGTCTATTCAATGATAACAACATATATACACGTGATATTAGACTTCTAACAGTGCTGTGATTTAAAATACAACGGGGGTATAATCGCACTTATTAATGTGACCTTAACGATAGTCAAATGCTGGTGATGGTGAAATGAAATGAATGGGGTGTGACCTCCCACCACCGTTCTTCACTGTCTTGGCCAGACCTAGTTAATGAAAACAACTGGCATAGGCGCTACTGCTACATGGAGTGACATGAGAAAATTTTTTACACATTGATGTCGTTTACGCAAAAGAAAATTTGACAGTTGAAATTCAACAAAGAGTAGTCAGAAAAACCACTGTGCGGGGAACTTCACCTTCCTAGCTTTCCATTTATGACCATATAGCAAAAAGCCCCATACCAACCCGATGTTACTGTAAAGAAATCAGCGAAGTTATGGTGAAACGGTAATCTCAAAAAGGAAATGAAATGGGGTAAGCGTCGTACCGAGTGGTATAATTGTGACGGGCATACGGCATAGGGTGTGCTATGGGGACAATTCTGCTATGTCAACGGCACCACGACCTGTCAAGGATTTTTTTATAAGCAAGACTATGTGTACACGGAACATTTTTTTCGTTCCATGCGAACGACTTGAGGCGGTTCCTGCCAAGACCTCTATTCTGCACCACTGACAAGTAAATTAAATCCCGAAGGACTTTCTAGGCCAACACATGAACAAGGGTGGTGTAACGCTGCACCATCGTAATGGCGACATGAACATGGGTGGCCTAACGCTTCACCATCGTAATGGGGACATGAACATTGGTGGCGTAACGCTACACCATGGTAATGGAGACCTGAACATTGGTAGCGTATCGCTACACCATCGTAATGGCGACATGAACATGGGTGGCCTAACACTTCACCATCGTAATGGGGACATGAACATTGGTGGCGTAACGCTGCACCATGGTAATGGAGACCTGAACATTGGTAGCGTATCGCTACACCATCGTAATGGCGACATGAACATGGGTGGCGTAAAGCTGCACCATCGTAATGACGACATCGATTACATAACTAGGATCGTTATGGTGACATGGGAGACTTGATAGAACGATTACATCATCTATAAAATGGAACACAATCCAATAGTTTTTATTACAAAACAAGAAAAGAAACATCTATGTACATAAATTGTTTTATTTCAGTAGCCTTTTATCCAATCAACTTGATATTTTAATTGTTCGCCATTTATATATCTCTTATAATTATCTACAAAACATTCAGCAACCTGAAAAAAAAATCAAAAATAAAACTTTTGTCAGTAGGAAAAATTAGTAAGTACAACAGCTGGAATCCCGATAGTGAGAGGGGAATTGTACTTAACGACGTGAGTATTACATACAGTAAAGTGGGTATGCACTCTTATCGTTTAATTACAAGTGCGAGAGAACTAAGTGAATCGGGCAAGACACCATCGCGGCCATCTTGGAATTGTAATGCAATACCGCTAACAGTTTCTGGTTCATAAACACAATGCTTAACCCTTTTCTTACATGAAGTCTTATAATTTATCCGTTGCTGGTTGGGATTAATATAATGATTGAATTACCTTTTCTGGAAGTGATGGACCAGACACGTGTGGTGTAATAGTAACATTAGGTAAATCCCATAATTCACTGGTAGTAGGAAGTGGTTCTTGATTAAAAACATCTAATATAGCTCCTCCTATCCATTCGCATCTAAAATATACAAGGACATGCAGGTGGCGAATGTGTCGGTAAATTAAGAGTTTCTGTCCGACATTAACTATCTCTCGGCCGAATTTGAGAGGATATGTCGTACTAAAACTCTCCCGGCGAAAATGCGAGCATAGCTAACCAGCGATTTTTTTCCGATGCAGACAGAAAAATCCCCCCCCCCATTAGCCTCGGGTCTGGGCATGGGGAGGGGTGACGGCCTTGGGAATCCATTTAGAGGGATCTAATTACGATGTAAATTGAATTTTTTAAAAGTTGATATTATCGCGGTTACCGTTGTTGTACAAGCTGCCTATCGTAATTTCAGTAAAAAGTTTATTTTATCTGTTTTCAAATATCAAAAAAAAAAAATTCTTTCCATCATTTCTAAGTGCTGTTGACGAAGTTGACAGTGATGAATGTGACGATGGTATTAATTATTGACTTACTTGATAGCTTTCACGAGACTATCTTCATCTATAACATCACCCCGTCCAATATTTATAAATACTGGTTTCTGGCAAAAGTAAAAAAAAAAGTATAAGAATTCAGTGTTTGTAGTATGCACCGCTCCCAGGACTGTTTTCTCCCTAATTCTGAAATCCAGGGTCGTTTTATTAGGTATACAATATTGTAGTAGTCGCAACAATTCAGGTCATTGACTGTGTTTGGTTTACAAAATCACAGCGTTTGTCCAGCAGGGCTATTAACATGACAATGAGTTCAATTTTTCGAGAAAGTCCTGACTTTTTTCATTCGGAGCAGTTCCTGAGTTTACCAGAAATAACTACTGATACGCCATTACTCTAATCACATTCTTCTAATGTTCTCTTGCATGATACCCTTCATTCTTTGTAAATGTTTTATGTTAAATTATGTCCTACAGAAATCTATTTTCAATGGAGGTGACTATGGGGCTGGCATATAAAATGTATCTAGACGTTCGGATGGAACTTCAAATACCATTTGACTCGAAGAAGTGTTGGCAGAAACTGCGGTGTCTGGACATAATTCTCCACAAAACTCGAGAAATGTTATTACATGTACATGTAGTACATTTGTCTCAATACCACGGGACTATTCTATTGAGTATGCACTAAACCCCATTTCATTTATATATTTGGTCTGGCACCATCTACAATTACTTAATGAACCTACCTTAGTTTTACAGTGAGAAAGAATATCACCTGATAATAAATTTTTAGTTTGAGGTGTACTTGGTAAAATACTACATAAATAATCAAGTTGAGGTAAAACATCAGCTAGATTCTCTAGAAATCTGAAAACAAATACAGACAAATAGGATGTTTTAATTAAAATTAAACGAAGCTGTGGGGATCATGCACGAGACCTGGTATGCTGGCTCATTCTATAACATATGATACCACATGATATGAATTCTAATTTGTAACAAATGTCTGCCATAAAAAAAAATGTGTGCACAATTTTCATAAAGCCGATACTTGTAATTATGCTCAATAAAATTATAACATTATTGTTTCTTGTAGCAACGAGAAAATAAACCGTCCAATTCATTTATACATTCTATAGCGTTTCATAACATAAATATATTGGTTCTTTGAAAATAATTTATGTTTCTTCTCGATTCATTTTATAATCGTGCTAATGAATATTTATTTAATTACCCGTAATTATCTACATTCTGACTCGGTGGTGACGTAGAATCTTGTCTTTTTATACCCGTTACCGTAATGCCCATACATTTACACATTCTAGCAACTACAAAATAAGCAGTCCAATACATTTATACATTCTAGCAACTAAAAATAAACCGTTCAATACATTTATACATTCTAGCAACTAAAAATGAACAGTCCAATACATTTATACATTCTAGCAGCTAGACAATAAACAGTTTACCACATGTATACATTCTAGCAACTAAAAATTACCAGTCCAATACATTTATACATTCTAGCAACTCGAAAATAAACAGTCCGATAGATTTACACATTCTAGCAACTAGACAATAAACCGCTCGATACATTTATACATTTTAGCAACTAGAAAATAAACTGTCAAATATATTTATACATTCTAGCAACTAGAAAATAAACAGTCCGATACATTTACACATTCTAACAACTAAACAATAAACCGTTCAATACATTTACACATTCTAGCAACTAGACAATAAACCGTTCAATACATTCTAGCAACTAGAAAATAAACAGTCCAATACATTTATACATTCTAGCAACGAGAAAATAAACCGTCCAATTCATTTATACATTCAAATAACACACTATTTATGGAATAACAATTACTCTAGTTTATTTCACTGCGACGTTTCAACAAGATTTCACAAGTCGTTATTAAGCATATAACACAAATAAATACAATTATTTATTTGTGTTATATGCTTGATAACGACTTGTGAAATCTTGTTGAAACGTCGCAGTGAAATAAACTAGAGTAATTGTTATTCCATAAATAGTGTGTTATTTGATTATGTTCCAATTACTAAATGCCTTTCAAAGAATCATTTATACATTCTAGCAACTAATAAACCGGCCAATTCATTTATACATCTAGCAAAAAGAAAATAAACAGTCCAATACATTTATATAATCTAGCAACTAGAAAATAACGGTCCAATTGATAAAATCAAAAATGTATAAAGTTTACCTTCGTTTCCTATTATTCCTAATCCTAAAATACCAATATTCACACTAGTTAGTGGTCGAAATGTTTTTAAACTTTTCCTGAAAATGATTTGTCAAAATTTTAATGAAAGAATACAATAACATTTACAAGTAAGCCAGACAATTGTATTTTTAATTCTAGAATGATTAGTGGAGACATTAAAAAAAGTTCTGATTTCCTCTCAATCACTACAAGATACTGGGGGCTTGTTCAGGAATTTTAGCAGCGGGTGGTCCGGGGTGAAGAATTCGTCATACTCAAGATGTTTTTTTTTTTAAATGCTCATGTTTGCTTATTCGATGAATATAGCAGAAAATAAAATATGTCCTGATAGAGCTGGGTCTAAAATTAGACTAAATACAGATCTAATTCTAAAAATATTGACATTAGAACTTTATCTATCAAAGCCATAATCAACCTACTGTGCCCACTCGTGTTCCTTCTGCTTGCTGTAAGTTTCTTTAAAGCGACGTTCTGTAGCTATTATATGACCAACAACATATTCTCCCATAATCTGACCAAATCCCTCACCTGTTCTAGTCAGATGAAATTTGGGTTGGCCCTAAATTAAAAAAAATAATAAAAAACTAAACAAAATATAACCAAAAGAAAATCTTTAAATACTAGACCTTTAGTTTTCAATGATTTTTCAAAAAATGATTTTCTATACGTGTATACTAAAGTTTTCACTGCTTCCTAGCTGTTTTTCGTGTCCCGGTATTGGCCGAGAAAGTTTATCGGAATTTACCGGCGTGGTCCTCCGTTGTCAGTGAGGCAAAACAGCGGGACTGACAAAAGACAACGTATAGTCGATCGGATGGGACAAAACAACGAATCCCCGTGGACACATCGGCATGCATGTAAAACAACCCAGACGGAACAAAACAGTAGGACGTTAAACCCCATTTCCAGGGCCGGCGGAAGCAATTCTTGATTGGAAGGGTGGGGGGGGGGGGGCTTCCGTACAAAGTCCCTATAGGCGAGGGTCCCGGGGCCGCAATAACCCGAAAAAAAGACTACTTGCGGGCCCCCCTTATGAAAACAAGCCTACATCTGCTTAATCATTTCAAAACAAAATTTTAATCGAAATAACACACCAGATCAACTCAATACTTTATTTTAAACTAAATCAAAAAGGTCTGGGCCCTTCAGTTAACCAAGAGAATAATTTACTGACCAGAGTAGGATCTAGTTTACCCATCATTACGTTTACACCTGAAATAAAACAATCTCATTAACTTAATGCGGCATTTGGTAAGATTAGATACCTTGGAAGAACAATTGCAAATAGAAATAATTAATAATACAATCAAACGCAGGACTCCTTCGGTCATAAATTAGAAGTGCCGCTATATATCGGTCATACTGTCATTTTTAGTGAAGCCTGTATTAGGCCTACCGTACCCTATACTAGTTACAGGCCTGGAACTGTACAGCGCATTGCATGAGGACGCATGACGCTTACAACTGACCTTGCCCCCGGATCCATTTACTTTAACTGATATTTGCTGTTTATTTCCTGAAGAAGGTCCGTACTTTTCATAAATTGTCCTTATCCCTTTGTAAATTATTTGCAAAAAAATATGTTTGTTAAGTTTGTCGCGTCCGCAGGTTTGTCTTATCGGTTTTGTTTTGCTTGTAGTGTAGTTCTCCTACATTACTAGGGGGGTTCGATGGCTGAATATTGAGCGTGCGCGCTGGATCATAAGTCCTGTCATTGGGTCAATTGGCGTGGTTTTGAATTCCCGGTTGTACGTGGCAAGGAGTAGGGTCGCCTGCCCAACCTCGTGGGTTTTCTCTGGGTCCTCCATTCCCCTACCACTGCTGGAGACCCCTACGCGCAAGCGAATTATTGAAATATGTTAGTCCCGAAATGACCTGGTTTGTGTCGAGTAGACGTTAAACCCCATTTTTCTCTCTCTCTCCCTGAACTTAGTATTATGTTTAATACTGCGGTATAATTAATTCACTGTGCGATAAGTGCCGTGGCACGGCCGTGATTCGTTTATTTAAGTTCATTTAGAACAAAGGGCACCAACCTGCCCAGGTACTGTTAACTAATTTTAGTTTCAGGTCATTGACGTATAATAATTCTCCAATAAGTGGTGGATCAGCTACTAATATTTCAGCATCTTTAATCTGTAGTTTTAACTCATCTGTAACTAGCCCATCTGAAATTAAACAAGCGAAAAGTGAGGCCAAAGCCTCCCCCACCCCCCGACTAATATGCAGTCGCGGTCGCTCGTATGGTAACCAGGCACAACCCCACGATGGCCTGGTGTATCCCCCCCCCCCAAAAAAAAATAAAATTAATGACCTTATGGCTCCCCTTTGGGTATAAAAGCAAAAAAAACAAAAATTAATGGAAAGGTATACTTTCTCTTAATAACTAACTATGTTAAAATATATATTATCAAAATAGTGAAGTAAAGGCAGGCAGACCACAAATTGCAATTCGTCTATTTATAGCAATTCTCTCCCAATCTCTTTTCTCCCCTTTTGCATGCCCATTTTTGTTGAATGTTTGGTCTAGAATGGACGAAAAGATTTTGAATTAATATTTTCTGCCAGGTTTTGGTAAATATTCATGATTTTGAGGTGGAAAGATAACTGAGTTATCAGGTTGGCTACGGTGATATGTACGGCAACTAGTTACATGTTTTTGGTATGCTTCTTCAAGTTAGTGTATCTCAAATTTTAGTGCCAAGACATGGTCATTTGTTCCCCTGTCTATAGTGTAAAGCATTCAGCCCAACGAAAATTTGGGGAAAATTTGGGGGTGGGCAAAGAGGACAGATTTAACATTGACGTCAAATGGGGAAATTAATGGTGGTCTTTCTCCAAAGGAGTCTCGAGGGTTATCTCCCTTGGTGTAGAATAAATAATACTGATCAATCCACAATTTCCATTTATATCTGATAATACATACCCTGGAATAGTTGTTGGTCAATCTGAACCGTGGGTGCATTTGGAAGTAAGCGTTTTATATGGGAAAATAACCCTGGAACGGCTGATGCAACATAAACAACTTTCCCTCTGGCTGAAGCCGCCATTGTCGAAATCGCTGGGTAAAATGTAGTTACCTCCCTTGATCTTATCATATTACTAGGACGCTTTGCATTATTATTCAGGTGCATACGCTTTTCAGTTTCATTAATTTGAGGCCGTGACTATCCACTGATTTATCGGGTCCATCCTTGATATTTTCGTATTAAAACTGTGTGACTAGAATAAATCTTCAGAGCTTATATTTATTCACAATAATAATTAATTCTGCCTACAACATTGAATTGGTGCTGTTTTTTCTTGGCCGAAATATTATCATTTTTCTTTTCCTGTAAAACAACCTTTAATGGACACGCATGTAAATATAAGTGTTTGAGTCCAGATTTGAAAGAATGTTACAGTTGTCTGCCTGACTAATGGTGCCCTGCATCATACACACTAGGCCTAGCTACCTAAAGTCTACATCTGGCTAAGTGGGATTGGGAATTTGAGAGAGAGGGAGAGAGAGAGAGAGAGCAAAAAATTATCTTTAACGTCCACTCGGCACAAAGTAGGTCATTTTGGGACTAACATATTGTTAATTTTATTTCAATAATTTGCTTGCGCGTAGGGGTCGTTAGCAGTGGGCGTAGGGGGTTGTTAGCAGTGGGAGAAAACCGGAGGACTAGAGGAAACCGGAAGACCAGAAGAAAACCAACGAGATTGGACAGGCGACCCTACTTCTTTTCACGTAATAAGAGGCTTTACGATAGAGCGCCCACATGCTAACAATTCGACCATCCCCCCCCCCCCCCCCGATTGGTATTTAGAAGCTAAGCTACATGGTAGAATTGAATTCATATGGCATGCAACAATGGAATAATGGCAACTCACTTTTAAAAAATAAAACCACAAACCACCTATCAATAGAATATAGTTTATGATCATTCATATTATATTACAAGCATTTAATTTACAATATAATTACAACTGTACATCTTTACCACTAATTTGTAATTTTACATATGTACATAATAATATATGTATATGATTTACAATATTTATTTTGTTGAAAATTAAATAATTTATTTATGATACAAAAGTATTGAAATTTTATCAATTTATCAAATAATTTGAATAATTCTCTATGAATATCATTAAAACAAACCCCCTCAATTCATTTTGATATTTTATCTATTGACAATTGAATATTGTTCACAATAATTTATAAATAAACAGAGTAATTGAGGTAAATAAAGAGTGTTTTATTGTGTCAAACTTCCTAGCTTTCAAATTGATAATTTTATATTTATAGTTAATTAAGCCTAATAAAAATCCTCTTACTATCCCAGCCATAGTGGTGTAGGTAGAATTTCTGAATGGCACAGAATCTTGAAGCTTTTTAAACATATGTTTAAGTTGATGTAAAAGTGTTGTAGGAAGTTCAGACAGAATTACATCTTAGGCACTGAGTTCTGGGTGCCTTTCCAGTAAAACTGTACAGTGGGGGTGCCCCTGACCCCACACAACATCTAAGATTGAAATTTTATAAAATGCATTATCAATATTTAATAAATATTTGTTAAGAGTGTGGAGTGAGTGGAGTGTGGGTGTGTGGAAGGTGTGAAATTCTTCAGTTTCAGTCATCACCTTCCATAGATTCTTCTTCCTCTTCTTCTTCATTACCTTCTAGTTGTCTTAGCATACATACTACAAATATAAAACATACTCACAAATAAAAATATCTATATAATACCACAAATAAATCATATAGTTATATACCAAAAAATAAATCACATAAATAGAAATCATTCTGTACTGCAGATAGAAAACATACTGTACTGCAGATAGAAAACATATTGTACTGCAGATAGAAAAAACATTGTACTGCAGATAGAAAAAAATATTGTACTACAAAAAGAAATATGTAGTATTATACTACAAATAAAAATATGTAGTATTATACTACAAATAGAAAACATATTGTACTATACTACAAATAGAAATCATTGATACAGGATAGGAGAGGTCTGATGTCAACATTAGACCCTTGAGGGCAAGTGATCACCATCATTTTACGAAGAAGTGGGATAGTATAGTAATATAAATGAGGGAGAGGTCTGATATGAACATAAACACAAATAACAATATACTTACATTCATTTTCATACTGTTCAGTATTTATTTTAAAGATGGAGTATAAAGAATAGATAAGGTTGACATAATGATATGACTTATCAAGTAAATCACCATCATAAAACCATATTGTATGTAACAGTTTTAGTCCTTGTTTTAAAACACTAATTAAACAATTGTCTTTATGCACTAGGTAATCTTCCATTACTTTATGAATAACTAGAACCATAGAACGTACAAACTGAAAGTAGAGAAACACTGTGTTAGAGCAATGACAAAGTTGTAGCGATCTAAACAGGAGTAAAGATAGGTTGCCAGGCAACGAAACATACGCCCACAGCAGCTAAATCGTCCGGGCAGTCAACAAGAGTTGTCGCTTATTTAACTTTTTTCAGTAATGAAACATTTATAATACACTAAAATCATATAACAAGTAACAACTCATTATGTAATTATCAGAAAATCATTCGAATTTGTTTGGCTTTGATAAAGTTCTCCTCCATGCTAACGTTTAGTATACGAAACACTTAATATTCTGAAAATCAATAGGCATCTTCGTCTCATGACCTTCAATACTGTGTATAAATTTCAAGTCAATCGGATATTAACTTTAGCCTCTAGAGCATCCACAAGATTTTTTGAAGTGATCAAGGGCCATAACTCTAACAGTAATTATCGAGAATCGCTGAAAATCCCTAGGCTTCTTCGTTTCATGACCCTCAACACTGTGTATAAATTTAAAGTCAATCGGTTATTAACTTTAGCCTCTGGAGCGTCCACAATATTTTTTGAAGTGATCAAGGGCCATAACTCTAACAGCAAATATCGGAAATCGCTGAAAATCAATAGGCTTCTTCGTCTCATGACCCTCAACACTGTGTATAAATTTAAAGTCAATCGAATATTACCTTTAGCCTCTAGAGCGTTCACAAGATTTTTCAAAGTGATCAAGGGCCATAACTCTGGCAGTAATTATCGGATATCGCTGATAATCCCTAGGCTTCTTCGTCTCATGACCGTAAACACTGTGTATAAATTTAAATTCAATCGGATATTAACTTTAGCCTCTAGAGCGTTCACAAGATTTTTCAAAGTGATCAAGGGCCATAACTCTGGATGCAATTATCGGATATCGCTGAAAATCAATAGGGGACTTCCTCTGATGACCTTAAACACTGTGTATAAATTTAAAGTCAATCGGATATTAACTTTAGCCTCTAGTGCGTTCACAAGATTTTTTGAAGTGATCAAGGGCCATAACTCTGACAGCAATTATCGGAAATTGCTGAAAATCAATAGGGGTCTTCCTCTCATGATCATAAACACTGTGTATAAATTTAAAGTCAATCGGATATTAATTTTAGCCCCTAGAGCGTTCACAAGAAATTGTGGACGATGGACGGATGGACCGACGGGCGGACGGACGGGGGCGATGGCAATATACGACCACATTTCTATGTGGGCGTATAAAAAATAAACACGGAAAGATGCTTAGCAGTATCTTATAACCCCACCAGCAGCAAAGTCATCCATACTAGCTATAAAACCAATGTCAATTGGAATGATACAAATGAATGCTTTTGCTGGCAGTTAGGAAGAGAAGAAATTGGTTCTAGGGAAGGGCTTACCTCTTGAGCACATAAACATGTTGTCTCTACAAGTTGATTAACACCATTTCTACATGAGGTAAAGTTTAACATGCACATTATTATCTAAAATAGAAAAAAAATCGTGTTTGGTGAGAACAAGACAGTTTCACGTTCAGGAAGTCCATTCAATAGATTCTTGAAAATATTATCAATAACAAAATGTAGTAATAAAGTAATATAGAACCATGCATCATTGAAAATAACTAGGAGCCTTCCTTAGCCCAAATGATAATAGCAAGAAGTGAAAATTATTCTCGACAAGAAGAAAAGAAATCTAATAAATACTTTAATGTATTTGAAAATTGAAGACACAACAAGCCTGATCTGTCACAAAATCACTGACTTGAAATATATGGGAACTTCATATAGAATGGGCAAAATTATTATTACTGTATTTTTGTGAGGCAATGTGAAATTAAAAGAGACCAATGTAAGCATATAAATAACCATAATTAATGTTAGAATTGGTGATTTCAATAATATTTAAACTGACTTTGTTAAAATAAAACTACTTTTGATTGTCAATGACCTTAACCTCTAAATCTAGACTTTATTCTTGCATGTTGGGATTTTAACGAACCTTAATGTGTATTTCACGTCTTTCTTTTTCGTTGGCATTTTCAAAAGGTTTGTTGGCTAACATATAAATTGATGTTAATGGACATGACACTAAAAAAAAAACCCATTTAAATAATTCAAATTACACAATTTCATGACAATTAAATTAAAGATAAAAGGAGTGACATCAAAGTTAGTAACAGTATACATGTATCTCCAAACAATTTCATGAACAATCCTGACCGGGACACAAAAAAACACACATTGAATCAAAATTACCATTGTTGCCATTCAAGATACAATATCACAATCATGGAAATAAATTTAGTTTGTGATTAACTGGCTTATGAGGATTAAAAATTGTATCCCCAGACTTCACCAAATATCTAAAAGTTTGATAACTTTGATGGTACAAAATTGTTCTAGATTTTTATACCTGTTTGAATTATTAAAGATGACCTGATTTTTTCTGATTGAGATAAACAAGACAATAGATCTATAGCACTAATAACAATGACGGGATGATTATCACATTGTAAACAGTTACTTAACACACATGTTAATGGTACTAAACTGAAAATAGACAAAAATATCCGAAATTACATGTAATGTTACTTATTACCAAATTCAAATGGTATAGTGCTGCTCAAAGTGATTTGTAACAAATGCTAGGTAACATTCTATATGGAGCAAGATATCTAACCAGGTTGGTTTGGACAACTACATTGAATGTTTTTTTTACAATAATTTAATACCAAAAAATTTACAGGCACAATGACAATGACCACCGAATGAGAATGAAGGGGCGAAAGTTATTCAACAATATGAAATTACCAAACATTGAAAGCACTTTGTGTAATCTGAACAAGATCAGCCACAATACTTACTTGTCTAGTTGAGATGTCATTGTTTTTCGCACAAATGAAATTAACACATCTAAAGCTAAATTGACAATGCTGGTATTGTATATTGGATTCTGTAATATAAGGAATAATTTAATTATGACATTAAATCATTTTTGAGTACTAAGAATCTCTTATGATCCAGACAATAAACTTTATAGTAGGGGGAGAGAGAGAGAAATAGGGTTTAACGTCCACTTAACACAACTAGGTCATTTAGTGCGTAGGGGTCTTTAGCCCGGAGGAAACCCACGAGGTTGAGAAGACACCCCTATCTCCATGCCACATACGCTCACACCAGGGCTCGAAACCACAGCTGCAAGCCAGAGGTGACCAGCCAGCTAGAGGTCGAAGCAGGAAAATCTAGACCACTAGGCCATCCCATTCCCCCCTTTATACTAGGACCTGAATAACTAGGAATATAATTACAAGGAGCATAAAGATCAATCTTAAACATAAAATGCAAAGGAATTGGTAACATTCACGTGGAGAAAGGGCTTTGGACAAAGCAAGAACAGACAAACCTAATGTTACCATCTCATAATAATGGAGGTAACATCAGTATAATGGTGGAGACCTGTGTCAGTTAAATCCCTTACCTCAATAGATGGTGTGGCTAGTTTTACTATATTATTCAAAAGATTAGATGATTGTAATTGTTGTTGAACTGTTGAAGATAATGAAACAGAAGTAAATAAACTACCAGTCATCACATCTGTCTCCATTCCTGACGATTCTACCTAAAAAATATAACAAAAGTCAATAGAAGAATTCAAAATAAAAATCAAGTTGACATAAAGAAATCATGTGAATTCAACCTTAAAACAAAATTCAATGGGGAGAGAGAGAGAGCAATGGGGGTTTAACGTCCACTGGACACAAACTAGGTCATTTTGGGATCAACGTATGGTTTTCAATTTTTATTTCAATAATTCGCTTGCACATAGGGGTCTTTAGCAGTGGGAGGAAACAGGACTGCCCGGAGGAAACCCACAAGGTTGAGAAGACGCCCCTATCTCCATATCAAATATGCTCACACTAGGGCTTGAAACCACAGCCACAAGCCAGAGGTCACCGGCCAGCAAGAGGTCAAAGCGCGGCACTCTAGACCACTAGGCCATCCCACCCCCTCCCCAAATTCAATGGATGAATGTTATGTAAAATTTAAAGATGTTTTAACTAAAACACACTTCCACATACTATAAACATTAAAATAAAGAGCTTTTTACCTCTGATAGTGGCTTCTGAACTCTACTTTTTGTTTTTTTATCCTCTCTAACAATGTCAAACTTTGGATAGAGAGCTTCCCTCACCGCAGCGCTATAAATAACCAAATGTCTTAACGTAATCAATGAAGCAGATGTCAACATCTCCATATTCTGAGCATACGTAGCCCCATCCTTTAACAACAAACCTAACGAACTTGTTAACGATTCGATGGAACTTTCACAACTGCTGCTTTTTAAAGAACCAGAATTTGTTGGACTGGTTAGACTGTTTGTTTCTTGGTTTGATGATAACATAGATATATAATGTGTGAAGTAGTCCGTTAATAAAGGTAATATGAAAACAGCGGCTGTGTTGGTTATATCTGTCATTGATTCATCAGTCTCATTGGAATCAACACTATCTAGTAATGTTTGTAATCCATGTATTGCTAAGTTATAATGTTCTTTATCAACAATCGGTTTGATATCCTTAGGCTGTTCATGTGTACCCGACATTTTCCTGAAAAATTAACAATACATAACATAAATGAGTGTATAAATTTGTGTTAGAAATCAAAAAAAGCCTAGAGAGAGTAATCAAACTTATTTACCCCTAGGAAAACTCTGCACGGTATTTTAAACAATTATGGTATCAAGAAACAGAATGAATGAAATGGGGTTTAACGTCCTACTATTATGCACCTAACCTGGGCTAATGGAAGACGGGCATACGCCATACAGTGTGCTATGAGGGATTTTTTTTTACGTGCACTCCAATGTGTACACAGGACCTTGGTTTTTCATCCCATCCAAACAACTAGGCAGCTGTCCTTGTCAGGCCCTCCTTCTGCATCACTGACAAGGGGATATCACGTCGGAAAATCGAGATGAACTTTCTCGGCCACTGCAGGGATCGAACACCCGACCTCCATGCTAGCAAACCAGCGCCTTATCCACTTAGCCATCGTAATCCCCCATCAAGAAACAGGATAGGGCATGAATGTGGTTTAACATTTCATTGACACAATACTTTGTTTATTCTAAGACTAACAAGATTTTCCTGTGTTTATAAGTGCAGTGCCAGAGAGGCAAATTTTGTCTGAATATCAACATTTCCACTTATTTTCATCAAATTTCGAGTGTCAAGAGCTCTTTTGTTACATGCACTCCAGTCTTCTGTACATGGGTCAACCTCAATTTATTCTGAACAACACTTTTCTTGTCATCCTCGGTGGCGCTGCCAGAGTTGAGGGAACCCATGCTCTTACTGCTTGATGGTGCAATCAAGGACTCCACAATGAATTTAATGATTAATTTGTCATGAAATGAGAGTGAGAGAGAGAGAGAGATATGGAGTTTAACAGCCACTCAACACAAACTAGGTCATTTTGGGACTACCATATGGTTTACTTTTATTTCAATAATTCGCTGGCACGTAGATGTCTTTCTTTAGCAGTGGGAGGAAACCGGCGGACCCGCAGAGAACCCACAAGATTGAACAGGCGACCCCACACCTTTCCACGAACAACCGGGGATTCTAAACCACGCCAGTTGACTCAATGACAGGCTTTATGAAACAGCGCAAACATTCTAACTATTCGGCCATCCCCCCTCCCTTGTCATGAAGTAGTTTAATTTGCAATACAAAACAAACATTACACACTTATACCTGCTCTTTACAGGTGATAGAAGTAAATTACTCTGGTCTCTATCAAAGTGTAAAGATTGTAGATTAGAGCTAACTGATGGAGTATGCAGTAAACCAACTATTCCTCTATCAGTTATCTCCCCTGCAGCATTACAATTATGATCCAGTAATCTAGCTACCAGTCTAGGTCCATTCACTTCTCCTACAAAACAAAACAAAATCGTTAGGATTAAAAACTTACCTACAAAGAAACTCATAAATAAAAGTTTTATTGAGAAGAACAAAAATATGACTTATGAAAATGAATCACATAAAATGGCATCAACATCAGCAGTAGAGGACAAACCAAAACATACACTTCAAATACAGGGAAAGAAGACACCTGTCACTGAAAATGTCAGGCACAGATTCAGGCTTTGAAAGGCACTTAACCTCTGGTGCCTGTCTTTTTGTCCAGCACTGATTTGTCTTTTATGCTGGTATTATTAAAATACATGTTCGGCAATAAGTTTAAAATGTCATGTACTATTTCATGAGTGATTGACATTTTGTCAGGTACATTTAAAAGTATTATTTACAGGCTAGGACACTATCAGGTGTAAACTTGAAGTATTTATTTACCTGATGAAAAGTTGGTATTTAAAATACATCTCCTGCTTATTTCTGTTCCAACTTCTATTTAAAAAAAAGATAAATAATGTTTTAATAATAATATGTTGTGAAAACAGCAAAAAAAACCTCCACCTTTCTTTTTTATTCTACAATATTAAATTGCTTGGCATTAGAAGTCAATTTTTTAATTTAGATATCCTGTTGTAGCCTTTCTATTCCATTAAAAGAAAAGTCAGTTTTTCGTCCCATCCGAAATAAGAAAAGTCAGTTTTTTCGTCCCATGCCAAGAGTCTAAACACACTTTCCTTGTCTGTCATGTATGCACTACCCATGATAAATGAGAATAGGGCTTGAAGAATATTTCCAGCCCACACTTATATCAGAACACTTTTGACTGGATATAGTAACGTATTCTGATGTTTGAGTCTATTAATAGATGTGTAATAAAGAATAGTAAAATTGAACTTGCCTCGTAATATTATTGTAGCTTCAGCAGCAGAAGTTGATGGTTTAGGTGTTGATGTCTCAGGTCTCTCATCTGATCTGAATGAATCACCCGTTGGGAATTGTCCTTTCACTGGTCGAGGCGATACAACTATAGAAGGGGGTTTACTCACCAAAGGACTGCGAGATTTTGAAGGACTCATCATAGATGATTTCTTAGGTGAGCTTGTACTTAATAATTGTAATTTGTGTTCTAAAAAACGATATTTTTCTTCTAGTTCTAAATGTTCTTTTTCTTTAAACTGTAATCTTGTCTCCAACTTTTCATTAGTTATTTTTAAATGTTTTTCTTTATCACCTTGTAATTGTTTTTGTTCGGCTACTTTCGCTGTGTTTTCAGTACGTATGCTATTGAGTTCTGTGTCTTTTTGTCGAAGTTTGCTTCGCAAATTTTTAATCTCACCATCTTTCATGTAGAGATCATTTTCTATGGATTTTTTCTGAAAGAAGAATTATTATGGGTATACAAATGGAATTCTGATACAAATCAAAAATCTTCAAAGAGAAACAAGTACATGTACAGTTATTTGGTGTCCTTAACTTCTAGATAAGACTTGAATGTTTGCCACTGCTACATGCAAAAGATGGACTTAACCTGTGACATGGAAGCGGTCCAACCTTGTGGGTTTTCTCCGGGTACCTCCCACGGCTAAAGGCCCCTATGCGCAGGCGAATTATTGAAATAAAATCATATGTTAGTCCCAAAATGACCTAGTATATGTTGAGTGGACGTTAAACCCCATCTCACTCTGTAACATGTAATAGTTACAACCTAGTCCTTTACAATAAACTGTACATTTATCCTTCCAGATATGAATAAAAAAATGTTCCTCACCTCTTCTGTTATTCTTTCACATTCAGTTTTCCATTTGTCTAATTCATTTCTTAATGCATCACTGATTTCTGTCCTTGGTGCTATTCGTGGGTTAGACCCTGTGAGAGATGCAGAATGAGATAATCTGTAGGATGATTGACCATTGCCATTAGACGAAGAACTACTGGAAAGACTTGCTGAGGAACTTGCATATTTCCTGATGCTTTCATTAGAGGACGGATATGCTGTATCAGTTCCATTTGACGAAGAACTAGATGAAGTTGATTTTTTTAATGAAAGTGTAGATTTTGGGGCAACAAATGGTTGTGGTTCAACTGGTTTAGAGGTTTCTGCCAATGCCTGAGAAGACATTAAATCAATATCTCTCATGTCCGCTTGAGAAAATTCATCCCAATCGTCCTCATCCCAATCATCTTGTTTCTCCTGAATCCTTTGACGTTTATCTGCTGGCTGATTTGATCGCTGCCCACCTGATGCACTAGCCCCTTCATTTTTCCTTTTTGATGAATATGGCTGTCTAAAAGACATTGTTCACAGTAAAATCTTCACAATCTGATTAATAATTCAAAGTTTTACGAAACTGGCATAGAGCAAAGAAGCTCAGCACTGTTATATATGTAGTTAATTGTTTTTAGTAATTGTTGTTGCATACTATTTGATAATTAGCAAATTCATTGCTATGTTACATCCATTCTCTCCACATTTTTTCTTTCAGGGTTCTTGGATTTTGACATACATGTATAGCAGCTGTATCATCATATCTTATTTCATCGCAATCTATTCTTGACTATTTTTTGATTTGTGATTGTCATCAAATGGTCCAGACATGAAATCACAGCTTCTGGCATAGATACTAAGCCCGAAATAATATCTGCAATCCTCTTGATATGATCTGTCTTACCTTCAAAAAAAATTCACATTTACTTTAAACTAAGTCTAACAGAACATATATTCTGTGCTTTTCAACAAAAGCAACAGCAACACAAAGCCAAAAGGAATCTTTGTTGAAGATTGAACATTTGGTATGAAGTTGTCAACTCTTTCTATAAACACCATGCTCTTTTGGAAGATAGGAACATGGATGGATGGAACCCATCTAGTGGGGGTTCATAAATAGACAATGAATGCAGCACAAACAAAAAACTGTCATTGTCAAACAAAAACTTAGAATAAAGCACCCACAAGAAAAATTGGTAATGTAAGCGTCAATTAAACCATATAATGACATAACAAAGTAAATGTACCATCCGAACTTACACAGCTCAGTATAGTACCAGTATATACTATATGAGAAACTTGATTGTCAAGCCTAGAAAATCATCAGCTACCTGAATCGTGCTGGACATACCCTTAGTCAAAGTAGGTCAATGCTACAGAATCTTGATGCATAAGCCAAATAACACTAACATGCAACCAATCTTCACAAAATGTGTGCATTTTGGTACGTAGCCTACGGTACTGTACAGTACGTAGTTTTAGTTTACATTTACAATGTCCACGGTGAACAGTTCATATGCAGTGATATGCTGATTACACTATTTAGTCAGATTACACTTTTTTCTCTATACCGTTTTTTTTAGGACATCGAATTTTGTCTGATGGTTTGGATTGTTCGTACTCTACTTCAACTTTCAAGTAGTACTTGGTAGAATGGTTTATTTTATTATTAATAATAACGTAGTGGATATATAAACGTAAACGGTATCCTATTTACTAACGCTATTGCACCGTAAATCGCAATGACGTATATATACATCGTGTGTGATTGGTTAAATAATAACTTCCGTTCGACGTGCGCAGTTGTGCGACACTTCCGTTCGACATGCGCAGTTGATATATTCCACAAGAACGGTAACTTCGTCTTTCAAGTTTGGCGCATAAGCACGGTTTTACGGAAAAAAACGTAAACCACTGACCGTCTTGGTACTTAAATCAAAACCAAAACCCACAGAAATATAAGCCCTTGACCGAAATAGAATAATTTTCTACAATTTATATTTATTATTTTATTTTCTTCTAAAACTAATTCTCTGGGTTCTACCGTAGAAATCCAAGTATGGCTATTACGTCCTATATAAGAAACGGAGAAAGTAGAAAGGTTAGACAAAGAACGTATGGTGGTTATGGTAAGGGTTAGGGTAAGGGTTTGGGTTAGGTTTTGGGGAAGGGTCATGGGTTAGGGTTAGGGTTCGGGTTAGGCATCATTGCGAAAACTGCTGAAAACTGCTAAGTCCACGGATCAGAGAACTACGCATGTCAAACAGAAGTTACGGCGATATAGTAAATAGAGTAAAGTGCCGTTTACGGTTGAATATCCACTGCCTAATAATTATTAACATAATATTAATATTTGAGAAGGGCAGTTATTACAATATATTTAATGTAGTAGGGCCTAGTATTTTTCAAAATTGATCACATCTCATTTCTTGCTGAAAAGGTGTCAGTTCCAAAGAAAGACTCTTTCACTTCACGTATTATTATCAAAGTTCACAAGTGACAGTCACATAGTCAAACCGGTTTGTTGTGGGGGGGGGGGGGGGTATCTCTACTGTCTCCAGGGATGGACTTGTCAGGCCAAAGCTATGGCCTACATATATTTTAACAAATTAACGAAAATGTCCCAAGGAAAAGTATTTCTGTGTTACGCTATACAAATCATCAAGAGAAAATTGAACATTCAATATTTACTTCGATGTTTATAAACAGTTGATGTCTGCCATTGGATTTGCCGCCATCATTTCTTTGCATTGTGGGATGGGATTGTGGTCCGACACCTTACAGCGCACGGTCCGAACCACTAGTAAGGCTTACGAAATACGGTTCACCGCTGTCCTACTGGTTCCGCCACTAAAGACGAGGCGTTAATTACGCTGACAGATTTGAGTGTTGTTTGTTTTTTTGTAAACTATCCCATGTGAGCCAAAGGGAATAGCTGACAGAAAAGTCTTCTTCTGCTTCTGGCAAGAAAGAATGAATGTTCAAAACGTGGTAAAACTTCTACGCTTTTGCACTAACCTGGGCTAATTGAAGACGGGCATACGCCATATAGTGTGCTATGACCAGGGAAATTTTTTCCCGGGCAGCAACTGAATTCCAACTGCTTAGGGATGTATTGCGTACACGCCAATGTGTACACGGTACCTCGGGTTTTCGTCCCATCCGAACGACTAGGCAGCTGTCCTTGTCAGGCCCTCGGTCGGCACCATTTACAAGGGTAAACCACGCCGGAAAATCGAGATGAACTTCCTCGGCCAAATGCAGGGATCGAACACCGACCTCCGGGCCACGCGGTCCCCTCGTCTTCTGGCAAGAGTAACTTGGACCATAATTATGTAATCGTATGTATGGTTATTGCAAACATTAGAAAATAAACTGCTCGGGCTATATGTAATGTGTTTGCATGGTTGTGATGGTGCGTAAATGAGCTTAATTTTAGTTAAATAATTATGCCTCTATAACTTTTGGTTTCTGAGATATTAAAGCGAGAATTTTATATTTTCTAAGAAAGTCAAAACATAATTATTTCTATGTATTTTCCTCAGTAGGTTATTAACTCACTATTATACGACCATGGGCATTATTTCCCACCCTTAAAAATCATTGACACGGGTGATAATAACACAAGTACCTCCCTTGTTTTCCCATTCACGCATAAGCTTTATTCAAACGTTGGTATTTGAAGTTGAAAAGGATATTTTTGCCAATTTCTCAGCTGGCAATAGTGAATTACAGGATTAATAGAATTATTCTTTAACAAGGTAGGACAGTGTATTGATACCATAGGGACAATAACACTCTTGTTGGCTTGACAGGTCCAGAATTTTTTTTAGCCTTATTCTAACTACAAGATGTTTAAGTGTCCTAGCCTACCTGTTGTGTAAATTATCCATTACAACCTATCTTTACTTGTCCAGAGGGTTCGAAAATATGTTTAAATCCAAGTTGCATTTGAAAGTGCTTACGTAAGGCTTTTCAAACCATTTTACGGCATGTAGTTGAATTTTTCCAATTTTTAAAATTAGGTGTGTTTAAGATGGAATTTGTATCATTTTTTAATTGAAATATTGTAAAATAGTACAAATTGTTGACCAGAATAAAGATTGGAACATATTATTTAGTTACAACAAGAGTGGTATTGGGGCTTTAAGGCTTTATTTTAATAAATTTTAAAAATATAACTTAAAAATATGAAATTTTAGCTTTTTAAGTGGGGTTGAAAATTGAAGCAAAATGGCCAATATCGCGAACAAATCATCTGCCAGTTCGTGTTACTAAATGGATAGTAACTCAGTCAATTGTGCTTAGATTTCGATAAATTGTTACAATACTGAGTTGTCAAATTACCAAAAATAATATTTCAAAATAGCTACCGGTCGCTACGTGTACAGATATTTTCGTGTAAATTTACTTCTTGATTAGTGCAGTCACATTATAAGCTTCGCTAACATGTATATCGGAACGTAAGAAATATCCTACACATTAAATTTAACACAAGAGATACAATTACAAACACCATTAGAAATATCAAAGATATGATCATCAGTGAAATAATATTTACTTTACATTTACTTTATTTGTACAGTTTCATGGGCTATACCACACACAATGCATAAGAAAATAAAGGCTAAACGATATGGTCAAGGCGGTCTTACAAAACTCTAAATAGTTTAAGTAATATATTTGTTATTCATTATCAATCCAGTGATATGTGTTTACATAAATTTAACATAAGAATTTCTAAAAACAGCAGATTGAAATGAAAAAGACATTCTTTACATACAACCAGAGGCGCCGGAACGACGCGAGGGCCAGGGTACCAAAAGATAGTGTGTGGATGTCTGTCCCCCGCCCCCTGCCTCTAGAAAATTTGTCAATTCCGAGAACGCTTTTTATAGCACCTCTAGCATTCCAAATTCCAACATAAAACCCTATAAAATACATGATAATGAAAGAGACAAAAGACTGATTGTTCACAATTTTAGTATCGGGAGCAACCTTTAAAACTTTCATCATTAGGGCACGGGTATACATACATATATACCCCAGAAAGGGAAGGGTACCACTTGTATACCCTGGTACTCGGGTTCCGGCGCCCCTGCATACAACATAGAATTTCCCTTTCAATTTATGATTTAATTTATACCAGAGATTTCTAACGGGTGATAAATTTGTGTAATGTTGTTATCAGATCCCATAATTACGTAAATATACCATATTATAGGCACCAATATTGTCACGTAACGAACGGACGTACCTAAAAGATCTAGTTTGATATTTACATCAGTGAGCAAGAAATCTTTAGAAAAGCTTATCTTCGAAATGAAACTTGTCATAACATCAAAATAATCAACACTTTGAATCAAGTACTTTAATAGGGATGAACCAATCAATCAGTAATTGCTTGGTAGTGGGAAGTCCTTTTTGAAAATCAGCATGCAATTTTGTTGATTAGTTAAAACCATTGTTATTTTTATCAAATGAATAATAAATAGTCAATATATCTTGGTATTTCTATTACCGGTAACGAAAAATTCATGGTTTGTAAAATATATTGTTTTTGTAATACATAAATACTTTTGGCAGTTTTGGCAAAAGTTTGGCCGTTATAAATAAATACTTGGCCGTTATCACCAAAGTTAATTGTGTATTGCCGTTATCACCACATCCCAACGTGCTATTGCCATAGAGTTATAAATTATTATATAGTTATTTATAAATCTATGGCTATTGCTAACGCGCCAATGAAGGGAGATGTGAAGGAGCATGGTCTCCGTTATTAAAGCAATATTTTGTCTTTAGAATATTATATGATAATTACAAGAAGGTTTGCATTACGTTATATTTATTTGATTACGTTTTGTAAGTGAGACAATATCATTATAAATCTACCCTGATAAATGCGAAACTTTGTATATATTATATTTAGGCCTAATTGGTATTGAGGAGATTCGGCGAGACTCTGCGAGAGCAAAAAAGAACATGGCTGGTGTTTGGAGGGCACTGGTGAAGCAAGGTCGACTTGCTTCCCAATTACACGCTCGCACAAGGATAGGATTTGCTGAACTCAAACAATGTCGAATGGTTTCAACATCTAAAAGTAAGAAAGATGCAACTATTACCTCTGTTGAACCTATGCCAAAAACTGAAGAGATAAAAAAATTAGAAGAAATGTTCGGAAATACAGATCCAAATCATGAAAAGGTAAACAAACTGAAACTTAATTTAATGCAATGCCGGTAATGGGGTTTAACGTCTTACTTTTCTGTTGCAGCACCAACCGGCTAATAAAATAGAACACCTTAGACATTCAACAATCGGTTTGTAAATGATCATAATAATCAATATAGGCTAATAATGTTTTCTTTCATGACGTTCAATTCACACAAAGTCAAGCAAGTGTGGAATTTAAAACAAAGATTAAAGGCAGTGGATATTCAACCGTAAACGACACTTTACTCTATTTACTATTTCGCCGTAACTTCCGTTCAAATATTAAATTAACCAATCACACACGATGTATATATACTTCATTGCGATTTACGGTACAATAGCGTTAGTAAATAGGTAGTTCCTTCATGAACTGTCTCTGAGCGAACGATGTCTCGCTAACAGTTCCTCACGGGCCTTATTGTCAACTAGTATGAAAATAAAGCTTTACCCCATCTCGGTTCTAAGGCTATTTTAGATCCTTACCGTCTATTTTGCACCGTGAAACTTTTTAGATCACCAAAAGAAATCATTTCCTGACACAACCGAGACAAATTATAATAATCCAACACTATTTTCGAGTAGAATTCGATGTTAGAAAAAGACCGGTCTGCACTGACGTCAGTTAACAAACATGGCGGCCAGATTTGAACGATTTTGTTTATCTTTTTCTAACGTCGAATTCTACATGAAAAAAGTGTTGAATTATTATAAATTTGTGTCGGTTGTGTCAGGAAATGTTTTCTTTTGGCGATTAAAGAAGAATCACGGTGCAAAGTAGACGGTAAGGATCTAAAATAGCCTTAGAACCGAGATGGAGAAAAGCCTTATTTTCATACTAGTTAATAATAAGGCCCGTGAGGAACTGTTAGCGAGACATCGTTCGCTCAGAGACAGTTCATAAAGGAACTAGTAAATAGGGTACCGTTTACAGCTATATATCCACTACGAACATTGAAAGAATAAAGAAACCAGAATGAGAAATTGTTATCCATTCAGTACATGTCAGAATCAGGATGAAGCTCTTTTAATGGAATCAATGTCATACCTTTTCGCAGTACCATTTAGCTATATGATTTCCAAAATTCTGATTTCTGATATGTACAAAGTTTGGCTGTTTTGTCTTTAAATGATGTCTGCATTTGCATAGCTTATGAATGTGTGCCACTTCTCAAAACTCACAACCTGTTGGTGATTGTTTCTGTTTTAAAGGGACAATAACACTCTTGCTGGCTTGACAGGTTCCGAAAAAAATAATTAGCCTAAATCTAACTACTAGTACTAGATGTTTAAGTGTCCTCCCTGTTTCGTAAATTATCCATTATAACCTATCTTACTTGTCCAGAGGTTTCGAAAATATGTTTAAATCCATGTTGCATTTGAAAGGGCTTACGTAAGGCTTTTCAAACCATGTTACGGCATGTAGTTGAATTTTTTCAATTTTTAAAATTAGGTGTGTTATGATGAAATTTGTATCATTTATTAATTTGAATATTGTAAAATAGTACAATTTTATGACCAGAAAAAAGATTGGGACATATTATTCAGTTACAACAAGAGTGTTATTGGGGCTTTAAGTACATGTAATCCTGCATGTTATCAATAGAGTTAATTATATAACCTCTTGAGAAACAGACTATAAAAATACTGCCAGACTCGTATACATGTAGATAAAAAGATATTGTACAATGTCAATGAATCATTGTATGATTGTACAATTTCCATAATAGTACTACTGTCTACTCAATCAAGGTTCAAACATTTCCGGGGGTTGAGATGGCCTAGTGGTCTAGAGTGCCGAACTTTAACCTCTAGCTGGCCGGCCACCTCTCGCTTGCAGCTGTGCTTTCGAGCCCTGGTGTGAGCGTATGCGGCATGGAGATAGGGGCACCTTCTCAACCTCGTGGGTTTCCTCAGGGCACTCTGGTTTCCTCCCACTGCTAAAGACCCCTACGCGCAAGCGATTATTGAAATAAAATTAAACCATATGTTAGTCCCGAAAGGACCTAGTTGTGTCGAGTGGACGTTAAACCCCATTTCTCTCTCCTCTCTCAAACATTTCCTACATTGAAATTATTTAAGTCTAAAAAGTTCAGTCCGAAATGAAATGCTCACTATTGATTATGGTCAAACAACAATTTGAATGGTTCAAATTTTAAAATATTGTTTTTTCCCTTGATTTCTTTCAGAACTGGATATCTTGGGGTTATTCTGAAACAGATAGAGATCTAGATAGATTTTCCTATTATATTACTCTCTTCATAGGACTTTCGCTGTGTATTTGCTGGGGATCTTTTGTAGTTGCCTACATGCCTGATTATAAGTAAGTTGAAAAGTTATGCTGTCTTGGCAAAATTTTGATCATAGCACACTAAATGCGTAAGCTTATGTCCGTCTTCATGAGCCCAGTTAGAGCAGAACAGTAGGAGATTAAACACATTTGATTTTCTAAAGTTTGCGAGGCTTTTGAATGAAAATAGGTTCAGTAGAAATGCCAATTTAAAATGTCATGTGTGTACAGTATATAGGCTACACATCTATGTACAGTATATAGGCTGCACATGTACATACATACAAGCACCATATACGTGTAGGTATCATAAGCTCAAAAGGCCTATCCAAAAAATGATCTTTACGGTCATCAGTATTAGTTGGAACTGGTGACTAGTCATAAGCGTTCACTGTGCTGTACAGTTTAGGGCCTGTAGTCGTATAGACTTCACTCAAATGAAAAGAAACTAACAGTAAGAGAATATTTGATGGTCTATGTGCTACATGAAATATAAATGTCCATTGGCACATCATGTATGTAGTAATAAAATAATATGGGTCAAAATATTATAGGTGTGCTAAAGAATTCAAGAGTATTAATTACAAAGTTAGGGCATACATTTGTAATTCCTTATTTATATAAAACAGAGCAAAAAACCAAAACTGAATACAAAGAAGCACTGCTAAAAGGGTTAAAACTGAACAATAGGTATTCTTCAACTGTGTAACTGCACGAAATACAATAAGTAATGCAAAAACATTATTATATTAGAAACATACACAGAATTTTACTATTAATAATTCTCTCATATATTTTTGAATGTTTCATTTTGATGCAGTTTGACCACAATTTTAATTAGACACTGTGACTGTACTGTTATTTGTAAGTTAGCAATGAAAATTAACATATTCATTTATATTTTCAGAATGCAGGATTGGTGTATCCGGGAAGCATATTTAGAAATAGATAGACGACAGAGAGAGGGATTACCTTTAGTTGACCCTAATCATATATCAGCAGAAAAAGTGGAACAATCTTTACCATCAGATGAAGAACTTGGAGACGCAGAAATTATCATCTAAAAGACTAGATCAGTGCCGTATGATAAAAGAAAAAAAAATTAAATCTTTGTGATTGATTGCAGAAAAAACACCCCCATAGATAAAAAAAAAAATTCACATATTTCTTACAGGTTTGGTACTCGAGCATTCAATTATTTTTTTTTTATATAAGAGGGGTGTTTTGAATGATGACCTGGGAGAGTTTTTATGGCTGTTTTCACAGTGTTGTGAAAAGACATTGATGTATTTGGTGTGCAAATTCTCAAGTTACAAACAAAGAGCAGTATACTTAGAGAAGATCCAAATTTTGAAACTAATAATGTAACTCGGAAGTGCTAACCTGAACTGCTGTTAGTTAATATTTCCTATTACTGGTTTAATAAAATAAGACACATCTCTCTTTTTTTTTTACACAGTAAAGAAAATGTTAATTATCATAGTGAGTTCTGAATAATATGGTTCTGGAAGACGGATTTCTCTGACAGTATGTTACATAGATTGAGAAATATATATAATTTATAAAACAATTGTTATTGTTGTTGTTAATGTTTATACAGCTGTGAATTTATGATTTAATCATGAAATCATATGTGGTGTTATAGATAGCTGCAGTGTTGTTACATAACCCCCACATCTACTTGTTCAAACTACAAATACATGGATGCCACAGTGTTTCAAATGAATTTCTAGCTCGGTGTTGACGTAAGAATACTATTCCTTCATAAGCTTATCAAACTGTCTCAGATCATTTGATTTTTCTAATCATTTGAAAAACCATATTTCAGATCAAGTTAATTAAAAGATTTAGATAAAAAGCTGGTCGATTGTGCTATAATAGTTCAAAGATGCAAAATGAATACATATTGAAAATCTCATTCAAATTACTTCATTCTGAGTTAAGTTATAGTGGGGTCATGGCAAACAACTCTGAAATTTCTGAAAAATTGCTCTGGTTTCATAAAAAGCATATAAACGTTTGATCTATTCACCTCTTGCCACACTCACACTCACAAATTGTTTGCCCCAGTCTCTCATTACAAAATTTTGAAATGTAAAAGACGATGTTTCATAGTAATAGGTTACTTTGTTCTTCGAGACGCCATGATCAGATTATGGTTTTGACTAGAGAGTTGATAATAGTTTAGGTAACATTTAAAGACAAAATAAATACCTGCAACAGTTAAATTTAACTCCTACATACTGTACCTTTAACTTTCATATTTTTAACATTATAATATGTAAATGAAAGTTTCGTTGGCAATTATTACACTGTGACACATAATATGGTTACTTTACTGGGATATTCCCATTAGGATTGTCCTTGCTAAACAATTGACCTCTCACTTACAGGGTAGGAACATAACAGACTGTGTCTGGTCTGTGTTACATGGTTATTAATAAATAAAGTTTTTGGGTTGGGTTTAGCATGTTTGGGTATGGCGAGTGGAGTTTCAGAAGATTGGATTTGACACTTCTGGTGGTAATTAATACATGTAGATCTTCAGTTCTATCGTTGTATATGGACCATGTAATTTATCAATATAACAGTTATAATCCTAGGTGTATGAGCCACCGATCTGACTTAAAAAATGTTATGGGCATTTCAGGTTTTGCCCCCCCCCCCTCATTAAACTCATAAACCTTTGGTTATAACACTGGTTTTGAAGCTTGATACAAGTAAGCAATACTTCTGTCTGTCAGATATAATTATATATATGTAGGCATCACAGTCAATGCTGGATTAAGTAATATATACTGGGATATTTGAGTAGGTGGGCTCTGGAATAGTGATACAAAAAATACCCAAAATGTTTTAAATGATTTTTTATTTGGTGCAAAGTAATATATAAGTTATAAATGACATTTATAATATAATAATTGTAAGACTTAAATATTTAAAAATAGATATAGTTTTAATTTCCAAAAATAAAAAGCTTTAAATTTGTTTGAATTCCTAAATATAATATGCTATGTGAATTTGTATCCATAACAGGCTGTCAGTTACACTGAACCATAGAAAACTCGCAATAAATCAATAGATTTTCGTTGATAAATTAAATTCTGGTAATCATTTATATGAGTTCAACAACAATTCTTTTAAACTGGATCTCTGAATGAAGCATTAGTTAAAAATTTGACATTCACTGCAAACAGTATGAATGGGATACAGCCAATACAAGCCAGTGTCGGATTTAATTTTCCCTAAAATCTTTTGTTGTCTCTATTTAACATAAAAGCAAAATCGGTCTATTACAGGTCTTTCTCTAGGTCTGAAATGTTATCAAAATTATTGATAAGACATCAAATAATATATCCATAGTTAACTCTCAATGCCATCCCTAAAATCTTTTTTTGTCTCTTTTTAATGTAAAAGATAAATCCGTCTATTGCAAGTCTTTATTTAGGCCTGAAATGTTATCTAACTTATTAATTAGACATCAGTTAATATATTCATAGTTTACTCTCAATGCCATCATTAACCTGCGATATTTACTGGACTCGAATACATTGTGTGATGGATAATTTAATGTAAAACTGGATAATCAAAACTTTGTTATCAGGCTAACTTTAGTAATGACCACCGGAACTACCCTTAAATTCAATGGCTTATATTTAGGTTTAGGGTGAAGCAATTGGACTGAAGTTTTCAGCATATTTTGTTTTCACTATCTATTTTTTAACTATTATAGCGAGATCATAATCTAATTTTTGGCTAATGCCTTACTAACTATTAAATAATCAATTTTAGTGCATTTTAGTGTGGATGCAGTGAAAAATAAAATATTGTCCCTAATAGTGCGACTAGCGACTTCAAACTATGAGTGTTTTAATTTAATTTGTATACTTTAAGGAGTGGGTTTTCTTTGTTCTCTGAAACCAGAAAATCTACCCACAGACCAATGTAACTCTGTCGACTTATTTTACCATCTGGGTTCTCTGTTTCTTTAAACATTCCCCCAATAGACTTGGCAAATTCAGGATCCATACCAAAACATTTCAGACCAACTGCCATCTCACTGATAGAAACGGAGCCATTCTTGTCGTTATCGAATATGTCAAAGAAAACTCCAATCATTTCTGTCATGGATTCCTTAGCAGAAGCAGGATTTAGGGTGACAAATTCGCCATATGCTTTTACAAATCTATCTTCTGAAACCTTTTTCCCCTTTTCGATGTCTTTTTGTATTTCCCCAAATAGTGGCAAGTCAGTTTTGGTAGACATTCCTCTCTCTAAAATCATCATAACACCATTCTGCAACCAGTTTTGGATGTTTTTTCTTTCTCCAGTGGATAAATTGTACTCTTGACCAAAGCGATCGGCTACCAAGACAAAGTCATCTAATCCAAGGGAACCATTTTTATTGATATCCATCATTCTAAACCAACATCTTACTTTTTTCTCAACAAATTCAGTAAATCTTATCGTCGTCATTTTATCTGGAAAATAAATATTTAATTCCTTAATTCTAATAATATTTCATTTTGTTGAATTTTTGTCTTGATCAACATTAAATAGATGGAGGCATAGCTTTCACTTAGACTCTGCCTGTTCTCAAAAATAAACATCCTAAATTGTCCGACCAGGAATATGCCCAATCGAACATCAAGACATGGTAAATATTATTCAAATTTCCAAAATTAATATTGTGAACTGAGTGTATAACTACCACTAAACCTGATTATCGTTGATAATAGGCCGATTTGATTAGGTAATTAAAGGGACCATCCCGATTAAAACAGACTCTAAAAATAAAAGTACGAGTACGTATGAAATTTAAAAGCCAAAATATAGAGAAGCGTTGTATTTACGGTGGCTCAAAATTTCAGGTCAGAATATTGGGTCGTTTAGACATGAACGTCAAAACTGCTTATCTGGACACGTAACCCTTTTAAGATTTCTGTTCAATTTGTAGGTTGGGTGGGCTAATAATCCACTCACGTCCCTTTAGAAGTCTATGCAGTGAATGACCCATGTGCTGTACTTTATAACAAAAGGAAAATTTTACCTACACATTATTTTTATAACATAAAGGCTGGTTTTATCTAGACACCGCATAAAACAGCTTAGGACACCGGTCTCCATTTCCAGATGAAGACTAACGGGTTTAAGTTGTTTGAAAACGTATCACATATAATAAGTTAGTTGCTCGGCCCTGTGGTAAAGGATTTTAAGAGGGTTTACCACAAAATTAAGCAGTTTTATTCCCAAACATATTATCGGGATTGGCCCTTTAATCTCAGTATAAATTGCTTGTGGATGCTCTAGAGGCTAAAGTTAACATACGATTGACTTTAGAATTTATACACAGTGTTTAAGATTACTGCCAGAGTTATAGCCCTTGATCACTTAATAAAATCTTGTGTTAACCTTCTAGAGGCTAAAGTTAATATCCAATTGACTTTAAATTTATACACAGTGTTTATGGGCCATAAGACAAAGAATCATATTGGTTTTCACCGATTTCTCATAATTACTATCAGAGTTATAGCCCTCAATAACTTCAAAATATCTTGTAGACGCTCTATAGACTAAAGATAATATTGGATTGACTTTAAATTTACACACAGGTCATGAAACCAAGAAGCCTATTAACTTTAAATTTATACACAATGTTTAAGGCCATGAGACAAAGAATCATATTGGTTTTCACCAAAAGGAAAATTTTACCTACACATTATTTTTATAACATAAAGGCTGGTTTTATCTAGACACCGCATAAAACAGCTTAGGACACCGGTCTCCATTTCCAGATGAAGACTAACGGATTGGCCCTTTAATCTCAGTATAAATTGCTTGTGGATGCTCTAGAGGCTAAAGTTAACATACGATTGACTTTAGAATTTATACACAGTGTTTAAGATTACTGCCAGAGTTATAGCCCTTGATCACTTAATAAAATCTTGTGTTAACCTTCTAGAGGCTAAAGTTAATATCCAATTGACTTTAAATTTATACACAGTGTTTATGGGCCATAAGACAAAGAATCATATTGGTTTTCACCGATTTCTCATAATTACTATCAGAGTTATAGCCCTCAAGAAGCCTATTAACTTTAAATTTATACACAATGTTTAAGGTCATGAGACAAAGAATCATATTGGTTTTCACCGATTTCTCATAATTACTATCAGAGTTATAGCCCTCAATAACTTCAAAATATCTTGTAGACGCTCTATAGACTAAAGATAATATTGGATTGACTTTAAATTTACACACAGGTCATGAAACCAAGAAGCCTATTAACTTTAAATTTATACACAATGTTTAAGGCCATGAGACAAAGAATCCTATTGGTTTTCACCGATTTCCGATAATTACCGACAGAGTTATGGCCCTTGATCACTTCAAAAAATCTTGTGGACGCTCTAGAGACCAAAGTTAATATCTGATTGACTTTAAATTTATACACAGTGTTTAAGGCCATGGGATGAAGAACCCTATTGATTTTCCGCGATTTCCCATAATTACTGTCAGAGTTATGGCCCTTGATCACTTCAAAATATCTTGTTGACATTCTAGAGGCTTAAGTTATCATCCGATTGACTTTAGATAGATTAATACACAGAGATGAACAAGTATATTGAATTTCAATGGATTTTGATAACTTGAACAGCTAAATCCAAGATATTAAATGTTTCATATACTAAACGTTAGCATTGAGGAGAGCTTTATCAAAGCCAAACAAATTCTAATGATTTTCTGATAATTACATAATGTCAAGTTGTTACTGCTAATCAGATTTTAGTGTATTATAAATGTTTCATTAACAAAAAATTAAAAATATGCGACAACTCTTGTTGACTGCCTGGGCGATTTAGCTTCTATGGGCGTATGTTTCTTTAGTTTAAAAAGAACATTTTTGTTTTACGATTGTCAAGGTGTAAATTAATTAAGTGGTTTGTATTTTGTCTGCCTATAGAAATTGTGACAGGATATCTTGTGAAATCTAGCATTTCCTGTTATAACGTTTCCAGTACTTTTTTCATGTTTTACCCCTCAAATTTATTTTATAGAAATCTAAAGAGTATGATTAAATGACTGATAACAGGTAAAACAGAAAGCAAGACACACAGACAGGGTCAGATCATGCCTTTTAGAGACCCTAAGCACTTAAGACTTTGGTGCCCTATATGTGTCATTAAAAAAATAAAATTGAGGGTCAAGTTATGATTAATTTTACATGATATTTTGGGAAAATAGTTCTCATACAAACATTTATAGAGAGGTTTAAGATGATACTTGAGAAAGAATAATAAACAAAAATTTATTTAAACCGGGCCACTATTGAGGTCTGAGTCGTCTGACCAACTCAAATTATTTCATTAAACACTGAGGCACCATTGAAAATTCGACTAGGAAAATTATGTGGTGCCCCCCTTCCCCTGGTGCCCTAAGCAAGTGCTTATTTTGCTTAATGGTTAATCCAGTCCTGCCCACAGGCACTTAAAATCGTTAATTCTTACCTTTTATGGTAACCGTTCTGGAAATAGTAATATTACGCACTGTCAATCGGAATCAAAACTTTGTCCAACCAATCTCTTCCACTGATGAATAAAGAAATGACAGAAACCAGCATAAAATTTCAGTCTGTCTTCATATTCTGTAATATTTATTATCTTATATACCCACCTCTTTTCACAAGTCATTCTGAACATAATTTAAAATTTTGTTAATTTTATACAGGTTGCATATCGATTTTCAATTTTTTCAAAAAATAAATGCACTTGGTGACTTCTAAAGAACATGACCTTTCTGATAACAGCTCTGTGACAACATATTTTAACTTATACTGGTGGATTATTGATTTGTTAAAAACACAGGACAATTACTGGTTTTGTAAATGTGATTGTGGATTTAAGAGAGATCGTTGACATACGACTGTATATAGGGGTGTATTGCTAAAAATAGCAAATTCAGGGAATGAAGAATATTTAATGATTTATTGTGATGATAGAAGCAAATAGCTGCTTTAAGTGGAAAATGACTGTAAGCTGGAATAGAACGAAATAAAATGGGGTTTAAGTTTGTACTGTTCTGCTCCAACTTGATAAATGAATTCTATTCTTTATTATTGAAAACGGGCTTACTCCATACAGTGTACTGTGAGGAAAATTTGCCCAGACAGCAGCACTATGGCCTGCTCTTATATTGAAGATCCAACTGCCAATTGATCTTTTATGTGCACACTGATGTATAAAAAGGACCTTGGTTTTCGTTCCATCAGATCGACTAGACATCTGTCCTTGTCTGGCCCTTCGTTCTGCACCAATGACAAGTGGAAATCACGTTGGAAAATCCTGATGAACTATCTCAGCCATTGCAGGGGAGATAGAGAGAGTTGGGTTTAAAGTCCACTCGACACAAACCAGGTCATTTCGGGACTAACATGGTTCAATTTTATTTCCATAATTCGCTTGTGCGTAGGCGTAGGGGTCTTTAGTAGTGGGAGGGTCCCGGAAAAAAAACCAGGAGTTTGGACAGATCGAAACCAAACCAGTGAGATATTTTATGATACAGCGGGCACGTAACCATTCAGCCCCCCAATCCCATTGCAGGAATCGCACATGCAACATGCAGACTAGAAAGCCAGCGTCTATTGATGTAGTAGGGTGCCTATTGCTCCAACTCAGTGTGTTGCCAAAAAGCCAGTTTAAAAATTTATTAAGACTAGTTTGAAGTAGGAAACCAATTTGAAAAAATCATGCAATTTACAATTCTGCACTAGTAAATGAACATTTATATAGTAGGCTGAAATCCCTTTTATAATTTGGTTGATAGATAGTGGTTAAATATTCTGCTCTGATGAAAACTAAAATGTGGTTTAACATCCTACTTTTCTGCATCAACTATACTAATGAAGACATGTCATACAGGGACTATCCCGGACACAAAGACAGTGTCCTCACAGCCTGACTACCACAACTTTCAGACACAATGGTTAAGAAGCAAACTACAATCTAAATAAATTCCAACCAGTTTATATTGAATTCAAGTTTTTTATTATTCGATCAGCAGGTTCATAATGTTAAATTCAAGTTTGGAATGTTTTTAAGATATCAGAACTGAAAACATTTCGACATAAAAATCTGATTACAATATTTTTATACTTTTGGTGGTCTCCACAAAACATGCAGGCTATTTATATTTAACTTTTTCTTTCTTTCCTTACAATGTTTCCCATACATCTATAGCTACCCGCCATCAAACAAAATACAAATGTTTCCCATAATTAATTCTGTAGTTTTTTAAATTAAAGCCCCAATACCACTCTTGTTTTAACTGAATAATATGCCCAAATCATTATTCTGGTCAACAAATTGTACTATTTTACAATATTCCAATTAATTGATGATACAAATTTCATCTTAACACACCGAATTTAAAAAATTGGAAAAATTCAACTACATGATAACAACATGGTTTGAAAAGCTTTACGTAAACACTTTCAAATGCAACTGTGATTTAAACATATTTTCGAACCGTCTGGACAAGTAAAATACCATGTAATAAATAATTTACACAACAGGTAGGACACTTAAACATCTAGTAGTTAGAATAAGGCTATTTTTTTTCTTCTGGACCTGTCAAGCCAGCAAGAGTGGCATTGTCCCTTTTAAAAGATACATTAATTCAATATAAATCATTTGTTTAAATTGTGACCCGTATGAGCAGAAATCTATGAGTGTGTACAGATTCGTAATATTGCAGGTAGAATTTATATGTGGAGGGAGACCCATATCAAATATTTAATGATAAAATCATGATGACATTCAGCCATTTGTAAAGTTGCGATAAGAAAAAGTTTATTGTGTTACACGTACGGCTATTTTTTATTTCATATCTTAATCTGAAGCATTGACAGTGATGGTTTTTCCTTTCGGGTCATCGAATCGATCCATGGTGCTAAGGTTAAACATCATATAGATTCCAAAATACAATATAACAATAAAAATTAGAGCATAGAAGAGGGCCATCCATATAGCTGTTGTAAAGAAGGGAACACAATCCCAGGCATCACCAAACTGATCACGCGGTTGACCTGGCAAACCAAATACTTGAAACTGAAAAGAAAAGAAAATTTGTGAAGCAGATTAGAAGTAAAAGCTCTCATTAGTAACACATATCAATCTTGAACAAATAAGTTTGGTTTCCCTATTTGCAGAGAGCCACAGCGCTTCAGCGAGTAAGGAACTTTCTCAATAACCAGAATGTGCCAGGTTCAATTCCAGTATGGTTGACAAAGTTACTAGTAATTTTTCAACTTGTTTACTTCATATCAGTGGTGCAGGATTAAAGGACAATATGTGACAGAGCTGGTTAAACACATTCCAAATATACTTTTAACGCAGAAATCATTGCTACGATAGCTGAGTAATACACGTTTCCCGAATCAGTAGTGACTTAGTGAAAAGGAAAAAGCGAGTGGCGCTCTATATAACTGACTGAAACGACGAGTGATAATAGATACACGGCCAAATTTCTGCTCACTAATAATTTCTTCGACGACCAAAAGTTGTTATATGGGACTGTAAGAGGATATCTGACATTTCAATAAAGTAATTGCATGTCATTAGATAAGAGAACACGAAAGAAAAACAGAAAAAGTCTGTGCATTATCATTTTTTTATAAGGTATAGAATATGAACATAAACAAGGGAATGTAGGGACTATTTCTATTTTTCTTGTTAATTAATATCAATTTAATAATTTAGATACCATTTAAGGCCTAAAGAAAAACCTGCATTAGGCAGATTTAAATCATGCATAATATGTGTTAAGTTTAATGGGAGGTTGGACTAAAAATGTGCTTTCTTATCCAATCCATACTCTGTCATTCATTGCTAAATTATAGCTGATGCTTTAACATGGTGAGAACACATGGAACAAATACAATCCTAATACTGTGTATATTCATTGTATATTACATATACATGTATAAAACAAAGTAAATCCACATCTTGTCAAATGAGAGGTGTCACCATATGTCCTAGGAAAGCTGAGTATGTCTTGAGACAATTCTTGTCCATACTTTTAGCTGGATTTGAGAAGCCATCATGGGAGGGGGGTGGTAGTCTCTGCTTTAGACTGCTAGCAGGGGCCTGTTTCACAAAATTTTAACAAAGATAAAATCCAAATTTTAGTAAATTGATTGGATAATATTAGATTGATTTTAGTGCTTAGCCAATCAAAATTGAAGTATCTACTAAAATTTGGATATTATCTTTAGTTAAGATTTCGAGAAACACAGCCCTTAATCCCTAGCCCAGTAGTTTAAATATAACATAGGTTGCCAGGCAATGAAACATACGCCCACAGCAACTAGATCGTCCAGGCAGTCAACAAAAGTTGTCGCATATTATCTTTTTCGGTAATAAAACATTTATAATACACTAAAATCTGATTAAAAGTAACAACTCATTATGTAATTATCAGAAAATCAATCAGATTTGTTTGGCTTTGATAAAGTTCTCCTCCATGCTGTTCAAGTTATCAAAATTCATTGAAAGTCAATCAGATATAAACTTTTTCTTCTAGAGCGTTCACAATTTTTTTAAAGTGATCAAGGGCCATAACTCTGACAGTAATTATCAGAAATAGCTAAAAATCAAAAGGCTTCTTTGTTTCATGACCTTAAACACTGTGTATAAATTTAAAGTCAATCGGTCACAAGATTCTTTGAAGTGATCAAGGGCTATAACTCTGACAGTAATTATTGGAAATCGCTGAAAATCAATACGCTTCTTTGTCTCATGACCTAAAACACTGTGTATAAATAAAAAGTCAATCGGTTATTAACTTTAACCTCTAGAGCATCCACAAGATTTTTTTTAAGTGATAAAGAGCCATTACTCTGACAGTAATTATCGAAAATTGCTGAAAATCAATAGACTTCTTCGTCTCATGTCTTTAAACACTGTGTATAAATGTAAAGTCAATCAGATATTAACTTTAGCCTCTAGAGTGTTCACAAGAAATTGTGGACGGACGGACGGGGGTGACAACAATATACTACCACATTTCCATGTGGGCGATAAAAATGTACAATAAATTATTTACCTGCAGTCCATCTATTGAGAGTTGAATGTAGGATCTATCTTTAGTTCTATTGGTTTGTTTTATATTGAATCCCGAACAATGATAGGAAAACAATAAAGGGAAATCTAGTTTCAAACTTTTAATATCCATATCCATTTCTTCGTCATCACTTCCACCACCGGTTTTATTTGTAAGTTTCAAGGTGAAGTTGGAAATCTTAAGACGATATTCAATGTTTCTGGTCAAAGCAAATCTTTGAAAGAAAAACAAAACAGGCAAATAATTAGTACAATTAACATAATAAATCAGCATTAGATTTTAGATTCAAAATATATTCCATCAGGGATAATCATATCATCTGTTTAACCCTCTGAACTTATTTTTATTATCTTAAAGCAAAACACAGTCAGGAAAAATCATGTGTGTGTGTGTAACTGATGATCACCCAGTGAGTTTATCCCAGTAATAAATAATAAGCCATACTAAAATTATATGACAAAGCAAGCCTCAAAATTTCATTTTGTAAATAAAGTGATGGATGGTTAAACCATAGGTTTTTTTTACATGCATTTTTTTTACTCACTTGATAGCAACACCATACTTCTGTGAACCATTAAGAGCTGGTACATCATCAAACGCCAATGAAAACCTACAATATTATAAAACATTTATAATTAATCAGACAAGCTTAACAGTCTTTGTCAGATGAGAAAGATAGTAAGCTGGCACTGCCAGGCAGGATACGCCCACATTTTCGAGAGATGGTTAGAGAACAAGCAAATCGAAAGTGATTTTTCCTACAATCAAAGGCTATAATTCATTAAATTACAATTTGATTCGCGCAAATATCGAAAAGAATCAAGATCTTTAGGTTATAAAAATGCATTTCAAGTTTCATCAAAATCGAATTAAAATTGTGACCTATACTGGGTCCACAACCTTGATATACCATATTTTAACACTATTAGCGTACAAACGGTGGCCATTTTGTCTGGCAATTATGGTCAGATTTCCCTGAAATTCAAACTCAACCTTCCATAAGGTGTAACAGTGATAGAGTCAAGTTTTTTAAATCTGATAATAATCTTGACCACCAGAGGGACCATAGGTGATTTTTCGGACAATCAGGGGCCATAAGTCAGGAAGTTATGATCTGATATGTGAAAATATCGAAAGGAACAGTATTCGCGTACAAACGGCAGCCATTTTGTATGGCAATTTTGTTCCGAATTTTCCCGAAATTCGAACTCGATCATTCCTTAGGGTGTAACGGTAATATAATCAAACGATTTTTTAAATCAGATAATAATTGTGACCTCCAGAGGGACCACAAGCTAAACAAAGACGATTTTGCGTATAATCAGGGGCCGTAATTCAGGAAGTTACGATCCGATATGCGCAAATATCGACAGCAACCAAGATCTTTGGGTTATAACCGTGCATTTCAAGTTTCATCAAAATTGAATTAAAATTGTGATCTCTACAGGGTCCACAACCTTGATATACCATTTTTTAACAGTATTCGCGTTCGAACGGCGGCCATTTTGTATAGTAATTTCTGTCCGATTTTTCCGAAATTTGAACTCAACCTTCCTAAGGGTGTAACGGTGATATAATCAAACGATTTTTTAAATCGGTTAATTATTGTAACCTCCAGAGGGACCACAAGCTAAACCAAGACGATTTTGCGTATAATCAGGGGCCATAATTCAGGAAGTTACGATCCGATATGCACAAATATTGAAAGGAACCAAGATCTTTGGGTTATAACCATGCATTTTAAGTTTCATCAAAATAGAATTAAAATTTTGACCTCTACAGGATCTACAACCTTGATATACCATTATTTAACGGTATTTGCGTACGAATGGCGGTCATTTTGTATGGCAATTTTGGTCCCATTCTTCTGCGCAAATATCGACAGCAACAAAGATCTTTGGGTTATAACCGTGCATTTCAAGTTTCATCAAAATTGAATTAAAATTGTGATCTCTACAGGGTCCACAACCTTGATATACCATTTTTTAACAGTATTCGCGTTCGAACGGCGGCCATTTTGTATAGTAATTTTTGTCTGATTCTTCCTAAATTTGAACTCAACCTTCCTTAGGGTGTAACGGTGATATAATCAAACGATTTTTTAAATCGGTTAATTATTGTAACCCCCAGAGGGACCACAGGCTAAACCAAGACGATTTTGCGTATAATCAGGGGCCATAATTCAGGAAGTTACAATCCGATTTGCGCAAATATCGAAAGGAACCAAAATCTTTGGGTTATAACCATGCATTTCAAGTTTCATCAAAATCGAATTAAAATTGTGATCTCTACAGGGTCCACAATCTTGATGTACCATTTTTTAACAGTATTTGCGTACGAACGGCGGCCATTTTGTATGGTAATTTTGGTCCGATTTTTTCGAAATTTGAATTCAACCTTCCTTAGGGTGTAACAGTGATATAATCGAACGGTTTTTCAAATCGGATAATAATTGTAACCTCCAGAGGTACCACGAGCTAAAATAGGTGAATTTTCGGACAATCAGGGGCCATAATTCAGGAATTTACGATCCGATAGGTGCAAATATTGAAAGGAACCAAGATCTTTGGGTTATAAACATGCATGTCAAGTTTCATCAAAATCGGTTCAAAATTGTGACCTCTATAGGGTCCACAAGCTAAAAACGTGATTTTTCGTACAATCAGGGGCCATAATCCATGAAGTTTTGATCCGATACATGCCAATATCGAAAGCAGCCGAGATCTTTTGGGGATAAACCTATATTTTAAGTTTCGTCAAAATCGGACAAGAATTGTGACCTGTAGAGAGTCCACAAACAATTGTGGACGGACGGACGGACGGACGTCCAGACGGACGGACGGACGGACGGACGGACGGACGGACAGGGGCGACGACATAATACGTCCACATGAAAATGTGGGCGTATAAAAATCACCCTACATTTTTAAAACTAAGAAGTAAGAACCAGTTTCTTTTAGAATTTCATTTCTAAAAATGGATGAATAGATAAACTACATAGGTCTGCAGTGTAAAGTTTATTTTTAAAAAATATAACTTACTCTCCAGTAGTATTTTTCATCTCTGAGCCAGAAGAATCAGCTTTGATAGCACCAGTAATTGAGAAGTTCATATTTTGGGCATTTGGATTAACCTGAATTATTGTTATTTTTCGGGCATAAAAGAATATGGTTGATGATACGTTGACAAATATACTCGTGTTTGTTGCATCAGCACTTGCAAGTAGACGTCTTCCTGTGTATTTTGACGTAACAGGTTTCTACAATAATAACAACAACAAAATAACTTAATACGTTCCTTCATTAATTTCTGTTGATTAATTAATTACACTTCATTAAAATGGAGATCAAGGCTATTTCATTAACAATTTTACTTTCGATTTACCAGAAAGAAGAGTATTATTCAAAATGATTATTCTAATTTTGCATATTTAGTGTCTTCCTTTTGTAAGCCATGGAATGCCGAAATGGATAAATTCATACATATACATGTACACGAATATGAATAGACGAAAGAAACAGATTAAAGATATATCACTTTACCGAGACAAATAATTATGTCATTAAACATGTACATCCAAGACTATATTTAAATCAAACAACCATTGTTTGTTTAAAAGATTAAAAAATAAAATTAAAAAATTCAGTAAATCAAATTTCCATCAAATTTTGTTATTTACCGTTTGTGAAGATTCTGCGGTATAAACAGCTGTGTATTTAATACTTCTCTTCTTCAATTCTTTCACAACATCATTAACAATAACATCTAAAGTATACAAAGAAATAAAATGCAGTGTTCTATTGGAGAAATTATGCCTGGACAGTGGCGCTACAACCTACTTTTATATATAATTCTAACTGTAAGGGGATCTTTTACATGCACACAGGACCTCAGTTTTTTTTTAACATCTGAACCACAAGACAGCTGTTCTGCTTCACTGACAAGGAGAAATCATCCCAAAAATCCTGATGAACTTTCTTACCCACAGCAGTAAACGAACACTCGACCTTGTCCCCCAGGCTAGCAAGCCAGTGCCTTACCCATTTAGCTACTGATGTGGCTCCAGTATACCAAGAGATAACATTACAAATAACATCGTATTTTCTCATATGGTAGGGAAACGATCTTATTTAATTAAAGTAATATGTTTGTAAATTCTGAGAAATATGGAAGCCTCTATTAGAAATTGAATAAATTACTAATTAAGTAAAGCGGACTTATATTCATAATCTATATCCATTTAAAACAAAAAATATTTATGTTTAGATCTTGTAAAGAGAATAATTCCTAGGCCCCAATCTCTGCATTCTCTCTAATAAATAAGCTTATATCTTTGCTGGGAAATAGAAAGCTTTAAACCAAAAAACTGAAAACAGAACATGTTTTTAATGGTTTGTGACATTCAGATGAATAAATTTAATCAAATGTAAATATGGGTTGATTGTGAAGCCCCACTTCATGAATCTACTAGGTAAGACAGATAATTGTGAAACTTGTTTTAAAGCATATGTCCTTACCGTTATTTCTGAAAGCTTTTTCTTCATTACCAGCTTTTCCAGCGCTGGGTAATATAACTAGAATCAGATGACTCTTGCCATCACCCAATGGTAAACTAGGAATATCAGAAGAAGACTCAACGGTGTGTTGTCTCCCTTTAAAACTTTCCTTCAAATCACTGATGGCAGTAGTAGGTAGTTTAACACTTGGTATGTGAACAGAGAACTGTTCCTCCATCAAAGCCTATTAAAAAAAACCAACTTGTAACTGTATTTCATGAAAACATTTAATAACACAAACAAGTGTTGTTAGAATGTGATGCTGTATGACATAAAATTAATGGAACTTGAAGACGGCTGGCATATATCCAAAATAAATTTTAGGAGATCAGCATAAATTCTATTTGTGACTGAAGATTAGTTTTCTGTAATTATAGAATATAAATTTTACACCATTTCATAAATTCCAGTGAGATAATTATATCATGGTTATATGGTATCATCACCATAGACATTAATTCATAGTCATTCTGATGGTCCGGAAAACTAAGGTCTCTTGTACACATTGGCGTACACGTAAAATAACCCTTGACAGAACTCAACAAGGGCCATAACTCTGACAGCAATTATTAGAAATCGCTTAAAATCAATAGGCTTCTTCATCTCATGACCATAAACACTGTGTATAAATTTAAAGTCAATCGGTTATTAACTTTAGCCTCTGGAGCGTCAACAAGATTTTTTAAAGAGATCAAGGGCCATAACTCTGATTGTAATTATCAGAAATAGCTGAAAATCAATAGGCTTTTTCTTCTCATGACCTTAAACACTGTGTATAAATTTAAAGTCAATCGGTTAATAACTTTGGCCTCTAGAGCGTCCACAAGATTTTTTTAAGTGATAAAGGGCCATAACTCTTACAGTTATTATCAGAAATTGCTGAAAATCAATAGGCTTCTTCATTTTATGACCTTAAACACTGTGTATAAATTTAAAGTCAATCAGTTATTAAGTTTAGCCTCTAGAGCGTCCACAAGATTTTTTGAAGTGATCAAGGGTCATAACTCTGACAGTTATTATCGGAATTCGATGAAAATCGAGAGTCTCCTTCGTCTCATGACCTTAAACACTGTGTATAAATTTAAAGTCAATCGAATATTAACTTTGGCCTCTAGAGCGTCCTCAAGATTATTTTAAGTGATCAAGGGCCATAACTCTGACAGTTATTATCGGAAATCGCTGAAAATCAATAGGCTTCTTCGTCTCATGACCTTAAACACTGTGTATAAATTTAAAGTCAATCGAATATTAACTTTGGCCTCTAGAGCGTCCACAAGCAATTGTGGACGCCGGACCGACGGACGGACGGACGGACGGACCGACGGACGGACGGACGGACGGGGGCGACGGCAATATACGACCACATTTCAATGTGGGCGTATAAAAATAAGAGTAGGCCATAGCACATTGCATGCGTGTGCGGTTCTTTAGCAGTGGGAGGAAACCGGAGGACCGTCAAGGTTGGACAAGTGAGCCTACTCCTTGTCACGTACTAACCGAAGAATCAAAGCACAGTGCCACCCCCACCCCCCCAGCAGGGTATTAACTTTGTGACTCAAATAAAAAGATTAATTACCTTGATATTCTTAAAAGCTCCTCCATCACTATAAGGATTGTAGATATCTGCATATTTAGCAAAATCATTGATATTCAACTAGAAATAAAAAAAAAGAAACAAATAATATGGTGATATTCAAATCAAGCTCTTTATGTATATTTATCTACATGTACTATATGTAATTTGTGTACATATAAATACTTTTCATGCAACAAAGTTTTTCATATCCCAAACATCACAATATGTAATTTATGATACATGTAAATACTTTTCAATTCATGTCAGACTTTATAATAATATGTTCAACATTGTAATATTCAAAAGCTACAGAAATGCAAATGAATTCATTTACACATCTATATTAATATGCATCATGCCTGGTAGAAATATATAAGAAGAACTGTTTACCTTATCTTGTAAGAAAACGACAATATGCTGGCCATCGGCGGCAGATAAAGGTGAGAGGTACGACTGGTGAAATGTTCCATGATCTATTGTATTTCCGGCAAATGGCTGGGGTAAGTCACTCAGTGGTCTAAAAGTATAAAATACTGTGAGTGAATACACATGAAATAGGGTAGATACATTTGATAGTTATAGATAGGTAAATGGTTCTGAATGTGGACAGGGTTAATGCCTAAATTTTACATGTAGATACGACAACATATACCATTGTGTGACACCAGGGACTGACTGTAAACAATAAGCTGATATTTTACACTACTTTATAATATCATTATCTAGTTAATTAATTGCTATTTGACACTCCCGGGGAGGGGGGGGGATGGCCTAGAGTGCCGCACTTGGACCTCTAGCTGGCCGGCCACCTCTGGCTTGGGCTGTGGTTTCGAGCCCTGGTGTGAGCGTATTTGGCATGGAGATAGGGGCGCCTTCTCAACCTCATGGGTTTCCTCCGTGCACTCTGGTTTCCTCCCACTGCTAAACCCCCCTACAGGCAAGCGAATTATTGAAATAAAATTAAACCATATGTTAGTCCTGAAATGACCTAGTTGTGTTGGGTGGACGCTGGTGGACGTTAAACCCCATTTCTCTCTCTCTCACTATATGACATGTGTGAAATTCTATTCACGTTTGGCCATTGGCCGAGAAAGTTCATCTGGATTTTTCAACGTGGTTTCCCCTTACTAGTGGCGCAGGACAGAGGGCTTGACAAGGACATACTGTCTACTTGTCAGATGTTACAAAAAACCAAGGTCCTGTGAACTCCTGTGTATACACTGGTGTGCACGTTAAAGATCCCTTGGCAGTTGGAATTTGATTTTGATAAAAGAGTGGGCCATAGTGCCACTGCCCGGACAAAATTCCCCTTATAGCACACTGTATGGCGTATGACCATCTTCATAAGCGGAGTTTTGGATCAGAACGGTAAGACACTAAACCCCATTTTTTAACCCCATTCCATTTCATTTAGATTCACTGTCAGGGGTTAAACAAAGCTAAACTCTCTAAGACAAGAAACATTTATTTATTGATTCCTAAAATTACAATCACTAAACCGTGTTCAGAAATGTTAAGAATGATGGAGGCTAGTTCTGAAAATCATAGGATGGCCCTGTCATTATTCTTACAGATCCTGGGGGAAACCATTGAATTATGTATGGTACAATTTAATTTCAATTCATTTGTATGTAAGGCTTTTAGAAGTAAGTGCCAGGTAGAAACTGACAAACATGGTGAAAACCAACTATATTTGGGAGAAAACCAACTATATTTGGCAAACAACTCCACAGCTTGTCACATAAAAGTTTCATATCAAAGCCATGTCACTTGACTGAAATGACAAACCACCCCAAACCCTTCCTTGTTTTTTTCAGAATAGGTTTCGATGACTGTGACAAAACTTAGATTTCCTTATGTTATAATTAGCTCAGAACAATCTCTACTTATCACAGTCACTTGTTCTCATCATAGTCCCCCCTCAGTGGCAAAATTAAGTCAATTGACAGTAGTGACACCAAAAATCATATTTTTGGAAAATGGAAAGTCAGTCTTGAATGAAAGTTTTGATATTTTTTTTCCATTCAATAAATTAAACATTATGCATAAGCTACATGTAAATCTGCCTATCACAGGTTTGCTTTAGGCCTGAAATGTCGCATAAACTATTAGATATTTATTACATGACAAAGCCATTATCAACTCTTGATGCCATTTGATGGGTCTGATTTTCGTTAGACTTGATTCCGATCAGCCATTTAATTAACGGCCATTGATTATTGACCATAAAAATGGATAATTGAAATTGAGATTTTGTTTTTTATCATGACATCACTAACAAAAACAAATGAGGCTACAATGTTATTGAAATGAGTATTTCTCAGCTCAGAGTGAAGTAATATGACTGAAATTTTGGTCATACATGTATTCGATATTTACATTATCCGTTTTTTTAACTATTATTGTGAGAATTGTCAGCTCTTTAACTAATTTTCCTTAATGTTACTTTAATGTAGCCTATATATACCACATAACTATTGTGGATTGTAAATTTGTAGGCTGCAAATCGTTAAGTGATAATAGTACTACTAGTTCAAGACACCCAAATGTTGCTCACATATCCAATGAAATATTTTAGTTGTCAAGATAAGTCTATTAGCTATGTTGTGTATTCACTACTGACCTAAATAACCAGCATGATATTTACATTGCTTTTCTTCACTACCCACCACTGTACCAGTGTAAGAATAACCTTTCCCTGTCCTTCAGTGTTCAGCAAAGCAATAGTCTTACACTCACTGTTAGTCTACTATTTTAAGCTTTACATGTACCTGTAACTGCCATAGAGACAATTAATATTTTATGTTTTTCTAAACCCTTTTTATTACAAACTTTCCCTACTGATTCTCTGCACTGTGTTGTATTTATGCACATAAATTGTCCGCCCCCCACCCCCATCATGTTTTGATCAGTGTGAAATTTGTTTCATGACAAAATATCTTGACAAGTTGACACGGTCGGTGTCCCGTGACTTGACAACACCAATGACTACTACAAACACCACAGTTGACAGTCTCTCGTCAGCATGAGCATCCTATTCCTATAGTTCCTTTAGGAACTGTCTCTGAGCGAATGATGTCTCGCTAACAGTTCCTCACGGGCCTTATTATCAACTAGTATGAAAATAAAGCTTTACCCCATCTCAGTTCTAAGGCTATTTTAGAGCCTTACCGTCTATTTTGCACCGTGAAACTTTTTTGATCACCAAAAGAAATCATTTCCTGACACAACCGAGACAAACTTATAATAATCCAACACTATTTTCGTGTAGAATTCGATGTTAGAAAAAGACCAGTCTGCGCTGACGTCAGTAAACAAACATGGCGGCCAGATTTGAACGATTTTGTTTATCTTTTTCTAACGTCGAATTCTACATGAAAATAGAGTTGAATTATTATAAATTTGTGTCGGTTGTGTCAGGAAATGTTTTCTTTTGGCGATCAAAGAAGAATCACGGTGCAAATTAGACGGTAAGGATCTAAAATAGCCTTAGAACCGAGATGGAGAAAAGCCTTATTTTCATACTAGTTGATAATAAGGCCCGTGAGGAACTGTTAGCGAGACATCGTTCGCTCAGCAGAGACAGTTCCTAAAGGAACTACCTATTCCTACTGCCCTTCGGCTTCGCCGTTTACACACCGCATATGATGTGGATTAGATAATGAAGAGGTTTTCAGCGAGAAGCTATATCTTTAAAATACTTGCCTTGATGGTGACCACATAAGTACTGGGACATTATCGGCTAAAGCGACAGAAAACAGAGTTGATAATGCAAGAAACATTTTAATCTTGAAAAATACGTCCACCATTTTGAATTTTCTACTTATCATGTGATTATTTCAATGACGTCATCGGATATATTATTCCCCTAGATAACGGACTGGTTTCCGTATTAGAAATATTTTGTTTATATTTTATATATTATTTACTTTGAGATTATTAAGCACCCCATAATAAATTGTTTCAAATTATGTTGCATTTCTAACTCTAGTATATTAGATACGGATAAAGGTGAAGCAATCAATTAACCGTTATTAACTCAGATACGTTCTTCGGTTATTGTTCATCCGTAGATAATTTTATATATATAGTCTTGGTTGACTGGCCATAAATTTGTATTGCCAATGGGATAAAGAAATGTTGGTACTAACCGATCGAGACTAAATCTCGGGATCGACGATATTTTAACGAGAACTGTCTTTTTGTGTGAACCGCCATCATGGGTATGTTCTCTCCCACGTGGTGTTACAAAATATTGTAATTTCTAACAAATATAATAGAGTATTTGCTTTTATTTTGAATAAAATCTTGTACAAAAGCATTTAGTATCTTTACATGATTCATTTCAATGATTTTCTGTGGATAGACTTCATGTTTTTGTGATTTATTTAGTGAATATTTTACAGGGTTTTGTGGGACTAATTTCCTTCGTTCTAGTTCCTTTTGGAACTATCTACAGTGGCTTTTATAGTTGGCTTTGGCCACTGCATAGTTCCTCGGGAGCACGCTTTACAACTAGTATGAAAATAAGGCTTTTCCCCATCTCGGTTCTAAGGCTCTTTTAGAAGCCTTACCATCTATTTTGCACCGTGATTCTTCTTAGATCACTAAAATAAATCATTCCCTGTGACAACCGACACAAATTTATTATAAACTACTGTGTGGTCGCTGATAAATAATAAACAGATTTCTTCGATTATGAACAAACTTTTTAAACTTTGATTATTTTAAAGTTACCTGTGTGTTTGAAATCAACTCTGGTAAAATAAAATCCATTGCACAGTTAAATACCACAACTAATCAACTAGGTTCTCTCTTGAAAAAATGAGCTCGAGCTAACTTGACATCTCAAAATGGTGAGGAAACCTAAGATGAAGGCTGTTATGTCACCGAACACAATTTAGCGACCTATTCGGCTAGCGACCTATTCGACCAATACAGTTACCTATTCGTTGGTAACCTATTCAGAATAAATTCAAAGATCGCACAAACTCATCTATTTTTATCAACCAATAAAATCCATCGTAACGTCTATCAAACGAAAGTAGAATATATTGTTATTTTAAAGTGAAAATACGGTAATATTTCGAGTCAAAATTCGGGTCATCGTAACACTCTTTCATGTAGAATTTTGACGTTCGAAAAAGATAAATGGCATTCGTTTAATTCTGATCGACATCGTATACTGATGCCTGCGCAGATTAGTTTGTAGCTGCCGTCGGCCAATATTCCAAATTTGTGAATTTAATGGTTTTACCGTTAACTAAAATTCGTAATGTACATGTACATCAATTAACGGACTAAACTTATTGTTCATGTACTTTGACTTTGAATAAAACTACTTTATTAATGGTATCATATAGCAAGTTTAGTCCGTTAACTATAAAAGCCACTGTAGATAGTTCCAAAAGGAACTACCTTCGTTCGTGATGGTCAACTTGAACTTATTTTAAGCCAAGGAAAATTATTTATCTTAATTTTTAGAAATGGCTGCTAACGAGTAACATATTTTATGTTCTATTCTTAGGAAATGCCATAGCTCCCCAAAATGGCTGCCAATCTTCCCAACAGTAGTTTTGAAAAATTAGCAGTACCGTATTTTAAACGTTTTGAGAACTGAAGGCAGCAATTAAGAGATGGGAAGCAAGTTCCAATGTAAATTTGTACACATAGAACTCTCAATCTTTACCCAACCCTAGCTGATGGAGGGCTCTGAAAGAATCATTGTAAAAAAAATAGCCACTTTGTTTTTTAAAAAGCAGGATATTGTTAGGCCTATTCTCAAAATGGCAAGGTTTGTTTGTGTCCAATAAACTTAATCAGCTTATAAGTAGGCTGATCCAGTTAAATCCTATATTCAGACACAAGTTTTATTTTTTTTTTATTCCTGTAAAGATCTCCACTCTAAATTTGTTGAAACCGTCTTATTCTATGAATCTATTTGATTTTTGACAGGTAAACCATCAGGGCTTCATACTGCCCGTAAGCTTAGAAATATTCGTCGTGTCCAGAAATGGCATGATAAAGATTACAAAAAGGCTCACTTTGGTACCAGGTGGAAGGCCAATCCTTTCCAGGGTTCTTCCCATGCTAAGGGCATTGTTTTAGAAAAAGTGTAAGTATATGTATGTTAAGGTTCTAAGCAAAATCTTTTGGTTTTAGCCTTGTTCTTGAAAATATTTTAAAACCTCTTCGAAAGACTTAAGCTGGAACCTTGTCGTTAACCCAGTTAATAAAAAAATTTATCTCTTCTATCAAGAAGTTATGAACTTAAAACGTATCAAACAAACGATGTTAAATGCACAGATTTACAATGGTTATATCGGTATATGTATATATTTGTCGGTCAGCATTCAGTGATCTGAAATTAGTTGAACAAAAATATTTGCCCTAGATATCAAGGGTTCAAATAAGCGTACTATGGACAGGAATTTCCCTCTAGTAGATCGAGTGGAGCTTAACCATGCAATACAAATTTACCTAGACATTTTATTACTAATGCCAGTTTTAGTAATCAGAAAATTTGGTGGGTTTTCTGTGCAAACAAATTCTCAAGTATTTTGAGATAATGTCTAGTGTTAGAATTTATAGCATTTTTCATTTGTTAACGGGTTTAACACCTTGGTCTTGAATCCTCTGTGATTAAACGTGTGAAAGCCGTGCTTTCATTATGACTTATTTTGAAGATGGTGTTTAACATATCTTTAAATAGGATGGCAGATATTAATCTTTGCATAACAGATTTTCTGATAGTTTTCCGTTTAAGTTTAAATCAAGCTTGTAAATTACTAGATTTCAGAAATTTAAATGCTGTGTGGTTTTGTTTAAAATTATTACTAATCTATTTTACTTTTATTACAGTGGTGTTGAAGCCAAACAGCCTAACTCTGCTATTAGAAAATGTGTCAGAGTTCAACTGATCAAAAATGGTAAAAAAATTACAGCCTTTGTACCTAATGATGGTTGTCTAAATTTTATAGAGGTAAGCTTTTGAAAATTGAAAACTTGTTATTTGTTCATTACTGCACCATGCTGGTTTCCTCTCTTTAAGTTTTTCTGATGGTGCTTTATATGCCGGCATACACATCAACTTGAAGAACCTCTGCCCAAGACAAAATTTCCAAAGTAGCACACAAGTTGATAGCAAGTACATGTATTGTGGAATTGGCTAAACAACTTCCTAAAGCATTGTCATGGCAAATGGACAAGTTTTTATGAAAAAGCGAAGTCTGAAGAGATAAATTAAGAATATTATGGAAAATATGCTTTAGGTAATGGGATGCCAGTAATATAAAGGTTATATGATCATATGTGTAAGGGATAACTAAGCTTTGTTTGCTTTGTTAGTTCTTTTCATTAGAACTGGATATTATTTGCTACTTTGCTTGTTTTCGTCTTGGTGAGGCTAGGCAAGTGGTCTAAAGCGTGCATTTTAGATCATTAGGTCTGCATTTGATAAAGAGTGCATCTCCATTAACCTTGTTGGCTTTCTCCAGGGTTTCCTCTCACTACTAAAGGTAATTGTTGAATAAATGATGTAACATGTTAGTCCCAAAGTAACCCAATTTGTATTTTGATAAATTTTGGTTATAGGAAATTTATTATTTGTATCGATTCTAAATATATTTTTTAATTTGAACAGGAAAACGATGAAGTTCTTGTTGCTGGATTTGGTCGATCCGGTCATGCTGTTGGAGATATTCCTGGTGTCCGTTTTAAGATTGTTAAAGTAGCTAATGTTTCACTTTGGGCTCTCTTCAGAGGCAAAAAAGAAAGACCACGATCATAAAATGTAATAAATAACATTAAAAAAACCAAAAACAATTTGCAGTTTTTTAATTTTAGGGTATTCGCTGATGTAGTTAAAATTCACTTTCTGTGACAAAGAGGGGGTTTGGGATGGCCTAGTGATCTAGAGTGGCGCGCTTCGACCTCTGGCTAGCGGCTGTGGTTTGAGCCGCGGTGTGAGCGTATGTGGCATGGAGATGGGGTGCCTTCTCAACCTCGTGGGTTTCTTCCGGGCACTCCGGTTTCCTCCCACTGCTAAAGACCCCTTTGCGCAAGCGAATTATTGAATTAAAAAATTAAACCACATGTTAGTCCCGAAATGACAAAGAACCGGTTTCTAGAGGACTGAAGGCTGATGTGTGCCTACTGGTTGGGGTATTGGTATTTTGGGGTTACAGTTAAGAATATTCTGATCAGTGAATGTCAAAATTCATTTCATATTTATTTATTCTGGCTTTAAGAGGCCTACTGGACGTCAAATTTTTTGACACTTCTGTCGCCACAGAGGATGCAAACTTATTGATGCAATATTTAAGTTTACACCAAACATTTTCGTGCCATGGCCCTTGCGCTAGCTTTGGAGACGGCAGGGGGGTTAGCAGTGGGAGGAAACCCACGTGGGCTATCTCTGGTTTCCTCCCCGTAGCCAGGAAGTTGTTTTTTTTGGGGGGGGGGGGCAAAGATGTTTTCGGGAGGGCCAACTAGCATGGGCATCTGCATGAATTTTGCGGTGTAAAGGTAAATTTTCTTGGGATATTGGGGGGGGGGGGTCAAGACTCTGTATTGGGAGGCCTAATGCTAAAAAACCCTACGCGTCATCTCTCCCCCCCCCCTCTCTGATCGTTAACGAAGATAAAGATTGTTGCTTGACTTTAATGTGTCGGTATTATATTTACCGGATGTGTTGGGATCTGTTTAATGATGGCATTAATGGACTGCCAGTTGAAGTATCCCCGCAGCAAAAAATCATAGATTACCAGTGTAATTTTCTCTAGAATACTTTTAAGGGTTGGGCGGTGGGGGCTTTTCCATTTTCTATAGCGTGGAATTCTGTAGTATTCTACAGAATTGGGGTGGGGGCTGTAGGAAATAATGACCCCAAATATTATGTTAGGCATAAATATCAATGCAATTTATATTGGACATCTTTATTACTGTAGTCAATACTCAAATACCATGTGCTCCACAACTTGATCATTACACCTCCTACCTGGAGAGCCTCCCCAAGGGGTATAACTTTAACAACTATATCAACTGCATAAGGGATCAGTTAACAGTTCAAATCCCATAATTTTTTTAACAGATTTATGCTAAAATTTCTAAAGGAAAATATGAAGTATTCTATAGTGTTTTCTGTAGTAAATTCTACAGTTATCTTTTTGTCTTTAATCAAGTTTTGTCAACAGACTGCACAGTTGTCCCACTGTCTTCAGTTTCTTGTTAATACTAAATTCTATGAAGTTGTTTTACATGTACATCGAATTCAAAAATTTAAAATTCAGCCAGTGAACAAACAGTTTTATCTTGGATTAACTTTAATCAATCAGTAGTTATAAAGTATATCATAAAAGGGGAGATGTAAACACATGACCTAATAGTATTACGTTTCATATTCTATGTACCAGTCCCACCAGTGGACTATTCCACACAGCCTTGATACGGTCAAGGTCATCCATTGTTCTTGGTTTTGGAACCGCATGTAATGTAGCCAGCTTAGTAGAATATAGAAAATATACACACATGACACTTATTAAATGGTTAACCCATTTCAGCTACAGACCATAATCACCCAGCCCCAGGGCCCCCCACAAAAAAATCCCAGTTGCGTCCAGCCACCTCCTCTAGAAATGCCATCATTTCATAGCACTCAGGCCCCCCCCCCCCCCAAAAGATCTCAGTTGCGTCCAGCCCCCTCCTCTAGAAATGCGATCATTTCATAGCACTTGCATGGATTGGTCCACAGAAATAACGCCAGAATGCGTGGCGGAATTTTATTTTTTTTCTGTGGAAGGTACTTCGAAATGGCTCCACACAAGTGCCTGAAATGCCAGGAAATCACGTTTCCGGCCTCCAATTTATGAAAATTTCCATAAAATTAAAGAGCTCCCTCCAAAAATATTGAAAACCTTTCAATTATAAAATAATACACTTGATTATAATCGCATAGTGATGCTCCTAAGGCACCGGTGAGTTGGTCGGTTTTAATGGCGCCTACACCTGATCTAAACTTTCTTATATCTCTTATGTGAAGACTATCGGGCGCCACCACAGGCGCGGACACAAGGTGTGGACATAAGAAGCAAATGCCTCTCCCAAAAAATCTGCCGCCATATAAAATGCAAAATTGCCACTCAAATATCACCCCAATGGCAGAAAAACGTGTTTCCTGCATCCTTATTTTTCAAAAATTTCTGAGGAAGGGCCCCAGACAAGGGTGCCACCCCTATAGGCGAAGGGCCTCTCCTATCATCCCTTTCTGGGGCGGCATCTGACCCACCACATGACATGAAAGGGTTCGTTTTGGTCGCCCTTATCCACATTTGACAGGACCTTGTTGGTCTTTGGGGGCGCCGCCACCAAATTACATGATAAGAGATTTTTTTCTGGTCGCCCTATCCACGTCGCCTTATGGTGTTTCGGACTAGTTCTAGTTTAGAGGATAAGGAGTTTCTCATTTTGGTGTGCTTAACATCAAAATGAGAAATAGCGCTGCCGAAATTGACACACGGTAGCGACGTTTATTGCATTGTAGCTCCAACTGGGTTTGAAAACGCGTTTGTGACAGTCTAATTTTCACAATTTTCACGTCCGCACTCAGCAACTCGGGCATTATATTGGCGTCCCCAACACTCTGCTGCACCCCCACTTTTACAATCCTATATACGGCCCTGTCCAGACGCGGCGCTCGCGGTCGGTGATCAGGGGCCCCCACATGTTCCAGGCCCCAGGGCCCCCACCATGGTTGATCCGGCGTTGCCCAGCCCTAAACCCTTAATCCCCCTAAACATTATTTTGAGCTGGATAAGAACACCTAAATGAAACTTCCCAGCAACATAAATTTAACGGACCGTTAACAAGCTCGTAGCAACTACATTGAGAATACCACTGTTTTAATACGAAATATAACGTAACTACTAGAATATTTTTTGCCCTGCAACTCTGAATATTTTTATAAAGGAAAAAAATACCCAATAAAACGAATTGACCATTATGCATATCTGTAGCCTCGTTATTGTTTTCCGTGAATGGCGTCTGAGACGACAGGCGTTTTGAATTCCTAAAGAAGGCAATATAACTGGGCCCTGTTTCACAAAAACTTAAATCTCCTTAAAATCATTGTAAACTAAAATTTCATCCTAATAGTTTTACTCCCAGCGGTATAGCAATACGCACGTGTAAATACTATTCAAGTCGTCTCTCCACTGCGCAATCATTCTACCATGAAATGTAACGTGAGGCTCAAAAAGGGATAAATGAAACACCATTTGTCACTTTTCGCTTGAAACGACTCGATAATAAATACTATTTTCACATTTTCCTTCACAATACTCGATAGAAATGTGATGTAAGTCAGTTATTAGCACCTTTCCTCGGTGTATCGGTGAATATCAGGACAGTTTTGGTCGGGGGTTCAGCCGAGGCGGTACCCGACCAAAACTGTCCTGATATTCACCGATACACCGAGGAAAGGTGCTAATAACTGACTTACATCACATTTCTATCGAGTATTGTGAAGGAAAATGTGAAAATAGTATTTATTATCGAGTCGTTTCAAGCGAAAAGTGACAAATGGTGTTTCATTTATCCCTTTTTGAGCCTCACGTTACATTTCATGGTAGAATGATTGCGCAGTGGAGAGACGACTTGAATAGTATTTACACGTGCGTATTGCTATACCGCTGGGAGTAAAACTATCACGTGTTTGTTTAGACCACATCGTCAAAACAACTTGTCTATGGCGAAGAGGACTGCGATATTAATAATATTATTAAATGTAGTGTAAAGGAAATGCGAAACGTGGGTCATTCCTGGTGAAAGTATGCATCAGCGATTATTTGTAATAAAGTGTATGTCTTTCTAGGCGTTTCGTTTTCATCCTGCTTATTTTTAATGCCTGTGAAGTGTCCAGCAAGAGAACTGCGCCTTCTATCATCACAATTGATATAATTATTCAGTATTCTAATTTATATGTTTTGCATATTAATATAAATCAAACCAAATTGTGGAATAGATGCCAATTGATATGTATAATAATTGATTATTGTAATATGTTTTTATTATAATTTAATGTCATTGTATATATTTTTGAACTGCCAGTTTGTTCCACCCGGTTTGTTTTGTTACTGTGATTTTGACTACTTGTTTGGTGTGATTTTTCCGGCTGCTTTGGATAGAGCCATCGTTATCATTGCGATCTGGGCTGGACTAAACGTCCGCTACTTATTGCTAGAATGGTATCTTAAACGGTGTAGAAGTGTTCGTTTGTCGGGAATGAACAGTACTCTTTTTAAAAAGTGTACTGTTCATTTCTGATACACGGATACTTTTAAGCCTGTATTGGAAATAAACAGGCCACTTTTATCAAAGGTTGCCACTGGCAACGAGGTATAAGTGGGATGTAAGTAGTAGTTATTAGCACCCTTTCCGAGGTGTATCGGTGAATATCAGGACAGTTTTGGTCGGGGGTTCAGCCGAGGCGAAGCCGAGGCGGTCCCCGTCCAAAACTGTCCTGATATTCACCGATACACCGAGGAAAGGTGCTAATAACTGACTTACATCACATTTCTATCGAGTATTGTGAAGGAAAATGTGAAAATAGTATTTATTATCGAGTCGTTTCAACCGAAACGTGTCAAATGCTCTTTCATTTATCCCTTTTTGAGCCTCACGTTACATTTCATGGTAGAATGATTGCGCAGTGGAGAGGTGACCTGAATAGTATTTACACGTGCGTATTGGTATACCGCTGGGAGTAAAACTTTCACGTGTTTGTTTAGACCACTCGTCAAAACAACTTGTCTATGGCGAAGAGGACTGCGATATTAATAATATTATTATTAAATGTAGTGTAAAGGAAATGCGAAACGTGGGTCATTCCTGGTGAAAGTATGCATCAGCGAATTATTTGTAATAAAGTGTATGTCTTTCTAGGCGTTTCTTTTTCATCCTGCTTATTTTGAATGCCTGTGAAGGGTCCAGCAAGAGAACTGCGCCTTCTATCCTCACAATTGATATAATTATTTAGTATTCTAATTTATATGTTTTGCATATTAATATAAATCAAACCAAATTGTGGAATAGATGCCAATTGATATGTATAATAATTGATTTTTGTAATATGTTTTTATTTTAATTTAATAATATTGTATATATTTTTGAACTGCCAGTTTGTTCCACCCGGTTTGTGTTGTTACAGTGATTTTGACTACTTGTTTGGTGTGATTCTCAGGCTGCTTTGAATAGAGCTATCGTTATCATTGCGATCTGGGCCGGACTAAACGTCCGCTACTTATTGCTTGAATGGTATCTTAAACGGTGTAGAAGTGTTCGTGTGTCGGGAATGAACAGTACTCTTTTTAAAAAGTGTACTGTTCATTTCTGATACACGGATACTTTTAAGCCTGTATTGGAAATAAACAGGCCACTTTTATCAAAGGTTGCCACTGGCAACGAGGTATAAGTGGGATGTAACTTAGGATAGCTGTCACCCTCTCGGAACTTACAATCACGACATTAACAAACATTGATTAGAGCTACATTGTTTGATTTATTGCGACATACAGATATAATTGGCACATAATTTTAACATACAAGCATTCACAAAAACAATTTGCATTCAATTTCTTTTCATAGTATGGGATATACAGCTACGATCCACCCGTTTTTTTTTTGTAAGGCAATTTAAGCATTGGATGGCGCCCCATATTAGAACTCCAAGAAAAAAAACACCCAAAACGCCAGTAAACTACACACTAAAAGAAAACTTATATCCAATGTCATGGAAAGAAGAGCCCTCTTATTTATAAAGAAAATATCTTCGTTTTTAATATGGCCAATTTCTTGGTATTAGAAGGCCTAAAGGCCAATAATACTAGACATGCCATAATATGTAGTATTTACTCATGTTTTTGGGGTTATGATGATTAGTATAAAGATAAATCAATAAACACAAATGTGTTTATTCAAAAATATTATAGGCCTATTTGAAATTAAATTTTAATATCATAAATTTATTATAATTTCTTAATGAAGTTACGTTAATAAAACAGCATCAATAAAAAAAAAATAGGCTCCAAAACTATTTTATCTTGGGAAAACTCATTTAATTGAGTAAGATAGATAGACTCTTTTGCATTTTCAAAGTATCATTGAAAGGGTCTATTAGAATGACATTTATAATCTAGGCATCGGAACATTGCCTATTTGGCGTATTAATTTCAAAGTTGATAACTACTTTTAAACTACGACAAAAAAATTGAAGCCTAGATTAGTTGTTTGAGTGACACATATCAAAATATGTTTGTGAAAATTCTCAAATGTTTCTCTTGTCCAAATTACTATAAAAATTCGAAATTCAAGCGCTTTAGTTTATCGATACACATTACTTCTATTGAAGCCTGCGAGGAAATCAAATGCCAAGTTCAAGGTCAACCCACCAATACATTTCGAAACTAATAATACGCAATAAACTCATTTATTTCATCTCTCTACGACTTTCTGACCATGTGCAGACATTTCTACAACGTATGAAACTCTCCCTATTGATAATGTAACAGTTAATTCAGTTTGTCAACAGTTTTCAGTTTCGAAGCGTATTTGCTTTCACCGTAAGTACCCGCAGCGGAAATCTGCACTGCGCGGGCGCAAGCGATTTTCACTAAAATCTATTAAAATTGCATTTTAAGTTACAATCGATCTTCGTGAAACGCATAAAATTTAAAATCTCATATTATTAATTATCACAAAACAGTATCGAAGATAAAAAATATAATCATAAATTATTAAGTTAACAACACATTATGCAGATATTATAAATAAAGGTAGAAAAAAAGATAACAGAAGTCAGTAAAGATAACAGATCACAAAGAGATTAAAACAAAAAAATTAAAATCGTTACCGATATAAGCTACAGGCTTCTTTAAATAAAACAGTTTTGACAGATTTTTTTAAAACACAAAGATTGGTGAATAACGAATAACGAGGTAGTTTGTCTCGTTATTGGTGAATAACGAAAAACGACCCAACTTCACACTGCCAAGAGACACCGCGTTTCTGATAGAAAATGGTAGCTTATTCCATGCATAATCCTTAATGTTTATCATTTATTAGAAGATCTGTCAATTATTGACCCCCCTTTCCTCATCAGTGATTTTTGTACCATGCGTGCTGCTTGTTGTAATTGAATCTCCGACTCCTCGGTTTTGAATGACTCAGGAGACGAGCGCTTTGTCGAAGACCTAGATCTAGATCTTGATCTTGATCTCGGGCTTCCTCTACCTCCACCTCTACCTCCACCCCTACCTCCCCTTGTTGTTCTTGCACTGTCACGTCCCCTAAATGTTCCACTAACTGAACTTTCTTTGAAATCTTTTCTGACATCAGCAATATTTGCACATTTCGACCATTTCTTCGCTTCTTTGCTAGGTTCTGACAAAGCAGATTGGTTTCTCTGTAATTGCTTACCCCGAGCACCCCTGCCTTTTAACGCCCCCCATACTCGTCGTGTCACAGCTTCAACATTTATGTCGTCATCTGAGGCTTCTTCCACTGCTCTTTCTACCTCTACATTCACATCTTCCATCCATCGTTCAAGAGAGATTTCCTCTTGAGCTCCCCCGATAATTACTTGAGTCAGTGCTTTAGCTCCTGATAGAGGAACATATTGTCCCCCTGTTAAATACGCCAAGGCGGCAAAGAATTCTTTATATGGTGTTATACTTGGTTCACAGCCAACAGTATATAGGGTTATCCCCTTTTCTGCCATACTTCTCGCGATTGTCATTGGGTCCAAATTATTTGGACATCCATTTGGGAAAGCATCAAATAAATCCCCAAGACCGTGTGGTGGAGCGTCAGATACAAGAACGCAAATTTTAGTTGAATTTGGTCTCCAACACAACCTCAGTACATCTTGGAGAGCATCTGCCACAGCTTCTGGTCTATCACCACCTCCCTGAGCGGAACACGCGTCTAACCATCGTTTCATATCTTGTACAGATGAAGTAAAATCGTGCGTTCTAGTAACAAAAGTTATTTCTTGGGGTGGATGATCACGATATTCTACTAAAGCCAACCGTATATCACTTTTCTCTGAGGCTACGATTTGTTCTACAATTTTACTAATATTTGTCTGTGCTGTATAAATATAAGAACTCATACTTCCTGTACAGTCCATAGCAAAAGCTAAATCTAGCACCGTAGAGTCATGGTTAAGAAGACTGGGTTGTTCCGTTATCCCGGCCATATTACAGCGCTGTTGTTAAAATTACTATTAATTGATCAGCTACATATACCTTATAATATACACTAAAGAGCGAGAATATATAGTAGTATTAACATGTAGAATACAATAGCTATGGAAGTGGCTTTAAATGACAATCTACACAATTATATTACACCAGTCCTACTAATAATCCAGACATTGTCCGTTTCGTTTAATATTGTTTATATTGTATGCTGTCCTCAATGGATGTTTCGATGCAATAAAATCTTATCTTACACGACCCAATTGTTATTGGATAATTAATAAATGGCCGATAGAGGGCGTTGTCAACATCCAGATTAATTGCACAACCAGCTGAAATGTGATTCGGATCTACACGTAAACCGTTAAACGTATAGCAATTTCACAACGGTATGCAATACCTAGGGGATAACACACAGACGAAAACACGTTGTCAGCATTCTGTGTCAAACTATATTTATAGCATTCTGTGTCAAACTATATTTTAAGTTACATATCTAACATATAATATTGTCAACAGGATCCAGTTTATTGATAAATATTTCAAATTAGAACAAACAATTTGGTTATCACGCATTTACTCCCCTCAAATAGGATGCATATTAAATGGTTTTATACATAGATTAGGTGTATATATAATATAAGTTTATCCTACTTTAATAAGTATATAAGCAAGCTTTAATCAATACCCATTCAGCTGTAAAGGTATGTATGGTTGTTATAGGACGTAGCCAATGAGAATGAGTGGAAATGACGGGGATTCTATTTTTAGAATATGACACAAACCGTAGTTTATAAACATAAACATCGTCCATATAACGTATACTTGTATGGATCTTTTATCAGAACAACTCCACACATTTCACAAAGTGTCCACGGAGGACTACAAGCTTCGGTGAAATGGCTAATAATATGGAAAGTGAAAATATTCAGCAGCCAGCCCTGGCTAAACACGACTCGAGCGTATTAGATTTAGCTTTTGCTATGGACTGTACGGGAAGTATGAGTTCGTACATTAAAACCGGACAAGATAATATTAGAAATATTGTTGAACAAATTGTGGCCTCTGAGAAAAGTGACATTCATTTAGCTTTGGTAGAATATCGTGACCACCCACCGGAGGACAGTACTTTCGTGACTAGAACTCATGACTTTACTTCCTCCGTTAAGACCATGAAAGGTTGGTTAGACGCGTGTTCGGCTCAAGGAGGGGGTGATACACCGGAGGCTGTAGCAGACGCGCTTCACGATGTTTTAAAGTTATCGTGGAGACCAGAAGCAACTAAAATATGTGTTTTTATTTCTGATGCCCCGCCTCATGGACTTGGCGCACAATGTGGTGATCACTTTTCAGACGGGTGTCCAAATAATTTGGACCCAATGACAATCGTGAGAAGTATGGCAGAAAAGGGGATTACCCTATACACTGTTGGCTGTGAACCAAGTATAACACCATATAAAGAATTCTTTGCCGCCTTGGCGTATTTAACTGGAGGACAATATATTCCTCTGGCAGGAGCTAAAGCACTGACCCAAGTCATTATCGGAGGTGCCCAAGAAGAAATCTCTCTTGAACGATGGATGGAAGAAGTTAACCAGCAAGTTGTAGCTGAGATGAACGAAAAGGGTGAAGCTAATGTTACCGAAGAAGAAATTTGTTCGAGGGTACACACCCACCTTCAGAGCAAAGGAGCTCAATCAAAGCAATTGCATCGTAACATGGGCAAGCTACAAGAAGCGAGCACATTCGCCAAGAAGGTTTCGGCATACTCGACTATGAGTGACGTAAGATCTGCTTATGGCGAGGAATTAGCAGCAGCACCCCCGCCGGCACGTCCCTCATCCAGGTCAAGAGGGATGTTTTCCAGATCAGCTGCCCCACCACCCCCTCCTATGGCCATGGGTACTGCCATGGCACCTAGTGCTATGGGCAGTATATCAGCGACGGAAGATTGTTACAACGTAGCAGAGGATGGAGTTCAGATGGAACAAGCCAGACGAATGGTACAAAAGTCTAAAATGAGAAATAACTTCAACTTCAAATAACTTTTATCATCTATATCACGTGAATTAGTAGCGATTCTGGACTGACTGTTTACCGATTTATTGATTCGATAACCCAGTGATTCTCAACCAGTGTGCCGCGAGACCCTGCTAAGTTTACCGCGAAATATTAAACGGCACACTGCGAAAAACCACATGATCCTAATCTAGTATTCAATGGTGTCTACTGGTAAGATTATAGCTGCGTTTTCTTTAGTTTCAGTCATTCTGCGTCTATGACGCGCTATATTTTTATTTTGCAAATTGCAAATATTTCACATATATATTAGGCCAGGTGTGCCGCTATTTTTCATGTGTTCCAAGGTGTACCGTTAAGGTTGAGAACCACTGCGTTAACCTATAATTATACAGAGAGTAAAACGGGTTGATACGTTTTATTATTTTTTTTATTCGAATCATAAACACGCGTAAACGGGCACATACTGTATGCGGTGATGTTTTGAACTGTATGATATTATAGCAAACCATGTTTTATATTTTTGACAAAATGACACACCAAATACAATGTTCTCTTGTAAATTGTATTCATCATTTAAGACGTATTATCGCTTTGCATTATCTCGCCATTTAATTTTATATTTTTTTCGCATTTATGATACATTCTATTTTAAATTAAAGTAACTAAATCTCTAACTCAATATCATCCAAAGTCTGACACGTTGAGAACACGAATTATTTGTCAATTCAAATCAACATTGATTTTGTTATCTTACCAGGAAAAGATAGGATTCTGATATCCAATATTTCAGACAAGATAAACATTTTACAATTGGTACACGAATTGTGTACCATGGTGCGTTTCGGCGTCATTCGTAACAAGTGACCAGAAAGAACGAGGCTAGACATATTCCACAACTAATGACAAACGGTGGCGTCATATCTTATCTGCAGAGCATGAGATTGAAATAACCAGACGCTAGAAATTTCCATTTGGTTGAGACTCGTGTCGTATTTCGCTGGACATAACTGATTTGAAATTAGAGTCAAAACGGAAGTAATTGAATGTAAAGCAGTGCATATACAATCAGATTACATTATATTATGCATTGCGATCCATTTGGGTCAGTTTCTAGGTCCAAAAACGATTTAGCTCCTTTAATACCACGTTATGAATTTATTAGGACTAAATGTTTGATGTTATTGTTATTTATATTTTTGTATTCCTTTGTTTTATTTGGTAATAAATGTTTTGTAATATTTTGAACTTATTGTCTTAGTCTTTAAAATTTGAGAGAAAAAAAAAAAGAGTAATTGAAATTTCTCCAACCCAAGTTGGTCTCAGCACAACTAAGTTTTGGGAGAATTTTAGTGTACTGTCACTGCAGTAATTTGAAGTCAAGTTATAAAATGGGCTGATTCCTGGGTGTGGGTCCTTAAATAGAGTTACCTCCTATAGTTCAGTAAAATTGAGAACCAAGAGAAGATCACTCTAGAGTCTCAAGGTTCAGACTTGTAATTTTTGCCCATTGACTTCAATGTTAAATGGCTGTAACATCACAGGCTGTAGTTATATTTCTCAACATTACGTTGGTTCCAATCTTTATAGGCACAATGGGTACCCCATTTGGCAACATCCTCATCATAATTTTGTGGAGGATTGACCGTTTAGATTTTTTGCTACGGGGATTTGATGTTGACTGGGGTGAAAATCTCACACAATGATTGCTCTACAGAAAGACACTTTACACCCACTATCCCTCTGCTGTAATATCATCGCAATGCAATTGCAGATATGATCTCTTTTCTACTATTCTAGACCAAAAAGTCAACCCAAAAATGCAGGTAGAGGGGAGAAAAAAATTCAGGGAAAAATTGTCTATTTGACGTTTTGGTGTAGAAAGGTTTTGAAAATATATTTCCTGCCAGGTTTTGGTGAATATTTATGATTTTGAGGCGGAAAGAAAAAATGGGTTGAGAGGTTGCCTGGTTAGGGTGGAATATAGGGCCGTAAATTGCATGTTTATTTGAGTATCTCAAGTGTTTCATGAAGAACCCCATTTGTGGCAGAATGAGTCCTATCCAATGGCCACATATCACTAAATATTTCCCCATTGACTTTAATGTTAATTCTCGTCTCTTAGACAGGCTCTAAATTTTCCCCAAATTTTCGTTGGGTAGAACACTTTCTGCCACGGACGGAGCAGCACGTGGCAAACTTTTGCCCAAAAGCATGTATGAAATACACAAGCTGGAAGGACGAGAGACAAGTAATAATGCAATTTTCATGAATATTCACCAACACCTGGCAGAAAATGTATTTTCAAACCCCTTTCTTCGATTCTAACCCAATTCATCAAAAATCGCCATGCAAAAGGGAGCAAAAGGTACGGCAGTGGCTATTGTACAAAGAATAGACCCCAGGCTATTGTTAGGCTACTACAATGCTTTTAGAGCCCTCCATCGGCAAAGTTTAGAGCGAATTCCAAAATGGCTGCCAATCTCTCCAACACCAGCTTTGAAAAAGGAGCAATAGTTTCAACGTTTTCAGAACTGAAGCAGCAATTAAGAGATGGGCAGAGGCGGATCCAGGGGGGGGGGGGCTAGGTGCCCGCCCCCCTAAATAACAGTATAAAAAATAGATATGCGCCACATATCACCACTGACACCTCGATTTTTTTCAAAATTTTTCTCGGGGGACCCCCACGCCCCCCCCCCCCCTAACAGGATTTTCTGGGTCCGCCTCTGGAGATAGGAAGCATGTACACACGGAACTCTCGATCTATACCTAACCCTAACCCCAAACCTAGCCCGTGGAGGGCTCTGAAAGCATCGTCGTTTTGAACTCCCAGTAGAGACGAATTACTCTAGGGAAGCCACATGTATAGTCATACAAGACACCAAAAACACCAAGATTTTGTCGAAATTTTGTTTCCGCTGGCAGTTTAGCCGGGCTTTTAGACATTCAACGTGCCTATGACTAGTCTGCGTCTACGTTTCTATGCGACAATGACTCGGCATTTATATAAATGTCTTTTAAATGCCCCATTACCTACATCTTAAATAGAAGGCCTTGTTTCGCTTTGACTCCGTACATCTTACCAAGCCCTTCACATAATACCCTGCATATTTCGACACTAATTTCGAATACCAAGTCTCGCATTTTCAACATAAAATATCTTATTTCAAGGTTTCCATGGAGGTCGTTATGTCACAACCTCTGATTGGATGCTACTGTAGATAACGCAGCTATAAGTTTGGGAAATAGTGAAGCAACGTCCTAGATGTTGTAAAACTCGTAGTCGTTGCTCCAGGAACATGCATTACATTAACGAATATAAGACGACCCTTTTCGACTGCTGGATGATTTAGCTGCTGTGGGCGTATGGCAACCCATTTTCTATGACAAGGGGCGGTGGGTGGTGAGTGGTAACCATGAACACAAAAGAAACCGTAAACATGAAGCAGAATTATACTTCTTTATTTTATTATAAATTATAATACGTTTTTTTAACAATAAACTATTGATATACATTTGTAAATTGAATTAAAATGTTAAAAAAAAATGAGAATGGCTATGCAACATATAATAAGCAAAACAACAATAATATTAACAACTTAACATATTATGTATATATGTGCAAAAATAAACAAAACAAACAAAAAAAGAAACACAAAGCAAAATAACTTCTGTTTGGGGAAAGCATATCCTATGGTAAAATTAAATATGTAATATAGGCTTTAGCTTTTAGCTTGTGGACAAGAACAGGTTGTGGCTTTATAATATTAATGACTAGTGCTTTGATATTAGATAAAAATATCTAAAATACCCATAAATTAAGTTTTACAATGCAAATCACCATGGAATACTTCCAGTTGGTAAAAATACGGTTAGATCTATTTCATAAGACCAACTAAACTTCAAGTTTGGTCAAAGGTCACGAGATGTAAACAGGGCTATCGCTAACCCTCGACCTAGCCGTAACGCTTACCCTAACCCTAATCTACAACTCTCGCCAACAATCACGTGACCTAGCCATGTTTACATCTCAGGGACCTGGACGAAATCTTGAGTTGGCCTTACGAAATAGATCTAGCCGTAAAATACACGTCGTAAAATTCTCCATCTTGGATTTGCTCTCGATACAGTTGAACGTAGCTAAGGCCTAGATGTATGTTATTGGCTCCAGGTTGATTAAGCTCTGAGATCATACATAAATGATCCCATTAAAATCATTTGTTAAAATAAAAATCGGCGTGGTTTTCTGATTTCTGAGATCATAGATAAATGATTCCATTTAGATCATTTGTAATAATAAAAATCGGCGTGGTTTTCTGATTTCTGAGATCATAGATAAATGATGTAGTTTTCTGATTTCTGAGATCACTGCAAACCCATCACTCTATTAACGTTTAAGAGAAAATTTTGAGCATATTCACTTTCGTGAATAGTTTCTATTGTATCGGTACCATATACTGGGCCGTTGATGCTGGTGAGAAGCGGATGTAAATTCAACTCGCGTTTTCTCCTCACTGGAGAATCAGGACTCCTCACTGGAGAATCCGGAATCCTGTAATCAAATTCTTTCGTCAAAGAAAACACCCTATTTTGGTCAACTGCGAGAAATTTGAAAAATTTAGAGAGATACTCTTTTCCATAACCAAACGAAACAAATAAAACTATTGAATTATTGTTCAATGTAGAAAGATGTCGGAGACAGTTTTTAGGTGTCAACACAGTGGGATTGCTACTTTTGCAATTTCCGAAAAATCCATTCGATAGAACAACAATTACTACGCCATAATCTGGATTTGTGACTTGGTTTAGTTCATCCGCTGGTGTCATTTGTTGAACTTCTTTTCCCAAATACGTCATCAATCTGCAGAAACTTTTGACAGCATTAAAATGAGAATCATGATCCGGTGCATAAAGCACTAACATTTTGTTGTTGTTATTTTCTGCAAAAAATAATAAATGAAATGAAATGGGGTTTAACGTCCTACTGTTTTGCTCCTAAAAAGGTGGGCAATGAAGGAAATTTTGACCTGGAGCCGTGCTACTGCCTACTCTTATATCGAATTCAAACTGCCAAGGGATCTTTTACGTGCACGCCAATTTGCACAGGACCTCTGTGTTTCGTCCCATCCGATCGACTAGACAACTGTACTTGCCAGGCCACTCGACCTGCATCACTGACAAGGGGAACCAACACGCCAGTGCTGGGATCCAACACCCGACCTCCAGGCTACCGAGCCAGCGTCTTACCCAGAATTTACAGCAATCTGCATGTTTATTGGAATATTGACCGAGCGAAAGTGTATGTTGGGAGTCCAAGGGGTTTCGGCCAATTTGGTATACAATCGAGTCATGTAATCATATATATATCTATTCCTTGTGAATAGATTATGTTATTACAGTAGATGAACTGTGGGTAATCTAATCTCCGAATCGGAGTTATTTCCCTTTACTAATCTTCTTGACCCGGCACTTTTGAATGAGGTTTCGTCACCTCAACACAGCAGTTTATCGCTAAAAACCCACCCTCCTCCCATTCGACATTATATGTTTTTGTTTTGTTCATGTTACTGCTGCTTCTTTTTGTATTTTTCAGGTGCAAGGAGAGTTTGGCTTCCTTATAAAGACAAAGATTACTTTTCACACGCGTTCATTCGGCACGGCTATATTGGTACACGTAGATGGCAATTGCGCACACAAAACGTTTGTATTAATACTTTAGTGATTCCTGTTTGACAGGCTTAGATAATTAGCTTCTGTTTCCCAGAGTTAGTTATATTTTAATCACTCAAAATTAATTATTTGAACTAATAATTCGCTGCATTTGCCATCAGTGTACGGCAATGCAAATGTATAAATTGATTGAATAATGTAGCCGTGACCAAAAACTGCCAATACTACCGTATTAAAAGTATATAAAACTTTAAAATACAATGTCTTGTGTTAAATCTTTCTGGTAATAAATGGTCGAGACACGGGTCTGTGATTTAGATCCTTGGTTTGCACGTGCGCTGAGTAGGATCGCCCGTCGAACCTCGCGAGTTTCCGACCACTGCTTCCAACCTCGCGGGTTTTCTCTGGGGGCCTCCGGTTTCCTCCCACTGCTAAAGAACCCTACGCACAAGCGAATTATAAACATGTTAGTCCCGAAAGACCTAGTTTTTATCGAGTGGACGATAAACCTAATTTCTCTCGCTCTCTCTCCTTCAACTGCTAAAGACGCATACGCGCAAACGAATTATTTCCTGCCAAGAAAAAAATATGTATTTGAGCATGCCTTACCTTCACGAGGAATCAGTGGTAATACATCTTCCAAATTTTTACTCTTATTCAAACAACCCTTACCTGAAATTGATTAAAATATGCTTAATCATGTCCCCCATATATTTTATAAACTAAGAGTAGGCTACATATTAAATAGTGAAGTGACAACGACATAAAATGCTCGATGCTAAAGCTACCTAAGCAGTAAAGTAAGCAGAAATGGGTAAATAAAAAAAGGAACATTAAAAAACACAAACGTTTTATGCATGTGAAAACATTTAGTTATTAACAACAAATTAATAAATGGTACTGGGGTGTCAACGAGACGTCGCTAAGTAACAAAATTATTGACATCAGACATGATTTGCACCCATGTAGGGGGGGGGGGGGTGCGCAAAAGGTTGGAAATAAAGGTACACTTTCTGTATACAGATCTTGCAAAGTTAGTGTGCACTGGGGAAGTGAAGAGAGAGAGAGAGAGAGAGAGATGGGGTTTAACTTGCACTTGGAGAAAACAGGAGGACACAGACAAAATCGCACGAAGTTGGACAACCGACCATACTCATTGCCACGTACATCCAGTAACCTTGTTCAGTATCGACTGAGACAAGAATTACAATTTAACTCTGAATTAAATTGATGCTTGGGATTATTATACCTACCTACAGAGGAAAGAAGTAGAATCATAAGAAGTGTCAATACCGCAAAGGCAAATATTCCACAAATTATGATAATAGGCTTATGTATGAATTCATCGAATTCTGTTGATGAAACTTTTTCTGCCGATGTGGGCGGTTCTACTGTAAGATAGAAAACGGTTGTATTCAAAAATGTCCAAAGTAATACTGAGAATCTTTAGACAGCAAAACGTAATAACAGGGGCGAATCCAGGAACATTTGCAGGGGATGGGGGTTTGCCAGGCTCCTGTTAAGAAAATCTGACAGTTGACAATGCATGATGCCATCATCATCTCTCAATTACGTAGACATACACGTTAAGTTTTTAAATGAAAAAAATCCAACACCCCGTTTGACGTCAATTTTAATAATGATATCGGGTCACATTGTGATTCAATTTCATTGATGCAAGGCATTCAATTTTTTTTATGTAACTGGGCCTGGGCAGGGTGGGGTTTGGACCCCCACCCCAACTCCTCTGGATCCGCCCCTGTATTAGAAACTTTATTTATTTATGTGTAGTGTGGCTATGCAGCAGCGAGTGTAGAACACAGACAAATATTATATACGAGAATATCTAGGGTGCATTAATTCAATGTGCAATATGTTATGTCCTAAGCGTCCCTGCATGTATAGACAAATGTTTGAGATGTTTAAAAACAAAAGAAATAAAAAAAAATTAGAAAAAATTGCGCGTAAAAGGGGCAAAAAATATATATGCACGTAACAGGGCAAACTTGATATACAACCGCGATCGTTCATATACTCCTCCTTCTTGAAATCAGACAAAGATTGAGGCAATGTCGATCCATTTGCTTCCAGCAATGACGATTATGCAAAACCCCGATACAATTTCCTATTATTGACAAATGAAAAAAAAGCGAATGCATGCAATTAAATAGATATTTAATGTCCTACCGGTGGTTGGGGGTGTACCGACTATAAAGGGCACGGATCTGTATCTATGTGTATCACAAGCTTCGCCTGATCTTCTATAATCCTCACAATCTCGACAACTCAGAATTTGTACCTGGAAATAAAAAAAGGTTACCAGGTAAGGAAACATGCACCCACCAACATCTAAGTTGTCAATCTGTTTCATAGAGGTATATTAAAGTCTTCTAATATCTCTGTAAAAGATGACTGCCTTGAACACGTGACGTCACATCACGCGACGTCAACCATTGGTTCAATGGTGCGTGTTGCCTTTTACTAAATAGGAAATAATTTGTACCTACAAATACTTGAAACGTCGTTATTTACTTTTCTAATACATGTACATAAAAAAGTTTATATTTTTGGCTCATTAAGTCGCATAGATGTCATCCTTTTCAGTGGTTGTAGCGGCCTAGCGAATATCCATTGCTGATCAGTGAGCTAATTTGTCAAAAACCTCAAAGGTATCAAAAATATTTCGTTACCAAGGGGAACAACTCTGGGTGTATAAAAATCTACATGAAAAAAGATAGCCGGTTTGACAGAATAGAATAATGTATTGGGATACAAGTTGGCAGGGCCTATTTTAACGTGCCTACAGGCACGGACGTGCCTCGGAATGAAAAATCCTTGCTTTGAAAATCTAAAATCCGTGCTCTGAAAAAAGGTGTGTATATCTTTGTAAAATGTGCGATCATGCAATAATGAGCGCCATCAGCAGTCATTGTTATCATCGATCATTTGACTTGGTATCCAGTCTCATGTTCAAGGATGACGACAGATGCAGTCTAAACAGCGAAACTGTAGACGCATATTTGAATGTACGTGTAGAAATGCCAGTTCTTGCAAATTTTGATGTTCGACCGGCTGTGTGAGCGAGGATGAATGCGAAGGACTACCGCGAAAGACCCACAGGTAAAGCTACTAACCAAGCATGGTTTACTGGTTGTTTCTTTCGCGGCGGTCCTTCGCGTTGACTTGAGTTTTTGAAAATCGCTTCGAAAATACGGGCCTTAATCTCTTTGTTACTGTCCGTCTTTTCTCAACACTGAATACTCATTACAAAGATGGACAGTAACAAAGAGATTAAGTCCCGTATTTTCGAAGCGATTTTCAAAAACTCAAGTCGTCATAACGCCTATTTTTTGATAGTGATAAAGACATATTGTACTGTTATCGCCTATTGAACATCCGATGCCCCGACAAGCGGTCGGATATACATAAATCTATCAGTCAATTCTTTCGTATTAAAAGTGTAATAAGTAGTGTGATAATAATTCTGAAAGTTATTAGTTTATTTCATAGTTCATGATCTGTTTGGTCACAATTTCTGGCTACATTGAACTGATCACTTTCTACTCGAAAATTGTGTTTCTCTGGCGGTCGAAGTTTGAAAATTTTCTTGGACCTGAGGGGGGGGGGAGCGAACCCACCACCCGGACCCCTCCCCTAATAAGCTTTAACACGGGTACCATGCTTCGTCAAATAATCCTTAAAATAGGCCCTGCAAGTTGGGTAAGAGTATGCATTGATGAACTATAACAGCTTCATCTTATAAATAAGGTTCTTTTACCCACCAATTCAGAAGCCGTATCTCGGTTTATTAAACACCAGTGATGCTAGAGAGAGCCGCTACCTTATCGGTATCCCAAAACAATTAGGCCTATAGCCACAATAAACTTTTAATCGACACTTTCAATTTTATTTGGAAAATTGCAACTTGGCGTATGGCGACTCACATCTACATCATTTTCGGGCAGTTGTCTTCTAGAGGTTCTGGCAATAGTTTTTCCAGACTAGACGTTCGGACAATATTTTTTAGGGCTAGAATTCGGGCAATGTTTTCAGGTCTAGATGTTCGAGCAATAGGTTTTATGGGTTAGATATTGGAGCAATAGTTTTCAGGGCTCGAGGTTTGGACAATAGTTTTCAGGGCTAGAGATTCGGGCAGTAGTTTTCAGGGCTAGAGGTTCGGGTAGTAGTTTTCAGGGCTAGAGCTTCGGGCAATAGTTTTCAGAGCTAGAGGTTCGGGCAATAGTTTTCAGGGCTAGATGTTCGGGTAATAGTTTTCTGGGGTAGAGGTTCGGGCAATAGTTTTCAGGGGTAGAGGTTCGGGCAATAGTTTTCAGGGCTAGAGGTTCGGGTAATAGTTTTCTGGGGTAGAGGTTCGGGCAATAGTTTTCAGGGCTACAGGTTCGGGCATTAGTTTTCAGGGCTAGAGGTTCGGGCAATAGTTTTCAGTGCTAGAGGTTCGGGTAATAGTTTCAGGGCTAGCGGTTCGGGTAATAGTTTTCAGTGCTAGAGGTTCGGGTAATAGTTTTCAGGGCTAGAGGTTTGGGTAATAGTTTTCAGAGCTAGAGGTTCGGGTAATAGTTTTCAGGGCTTTAAATCAGCGTGTCTGTAATTATTGGATATAAGATAGTTAAAGGATGTACACTCACAGTTCCTTTGTATTCACCATATGTAACATTGGGAAAGAAAGCCCAACAATTTTCCTGAAACATAAGAATATATAAGTTTACGATTAAAGAACCTATATACGTTGTTCTTCGACAGAGCATTAAGAGGCATTTGACTATCATAATAAATAATTGATATATAACTTAAACAAAGTCAAACCACAATGATCATGGTTTTAAAATTGTAAAAACATTGTTTTTTTGGTCAGTGGGATTCCTGACTTACTATGGTGGTTTTCAACTTGGATAGCCAACATGATTTAACCAAATAGCACTAGGAATTCTCACTCTTCTACAAGAAGGACCGGGTTCGATCTAGCTGTTGACCGAGAAAGTTTCTCGGGACTTTTCTACGTTGTTTGATCTTGTTAAGGAACATCGCCTAGTCGTTCGGATAGGACGAAATGTCGAGGCCCGTAAAAGAGGCCTTAGCTGCTGGAAGTTTAAATAGGCCGTAGAGCTGCTGTCTGTACAAAATTTCCCTCATAGCATACCGCCATACAGTATGGCGTATGACCGATTTTATTATCCCGGTTTCTGCAGGAAATTAGTACGTTACATCCATTTCATTTCATACCATTGTAGGTAATAATATTGGGGGAATTATTAGACTCTACCAATTTAACTTGAAACGTACCACGGGTTCTTCAAAATCTTTCTCCATACGGGTTGTCTTTGTATTAAATAAACCAAATTCCATTCTACCAAATCGCCGTGGGCAGGAAGATACATTCACACCGTTGTTTATTTCTCTACATCTGATCTTTGGTTCATAATTAGTGCACGGCTCTGGAACTGTAAAAACAGACAGGTTTAGTAATTAACATCCAAATTAGTTTAGTTTTACGAAAACCTTGTGAACGCCATACAGGCTACAATTTTGAACATGTTTTTTTTCTAATCTGATGTATATATTAGTGTCATGACAAAACGAACCCTCTAGATTTCCAGCATTCCGCGTCCACAGTTTTTAATACATTTTTTTCTAATTTGGGGTAACGAGATAATGAGCCTTAAGGAGACCATATTTTTCCGTACGGAATAGTCTCCCCGACCAGCCTGGTCTCCCCTTCTAGCCGCCCTCAAAATACCCGTCGATCCACTGGTCTCCTACACAGAGCCTCACTGGTTCAATGGGTAAGACCAGGGCTTCTTTCCCGGTGTTGACCGAGAGAGTTCTACGAGATTTTCTAATGCGGTATCCCCTGGTCAATGATTTATGACGAAGGACGAAAATCGAGATCTCATGTACACGTTGGCATTTACATAAAACAACCATTGAATTCTATGTAAAAGCAGGCCGTATCACAGTTGTCATTTCAATTTGCCCATCCCTCAATGCGGCACAGCATCAGTTTTAAAACGAAACGAAATGCACTGTGGCTGCCACGTATGGAATAGTATCACAAAAACAGACATCAGGATAAACTACTCATCAGTATTGATATTTTAGTTACATATTAATTCAGTGCAATCTGATTAAAACACAGAACCAATTTCGTTTCGTATGTTATAGTTCTTATATTACCGGGATTAGCCAATGAAACAATCTGTAACGGCGACTTTTTCGCGTGCTCTGCACGGAACTGTGGGTAAAACCACTAGAGGCGTCAACGCTGATTGATTAATCGATGTTTGACGTCATTGGTCAAAAGCCGTTCGTACGAAACCTGACACGACCTTTCGGTACAACTGGTCAGATCTTCATGTAGTGTAGGTCATCGAAAGTACACACACAAAAAAACCCAAATCAGATTGAATTCCGTGGCGATAATTATTGGGTAAAACAATTAACAAAATTTTACTTACTTTTTTCGAATTTGTATCTAATTTGGCGAATTTGTTTTGGTTTATATCTTTTCCCCTTTATTTTAAATACTGAAATGATGCCTTCTGTTTTCAGATATCTTTTCAAGCATGATAGTTGTACTGGTATTTTTCTCTTTTTAGTGGCATTTTGAAATCGCTATAATGATAATAGTAATAATAATAATAATACAAATTCGGAGGTCTTTCCGGTAAAAAATAATTGAGACTACTCGCCATCCCCATTAGGTAACAACCCGTTACTATTCCATATGTGGCAGACACAATGCATTTAGTTTCGTTTTATAACAGATGCTGTGCCACACTGAGAGATGGACAAATTAAAATGAAATGGGGTCTAAAAACGTCCTAATTTTTCGCACCCAAAAAATGAAACCAAATGAATGAATAACTTTAAAACCGTGAGAATGGACTGTCTCTTAGTTTATCAGCGCTTTGATTTTCGAGTCGAGTCCAATAGCCATAACATGACTTTCCCTAAAAGCGATAACCCGGAGAATTTGCTTTAAAAGAAAAACAATTCCCAAAATGTAACCTTTCAAGGTCTCCCATTCTGTCGGTGGCTGGTATCTAACACGTCGATAGATACCCTTCTTAATGATAAGCGACAGAATCCCAGCATGTTGAAATTTAAAAAATCCCAAAAAGTGCCTGGAGTGCTGTTTATTCCTGTTGCTGGACTGCCTATATGTTCATTATTTGGGAAGGATATTAAAATTTAATAAATATCAATAAATGCATAGCTTGGAACTTACCTTGGCACCAGTTACACAAACATGAAAGCATGTAAAACTTCTATCCTGAGATTTTTCCATTTTTCGTTCAATCTGTACAAGGAATTGACATCTAGCATATCCATTAAAATGTCGGTAATTCCATTCCAATTTAAGTTTATTTTTGTATAGGACCATTTCATCAATGACGTTATTACCATTCGTTTGGTGACCTTCGCATTCTATAATCAAAATGGTTGTAAACATATTCAGAAACAATATATATAAATACTCAGTTCTCAACAACCCGCATCCTTAGACATGTTTAAGGAGGTGGAGAGAGAGAGAGAGAGAGAGCCAGAGAGGTGGGGTTTAACGTCCACTCGACACAAACTATATATAGGTTATTTCGGGATTAATAGATGTATATGGTTTAATTTTTTTTCAATAATGCGCTTGAGCGTAGGGGTCTTTAGCAGTGAGAGGAAATCAGAGGACCCGGTGAAAACCCACGAGGTTGGGTTTTAGAAGGTATATGGATTGACTACCTCGGTGGTTTTTTTTAGAAATCAACAACCAAATACAAGTATTTGAAACATATATTATGCAAGAGCTAAATCTGCCTATTGTGGGTCTTTCTTTAGGCCTGAACTATTATTAATTATTAATGAGACATTAATTAACTTATCCAGACCCTCGATGTCAACGCTAGCCTGCAATATTTACTGGATTACAGAATTTAGTAATGATTATCGAGGCTAGGGTGAATTAATGTGACTGAAATTTTTAGCAAATTCCATTTAAATTATCTAACTTTTACTATTATAGTGAGAACTGCCAGCTCTTTATCTAATCTCCAATAATGCATCTTTAAATGTTATAACTATAGCAAAAGGTGGACATAAATGTTGTGCATGAAGGCTAATTGTACAAACTTTAATAAAGATAGATCATGAACGATTTATGACTCCTTGATAATTCATACTAATGAACTTACTCTTTCTTGATTCTGCTATGAGTCGAATCTTTATTGTTGAATTCTGAAAGGAAAATAAAGTGCATTAATAACGACAAATTATATGTTAAGAAAGGGCGTTTCTTTTACTCATCATCAAATTATCTGCACTACATTATAATGTAATCTATACATGGTTAGTCTCGTTGGTGCCACCCCCTGTGCTTTCAAAATCCCTAACACAAAAGATATAATCAAATAAATTCCCAAAAAGCAAAAGGCATAACTATACTGTAATACGTTGACGTGTGTTCAGAGTTTCAAAAAGACATCTGTAACGGTTTATGAGATATGCTCCAGAAACGAAATCAGGGGGAACGGAGCCTATTTCAATACCCCTTTCAAACCCCATAAGAAAAAACGAACCCAATATTTAGATCTGAATTTTAATCTGATTGAACTCTATGACCCATTTCTTTATGGTACAAAATTTTTTAGAGCCAATTTGTAGACCGTTTAAATAATTGGACCCCATGGCTGCAGTCTTGTTAGTGGTAGCAAAATAAGAGGAGATTTGAATTTTTTAATTTCCTGACGTTTAAAATATAACCGTATTAGTTTTTGTACTGGATCGTATAGAATTTTATTTTCCACCATAAACTAGAGATAATAAAAGATAAAAAAAGGTGTCATATTGTTGATAGCGTCCCCGTAATAGTATTCTCTTCTTTGTTTGAATTTGCTTCAACGGTCGTCGAGTAGCGTCATGTGGATATGCATAGCATCAAGGTAATTATTTAAAGAGCTGTGACAGCACGACGGTTATTTAATACGATGCATTGATAACTAAGTAGACTATATTATGTCATGTGTAACGTCCTACTGTTCTGTTCCTACTGGGCTTGGCAATCACGGTGGGTTAAGAATATTGACAACGAATTAAAAATTGATTTTACATAAATTTGATCTGTACATTAACTTCCTTTTAATATATTTTTGGAATAAACAATTGTATAAAAAAAGACACTGGCTAGCCAGCCTGGAGGTCGGGTTTCAGTGGTACAGGACGGAGGGCCTGACAAGGACAGTTATCTAGTTGTTCGGATGGGGAAAAACCGAGGTCCCGTGCACGTATAAGATCCCCAGTTATTTTTGTCTATGGCCATGTGTGCAATGTATGGACACTCAATGGAGGAGAGGGTGGGGCGTGTACCTGGGACGATAACCAAGATAACATATCTCATAAACCTTTTAATGTATCTTCTTGAAAATTCCTACAAACATTAACATATTGTAGTAGGTGTGTATTTTTTGGTAATTTGGAATTTCTCGGATTTAACTACCCATTTGACTTAATTTTATCTCATAAATCTTTTAATATATCTTCTTGAAAATTTCTACAAACATTAATATATTGTAGTAGGTGTGTCTTTTTTTGTAATTTGGGATTTCTCGGATTTAACTATCCATTTGACTTAAGTTTTTGGTATATAATTATCATTCTAGAGCATATCTCAGAAACTATTCAAGACGGGGATTAATCCGATCTGGACACCTAATCCAAAACTGTCCTTATCTCGCGCTGTTCCAATACTCTCAAATGCCTTTAACTATCGGCTGTCAATCTATATAACCCAAAATATATGGGCATCTCTCAAAAAAATATTCATACGATAAGCAAACTCCTCACGTGCCAAGTAATAAACGCGAGAATTAATGGCCCGACAAAATATGCCTGAAATTGGTATAATATACTTTTAAATTAATAACATGATTTGAAGCACATCCATTACATGAAATTGAATGTGGCTTAACGTCCTTGTTCTTCTCCGAACTGATTTAATACAAAAGTGGATAATCGAGACTATGTATTTTTTTTCATCGTTCCGACTTTTGTAATGATGATGATCGAGACTAGGCCTAAAATCAAACTCTAATATCAGTTTAGAGTAGAGCAATTTGACTGAAACTGTTCAGCATATTCCCTTTACACTATCTAGTTTTTAAGTATAATACTTAGAACTACTACCGCTTTATCTAATCTTAAATAATGTATATTGAATTCATGTGGCTATTTATTAAACAAGACACGGAAGAGCAGAAAGTCGAATCGGTCTGGTCGTGTAAACTGTAATAACATTGAAAAGAATCGTATCCTCTGTAGATGTGATTTTTTCTGTGTCTCTATTATGTATGCTATTAGGGGATCACGGGGGCTAAGTGGATAAGGCGCTGGTTCGCCTGTAGATCGGGTGTTCGATCCCTGCATTGGCAGAGAAAGTTCATCTCGATTTTCCGGCGTGATTACCACTTGTCAGTGATGCAGAAGGAGGGCCTGACAAGGACAGCTGCCTAGTCGTTCGGATGGGACGAAAAAGCGAGGTCCCGTGTACACATTGGAGTTCACGTAAAAGATCCGTTGCTAGTTGGAATTCGATATAAGAGTAGGCCGTAGCGCCGCTGCCTGGGCAAAATTTCCCTCATAGCACACTGTATAGAGTATGTAACAAAGTGATATCATTTATAATTTAGGTGCATTGAACTCTGCTAGTTTTGACAATAGATGATTTTGACTTTCACCTCATATTAAACTGTTGTCCAGTCACGAGCTTATTAAATCTAATTAATTCAATATGTCCATTACAAGCTATACATGATCTGTGTACAAGATCCACACGGCTTCAAATGTTTATGCACATGCCGTGACGAGATAAAAGAAACAATTGCAGATATGACCATGTGTTTAACGGTTATATATTGAGGAGTTCTCTGTCAGTTAGAAGCGAAGAGCCGAGAGAGAAGGAAGGCTTGTACGAGGGTAGGGACTCACCCGAGTCAAGCCGCTGCCTTGGCAGAGGGGCAGAATGATAGATGAAATGTTATATTGTAAGACGTGTTCCTGTAGATGTTTAGTTGTAGAAGACTAGTAGATTTTATTATGTAGATGTGTTCATGTCGTAGCCTAGTTTTTATAGTTCCAGTATTATGTATTGCTGTTGACAATGTATTCGTGTTGAATGTATGTAACCGAAGCTGTTTAGATACCTGATGAAAATAAATCCTTTATCTACAAAACTCTTATCTGTTTCACTACGATTGTGTTACAGATATTAGTTATTGGTGCTATCGACCTACAAGACCCCTGGAGGTGTTCCCGTGATAACGAAGAAAATCCCGCGTGGCAGACAAAAGAGGTTTTACCGCTAGACCTCCGACGTGTTGGTGAAAACAAAAGAATTAAAAACAATGCAGTACTAAAACGTTTATTTGTGAAACCGTGGGTGGCAGGCGCGGTTTCAGTGATAAGAAAATTCTTAATTCAAGGATGGAAATGAAGAAAATCAACGAGCACGGAAAAATCAAAGAAAAAAAAAACCTAAAAAAGACTTTCGGATCAATGGCGACGGAAATTGTGTGTGATTGTTGTTTTACGGTGAGTCATTTTGTTTTTAAAAGAATATAAATTATAATTGTTTGTTTTTGAACACATATTTTGGTTTTTAAAATTAGTCGTAACAAAGTATTAAGAGGTTTATGTTGAAAAGTAAAATATTTTGTGATTGTTTGGCTGGAATTGAGTTAAGTTCCTAATTAGGAAATTCTTGAATAGACGGTTGAATAGATTTTTCGTCGTCCATCGCTATATTTGCGGTGAAGATATTAACTCACAAACAATCACATAATAGGCATATTCACGGTTTTATCTCCTATGTTATTTTATGTGTGTTTTTTTATATACCCCGAAGTAACGGGAATATTTTTTTAATGAGTTTTCGCCTCGTAAATTCGAGAGTTTTGTGTATTTGTGCCTCGTAAATTCGAGAGCGTTGTGTATTCCTATTAAGAGGAATCGGTTTTTTTATACCCTCAAGGAAGAAGGGTCGCGCTTAGGTTAGAAGCGTATATGTAGTGTTTTGTTTTGTTTAAGACATAGAGAGATAAACCGTTGTTAATTTTGATAAGTTCTTTGAAAAATATCTTATTTAAGATTGGTAAATGTGTTCAAATCATTCAATATCATTTTTTTCCAAGTAAAAAACAATATGACAAAATCCTATGTTAATGTTTTTCTATATGTACCTTTTCTATTTTATAAAATATTTGCTATTTTTTTCTTCAAATTATATTTTGATTGTATAAATTTCTTTTTTTGTAATGTTTAGAAATGACGTTGATATGGTGTGTGTTCGTATGATATCGTGTATTACATTATCATTTAATTATTTGAAGCAAGTGTCCCACATGTGAGAATGGTGTTACTAATTAATGTTAGTTTGTTATTTACTTAGTAAATATGTTATTTATTTAGTAAATAACTTGTGGGAAGGGTAGGAAATGTAACAAAGTGATATCATTTATAATTTAGGTGCATTGAACTCTGCTAGTTTTGACAATAGATGATTTTGACTTTCACCTCATATTAAACTGTTGTCCAGTCACGAGCTTATTAAATCTAATTAATTCAATATGTCCATTACAAGCTATACATGATCTGTGTACAAGATCCACACGGCTTCAAATGTTTATGCACATGCCGTGACGAGATAAAAGAAACAATTGCAGATATGACCATGTGTTTAACGGGTATATATTGAGGAGTTCTCTGTCAGTTAGAAGCGAAGAGCCGAGAGAGAAGGAAGGCTTGTACGAGGGTAGGGACTCACCCGAGTCAAGCCGCTGCCTTGGCAGAGGGGCAGAATGATAGATGAAATGTTATATTGTAAGACGTGTTCCTGTAGATGTTTAGTTGTAGAAGACTAGTAGATTTTATTATGTAGATGTGTTCATGTCGTAGCCTAGTTTTTATAGTTCCAGTATTATGTATTGCTGTTGACAATGTATTCGTGTTGAATGTATGTAACCGAAGCTGTTTAGATACCTGATGAAAATAAATCCTTTATCTACAAAACTCTTATCTGTTTCACTACGATTGTGTTACAAGTATCCCCGTCTTCCATTAGCCCAGGTTAGGTGCATAATAGTAGGACGTTAAACCCCATTTGTTTGCTATTCTAATCTTATGTGTCTCTATTATGTATATGTATGCTGTGCTAAGCTTATCTTGTTTATCCCTATACACAGACACTTGAAGGGATTAAATTAATAAAACTGCTTAACACTGCTTTTCTATAATATTATATTATATACATGTAGTCAAGCAGTAGTAAGAAGTTTTATTTTAATTCCTCCAAGTGTCTGTGACTATATAGGACGCTAGTGTCGTAATTCTAAACAAATAATTCGGTGACCTTTCATTTTCCGGGTTTACAGTAAACGTAAACATACAAAAGAAGAATAGTAGTTATTAAGGGGACGCTATATAGCTGTATTTATCGGCTTATCTCAACTAAAATCGTCAACAAGAATACAGAAAAAACTTGTAATATTTTTTTAGCATTCATATCTGATGATTTTGCCTCTGCATGGGTCCACTGTCACTGGCTCGTCAATTATCCTTAGCTCGACACTCATTGGCTGATGTTTTGTTCTTCGACATTTAAAAGATTTAAACATATTTCACGGGTGAAGAGTTATAAAAAAAAATCTAAAATAAATGGGAACTTCATATTACCATTTTTGTGTATGATTTGAGATTGAAGACTCTTAGCTAGTGGCATTCATTCACCGGTTTGCACAAATTTCCAGTCGGTACGGAAAAAAACTCACCTATGAACATAACAAGTTTATCATTTCTACCTTCGCAATCGCGGAAAACTACTGACTGTTAAACATTTTACCTTTTCTTTTAGCTTTGTTGCAGGGATTTTTAGGTGCAAGATAGATAAAATCAAATTTACAATCAGTTACAGCGCCAGCATGTTTCAGTTTAAAAATGATTTCGAACATTTTTTTTTGTTTAAAAAACAGAATTATCAAATACTCGATTTTCACTTGGTATCATCCAATCTGATTAAAAAGATCTATATTTCGTTTCGTTTTTTATACCTTTATGGCCTATAATATATGAAGATCTGACCAATTGTATTGGGAGGTCGCGTCTGGGGTCATGCGAGCGCCTTTTGACCATATGGCACCAGACATTGATTAATCAATCGGCGTTGGCGTTTCTTGGGGTTTACCCACAGCTCCGTACATCGCACGCCAATTCCTCACATCAACTAGAACGCCTGTTATAGAAGAACTCTTCCAGATCCTAGTGTAGTAAAGACTACAAGAAAAACGAAATTTTGAACTATAAAACACGAAACGGATCAGAACAGTAGGACGTTAATCCTGCTTTGTTAAATGCTCTGCCAAAGTGTCTGTAATGGTCGCATTGGTCGGTAACGAAGACTACCGACACCTATAGCTTCCCATTCCTTTCTTGTGTATGGGGCAAGGCTATAGCAAAGGCATTTAAACCATTAATGCTTTTTTTGAGATCTATTGAGTTAATTTTCTTGTCAAATCAAGGTCAGGATTTTTATAAAAAGGGCTTTACGTTAATTTTTATGGGGTATAAACAACAATAGAGGACTATAATAATGTCTTACGGGTTTAATAGATGTCTTTTCAGAATAATTTGTATGGGTTAACCCTGACGAATAAATTATTTCATAATACACTGATTATCATAGTGACATGATTTCGAATAGATACATTTGTATCATTAACCGTGAATCCTCATTTTTCACACCTCAACATTTTGTTGCACCTGCTGTTTTCCTGTCAAATTTTACTATATCAACCGAGCCGTTTAATCTCATGTATAGTGCGTAGAGCTCATCTCACAATAATACGATCTATCAAAGCGGCCATGATATACTTACTATTTGAAGTTTAAAAGGAGAAGTGCAGAGTGACAATAACACTGGGGCAAGTTCAGTCCAGGGCCCTGTTTCTTGAAATCGTAACCAAACGTAAAATCCAAATTACAGCAGATATTTCAATTTTGATTGGCTAAGCACTAAAATCAATCTAATATTATCCAATCAAATTACTAAAATTTGGATTTTTTAAAATTTTGTGAAACAGGCCCTTGCTCTAATAAATTTTAAAGTGATACTGCCCGGCATTTCAGTTATCGGCTGAACACGAAAGGGGATCACCTGGCTAAGTGGGTAAGGTGCTGGCTCGCTAGCCTGGAGGTCGGGTGTTCGGTCCTTGCATTGGCCGAGAAAGTTCATCTCGATTTTCCGGCGTGTTTTCCCCTTGCCAGTGATGCAGACGGAGGGCCTGACAAGGACAGCTGCCTAGTTGTTCGGATGAGACGAAAAACCGAGGTCCCGTGTACACATTGGCGTGCACGTAAAAGATCCCTTGGCAGTTGGAATTCAATTGCTGCCCGGGCAAAAATTTCTCTCATAGCACGCTGTATGGTGTATGCCCGTCTTCAATTAGCCCAGGACCCCATTTCATTCATTCATTCATTTCATTCTGAACACGAAAGTTTACAATAGAGTTCAGCCTATACCACGCGACCAAAGCAAAACGCATAAATATCCACGCTGCCGCATATTTATTCTTTTGAAAGTAATTATTGAAAATCGTTTAAAATGAATAGGACTCTTCGTCTCATCAACTTAAAAAACTATCAATAAATTCCAAGTCAATCAGATAATAACTATATCCCTAACATTAATTATCGTTGAAAATCACCTTCTTTAGCCATACTGACTTAAACTTACATTATGCAAGAGCTATAAAGCTGCCTATTGCAGGTCTTTCTTTCGGTCGTAAATGTTACCTACATTATTAATTAGTAGACCATAATCAACTCTCGGTGCTATCGTTAGCCTACGATACTTAGTGGATTTGAATACGTTTTGCGATGCATATTATCGTACCGATGGTAAATTTCGGTTCATAGTGAAGCAATTTGACTGAAATATTTTGTAACAATATACGACCACATTGTAAAACCACTATTGCATTGGAACCTCTCTAGGCTCGGATATAATATTTATAATTAGCGATCGACGTCATAATATTTATTTTAGAATTCATATTTTTATCTAGTCGTTTGCATTCTTTAAAAAATAAAAAAAAACATGAAAAATTCTTCTTAAAAAAATGAGATTAATTGCAACGCTGAATTTTGAAAAATTCAAAGCCCTTTATAACTTTTAAAAATAATAGTGATAACTTACCTTTGACATATGACATGGTATTCTTCTTGCCTCCGACAAATCTAAACAAATCCAACACACAAATAGCATAAATAATTTCATCTTTCGCTGCTGTTGATATGAAATTGCCAGGAACTGTCTTGCAGGATGGAGTAGTTTGAAATTTAAATACCCATGCTTATATGATAATTTGATATGTCAACATTAAGACGCCTCTTTTTTCTAGATCACGTGACGAGGAACTTTGTTTTATTTTATCCTCAGTGCCCCATTTTTCAAGGGCGTCCATGTTTAAATAAACAATCTCTATGCAAGTCATAGATCTGAGGAAGTGTCTAACCAATCGGATGCTCTTTGTAATTCATCCAGGAAGTAAACACCCAACTATTAATAAAACGCTGCGACTGTGCATCCAACGATCTTAGTAGTGTCAAACTCGCTTTTTGTTCTGACGAAGGATCGCAAACTTATAAATGAAACATAGTTTTTTGGCCTGTTTTGTTGCAATGATTTCTTTCACACTCACACACACATCACCAGATAACTCAGCCACAAACCTACTGATCCCAAACATACACTACACTATGATAGAGTTTTAGTAAAGAGAAGAAGTTTGAGCGCTTACAATCTCCTCAAACGGGGCGTCACACAATAAGCTTTAGGCCTACAATAAGAGCAATGACATAATTCGTATCATTAAATGACATTTAGAAGTAGAGGTATTAAATTCATAATCAAAAACATAACTTTATGGATTTACTACTTCTTAGTTTATTACATGCAACGTTTCAATACTCTTACAGGTAGCTTTATGAAGCAATGATCAATAATGAATAACCACCAACATGTTTAGTACATTTAATTGTTGTCAAAGTAACTCGAGATTTGAAACGCACGAATTAGGTCACCAATACCCACAACAATAATTCAATTACGGATAGATATCAAAAAAACTAATTTGTGGACTGATGTGAATTTCTATCAATCAATTTTATTATTATTTAAACTATCACACAGGAAAACCAAACTCCCACTCTTTTTTTTTCATAAGGAAATTTCCTTGGGGTATTTTCTGTTATAGAAGTTTTGTTGTCAAACGATCTGAGATTTTCCTTAATGTCTTGCGGTTTGTGAGTGGCGTAGATATATCAAGATGATTAAGTAGGGGGAAATCTTGTATAAATTATTCTACCCCCCCCCCTTAAAAAACCCATTTTATCTACATCTATAGCCTATAGGCCTACATATGCTGAATATGATAATGTTCAACGTGGGCACATACAGGGGGGGGGATCAGCGGATCATATGCTATATCTAGCTAGTCATGTTAACAATTAAAACAAAAAAGGACAAATGGACATTGACACGGAAATTGTGCTTAATCCATCGAATGGAACAAATACCCGAGATCAACCCGTGTTAACATTGATGTGCACATTATAGTTAATAAACGATTGGACAAAATTCTTCTATCTCGCTTTGGACATGTAAACCTTTTACCATGTGTTTGTTTCCGATCCGAAAAACCGAGGTCTCGTGTACATATTGGCGTTTACGTAAAAGATCCCCTAACAGTTGGAATTCGATATAAAAGTTGGCCGTAGGCAAAAATTTTCCTCACCACATACTGTATAACGGATGCCTGTCTTCATTAGCCCAGTCTGAGTAGAACAGTAGGACGTTATACCTCATTTCATATCGTCTCAAAATGACCGAAGTATTGTTCTGCCGACTCATTAATCTCGTTCCATTCCATTTTTACTTATTACGAAATGTACCCTACTTTGTTTAGTTTTTTAAGATTAACTGTTCAGAATTAATGTCATTGGTTGAACAATCATTCGCATCATATATGCATATTCGGCTGGCAATTCTAAATACAGACCCATGAAAGGGCCTAATTCATGCAAAATATAATCCACAGGTACGTCTGCGGGGTAGCAAGTCTCCGGTCAAAATAACTTGGTCTGCAGTCTCCCTTGAATTAAGGGTCATGGTCAAAACCACCCAATTCGATTTTTTTAAAAAAAATTTCGTCAAGATGCCACCTAAATTCTGGATTTGGAGTCCAGAATAAAAATAATGACCAAGAATAATTTTTGTTTATTCTCTGAAACAGGTGAGGTACGAAAATGAGCATGTTTCAGGAGCTTCGATAATTGACTTTAACTTGATCTCATCCGTCTCATCCCTGCTGTAGACCCCTCATTTTCTCCACCCAATTTCCATTCCTGATTGGACGCAAAACCGCGATCCCGTGAACACACTGGCGTTCACGTTAATTAACCCGTTACAGTTGGAATTTGAAAATAATAGTTTTCTAACTGCCTGTCATGTCGATAGAAAACAATGAGCCATTATAATAAATCTAAATCTGATTTACCTCATGGCGTCTCTATATTGACGATACGTCACTTCGTCTACCTACCGACGATTTATGAATTATAATGCATATAAAATCGTCAGAAACTAAATACATTAAGCGATAAAACTCGGTGTTTTATAGGGGATTCCCCTTTCTTGTAGCACACTCAACGAGGATATCTGTGTCAACAGCTTTATAAACTATTGATATATATTTACATTACCTCTTTATTGTCCAGTGTCCGGGTGCAAGGTGATGCCGTACGACACTTGAACTCATGAGATCTTTGCACCTTATTACCAATCCGTTATGGGAATAATGTTCAGGGACGGATCCAGGAATTTTTGCAAGAGGGGGTTTGCCAGGTTCCTGTTTTAAAGAGAGAAAACAAAACACCCCATTTGACGTTAATCTTTATAATGAATTAATGGGATTAAATTAAGCATTAATTGTGATATCGCATATGCCAATATCATCATCTCTAGCTTTGTTTTTTCAAAAACATGTTTTGTAGCTGAGCAGAGGGGAGGGGGCCGGGACTCCAACCATCTGGATTCTCCCCCCCCCCCACTTCTCTGGATCCAACTCCGCATCAATTGTTTAAAAAGGATTGTCTGAGAACCAGGATATTTTTTTATGTGTTACCTTACTGTAAATGGTGGAACAAACGTAAAATAATGTTACGAGCAAGGTGATAAGAGTATATTATTTATTCTAACTGAAATATTTCAAGACATTGCTTACAATATAGATATAGTCCTCGTACTAACGCACTAGCGCAATAACAATGAAATAATATCTCAATCGCGACCATTTATAACACTACACATAAAGTATTCTATACAATATAGGTGACAAATGAGCCCATTCTGAGCATCTGAGACACGCTACCATTTAATTTCGTCACGTTACCATTTAATTTCGTCACGTTAGTTACGTACGAACTGAGCCCTCAACTTTTATTAGTAGGCCTATTGATACGCATTACGCATTTGTAAATAATCTAAGGCTATGAATTATTAATGCTTGTTTTACAACTTTAGTAACCTACAATGTTTGAGAACAAAACTCGACATTTTCTTTTAAAAGGTTCGCAAAGATAAAAAAAAGTGTTTATGTTCTTTGCATCTAAACTACCGGTCAGGTTTATAACTAAACAAACAATAAATGCTCACTGAATGATGTGATAAAAATTTGTGCTTTCTAGATTTGATAAATCATGGCGATTATTAACGTAGGTCGATTACCGTTCCATTTATCATGTCCAAATTTATATTAAAGTAAGCCCCCCGAAGTCACAATAATCATGGACACTAATCTTAAAGTATACACATGGGCAAGAGAGATAAGCTCCCACTCCAATAAATAACCACCGAACTTTAAAGAGATTACGCGAAAAAAGTGCGTTCTAAGCCAAGACAGATCCTAGTTAGTTTCATTTTTTATAGTTTATAAAAAGGTTTTACTTGTCTTACTACACTAGGATCTGGAAGAGTCGTTATCATTGACGTGTTCTGGAAGATGTGAGGGATTAGCAAATGAAACGGTCTGTTACGCCGAGCATTTGGTGTGAAGTACATGGTAACTGTGGGTAGTAATCCACCGGAAACACCAATGCTGAGAGAGAGAGAGAGAGAGAGAGAGAGAGAAATAAAGTTTAATGTCAACAAACGAGGTCATTTCACGACCAACACATGGTTCAATTTTATTTCAACAATTCGCTTACGCTAGAGGTCTTTAGCCCTAGGAGGAAACCAGGGGACCCAGAGAAAACCCACAGGCGACCCTAATCCTTGTTACGTACAAGAAGGGATCGAAACCACGCCACTTGACCCATAATACAATGCACACGCGTTAACCATTCGGCCACAACGAACACAACTATATGAATATACAACGCAAATACAACGAAAGGGGCACAGAGAGTTTTAAGAAGGCAATTTCGTGTTTTTTCCGAGTCCATGACAATATTGCTGGCATTTCGAAGAATAATGAATTTGGGGAAATTACGAGGAAAATGATGTTTATTATGATATAGGTTAATAAAACACAGGGAAATAAATCAATAATAATATTAATCATTGAACCAATTTCACGTTACTGTACATTTATACTTGTATATGCTAATATATATAATATATACTTTGGATTCTAAATGTAACAAAACATATCTATACATTAAATATCCTAATTTATATACATGAATTACTCTTCGTAACTAAATTTTTCTAGTTTTTTTTAAATACAAATTTTCCACTTGTTTTTACATATTTATTGGATCATAGTCACTCTATCGGTTTACTCGCATCAACCAGTGTATCAATCGGATTTAAATACAGATCTATATTTCGATGGCCTACACTACATGTAGATATAACCAGTTGTAGCGATAGGTCACGTCAGAGTTCATACGAGCGGCTGCTGACCTATGAGCATTGATGTTACTAGTGGGTTACCCACCGTAACAGGCCGTTTCATTGGCTTATTTCTCACATCAATAAGACCGCCTATTATATAACAAATCTTCCAGGTCCTGTTGTAGTAAAGACAAAACAGAATTTTGAACTATAATAAACGAAACGAAACGAAAAAAGTCCTGTGACTAATCAGGCAGCAGAGGTTCTGAGTAGCATTATAATTATTTAATTGTCCCCAGAAGATCATTCCAAGCCCATGGTTTGGTTTCCAGATAGTAATATATTTTAAATGCGATTTTTTAATATTGCCGTATTATAACAAGTTCTATAACAGCAAATTGTTCTTGTAGAGGCATTGGAGGTGGGGAAGGGGGCATGTTTGTTGTGGTAAGCTCCATGGTCATTCAAATAATCTATTTTCAAACACACAAAAAACCTATGAGGATATACGAGTTCTCCGATTTCTGCGTTTCAATGGGCGAGAATGTTATTAAGGATCCCAAGATCATGCGTATAAAGTACGAGCTCTATCAAACGTGTTGTCCTCCTTCTTGACTTTCTTCTTGATTATCTTTTTCCTGGTTCTTGGTAAAGTTTGTTCCATTTCTTCTCGGTGTCTTGTTTCAACTTCATTAATTACACCTTTACTCTATAATAAAACAACAATGATGTTTAATTATTACAACATACTTTAATAAAACAAAAATGATATTTAATTAATACAGCATGGTGCTCTAAAAACAGCTATGATATTTATCTTATACAACACGCTGTCTAATAAAACAACGCTAAACCTATTAAACTCAAATTACAGTTTGGTTTTTAGAGATAAATGTAGATTTTGGTCAACTAAAGCCCACCGCAATTTATAAGCCCTGGATGTCACTTATTGCTAAAACAATTCGCTCCGATGGGCATGTTTTTCTTTGTTTGTCACCGGTTTGATATTTGGTGACAAAGAAATGCTCGTCGCTCTGAAATCGTAGACGTGTGTTTGTTATGTAGCAAGAAATCCAATCCGCGTTAGCTAAAATATCATGTGATTGTTATCAGCGGTGGCAAAACCTGAACCGTCGCCTGCAAACTCGACAGGCAATACAAATCGCAAGGATGTCGGGGGGGGGGGGGGGGGTCATTCCCCGCTTTAGCTCGTTTTTTGGACAACGAGACTCGAGTGATTCCTAATTGGCGGCTGAATTTATTTGTTAACTCAATTTTCTTTCAAGGTTGCTGAGTTGTAAATAAGGTTAGGGTACGTTATTGTTGATGAGATTCTAACTTAGGGTTAGGGTCGCTGAGATGTTAATAAGGTTAGGGCACGTTATTGTTGACGAGATTCTTACTTAGGGTTAGGGTAAGCATTGGGGCAAGGTCCAGAGTTAGGGTTAGGGTCGCTGAGATGTTAATAAGGTTAGGGTACGTTATTGTTGATGAGATTCTAACTTAGGGTTAGGGTCTCTGAGATGTTAATAAGGTTAGGGCACGTTATTGTTGACGAGATTCTTACTTAGGGTTAGGGTAAGCATTGGGGCAAGGTCCAGAGTTAGGGTTAGGGTTAAGATTAGCGCTAGCCTCGTTTACATCTCGTGACCTTTGACCAAACGTGAAGTTGGCCTTATCAAATAGATGTAACCCTCATTGGTGGATTTTGGGCAAAAGGGTTTTAAGTTATTATCACAACTTGACTAATGCATTGATTTGACACTGGTACCGGTACTGCGTTTGGTCTAAACAATATGCATTCGGATAAAGACTGTGATGTAACACATTATGTGTAACGGCATTAAGGATTCCATACAGTTTACATATGAATTGTCGGAAGCGGGGGAGGGGGGGGGGGGCTGGGGCGCTGCACCCCCCCATTATTTGCTCGTATATGTGCCGTGAGCGTGGTGTCAAAAAATTTCGGACCCCCGGGATTTCGCTACCTTTGCCCGCAGCCCCCCCCCCCAATATCAACATCGTTCCGACGGGCCTGTTCATACTTACCCAGATGAAGAAGGCAGCAGCCCCAGCACTGGTAATCCTTATTTCATCTAGTGTCATACTCCCTAAAATATTCTTAGCTCCAACAGCCACGTCTAGTTGTAGAAGATTGATGTCAAATGCTTGAATTTTTCTCTTCACTGATTCAGTTCCAGTCTTCCCCAGCAGAATTTGAAGCTTAGACCATTTCTAAAATTTTAAAAGCAAGATAATAATTAAACATCTCTTTATAGCAGCACCGTTGCATATTGTTGGTGACGTTAATTTCCAATATACAGGAAAATTGATATCAGGTGTTCTAGGGAAAACAAGCATATCGTTCTAGTACACGACAATCGTCACTACATATACATGCCCTGTAATAACCATTAAAAACCACCAAAACCTTGATCATTCTCACGTGAACAATATGTATTATTTTAATGAAAAGATTGTTTTTGAACACGTCCGAGTATTAAGAAAACTTCACGACTTGTTATTACTTATCTATGACACACAAGGTGGTGGTGTATTAGCAATAGTAAAGTTTAAATGGCCAATCAAACAAGATGGATATGTGACTACTGTTATTGAGTACAAAACTGTGTACAAATAAAAAAAAATGAAGAAGAGAGTAGAATTAAAACCACTACATTTGTCCAAGAGGAAAAAAGATGGCGATGTGAAACTAATCAAAACCTAAGAGAACTTTACATGATCAAAACTTAAATAAAATTTGTCCCATTTTAATAAATTTTTAGCCAAAGTAGATTTATTTAATAACATTACTATTGATTGTGCCTGGTCTTTAAACCCTAAATTTATCCTTTGGCTTTAGTTTGACATGTTAGGCCTTTAATGCCCTTTTCAATAGAAAACAACAAAGTTTAACCCATGTACAGTTGCAACATTTTTTCGTTCGGTGGACTTAAATGCCCTTTACAATAGAAAACAACAAAGTTTACCCCCATGTACAATTGCATCATTTTATCGTTAAAGAAGTTTGTTGTGCAGGTTACCCACCTTCGTTTCATCTTCAAAATGTCCGATCAACAGTAAAGTAGCCATCATGACTTTATGAACTGATTGTGGAGGATTACTGTAAGCTCTGATTTCAGATACCGTCTGCTGATCTAAATCTAACACCTTGTGTAATAGAGAAATGATGTGCTCATGTCTTTCAAGAAATTCTCTGGCCAGTTGTATCTCATCCGCCATTCGGTCATGATAGTTCTTCTTCAAAACATACTCTAAAGCATCCTTGATTCTTTCAACATGGCGAAAATTCAAGGCTTCTATTAACCCTGAAATTTGAAAAAACAATGCATATATAAATGTATGTACGGGGGCTGACTTCAACCACCAACAAGTACAATCACTTAATGAATCTTAAATATAAGAACTACAACTGCAGTTTTATTATTGTCTTCGTACCTTCCTGTGAAACTCCCCATTGAAATGGACAAAAATGGACAAAACTGCCTATAGGACAGTCATCAAGTACCTGCAACTGAATATCAAGCACCTGCAACTGAAAGGATTAATCCCAACAAAGATACATGCAGACATGGTCTCTGCTTTAGGGGATGGTGCCCCTTCCTTTTCCATAATAAAGAAGTTGGCTGTGGAATTTAAGCGTGACACAGAGAGGCTTCAATCTTCAGGATGACCCGCGTCCTGGAAGGCCATCAAAAGCAACCATTCAAGAAAACATTCCCGGATTGCGTGACATGGTGATGGCTGATCGACGATTGACGACTCGACATATTGCCAGTTTCTGCAAGATGGGTGCCAAAGCTCTTGACTGCGGATCAGAAACGTGTCAGATTCATGGCGTCTCGTGACTTTCCTGATAATTTTCTGGACAGATTTGTATCCATGTAGCCAGTCGTCATTTTCCTAGTTATGATGACCTTATGTCAGGTGTGAACCACTTTTGTAGTGTGACATCCATCAACTTTGTACAGGTTTTTCACAGATAGGCTTAGCACTTTTCAGCCAGCTCTCGTTTAGTTGAAGTTGTAACACCGGAAGTAATTCCATGCGTGATTCGTGTTCTTCTTACAATTTGAGTGATATGTTAACTTCTTACAGATATATTTATGCTTGGTACGTGTTGGTCCAAACATTATAATGGACTGTCCGACAGTGAACTGACAATTTTGAGATGAACGTTCACTGGACTATATTTAATAAACGGAATTTGTTAATGGCGTACTGAATTGACATATACTGAAATGCTCGAATGGCACCACGCAGTTTCTGGCTGTACACATCTTCAAAGCTCATGATAAAGAAATGCCAAAAGGAAAACGGAAATTAGGCACGCAACTTCATGGTTCAACCTTTTCACTGCCGCAAATGCCATACAAGTTTATATACATTGTAAGAAAATACTTACTATTTGTAGAGTACAGAATATCCATCTCTGTAATAGCTAAACTTAATAAAAGCGTTGACCAGGTTTCATTTGTCTTCTTTTTTAACTGCCTGGCTATATTCCCCAGTTCTTCTTCATCATGGGCTTCCACAGCAGTGTTAATAGCTCGTCTATACTTATCTTCTTCACTTTCTGAAATATCAACAGCATCCTGTAATAGCCGACCAAGCGATACATTCAACCATTGGCGTCACACATGGGGGGTTCAAGGGCATTTCTGAATATACTTGGATCCCCCCAAATTTATACACAATAGGCCTTAACTGCTGTTTATTTACAACATTTTTTAGGATTAGTTAAGATTCTATCTGTACATATCCCAATATGGCGGTGTGATGTTTTAGTTTTAACCCCGTAAAATATGCCAAAACTTTAAACTTTTAAAAGATTGTTCCCTTTTATATAATTCCATTTTATACAAACATCCCAATATATATTTCACGGCTACGCCCCTGCACTTAAACTGTAAAGAGATCTTTTAGGTACATATGACGAGCCCTGTTTGGCTAGAAAATCTTTGCCTTGTCAGCAATGTAGGTGTTACCGAACAAAATGTGGAAATGGACTTGGTTATTGGAACTATAGTCTCTCTCGTCAAAACTAGTTACTTGTTTATGAGGAGCCCCGGTAGCCAAGTTCTGAGGTTCCCCCTCGGCATACGCCGGGATTCGAACCCGCGACATTTTATAACCGCGAGTACAAAGTTTGGCCACTCGACGGCTGTCCCAATAAACCAATGCCATACACTCGTGTATACATGAATTAGATGAATCACTCCAATAAACTTGACAAAAAAAGAACTTTACAATACCTTCTGGTGGTGGTGTAGGTAATTTACTAGACGGCACACCAGATGAATAAGTGATGACGTAATCAAAAAGCGGGTCTATCATATTCTCTTTATCTTTTGATTTTATACCCAATTTAAATCCATACACGTCAGAGTGAGGAAATGTTAACCGATACGTCAATTGTTTATCCTCTTTAGTCACGGAAACACACTGTGTTGAGTCAATTTTCTCATTGGCAACGAGACTGTGGTATATTTGATCTTTAGAGTCGTATTCAAAAGTTAACACCATTTCTTTTGAGTCTGAAACCAACACTGCCGAAGGATTAGAGATGGGCTTGAAATTAACCCTACCACACGCAGTTCTGCGTCCGATTCGTTTACTAATTTCTTTCGGATAACTTTCACTACTTTGATTCTGTTCTGAGATAAGAAAATAATTGCAAAAATTTTCTTTGCTACCGTCTTCATTCTCCACAAACAGACGTACAGAGTATTCTCCCTTTCGAGGTATCTTAGAATTAAAGATTAGTTTTTGGTCTTCTAGTCTATAAACGAGTCTATTTGTCAGTTCAATATCTTTGGCGTCAAAAAGCATTCCACTAAAGCGTTGCTTATTTATCTTATCTGCGTCTTTCACAGTAAAAGATATCTGGACATCTCCTGTAGTTGTGGCTCGAACCTGTCCTGTTTTATGGCTAAGGGCAGATAACCCAACAGCAAGCGTATGAGAGGCGGGGCCCCATCCACTATCAGGATGAGCGGGATATAGCTGCGTATTTTCACTGGGTTTGTCAAACTGGATTTTGTAAATAACAACCCAGTCGTAGTTATATGAGGATTTAGTAATCCGAACATCGCGGCCTACCAATTCTAAACGGTACACACCAGAACTCTGAGATCTGAATTTCAAACTTAATGACTTTTCAATGGGCCGATACATGAACACATGACGATTGTATTTTGGTGCTACTCGGTTTGAACTGTCCAATTTGTATAACATATACTGAAATTTATAATAACTAGCGTCCTCGGGTGGGATTCCAAGAAGTATCTCTAAATTTCCGGTCTCGGAGCTGATGCAGCAGTTTTTATGAGAATCTAACCACATGCCGAAGCTAAAAAATCGATCTTTTACATTTGCCCTAGCTTCAAATTTTTCCACTGTCCATGGATTCTTCAGTAACTGCCAATCTGAAGCTTCAGGAAAGTGTGAATATATAAATTGTTCTGGGTCGGCAAGGAAATAGTTTTCATCGCAGGCATAGCTCAACGTTAGTCCTGGCGCAGCAAGAGTATCTTCACGGTTGTAGGATATCGTCTCTGCAGCTTCTGCTTTTGACTTTATTTTTGTTTCTGGTGCGGAATTTTTCTGATTTTCCGATTTGTGATTGGATTCCTTAGGGGTGTCTTCCTTTTCTGCATTGTCTTCCTCATCATGTGTCTTTATGCTGTTAGATTCATCTGTTTTGTTGCTGTCCTCCTCGTCTATGGGACTGAGTAAGACATCGGCATGTGCAGATTTATATGAAATGGGACTGTTCTCTTTGTTCTCGGATTTACTGAGCGACTGCCGTGACTGGGGTTCTGATTCACCTGCGTGATCTTCTATGGCAGCACACGAGCCCCAATAAGCATCCACGAATCGCCAATATCCATCTATTAAAACTGCATTCCATTCTCCATAATGTTCATCCTCTAGAATCTTCTCGCCAACCTGATACGTGGATCCTTTCAATCTCCCGTTTACTATGGCACACGGTATGTTGCTTAGTCTGAAAATACAGAAACTACTGTGAACAAATTTCCCATAGCGATCTTAGCCCAGACCGAGCAGAAAGTTAAACCCCCATTTCATTTCATTCCAGACTCGGCAAGAGATAGGCGTGATGTATATTCAGGGAACCACGCCGCGATGATTCGCCGCCTGGTGCATTACTTACCTGCATATTATTGCGAACCATTGAGCATAATTTCCCTCCCTGTGTTTGATTCTCCAGATATGGTACATGGGTATATTGCCTTCTGGTTTATTTCTTGGTGCTAACATCAGATCTACTGGTTGTGCTGTCACCCATCTATATAGAACTCTCACTTTCTCCAGATCTGTGCTCAAACCTTCTGTTAAATAGTCTACCACTTCATCATACGGTCTGGTTAAAAGTCTGGATGGAGCCTAGCAACGATAAATGTATCTTATAAAATACAGAGGAGTCAATAGGATAACACTACGAAAATCAGGGTGGGTGTGCAAGTTGTCTCAACGGCATTGGCACCGACTCAATAAACAGGTGGTCCTGGTTCGACCCCGGTGTTTACGGGAAAGGTCCTTGTTATTAGTTTCCCGCCTTGTTCCCCTGTGGTGGTGCAAGATACAGAGTACACTGCCACTCGACTATATGGACAGAAGCACGTGTTAAACCCCATTTGATACCACAAGCCCAATGATTAGCTTTGACTGCATGGACAGACAAGCATGACGTTGAACCGCATTTGATACCAAAGGCCCGATGATAAGCATAATTAGATTAAAGATAGCGTAAGGATTATATCAATAGAACCCATCTAGGATACCCAGTTCAACACCAGATAAATTATTCATCTCAACTGTATCCAATGGTTTCTACGGGAACCAGTCCAAAATCAAATATGGAAATAATGATTCATTACCTGTTCAGCTCTTTTATCAATTTCACCGAAATCACCGTCTTCACATATCTGTTTCTTGGAGAAAGGCGGTGGTTTAGGTGGAGGAATCAAGTCGAAGATTTTAGAATTATCAGCATATAAAGAATGTGGCGTGGAGAGGGTATAAAGAGGACTGATTTGATATGTTGATAGAAAACTTATAGTTGAAGGGCGAACCTGAAATTGAAAAAAAAATAGCTTATACAGCCAGGTATTGTCTGCTATTTAACATTAGAAGTGATACCATGTGCTTTAGTAAAAAAAAGGTAAGCATACCCAGCTTTCAGAACTAGGAGTCACAGTCGCTCAATGAGTAAGACGTCGACTCGCTATACTAGAGGTAGCGTACACGATCCATAGCTTTGTTGGCGGATTAAGTTCATCGGGGTTTTTCCGGCGCCCCCCCCCCTTATTGTCAGTGGTGATGGACAGAGTCCCCTCATAGCCGACTGTATAGTGTTTAGCCAAATCGGGGCAGAGCAGTGGGACGTTCGACCGCAATCCAACGCTTTCAGAAATAAAATGGGGTTATAAAATGGAGTTACTCCCCTTGTGTCGTGATAACACTGTTAATCGAATTTATTTTTCCCTGGCACCCCTTAGACATAAATGAATAGCTACATTAATAATTCGATAAAATGTATTAGCAAATAATATTACCTTTTCGTCTTTTGATGCCCCAGTACCCATGCCTGTAAATGTCTATGCAAAATAGGATGAATGTAAATGATCGAATTTGTTCAAAGAGTTGTGTCCATTTTTCTTTTTATTTGGTATTTTTCACATTTAATCAACAAGCAAGGCCATGATATGTTGAAAATATAATTTACAATAATCTGACAGTTACATCAGCTCCATGCTGCTTATGCGCTAAAATATCCGTCCGTTCGTTCGTTCCTGGGGTTTAACGTCCGCTTCCACACCAAGCTAAAATATCCCCTGATGTATTACACAAGGGAGAAATAATCCTCAGAAATGTGATTATTGTAATCATATAAGATTTTACTTTAATGTAGATTATTTTGATTCGGGAATTTCTATAATCAGGATTCCCCAGTAATCCTCTTATTTGGCTAAGTTATCAACAATATTATATGAACTTTCTTTGATTTTGTGTTATAGACGTTGATTTTGATTTTTCTCAATTTTTTCATCTATCATGTCTGAAAATATAAGATAAATATAATTTTAATACAAATTGATCTATATACAGTAATCAATGCTTTTAATGTGTTATTTGTATATATTTTAGCACATAAACCTTTCTGATATGACATTGTTTCTTTTATCTCGTCACGACATGTGCATAAACATTTGAAGTAGTGTGGATCTTGTACACAGATAATGTATAGCTTGTAATGGGCATATTGAATTAATTAGATTTAATAAGACCGTGCCATGATAAAAATTTATATAGGGGTGAGAGTCAAAATCACCTATCGTCAAAACTAGCAGAGTTCATTAAGTTCTATGCACCTAAATGATTACTGTGTTACACCGTGTCGATATTTGTCGTGCAGAAGAGAAAACTGGCCCTCAACAGTCTGACTGTCTACTGGCAATTCCGACTGGTTGCACCGGAGACAACAAATTTGGAATAAAGTGGAGGATCGTTAAAACACAATACTCCTGTATCTCTTTTGGCCCATGTGACAGACGGGGGATTTATTTGGATCTCTGTTATTCGATCTCTAGCTGCCAGGTGTTCTTGTTCGTCCACTTCAATTTATGTATATAAATGGACAGCCGCCTGTCGTCACTTCCGAACCACTAGGCAAACCCTTGTGCAAAAAGGAGAATGTTCATTTCATCGGATTTCTTTAGAGAGAGAAAGAGAGGGGGGAAGAGAACGAGAGAGAGAGAGAGGGGGCGGGAGAGTGATAGAGGGTTAAACGTTCACTCGACACCAGCTATGTCATTTCGGGGAAAACAGAAGGTTCAATTTTTTTTCAATAAAATACATTATAATTAATATATTTATTCCAGTAAAAGGACATTTTCGGTGGCACCCCATTTTCGTTTACCTCGATAACCTAGTCTAGTGCTCCGGGTCAGGTGATCTGGGTTAGCGAGAATGTTGGATAGCATATAGATAACTATTAACAAAGATATGTATAGTATAGTATATTGAATACTATAGATATGTTTTGTTCGTGTTTCTGTTGTATTTAATGAATAGACCGAATGATAATACATAGTAAACATTGGCTTTTTGCTTACATTAGCTTTATAACCCCGTTTATTTCCCACATGTTTCTATATTTTCTTGTCTACATATAGGTTTTATACTTTTCACATTTTCCATCGGAGTTTTATGGATAAAGATATTGACTATTCAGTATTTTGAATTGTTAATATTGCTCTTTGAGATTTTGCACTGTTTAGGCCTTGTGTAGTCTGTAGGCAATGGTGGCTCAGTGACAAAAGTACTGGCTCACTAACCAATAGGTCCCTGATTCGATACCGGTGTTAATTGCGAAAGTTTCCTTGGTGGGCTACGTCTTCTCAGTGGTGCAGGACGGTGAGTCTGCCAAGGGAGGGAGAGTGGCTAGTCCTTCGAGTTGTATATTAAAAAAAAAACCTTGACAGTTGGAAATAAAACAAAAAATTAATAATCTGTTAGAATCCATTGTCAACAAAATTCAACAAAAACCTCTATGGATAGAATTAATGGTAGTATATAGAAACTTAAATATTAATAGAAATGAAATGAACTGTGGGTTAACGTCCTACTGTTCTGATCCGACTGGACTATTGAAGATGCGCATACGCCATACAGTGTGCACTATGGTCTACTCTTATATCGAATTCTAACAGCCAAGGGATCATTAACGTGCATGCCGATGTGTACAAGGGCCTCTGATTTTCGTTGCATCCGAACGACTATACAGGCTGTCCTTCTCAGGCCTTCCATCCTGCACCACTGACAAGAGGAAACCACATCTCGGCCAATGGAAGGATCAACCCGCGACCCACAGGCTAGCAAGTAAGTGTCTTACCCACTTAGCCACCGTGCCCGCCTCTTTGAATAGAATTACTAGTATTATATAAAAAAATTAAAATTATTAATAGAATAAAAAGTTTATAGTTATTTTACCTGTCGTAAAAAATATCGACACACCAACAATACTACCCATATCTTTAATGTTTACATAATCTATACTACATAGATTATCTCATAGAAACATATTCCATATCCTTGTTCATAAACCACTATGCATTAAACTATAAAATATAAAAATACTAAACAAAATACCAGTAAAGATCCTTCTAGCACAAATAAAACTGTTTCTGTTATCTACGTTTAGACGCCATATTGACTCTCCCTTGACTACTGCTTGTTCAGTGGGCCATACCGTAACTAATTGATAATCCGATTATAGCTGATTAGCTAATAATATGCCCAAAAGGTCAATCTTTGATTCATAAATCACGTTCAAATCATAGATTATACCTACCTAAAATAACTATGAATAAATTGTAGGTTGTTAAAGGGAAATCACCCGTATGCTATCTATTAATGCACATATCAAGTCATTTCCTGCACGAGCTCATTAAATTAGATGATCTGTTAAATAGGAAGCCCCGTTATTTGATTACCAATAGTCACGTTAAGCTATTCGAATATTCTAATGATCATTTTAGATGGGTATATTTTGGTGTAGTTTTAGACACATAAATTGTAATCTTTCGAATGAAAATAAAATGAGAGTAACGTCTTTCTTTTCTACTAAGAGAAGGCACCAGGGCTCGGTGAGTAACATACTGGCTTAGAGGTCTCGGGTTCGCTTCCGCACCTGGCCGGATTATTTCGGCGTGGCTTCCCCTTGTCCGTGGTGCAATACCAAGGGCTGTATTGTTTCGTTCGGTTAATACGAAAAACCGAGGACAAGTGTAGCCTACACATCTGTGTGAACGTAAAAGAACAATTGACAATTGACAGCTGGAATTTGAAATAAGAACAGACCGTAGTGCCGATGTCTCAAACAAAAATGTCTTCATAGCAAACTGTAAGGCGTATATCCGTCTTCATTAGCCCAGTTGGTGCAGAAAGATAAAACGTTACACCCCATTTCATTTCTAGATGCTGCTTTAACTTCTGAGTGGGATTTACACACATTCTTGGCGTACGTACGACCTTCATTCATATTTAATATATTCTATTAAATAAGCTATTGATACTCTATTGCTAGGCATGGACAATCTCAAAATAAAAGCTCCACCCTTTTGTAATAATATTATTAAGTATATAAATGGTCGAGAGTGTGTTTTATTAGCGTGTTGTATGTTCTGTTTTGGTTACAAGGTTCTAAACACTCATATTCATACACGCTTTATTCTATTTAAGCGTGTTGCGATTAATAAAAGGGACGTCACTCTATTTATCCTTGGATCAGTTGCACCAAGATCCCCTACACCACGGATTTATTCAGATTTGAAATATCGTTAGTACTTTAACAACCATTGTTGGCCAGGATTCCGTTTCAAAGAAAGCCTAAGATCATTTGGTAACCTTCCCTACTTTTAGTGAAATTGGCCAATGTAAGATATGCTTTGGTTTTGGAAAATTAAATGTTTCCATACTGCACGCAGAGAGAGAGAGAAATTGGGCTTAACGTCCACTCAACACAACTAGGTCATTTTGGGACTAACAAACGGTTTAATTTTATTTCAATAATTCGCTTGCGCGTAGGGGTCTTTAGCAATGGGAGGAAATCGGAGTGTCCAGAGGAAACACAGGAGGTTGAGAAGGCGCCCCTATCTCCATGCCACATACGCTTACACCAGGGCTCGAAACCACAGTCGCAAGACAAAGGTGGCCGGCCAGCTAGAGGTCGAAGCGCGGCACTCTAGACCATTAGGCCATCCCAACCCCCGAATGTTCTCAGACGAAGTTAGCTGTAGACAGGCAGCCTAAGTTTGGGATGAAATTTTCTCTGTTCCTTAGGATGTGTGGTGCAGAAAATTGGGATGTTTAAAGCCATTTGATTTCATCTCTGCCCAAGAACTTAAACATTGATCGCATTGACAAACCATCTGTCTTCAATGTGCCAAATATCATCCGTAGGCCTACTACTTGGACGTGAATCCAATATAAAATTGTTGCTTGAATGAAGTTTGTGCGTTGATTTGTTTTTGGGGATGACATTGTGTGGGATCTTCATTAGAAAATAGTTGATTTATTACAATTTTTGTGTTCAATTGATGACGATTTCAGCAACAAAAAAACCCCAAACATTTGAAAAAGCAATCTGACTTCCGCTTATATATTCGGAATGAAAATTAAATCGTATAACGCTTGAACAATTAGTAATCGCGCCATTTTCCAATTTGGCCCTTGGCACAGATCGTGCGAATGATTTCGATCATTACTGCAGGAAGAAACCGAAGAACTCGGGGCAAACCTGCCTGATCGGACGGGAGACCGAATATCCCTCTCACTTACATAACACATGGTTTATCACCCTCTAATACTGATCACAATTTTAAGGTCGCGGGTTCGCTCCCGGTGTTGGACAAGCGAGTTTATTTGGGGAGGGGGGGCTGAAAAGGACAGCTGTCTAGTCAGTCGTTCGGATAGGACGGAAAATCGAGGTCCCGTGTACAAATTGGCACACACGTAAAAGATCCATTGACAGTTGAAATTCGAAAAAAAGTAGGCCGTAGCGCCGCTGCCCGGGCAAAATGTCCCCCATTACACACTGTATGACGTATGCCCGTCTTTAAAGTCCAGTGTGAACAGAACAGTAGTGGGACGTTAATCCCCATTTCATTACTTCATCGGAGTTCTCCGAAGGTCAATGAACCGGGATTACACTAAAGAATTAGCATGACATTGTGCTATATAGAAATATCTCCCGTCTTGAAAGTTTTCTTGTCACATTAATATTTACAAATATTGACATGTATTCTCACTGCTAGGTATTGTGAACAACCTGCTTGGGTCAATAACAGTTGACATAAAGCCCAGTTTCTTTCCATCTCGCATACAAACTCGAAATCCTCAACATTAACCAGTTCTTTATTCTAAACGTGATTTGATGGGTTGGTGTTATTGACATTGTCACCCTCAACAGAATGGACACTTCAAAATACTTAAATCTTCAAGCCCCCGTATTGTTTTAAAGATAAAGGTTGAATTTACGACCCGGGATTTTCAAGGGGTTTAACAGTTTATTCTGAATTCAATAAGCTAATAATATATAAGTTATAAAGTACTGGTCGGAAGGACGGCGATCGCTATTAAAGGATTGAATTTGAGAGGACGAATTGGTAGTTACTAGTTAGTCACGCCCAATGTAACAAATTCATATTGCGGGACAGTTAACAGGGTCAAAAGTAGTGTTCCAGCCCAGCGGCCAAAAATGTGAATCAGGGTCTGGTTCCAAGGGCAATGTTAAAACTATCCAACCGCCCTCACTCCAGTTCCAACGTTTAGCTTTAGAAATCAAAAAAGTTGCCAGTGCCCAGTGCACCTGTCTAATTAAAACACCGATCCTATTTCGTTTCGTTTTTTTATAGTTGAAATTTCGTTTTACTTGTCTTTACTACACTAGGATCTGAAAGAGTTGTTTTATAATAGGCGTACATGTACTTATTGGTGTGAGGAATTGCCCAATGAATCGGTCTGTCAACGACTCGGCGTTGTATGGGTGGAACTGTAGTTAACACATAGAAACGTCAACGCTGATTGATTACATAATGATGGCGTTATAGGTCCAAAAGCCGCTCGTTTAACCCCTGACGTGAACTCCAACTATAACTTCTCAGATCTGCATGAATTGTAGGCCATCGAAAGTATAAAAAAATAAAGCAATATAAATCTGTATTTTAATACAATTTGTTCATCCTGTGTTGATCCAGCTTTTGGTCTAACCAACCATGTATGCTACCATGCCTCGATTATTGATGGAATGTATATTATTATAGATGGCTATGTGTTAGGCTCCACCTAATAATTAGGATTCGAACTACAAAAATCTATCAGAAAAGCAAACGAATACTTCAGTAACAAGATATCTATTTTAACATATTGTTCTAGCTAACTGCACATCTTGATCAATTAGGATGATCACTGTATATTTTGTAAGAGAGAGAGAGAGAGAGAGAGAGAGAGAGAGAGAGAGAGATGGGGTTTAACACACTCGACGCAAACTAGGTCATTTCGGGACTAACGTATGGTTTACATTTTATTTTAAAATCGCTTGCGCGTAGTGGTCTTTAGTAGTGAGAAGAAACCGGAGGACCCGGAGAAATCCCACGAGGTTGGACAGGCGACCCTTCTCCTTGTCACGTACAACCGGGGATTCGAAACCACGCCATATGACTCAATGATGGGCTTGATGGTACAGTGCACACGTGCTAACCATTCGGCCATCCAACTCCCCGTATATTTTGTAAACATTGCACCCTTACAATACAGTACCAAGTTTGCACTTTGGAACACTGAGCTGATTAAAAACCCAGAATACCATCCCTTGGCACATACATTAGACGGGGATCAAGAGGTGTATGAGTGTACAATTTATCGAATATATAAAGAAACAATTAACATTTCCATCTGCTTACGTAGAATTCTATAGAGTACAGTGACCGAGTACATTAAATAATAAATGCATTAAAGAAGCTAAATCGCTAACATTTGGGACGTAGAAAGTGACAGAAATGGGTCGCAACGCATATAAAACTGTTATGAATGTATATAAACTGATTTCCGTTTTTACTCTAATCTCAAATCAGTTATGTTCCACGAAATAAGCAAGCGGTCTCAAGCAAATTCAAATGTTTAGTGTCTGGTTATTCCAGTCTACATACGCCGTTTGATTTTGGTGCAATTTGTCTAGCCTCGTTCCCCGGGTCTCTTGCTAGAACTGGGGCTGAAGCGCATTATGGTACACAATTCGTGTACCAATGGTAAAATGTTTATTTTGTCTTAAATATTAGATATTAGAGACCATATTTTTCCGGTAAGATCTACGCATCGATGTTGATTTAAATTGACAAATAATTCGTGATTTCAAAGTTGAAGATTTTGGATGATATTGAGTTAGAGATTTAGTAACTTTAATATATATTTTCACCAGAAGTATATGTTTGTTACACGAGCCCGTACGCGTTATGTAATTTTTGCAGAGTGTGATTTGCCGGGTACCAAAGACAATATATCTATGGGTCGCGGCGGGGTTCTCTCCCTCTACCGCCACTCCCACTCTTGAATTCTTTTGAGATATACATGGACTTTTTCGTCATTTTGGCGTATAACTGGGATAACCAGATGTCACTTTGACAAAAATTAGAAACTGGGATTTTACATAAAAACATACTAAATATATGTACCTACTACGAAATATTTTAATTTTACTGATATACAATAAAATGCAATTAAATTAGTTCTGTATGATTTTGATGGAAACTTTAAGGATCAATATAGAGAATTATAAACCGACCAAGACTGTGTTAAAGGACCTAAGTCCGTAATTCAAAATTCTCCAAAATCTTCGACATCGAAAACACGAATTATTGGTCAATTTAAATCAACATTGATGATGTAAACTTACTGGGAAAAGATGAGCTTCTGATATCCGATATTTAAGATAAAATATTTTTTTTAACATTGGTACACGACTCGTGTACCATAATGCGCTTCAGCTCCAGTTGTATCGAGAGGCTTGAGGGACGAGGCTAGAAATATTGCATTGTATCAAGCCACAGAATGTAGACTGGAATAACCAGGCGCTAGAAATGTGCACTAGATTGAGACTGCACGGCTTATTTCGCTGAACATAACTGATTTGAAATTGGAGTAAAAACGGAAACCATTGAATGTAAATCAGTTCATATTATACATTCATATTACAGTATTATATGCGTTGCGACCCACTTTTGTCAATTTCTAGGTCCCAAATATTAGCGATTTAGCTCCTTTAAACACAAAAATATCAAGAAAATTCCTCACATTAATTTATTTTTGTTTTTCAATACGCCAGGTCACGGTTGACAAGAGTCTAAAACATTTTTTTGCACAATTATAACTCCAAATATAAGGGAGAAAGAGAGAGAGAAATGGGGTTTAACGTCCACTTATCACAACTAGGTCATTCGGGACTAACATATGGTCTAATTTTATTTCAATAATTCGCTTGTGCGTAGGTTTTTTTTTTAGCAGTGGGAGGAAACCGGAGTGCCCGGAGGAAACCCGTTGAGAAGGCGCCCCTATCTCCATGCCACATACGCTCACACTAGGGCTCGACCTATACAGCCGCAAGCCAGCCAGCTAGAGGTCGAAGCGAGGCACTCTAGACCACTAGGCCATCCCAAACCCCCTCCAAATATAATGAATAGAATAAGAGTCGCGTATATTAAAAATTTGTGATGAAAGCAAAGCAATACTTTGGATATCATGTCTATATCACTATCTCGTGTTCATCCCATCCAACCATCTGACGATAAAGGATAAAGCTCAAGACTGAGACACTTTTCTCATAAAAAGATTTTGTTTTAAAAATTTTATAATGTAGCTGAGCAGGGGGTAACATGGGAACGACCCCATTACATTTGCATTATGAGCCGAAGTTAAATCTGTCTATTGCAGGTCTTTCTGTAGGTCTTAAATTAAATTCAGTGTTATACAAATTTTTAATTAGACAGTCTAACGGATTCTCGAGATTTTAACTAGATTAGACCGGTTCGGTCATTTAATGATTTAATTTAAAGATAGAGAAGCGAGGCTAAAACTCGAATAACCAGAACCGTGGTTACGATAATAAACACTCAATGCACACCTCTTGTCAAACTTCCAATCTCAGATTTGAATGAAGGGTTTAATATATCTATTTTTGAAGTGTTAAAGCAAGAACGTCCAACTCGTTATCCAAATCTTACATAATGTATCTTTAATCTGATGACGTGATTTCCCCTTGTCAGTGATGCAGAAGGAGGGCCTGACAAGGACAGCTGCCTAGTCGTTCGGATGGGACGAAAAACCGAGGTCCCGTGTACACATTGGAGTGCACGTAAAATATCCCTTGGCAGTTGGAATTCGATATAAGAGTAGGCCGTAGCGCCGCTGCCCTCATAGCACACTGTATGGCGTATGCCCGTCTTCAATTAGCTCAGGTTAAGTGCATAACAGTAGGACGTTTCACTCATTCCTTCATTAATCTGATGAGTTCCCCATTGTACCTGAATAGTGAATATCACGTGTCCCCAGATCAAGCTAAATCACAACACCCAACCTAAAACATACTTGTGTCGATATCAGTAGGATTGTAAGTCATTTGACCAATGGTAACCAACACTAAAGCGAGCAACCACGAATAAAGGAGCCGTGTTGCATTCGTACGGAATGCGATGGGACCCACACCGGTCCGGTTAATGCGGTCTGCTAACAATACCGGACCCTGTTTCTCTAAATCTTAACTAAGGATAAAATTCCAATTTTAGTAGATACTTCTACTTTGATTTGCTAAGCAGTAAAATCAATCTATTATTATCCAATCAAATTACTCAAAGTTGGATTTTATCTTAAAATTTCGGAAACAGGCACCAAGTACCTAACCCAGTACCGCATCTAGCCCCCCCCCCCCCCCGCCCCAATAATTCTGGGTTAAACTAATATTTTATCCCGGACGGATCCAACCAGTACCTGTGATGAGGGGGCGAGGATTGGGGCCCTGGCCTCCTGGGCAGTAAGAGATATTGGGGCCCCGGAACTGGTAGGTACCAACAGATTTTCAGGAGCCCAGTGTTCGGTTTGGCCCTAAATTTAACTAAATTACATAATAACTTAGAGGTTCTACCAATCAATAGGTCCTAAACAGTTCCAGAGACCCCATCCCGCGATGTGATTGCTGGGGCCCAACTAGTCTCTTGCTCTGGTGTGTTAACTGTTCTTGTAAGAAATTTCCTTCTAAAATCTTTACTGGCATTCATTGCTGATCGGAGTTTAATGTTTTATGTCACCTAAAATAATTTCACTAAAATAATGTAAATGAAAACATCAGAAAAGAAAGAGTCTGTTTAAAATACTCAAATTGTCAATGAATTCTCAACGTCAGTGAAATCGCTGCACTGAAATTAATCCTATTTAAAAATTTTTTTTAAAAAATCCTGTAGTAGCCTAAAACACCCCAGGTACTCAAGGGGACGGTCAGTACGAACAATTTGAACTAACAACAATGGGGCCCCCGCACATTTTTGGTATGTCCCGGGCCCCCCACAAGGTTAATCCGGAAGTGACTTAACCTAACCCTTAAGAGGTAAAACACAGTTGTTCTTACAACTTCTGACTTCTTTTATTGTTCGATCCCTGCATTGGCCGAGAAAATTTATCTCAATTTTCCGGCGTGGTTTCCCCCTGTCATTGATGCAGAACGGAGGGTCTGACAGGGACAAATAGTCATTCGGATGGGACGAAAACCGAGGTAGGTCCCGTGTACACATTGACGTGCACGTAAAAGATCCCTTGACAGTTGAAATTCGATTAAGAGTGGGTCGTAGCTCCGCTGCCCGGGCAAAATTTCCTTCATAACACACTGTATGGCGTATGTCCGTCTTCCATTAGCCCAGTTTAGGTGCATAACAGTAGGACGTTAAGCCCCATTTCATTTCACTTTTATTACCGCAGAAAAACAAATGTGGCACGTGTCGTTGGCTTTTCGCGCCCTTTTCATTAAAAGATAGTGTAAATCCAAATCAAAAACCTAATAGAAATCCATGCGTGTTTAAGTTTCTCAACTTAGCAATCTCTACCACGCCTTGCTCAAGTAATAAATAAACCACAACAATGAAGCCCACGCCTGTCACATAATAAAATATTTATCGAGAAATATTTGTCCCTGGCTATAAATTCCGTCACCCGTTAATAGCCGGGAGCGCGAAACTTGTGGATGATACCCGTGACGTCACCAAGTTTATTTTTACATCCGGTGAAAGGTTGAATCGACTTGCGATTTGTTTTCTGTACCGGCGAGTAAATCTGTGTAAATTGTGGACTAATTACAGGTAGGTGGAAATACTGGATATACCTAGTAAGTTTGTAAGTTTTTATTGAATATATTTCCATTGATAAAACCCACATAAAATAGGATTTGTTGAAGTTATTGGCCAGATTTCGTCAAGTCACGACAACAACACACCTGTACGAGTGTACTCAAGACAAGCCGCTGTAACCACCTTTGACACAGGTGAAACACAGTTATCAATGGTTGTGGGCTTGATAACGAAGGGTTTGTCTTCTAATAATTCTGTTTAGTATGGTATTTGTATTTGATTCGAACTCCCGACGTATATAGGCTATTTCACCTCTAATTTAAAAAAAAAAAAATATTTCTGGCATTTATTATTATATTTTATGATAGCCAAGAAGTAACAGATAATTATATAGGCCTAACATAGATCTTCCCTTCCAGAAAACCTATTGTAATTGTAAAGTAATATAATGTATTATTTTGAAAAATAAGGCTATATCTTTTCTATAAAACAATCATTCCATTTAACTGTACAATTTAAGCAGATACCTGAAATTAACTTTTTTTTTGGGGGGGGGGGAGTAAGTCTAATTGAACTATTGAATGAGTATTGGGTAGATGGTCCAGTCACTTTACTCATGACCTTTTCTATATTAAGGAAGTTTAAACTACCCCCCCCCCCCCCCAGCAATTTCTTTTTTTGGCTTCACAAAACATAACTTGAATTTACTTTATAGAAATGAGAAAGAAACTACCTTGATTTGATTTAGGTCAGAATAAGGAATTGCATTTAATTGATCTGATGTGAGATTTCAATTAAAAAAACTTAAAAAGATTAAATTTGGTTTGAAAGACTAAGCAGGAGTCAGCATGTTTCAGTTTCATTTTTGTGGAAAACATTGTGGAATACAAAATCTTATATACTATATCTTGACACTGACTTGACACTGTCACTCCATAAAACAATCAACATCAAGAATCAAAAAAAAGTAACAAATTATTGTTCATCACATTTCAAAGTGTAGTCAATTTAATTGTTAAACATTTATAATGTGTTCTAGGACAATCTTGGGTTTTTTTTACCTACAGTAAAAAGTACAGTGGGTCTATTCACACATTTTGTCCAAATTTAAAAACTTTGAATAGAAATAACCGGTATCTAACAAAAGTCATCCGTTTTACACACTTTCACATGAGTATAATAGACTGTTACAGGTGTATGAGTCACAGGAAGTTTTATATATAAATGTTATATTTACCTAGTTTAAAATCGTTGCTTTCAACATTTTTAATAGTTATTTGTTTTACATAACAACTGATGGTGAAATGTATGTGTATGTATACAATGTATGTAGGAATATAATATGTATATTTAAGGTTATCTGAAAGCCCTTAAAACAAACATCAATCGAGCTAAATCTGTCTATTACAGGTATTGAGTTAGGCCTGAAATGTTATATACATGTAAACTATTAATTAGATATATTTTTAAAATAAAATTAAAATGTGTGTTAGCCACAAAATGACCTAGTTTGGGTCGAGTGGACGTTAAACCCCATTTTTCTCTCTCTCTCTCTCTCTCTCTCTCTCTCTCTCTCTCTATGAGCTTTGAAATATTAAATATTGGCCTCAAAAGACACAATCAGGATCTGGTCATTGACTTGTAATAGAGTATATTGACTGTAAACTTGAATAATTAAATTTAAAAAGATTAACACAATACGCCTCAGTACACTTATCAAATTACCTATATATGTCTCACAGTTCATCAGATCTTTTCACATAGAACACTCCAGTTTTACAAAACAAATTTATAGATTAGGGACACCGAACACCCTTTCAAATTGTTGAATGTTATCTGTTAGGAATACAACAAAAAAGATGTTTCTTACTTAGAACTTGTAAAATGTGGTGACATGTTTCTTACATAAGAACTTGTATAATGTGGCTAGATGTTTAGTAAGTTAGAACTTGTAATATTATGTGGTGAGATATTAAGTAAGTTAGAACTGTGATGGGTTGTGGTTGATATTTTATTTATAGGTGGGTGACACTGAACACCTCTTTGAAATGTTAAATGTTAGGATTAACAGAAAGTTGTCAGTACATTAGAACTTGTAAAATGTTGTGAGATCATAAGTATTTACAAATTGTAAAATGTGGTGAACCATCGTTATATAAATAAATAGGTTGATTAATTGTCTTGTGATGGGTGTCGTATATTTATATATGCACCTAGTGTTTTATGTAATTTGTAACATTCATTACGTATTCATCACTATTTTCATGACTCTTATAATTGTTTACTTTATGACATAAGTAGAGTCGACATACCTTACTGTAAGTTAACTATACAAACATTTACAATCCTTTATTAGTTTTAAATACCGGTATTCATTTGTACTTACTGTAAGTTCATATAGACCTCTTGTTTTATGTGGGTCTTACAGGTAATTGTTCTGTAACAGTGCCAGGATCTGTAGTAGCGGGGTGCAAGGGCGCGCTATAAAATTTCCAGGTAAATACAAGATTTTAAGAATGGGAGAAAGTGAACCTGTCTCATGGTGCTTCGAATAAAGAGTATGCCCATCAATTTTTAAAGGAATTTGAATTTATAAAAATCATGGCGGGTCGGTTGGCGGAATGGTTAATGCGTACATGTACGTGTAGATAAGAAGTTCTGTCATTGAGTCAAGAGGCATGACAAGGAGAAAGATTGCCTGTCCAATCTTATGTGTTTTCTCTGTATCCTCCGGTTTTCTCCAACTGCTAAAGACACCTACACGAATTGTTGAAATAATATGGAATGATATGTTAGTTCCGAAGTGACCTAGTTTGTGTTGAGTGGACGATAATCTCCATTCCTCTTTCTCTCTATGAAAATAATAAGATTTGTCATTGAGTCAAATGATGTTTGTAGGTGACCTAATTGAGAGACAAACAATGGACATTATTCGATAATATTGCAAGTAGCAGAACTTTAAACTGTTTGGGGGGTCACGGTAGCTTGGAGCTCAGGTTTCCGATCCCTGCCTTGCCCTAGAAAGTTCATCCAGATTTTCTTTCGTGTCAAATCATTCGGATGGGACGAAAATCCAAGGTCCCATGTACACGCTAGTCGCTGGCCTGCTAGTAGAAGACAACTTTGCAGTTGAAATTCAATATAAGAGTAGACCCTCATAGCACACTGTATGGCATATGCCCATCTTCATTAGCCCAGTTTAGGAGCAGAACAGTAGGACATTAAAACCCGTTTCATTTTATTTTTTAAATTGTTTGAATTTTTAAATTGATGTACATAGACAACATTTATATAGTAGGATAAAAAGCCGATAAATTATGTTTTTTATAGACCTATTGCGGCTTTACACATGTAAATAAAAAAAAACAAACCAATGATTAAAAGCTGCATTGACAGGATACTAAACCCCCTTACACTTATGTTTGAAATACAATGTACATTCCTCAAAAATAAAATAAAAATCTTAAAGGCAAACTTAAAATTTTCTGAATGTTTTGTTTACACCTTTTGTCATGTATAATGGAAGTCAAAGACTAGATTGTATATCAATGTCTTTAGAATGTATTTACACAAAATCAACAGTTAAACGTGATGTTTTAAACATTAACATACCTAAAGTCAACCTGTATCCTGTTGGTAAATTTGACCAATTAACCTGTGCTTGTTACAATGACTTCTCCCTGTTGTAAATAAACCATCCTTGATGATAGAAAAAAACTTTCAGAATTTCTAAAATTATTTGCACAGGTCAAGTTTTAAAATAGATATTTATTGGTTGTTTATCTGCGGCCTAATAAGTTCAAATACCCGCCAGATAATCGCCTCGTTGACACTACGACATGTCAAATACGACCATTTGCCTTCAAGACAACAGTTTTCGGCTTGATATTTCAGGAAAAATGTCATTTGAATATAATAACCACCAACCCAAATGTTAATATAATCAAAAATCGTACCAAGTATATGAGGGTTAAATTATAGCTATCTCAAAGAAGGAAGATTCTTGCGGCATTTTTAAGACATTAACCTAGACGATTTTACTACAATTAATTAGCAGTATCAATGAACTTTTGTATTGACAACATAAAATGATTGGTAAGATAATGTCAATGTCATTTAGTCTGCGGTTAATTCTACGGAGTGGGACATATCGATGCGTTATAGACAATAAATTATCGCTGTTTTGTCAATAGACATTTATATCTTATTAAACATATTCATCGAAAGAATAAGATAAACAATTGTAATATCATTTTACAGGAAATTTTATCAGTATTAATCCTTTAGAGCTGGCCCTTAGCCAGCTTATAAATTTATTTCTTTTTTTTGGGGGGGGGGGGATACAGAATTTTTTTGAGGGGCTGTATTGTTTGTGAAATATTGGCGGGGGGAGGCTAATTTGATTTTTTTTGGGGGGGGGCTAAGCTATGGGCTTGCTTTAGAGATATTTAGTAGCTGGATAGAGCAATAAACTATAACATATGCTTATGGAAGAACAATTACCTTACTCAATTAAATTGGCTGACGTTTTGAAGAGTATTTTGTGAACGTTTTTAAGCAACCCTTTGATCTTGTTTTTTTCCTGCATGGTTTCATATCTGTTGTTATTGCTTGTTTGTATATAAAATAAAACCAAGTACGAAAAATCCAAACCATTAGACAAAATTCAAAGTCCTAAAAAAACGGTATCTGCAAAATAGTGTTATATGGCAAAAAAGTGTAATCATCATATGGACTGCTCACCGTGTACAAAATAAACGACAAACAGTGGTAACAGGTGTCCTGAAGAGTAAGCTTACCCTGCTGGCGCGCCACACACGCCATAGCTGCATATATAATTGCCATACATTGTTACTATATACTTGTTTCAAAACATGAGAATACTCATTGAAGCATTCCCAAATAAATTGAGTGATTGTGTTACATTTTACAATACATATACCAGTATTGAGGATGTATATATGTATTTGATGTTTATGTAGGTAAGGGTAATTTTTACATAGTATTTGTTCTGTTCCGTAAAGTCATGTTGAATGGTTTTAATTCCCAACTTGTTCTTGACGAGGAGTAGGGTCGCTGTCCAACCTTGTGGGTTTTCTCACTACTAATGACCCCTACAAACAAAGCAATTATTAAAATATATTCTAGTTTGGTTCGAGTGGATGATGAACCAAATAGCTCTCTCTTTCTCTCTTGTTTAGATTGATTTAATATCTGATTTTTCACAATGGATTATTTAACGTTTATTAAGAAAACAAAACTAAAATATTAACGATAGATAATCTTAATGCTTGGATTCACCAAGATTTCAACGAACACTAGGTGGTTACATGTAATTATGACATTTGAATGGTCAGAAGTTTCAAAACATCGTTTCTTTGTAAACACTGAAAGAGCTGCATGATTACTATAGATTGTTATCATTTTCCCAACTTTAACAATAGTTTGGAAGGCAACTTTTTCCAAGTCCAATTAACATTATGCCAATATTTTGTTCTGTTTCATTTTTCTTTGGTTTGCTCAACTTAATCTTGGTCAACATATTTGGAGCATTTGGTAATGTTCTGATTTTCATTGCTTAACTCCAGATCAACCAATCTATCAAAAACTGTAAAAAAAAATTTAAAAAAAATATTTTGAAAAGCATCAATCTGATTAAAACACAGATTCTTTTTAGTTTCAATTTTTATAGTTCAAAATTTTGTTTTACTTGTCTTTACTATACTAGGATCTGGAAGAGATGTTATACAATAGGCGTTCTTATTGATGTGAGGAATAAGCGAATGAAACGGTCTGTTACGGCGAGCTTTAGGCGTGTTTTGCACCGAACTGTGGGTAATCCACTAGTAACATCAATGCTGATTAGTTAATCAAATGTCTGATGTCATAGGGTCAAAAGCAGCTCGTATGACCACTACAACAAGTCAGATCTGCATGTAGTGTAGGCCATCAAAAGTATAAAAAACAAAACGAAATATAGATCCATATTAATCGGAATGGAAAAGCTTTGAATTCTGAGTGGTTAGATCTACGTCCAAATTAGTCCCGATTTGACCTAGTTCTGTTGAGTGGACGTTAAACCCCATTTCTCTCTCTCTAGGTCGAACATATTATTACTGTCGTCACAGATCAGAAAGCACTTTCTTGAACATGTATTTAAATGTTATTGTAGTGCCAATAATAACCAAACAGAATGATAATAATTGATTGCCTTTTTCCTTGCCATATGGTGGCCTGGTGCTCAAATGAGACATACCGTAATGATTGTTATTGTAAATATATTTGTAATATTGTATGAGGTAATCAATAACAAATTTCGGATATATTTAACGATTTCTAGTAATTTGTCCTACTGATTGCAATCTGATATACAAAATTTACGCTATCTGTCCACAACTAGCGTTGCTAATTGACAAGACACATTATTTCCTAAATCGATGATTTTAGTCAAAGACAATAAGTTTACTTCGTCAATTTATATTCGAAAAGGATTATTTATTCTTTGTGTGTATGTAAGATGTACAAAAGATCAGAGGCTACAATTTTTAATGGATTTTTTACCAAATTTGGGCTGACGCATTGTGGTCATCAGAGGACGTACCTGTGCTTTTCTGTTCCAGAGATATGCCTCCTTTTCTGAAAAGCTTGTGAACGTGATTTAAGCTACAGTTTTTAACAAATTTGATGGGAAGCATTGTAGGGTGATAGGAGGGGTAAACTCTCTTGGCATTTAGTGTTCCATGACTTAAAATTCCTTAGTTCTGCTCCTTTTCTCAAAACCCCTGTGGTTGCGATAGAGGCAATAATTTTAAAAGATCTTTTTCAGAAGTGGTGTGAAGCATTGGGGACGTGTGAGGGCAAACACTATTGATATTTACCATTCTGTGATCTAATGGAAGCTATGTTTTTTTTAAAAATTTGTAATATGATAGGGATCAAATTTCTTGAAGATACAAATGTTCCTAATCAACTACATATACATGTGCATCCTAATTTTCTTTTCTGATAAGGTGCCGTCGAGAAACAGCTGCTGCATGGTTATCTTCCCTGTGTGGAGAATTGCAATCTGACTATTCAGTGTCGGGAATAGCAATCTTGACTATTATTTTGTGAAGAAAAGCAATCTGACTATTCTGTGTCGGGAATGGCAATCTGACTATTCTGTGTGGAGAATTGCAATCTGACTTTTCTGTGTGGAGAATTCCATCTTACTATTCTTGGTGGTGAATGGCAATCTGACTATTCTGTGTTGAGAATGGCAATCTGACTATTCTGTGGTGTTATTCCGGAAAAAACAAATGAAACTCCTTAACATTGTCTGCAATAATAAAAGTGGTTTTCACTGTTCTGTTCAATTATATACAAAATAAAGATTAAGACTGGTCTGCATCCTGATTCTTTGGCACACTTTAACAAATACAAGGGAAGATAACATGTGACTGTTCAGGAAACAATTTCAAATTAAATAGTGTATTTCAGTTCTTAATACATTTACTTGATGCAATTCATTCTCAAGTTAACAGATTTGTTTAGAATAAGAGAAGTAAACATTAGACATGACTAGGTGAAATGATATAAACTATTACATTAAGAATAAAATGGGAAGAATTTAGGTCTGTATTTATATTAGTAACTGGGAGAATTTTACAAACATCCTGATTAGAACACAACAGGTATGGTATACATAATTAACTAGTTTGTCATTTATTTAAAAGGGGTGGATGGCCGAAAGGTTAGCATGTGCATGCGCTGTATCATAAAGCCTGTCATTGAGTCAACTGGTGTGGTTTTAAATCCTCGGTTATACGTGACAAGGAGTAGGGACGCCTGTCCAAACTCGTGGGGTTTCTCCGGGTCCTCCAGTTTCCTCCCACTGCTAAAGACCCATACGCACAAGCAAATTATTGAAATACATTTTAACCATATGTTAGTCCCGAAATGACCTTGGTTTTTGTCGAGTGGTTGTTTAACCCCATTTCTCACTCTCATTTATCTAAATTTTATCGCTCGCTTGCTGGGGTTGTTGCCTAATCATGTATACTTAACCAGATACATTCAGTTTAACATGTCAAAAATATTTTTAAAAATATCGAATTAAACCTATTGAAAGATAATTAATATTTAATCGTATTAACATTCAGTCCATCTTTAGCAATTTCAAATGTCAATAGATTTTATTACAAAATCTATTTGAAGATTTGTATAAAGGGACCAAAGTTAAGAAGATTATATTAATAATAGACAAACAATAAATTTGACAATATATCAGTGTCAACTTTAAGTCTGGTTGAAAGCTCTTTCATTTTCAGTTTGTTATCTTAATCTTAAAATTGGGTGTTGTTCTTTTTGACAAGATGGATGACAAGTCATAGGATTAAACTCTCAACGGTAATTTCTACCTTTATTTGATTATGAACACCCACATTTTGAAATTAAACCAATTTATTATTATAATCCATTGATGAAGAATTGAAGAACTTAGCAGTACCGGTATATAGGTACAGGTTTATGTAGATATAAATTTAGAGAGTGTGGATTTCATATACTTTATATACATGTATATTCAATTGTTGATTTTATTGTCTTAACAGATGTGTGGGGGCTGGGGGGGGGGGGTGTCAAATGGTTTAAAATATGCACTTCAGATTATAACACCTGCCTATGTGTCAAGTGATGTGGTTTTCAATTCCACTACACCACATGATGCCATGAGTAGCACTTTTCCACCACTGAAATTTTTGAAATACAGTTGACCATGTGTTATTGAACCCCCTTCTGTCTGGGTGTCAGTAATGATTTGTGGCATATATCAGGACTCGAATATGACATTCAATTTCATCACCCCAACAAACGAAAACCTAACATTTAAACAGAATTAAATTTTAGGATCCCAAGAGAATAATTAGTAAATTTTGTATATTGTAAAAGGAGGGGACCCTCTCCCCTGGCACCCCCACCTATAATTCACCCCTGTGTTAATGAGACTGTAATTATGATCAGTATTAGCCTGTTTCCAGCCTTGGGGCAGGATAAATCTGAATTTATATCACCTGTATCATATATCTACATAGGTAAAAGTTTATTCACAATAAAATGGTCTGGTTGTGACCACATGTTGATTAAATCACCTGTGTTGACACTTTAAAGGTCTATATATTATATGTATATCAGATTTTATTTACCTATTTAGATTGAGTTTATAGCCAGACAATCATAAGTAAACAATTGATACATATATTAATGCTTGTTAAATGGGCGTAAAATGCAGATTTTTCATAGATATACCAAATGCCCTTTATTAAATAAATATATGTGTTGAGATTTCTAGGTTATAGGATGCAAGAAACTAGATTGTTTGTAATGTAAACTATGAAAGTACATATACATACATCAACAGATAAATGTACTTTATACCTACATGATCTGTCAAACAGAAGCGTATCCCAGATGTCAAAAAAAAATGTAGAGGAAGGCCATAAAATATAAATAGTCCAAAAATGCATATTTGAAGAGATAGGAGGGCACAGTAAACATGATTCTATAGACAGACTGACTGACTGTTAGTGTTGGTTTATTGAAGTCAACTGTGGGTCTCTGGGTCTCCAGTCCTCCATTTATAAAAAGTGATGAGCGAAAATATGCGATGTCTATCAAAAAAAAAAGAACATTGATCTACTATTGAAGTACATTCTTTATTAGAATCGGATACTCTCTAGCAATGAATTATTCATCGTGGTATAACAGTGTGATAGGATATAACTTCCATGATATGTATATATATGTAAGTATCGTGTGCTATACTTCGGTGTGCACTTTATTGATTCTCAAAGACAGGTATGTGAGTGTTTCTGCTGAAAAAAATTGGATTAAGCATGGCTTAGGTGGAGTTTGCAACTGGGAGCATCTGTTTTCAACTAGTTGTTAGTGTTCTTATGTCGATCAAATCAGCAACTGGGAGCAACTGTTTTCAACCAGTTGATGAAATCAGCAACTGGGAGCAATTGATGTCGCAGCACTCATGTTGACTCAAACCTGATAGCACGGTGAACTTATTTATCATGCGATCAAAAAATTGGTGAATACGTTAGAAGAAGCACCCCATAGACATGGTTGGTCTTGCCACAATTATATTATTGCATTATTGTCAACATCATCGACATTTGAAAAGTGGATACCTTTGTTCAAATCCATTTTGCCTATTATATAAAGTCACATGACACATGTTGCTTATCATGTGATGTGATAAATGTTGTTGACAGTAACTTGTTCTCAATGGCAACAAGTTTTTTCTTGTCAAAGCTAGTTGCAGAATGTTCAACATGGGCAACTGCAGGTCTCAAGCTGTCGATCGCAAAGATAAAAATATGAAACTGGTGATTAAAATTTGATTTTGGTGATAAGGTTTTGCAGTACTGGCGATTCATTTTGAGAACTGGCGGAAATTTTTTAAAAAATTCTAATCGTATTTATCTTGGATTAACCATTATATTTAGGGTCAATCAAGTGGTGGCATATTATAAATTATTTACAATTACACCTAATGATTAATCCAAGCATTGAGTTTTTGATGTTTCATTCCATCTTAAAGATATAATTAAAATTTATATCATTCTATCTGGAATTCAGATTATGATAGCTGTACGGTACCTGAAAATAACAATTGACCTATTGTACAAGCAAAATATAAATTTATAGAAAATTCGCAATCCTTGGATGAGACTTGATGTGTAAATACTGAAAATATATTGTGCAGTTTGGTGTGCAAATAGTCTAAAGTCACTGAAAATAAAATCTGATCTTATTAAACTGTGCTAATCCATTATGTAAAGACAGATTGTTTAAGTTATTAAGGGGGTCAGAGTGGCTAAGTGGGTAAGATGCTGGCTCGCTAGCCTGGAGGTCAGGTGTTCGATCCCTGCATTGGCCATGAAAGTTCATCCAGATTGTCCTTTGTGGTTTCCCCTTCTCAATGATGCAGGACGGAGGACCTGACTAGCACAGCTGTCTAGTCATTGGGATGGAACGAAAAACCGAGGCCCAGTGGCAGTTGGAATTTGATATAAGAGTAGGCTGTAGCGCTGCTGCCTATACAAAATTTCCCTCGTATGCCGGTCTTCCTTAGCCCAGTTTAGGAGAAGAACAGTAGGACTAAGAAATAAGATTGTTACATGTTGTCTTTTTTATGACACATTTTTGGAAAATAAAGTATTCCAGTTTGCGTGGAAAAAATATTGAAAGCCAGTGTGAGCCCTTGGCTTCAAATGACTGGAATTTACTACGTAGTTGCTTTGAGTTTTAAGAGGTGCCAGTTTCCCTCTGTTGTAAGTTCGACATAAGCCCCGCTTTAAATTTCACAATCTTTGTCTGGTGTTTTAATAATTAATGGCAAAAGATTTAGTAAGAGTACAATGTACACGTTAGATGTGTGTGACTTTGTCTAAATGTAGGTGTGAGCATGCTGCTCTTAACGGACATTTTGATGCAATAAATATCTATCTTAGCCTATGTTGATCAAATCTGTAATGGTGGTCGCAAACAGATAGCAGAAATGAAATATTTGGGTCATTAAAAGGGCGTTGGTCCGTCAGATGATTTATGGTATATTATAAATTTTATGACCGGTCATCTTGCTATTGTTCTTGGTTTATTAATTTATTTACTAATGTTTGGCTATCCACCTCACTCAAACTTTGTGTCTGGTCAAGGAGGTCTTATTGTGTTATCTTTATATTTATTGCTGCTAGGTTATCTCGATTTGGGCTGAAACAGTCATTGAGATTTTTTGATCCCGGTTTACATTCGTCAAAGATACTGTGATGTTTGGGAAGTTCACAAGCAAAGTGAGCCTTTTCATCGGTATGGGATAAAAACCTCAGGTCCATTGGCATACACATTAACAGACATGCTACAGTAGTTCAGTGAGTAAGGTGCTGGCGTACGATACTGGTTTTGGCAAGGAACAGTGTCTAGTCATTCATATGGGACAAAAAACTAACATCCCATGTACACATTGGCATGTACATTTACGAACCCTTGGCAGTTAGAATTAGAGAAAGAGTGTCTGGAGAAGCCAATGTCATGAAAAATGTACCTCTTGGCATACAGTACTGCAGTTTCCATTAGGATGTTAAACCCATTTAATTAACCAACAGAAATAAGATAACTTAATGAGAGAAAAAGATAGAGAGAAGAGAGAGAGAGAGAGAGAGATATGGGGTTTAATGTACACTGGACACAAACTAGGTCATTTCATTTAAATAATTCGCTTGAGCATAGAGGTTTTTAGCAGTGGGAGGTAATCGGTGGACCTGGAGAAAACCAATGAGGTTGAATAACTTAATAAAGAGAGCATTATTCAACAGTTAAATCTGCTTATTGCAGGCCTTTCTTTAGGCCTTAAATGTTATATAAATTATTAATCAACTCTCAATGGCATCAGATGGCTCAGATTTAAAGTATATTAAATCGGTTCAACCATTTAATGATTTAATTTCAAAATGGAGACGCTAGGCTAAGTCTCGAATAACCAGCACATTGGTTACGATAATAAACAATCAATACACACATCTTGTCTAAACTACAAAAAATGATAACTTTTGCTCAGAATGTATGAAATTTTCTATATATTAATTTTGCATTAACTATTTTTTAACAAAACTAGGAAGAACGACAGGTTCTTTATCAACATCTTACATAATGTGACTTTAATCCAGCACCATATGGTTGAATGTAGTCAGACACAGATCAAATAATAGCTGAAACAGAATGATAATAATGACGTATTTTAATTTCCAAATGGTTCCACATATATCAAATAACTCGTAGCAGTAGTCATCATTTGTCATTGTGTATCCAAATTTATTGCTTTTTAATGACAAATTGTGATTATTTTACCAAGCTCTTAATGATTGTTTATATACATGTAGAAGTGAATATGTGTTCTGGCAAGCTATCTGTAATTACACGTTTATTTACATATGTGTTCTGGCAAGCTACCTGTATTAAAATCACATCCCATAATTACGTCTATTTACATCTTTAATCTGTGACATTTAATAGAGTGTCACCCACACAGTTTGTCTTTATGTATTGTTCTTTTTTTTGGAGTTTGGATATAATCAGGTCACATGACCTGTCTGTCAATTGTGTGTATGAATACAAAGACTTATTACACATATATTTAACATGTATACATACATCCTTCCTTCGTTCGTTCCATGGGAGGTTTTCAACAAATAATTGTCACAAGATTCATGATTCAGATTTTGTTTTTAAAAAACTATTTTGAAACTGAAGATGAGAAAGAAGCAACAGCAAATGTCGGTTTGGTTACCACTTTTGTTATTTTGTCTCAAATTTTGCTACCCAGTAAATTCACAGGTTTCTGTAAAACTTGAAGAATATGGAGAGAGTGACAGTGACAGAGATTTTGGGACAAATCTGATTCAATTTTACTTCAAAAATCTGTTTCGTGTATGGGTCTTTCATAGTGGGAGGACCAAGAGAAGACATACATGTATGAGGTTGGACAGGCGACCCTACTCCTTCTTACAGACAAGCAGGGAATCGAAACCACACCACTTGGCTCAATGACAGACGTTGTGAACGTTTAGCTATGAAACCCTAATTAATTCTGTAATATTCCCTTTAAACTACTGCTTCATCTCTGTTGTGATGCAGTGTTAAACAGTCATGATCTGACGATATATATAGACAGATGATCATATTCAGTTTACTTGCATGTGTCTAGTTTTACCTGTAAATAATTGTGGTATAAATCTGTGATTAAGGATTAAATATAAAGATAATCCTGCTGTTAATCTTCCTGTATGATCTATTTATATATTTTTACCTGTCTATTTTAGTGTGTAATGTAAAGACTGGAGTGATAGTCAAGATGAATGCAGGTAAGGTTTGGATTCTTGTTCTAAATTTAAAAAAACATTTAAGGCATAATATTCCAGATAAAAAGGCAAATATAATCATTTTGATTCAAACTATGATCTTATAAAAAATTATATAGGTCCAAAGTATAGACTTTTAAAAATCACATTGGCCGAGAAAGTTCATCTCGATTTTCAGGCGTGATTTCCCCTTGACAGTGATGCAGAAGGAGGGTCTGACAAGGACGGCTGCCTAGTCGTTCAGATGGGACGAAAAACCGAGGTCCCGTGTACACATTGGCATGCACGTAAAAGAACCCTTGGCAGTTGGAATTCAGTTGCTGCCCAGGCAAAATTTCCCTCATAGCACACTGTATGGCGTATGCCTGTCATCAATTAGCCCAGGTAAGGTGCTTAAGCGTAGGACGTTAAACCCCATTTCATTCATTCATATCATAAATCACTTTGATCCAAAAATAGGGTCTTATCAAAAATCATAGTTCAAAAATAGGGTCTTAAATCAAAAACTACATTAATCCAAAATAGGGTCTTATCTAAAAAAAACATTGATCTCGAAATATACATGTAGTTCTATCTAAAATCTTATTAGACTAAAGATAATTTTAAAAAATTGATTGGTCCTAAACTTCTTATGTAATATATGGCCATTTAGAGTTCCTATTACTTCCAAAGTTCCAACCAATTTCATGCCGTCAGCTCAAAGAAGAAATAAATTATTTCTGTCTATAAACAGGAAGATAAATTGTATTTTTGGTTGCAATACAAAGCTCTACAACTAACGGGTATACTATTAAACGCTGGCTTAATCTATTTTTTTAAGGCAAGCTCAATTTTTGTCCAGGTCACTGAGATGTAAATAAGGTTAGGGCATGTGATTGTTGGCGAGATTGTAGGTTATGGTTAGGGTCTAGAGTGGTCTAGAGTGCCTGTACAGTAAATGATGCCTTGGCTGTTGGAATTCGATATAAGAGTAAGTCTTAACGTCGTGGCCGGGCAAAATTTCCCTAATTGCACAATGTATGGCGTATGACTGTCTTCATTAGCCCAGTTTAGGAGCAGAACAGTGGGACGTTAAACCCCATTTCATTTCATTTTGTACATCATAAGGCAGATTATCTACATCTATGCAAATTCAGCAGTAATCCTTCACTGATACTACTATTCTTTTTTCGCTGTGTCTGAAAGGGATCTAGAAAATATATTTGATGCAGAATTGATTCTCATGACATACAGTACGGTAATTAGTTATTTTTTTCCAACCTTTAGATGTCTAATATCATTATGGGTAACCTATAGATATCTAATATCATTATGGGTAACCTATAGATATCTAATATCATTATGGGTAACCTATAGATGTCTAATATCATTATGGGTAACCTATAGATGTCTAATATCATTATGGGTAACCTATAGATGTCTAATATCATTATGGGTAATCTATAGATGTCTAATATCATTATTGGTAATCTATAAATGTCTAAGTTTTAGAGTTGCCTGTCTAGCATTGTGAGTTTCACTTGGTATTCTGTTTTCCACCCACTTCTAAAAAAAACTGAAATAAAAGGTACTACCATGTAAATGTTAACCCCAAAATGACTTAATTGATGTTAATAAAATAAGTGAATGTTAAAGCCAATTTCTGGCATGGTTTTGATTCCCTGGTTGTACATGACAAGGAATAGGGTTGTCTGTCTAACCTCATTGTTTTTCTCCTGGTCTCCTTTGACCGCTAAAAGCTACGTGCAAGCAAATTTTGAAATAAAATTGAATGATGTGTTAGTCCCGAAATGACCTAGTTTGTTGAGTGGACTTTAAACCCTATCTCTCTCTCTCATCAAATAATTATGAATACTATGAAAAAATAATTGACTTTTGTATTATTCCTTATGGCTATACATGTATCGTTGCTTGCAATAAGCTTTGTAGACAATTTGATCACAGTTATCTCAACTCAGATCTGCACCTTAAATATTTCTTGCCAGATACTACGGCAGATAGGCTGACTGATCAGTGTACCTGTACAACTGGTACAGTATATGGGAACTGTCTTATATCATGAATTATTCATAAGTAAAACCACAAGCTTTAAAGATAACAAAAATAGCATGCAAAAATGATAATGTAAAAATAAATTGTGTTGTATATTTTATTATTGCTTGGGGCTAATCAAATTAGAAATCACACTTTTTTGACAAAAAACACTAATCTTTCTATGTTTAAATATGAGAAAAATTCGAGCGTACTCATTGTTGATGCGCGTGTGTATTTTAAATCGATCTATATAGCGATAAATACCGGTAAACGTATGCAAAAGATCATTCACCTTCAAAATGCCGTCGTATATTGTAAGTGGTTTTGTTTAAGTGGATATCAAAGAATTTTTCAAATTTTTTCTGACTTGTTATTTTTTTCATGAGCAATCTGATAAGAGTTTATTAATAATGTTTATTAGGTTGTGATCAATCAAGCAAAGAGATAAAAAACAACTTTTACTACCTACCAGTGTATAGTGAAAAGTTTATAAAAGAACCCAAATTCTTCAAACGTATTTACTTATAGCTGTAGTGATGTGTGTATGTATAGCCAAATAATTGTGTGATTATAGGTTTTAATGTAGAGATTTTTGTTTGGGGTAGGGGGTTCCTGGAAAGGAGACTATAAGTGTAAATGTCACAGGGGAGGGGGGAGTAGAAGTGTAAATGTCACAGGGGGGGGTAGAAGTGTATATGTCAGAGGGGAGGGGGGAGTAGAAGTGTAAATGTCAGAGGGGAGGGGGAAGTTGAAAAGTAAATGTCAGAGGGGAGGGGGGAGTAGAAGTGTAAATGTCACAGGGGAGGGGGGAGTAGAAGTGTAAATGTCAGGGGAGAGAGGATAGAAGTGTAAATGTCACAGGGGAGGGGGGAGTAGAAGTGTAAATGTCAGGGGAGAGAGGATAGAAGTGTAAATGTCACAGGGGAGGGGGAAGTAGAAGTGTAAATGTCACAGGGGAGGGGGAAGTTGAAAAGTAAATGTCACAGGGGAGGGGGAAGTTGAAAAGTAAATGTCACAGGGGAGGGGGAAGTTGAAAAGTAAATGTCAGAGGGGAAGGGGGGGGTAGAAGTGTAAATGTCACAGGGGAGGGGGGAGTAGAAGTGTAAATGTCACAGGGGAGGGGCAAGTTGAATAGTAAATGTCACAGAGGAGAGGGGATAGAAGTGTAAATGTCACAGGGGATGGGGGCGGGGGATAAAAGTGGAAATGTCATAGGGGAGGGGGAATAGAAGTGAAGATGTCATAGGGGAGGGGGAATAGAAGTGAAGATGTCATAGGGGGGAGGCAGGTAGAAGTGTAAATGTCACAGGGGGGAGGCAGGTAGAAGTGTAAATGTCACAAGGGGGGGGGGGGGGAAATGAAAAATGATTTGTTACTGTTAAATACTTATTTGTAAAGAGACCAAACAAGTACCTTCTCATTTTGTGAAATATGGAGTCGTAGGGTGTTTTTCAATGCAGTAGATCAAAAGTATGAAAATAAGGTGATGCTTGCCCCAACCTAGTAACTTTACTATATATATATATAAATAAATCAACAGATACTATGACTTATATATATTGATCAGTTGAATTTTGATGATATTACTTCCTTAAGGTCACCTAAGGTGCTAATATACTTGTACGTTCGTAATGTTTATTAGTGAAATGTCATAGGTGATAATGAGGCTCTAATTAATATCATATTCAGATATATGTTTATTAATTAATAATTATTTCCTTAATGTCATATTTTATTATATTTTATATGTAAAATATTTGTGATGTTTCACTATCGAAAATTGGCCGATAATTGGTCTGTTGCGTTAAAATCAGTTGGGTTGATCCTCAGTTCTTTTGTCCACTGGCAATATCTGTTCAAAAAGACTCTGTAACTATCTTTAAAATATGATTTGAGTTGTGAACAAATTAATCTCTCTTGCTTGGCACTCAACCCTTTTATGTTTGTAGTCGTGCATGTGATCAGCTCTCAGATAAAAGGATGTTAACCAGAGAGAATAATCCATGCAAAATGCTTACCGCTTTTAATGCCGAGAAAAAGTAAGTACTTTGAATGGTTATCAACATTTTATAACTCATAATCTGGATTGTACTTTATTGATAAATCATACAAAAATAATAAAGTCCTCTATAGATGTTGTGTATTTTTAACTCCTTAAATACATATCTTGTTCTTGTTTAATTCCGAAGATAAGATTTATTGGAAGTATTGGAAGTGGTAGTCCATGGCATAGCCATCAGGCCTTTGTCACTCCCCGGTCCGAGCTACCCCTATACACTTAATTTAAGCATCAGGACAGCCTTAGTGTACATGTAGCTACCAACCTTGAAGAGACTGACAATCAAACGATAGTGACAAATATTAGTATAGATGACATTTGAGGCAAATAAATTGGTAATGTTTCTATATCTGTCACTATTGGTAAATGAATCTGTACTGGTTGAAGTCTCTGTGTAGGCATCTGATATCAGTAAAACAGATAGTACCCATATTAACACATCACTATAAAATATCATATTGGGTACATTCTACAAAAAATAAAAAAAAGATCAGAGTGATTTTTGTAAACCATGTGTCATCATTCAACTAATGTTGAACTACTTTCTGCTTTGTGTGCTGTTTAGCAGACCGTTACACCTGATAGAATTTATTGCAGAGGACTTAACCAGAATGTGAAATCTACAAGACTCGATTCGCAAAGTTACAGTAGCTTTGTGATCTGAAGTTGAAGCCCAAACTCTTCACATATCAATTCAATTAGCTATCAGAAGTGACATGTGTGATACATGAATTGTGGTTTTCTTAATCTTTCAAGAAGACTTCATATCTGTTCTTTGTTGTCTCAAGAGTTTGTACAGTCAACTATTTTTGTATCCAAACAAATATCTAATCGTAGGCAATGAAACTGAATGGGGTTTAACTTCTCATCACTCTACTTTAGTTGTTTTGAGACTAACATATTATGGTCATTATTATTTATATGGTTATACTTGGCAAGGAACAACATAGTCATTCGGATAGGTCCCCCCAAAAAATCTTGTGTACACATTAGTTTAAACAATATTTTATTCAATAAACTGATATAGATTGAACAACAGGCAAAGGCCTATATAAGTTTTCTCCTTTGGCATGTAAACATTGGTGTGCATGTAAAATAAACCCATTTGTAATTCGATATAAGAGCAGGTCATAGTGCCACTGTTCAGGGTAAATGTCCATCATAGCATACCATATGGCATATGCCCATATTTATTAGCCTGTTATAGTTACATGTATGTGTACAATGCCAAGTTATCCACTGATTCACAAGACTGATGGATTCCTCTTTTCTTTCATGGGGGGTTGGATGGCTATGGTTAGCATATGAGTGCTGTATCTTAAAGCCTGTCATTGAGTCAACTGGTGTGGTTTTGAATCCTGTGTTGTACGTGACAAGGAGTAGGGTCGTCTGTCCAACCTCTTGGGTTTTCTCCAGGTCCTCCGGTTTTCTCCCACTGCTGAAGATACCTACGCGCAAGTAAATTATTGAAATAAAATTGAACCATATGTAAGTCCCGAACTGACCTTGTTTGTGTCAAGTGGACATTAAACCCCATTTCTCTCTCTCTCTCTCTCATTGATATCCTAATGTTTTTCAATTTCTGGAGGCTGATTCATATGTTCAACAATTTTTAAAAAAAATTAGTTATGTTGAAAATGGTTTAATTCAGTGCCATGCTGCTATTTTTTCAGTTCTATGCTCATATTTTCCAGTCTTCTTAAAATTCCAATGGCCTTGGGATCTTTTAGATGCACTACAAACTACAAATTTGCACACTTGACCTTGGGTTTCTCATTAATCTAAACAATCAAAAGATCTAAGCTGAATTGTATATTGTATGTATAATACTCATGTTTTATTTATATATAAATATATACCTGCCATAGTACATCATAAAATGGACATCAAACATTTATTAGCAAACCTTCCGGGGGTATATTTAAATATGATGAGAGTATACTGTTTGAATGATGAGACTACAGTTCAATGTTCTATTGATCTTAGTATACTGTACCTGAACATATAGTACTAAGCAAATGTGATAATCATGGCATTAGATAGATATCTTGTCATTCAAAAAAAAAATACTCTGGATAGATATAGATCTAAATCAGGAGGTCATTTTAATATTAACAAAATAAACTGGATATATATTGGTCTGAATCAGGAGGTCATTTTAATAAAAACTAATACAAAACACACTACATATAACAATGTGAAGAAATTTATATATAACACATTCATTATCATTGTCATGATTGGAACACTTTCAAACAGTTACCATCATGATTGGAACACTTTCAGACAGTTATCGTCATGATTGGAACACTTTCAAACAGTTACCATCATGATTTGAACACTTCAGACAGTTATCATCATGATTGGAACACTTTCATACAGTTATCATCATGATTGGAACACTTTCAAACAGTTATCATCATGATTGGAACACTTTCAGACAGCTGTCATCATGATTGGTGGAAAATTCAGACAGCTGTCATCATGATTGGTGGAAAATTCAGACAATTATCATGATTGGAACACTTCAAACAGTTATCGTCATGATTGGAACACTTCCAGACAATTATCATCATGATTGAAACACTTTCAGACAGTTGTCATCATGATTGGAAAATTTCGGAATGTTATCATGATTTGAATATTTCCTGGTAGTTAGCATTTTGACTGGAACACTTCAGACATATTAATTATCATGGTTGTAACATTTCAAAAATGCTAGTACCATGATTTGTAGAATTGTATGAATCTCCCCAAATAATTGAGGCGACATAACTCTGCATGATACCATAAATATGTAGTGTTTTGTTTACCGAACTGTAGTGCAGAATTTAAGTAGCCTGAAACGAAACCAGGCATGTATACGGCAGTATACCCTTTCTTCACAGTATATCGCTGCAGCCCTACATGACAAACATTTTATCATATGTCTGTAAACCAGTCTAGGGGGTGCAAAATAATCCTGATCATTTAAAATAACTTGACTTATGTAATTTGATTCAAATATTTTATTTGATATCATTAGATTTTACATGTTGAGTTGTGAGGAGGCAACCTGTCTTTATTCAATATTTTATGTCTATTAAAGATAAAGCTAATGTTAAACAAGTCTACGTCCACTTAATTTTTCAGAGTAAAAATTTATTTGTGTAGCGCTTGCCCTGTCGCGCATGGAAATAACACATCAGATTAACTGATTTTAATTCTTTATTTGTCCCCTTGTGGTGTATCGGAGGGTACTTATAAGGTTTTCTCCATGTAAGCATGTCTCTCCGTCCGTCATTTTTGTTTTCCATATTTTTTTTTATTATTGATATTTGATTGAAATTTTAAAGGAGCTAAATCGCTTATATATTGGACCTAGAAATTGACCCAAATGGGTCGCAATGCATATAATAATGTAATCTGATTGTATATGAACGGATTTACAATTAATTGTTTCTGTTTTTAATCTAATTTCAATTCAGTTATGTTCTGTGGAATAAACCTGCAATCTCAATCAAATGCACAATCCTTGAGTCTCTTGCCAGAACTGGGGCTGAATCGCATTATGGTAAACAATGGTAAATAAATTATTTTGATATTGGATATGAAAAGCCCATCTTTTCCGGGTAAGATCACAAAATCAATGTTGATTAAAATTGACAAATAATTTGTGTTTTCATTGTCGAAGATTTTGGATGATATTGAGCTAGAGACTTAGCTCCTTTAATACACCCCGTGTTCAATTAGCTCAGGTTAAGTGCATAACAGTAGGACGTTAAACCCTATTTCATTCATTCATTCATTCCTTTAATACACTGCTGTTACAGATCAAGTTTTCGCTTCGTAGGATTCCATTAATTTATACTGCATTATACCCCAGTTTACTGCATGAATACAATGCATGGAATTCAGTACAAAATACTTCTATGGTTACTTTTCTATGTAAAATCTAAAAACATGACCGCTTTGTACTTATGCAAAGACAGTAAAAATGTTTGATCAATGATGCCGTCTTCCATTAGTCCAGGTTAGGTGCATAACAGTAGGACATTAAACCCCATTTCATTTGTCAATGCTGACTTGCTTAACAGGTTATTCAAGCTAAGTATTTTTCTTTTAATTTCTACTGACAGATTTGAGCAATTATGTCATTTTTTAGTAATGGAGTTGTGGTATTTAGACAGGTAAGTCAATTTGTCCAGAAGACATTAAGGGATTTAGCTAAATGATAAGTCATTGAGATCAATCCCATAACAAAAACAATTCAAGTAGATTATTTATCTGGCGTCTATAAACACTTAACTAGCATGCTGGTCAATGGATTCTAATCCCAATTATTATTGCGGCTCATTTTCAAGTAAGCAGATTTAAGACTTATTACATCAGAGCAGAAGACTTAAATCTAGCGGCATTTCTCTGTGACTAGTACACACTGACATTAACTAATAACATTCGAACACTAATTACCGGTTACCCTGCTGATTTGCGACTTTTATAATTACGCTATTCTTTGGGAAATAAAGAGATGGCCTGCAGCAAGGTCTATGACGAGTTATATAGTCGACCATGACATCACTGATTTACGAAAGTGTTTTGTATTTGTTTACCTTATAATAAAGCAACTGGACTCCTTCGCTCATTCATCTTCTATTGTCTTGTTAATCTAACATGTGGTGGCCATTGTCAATTTGACGTTTTTTAAATCTGTGTTTTTATTATCTGTGTGGATTAGCTTTATCAACTGATTAACTCACTGGCAGCAGGTAAAACCCTTGTTATTTACAAAAATATTTTCATTTATTGCAGCAAGTCGTCTTTGTGTTGCATTAGGGGGATTGGATGGTAGAATGGTAGAATGGTTAGCATGTGCGTGCTGTATCAGAGACGACCACTGACAAGATCGGTCGCATTTTTTTGTTATGTCTTTTTTGTAAATCATTTTAGTGAAGCCTGTACCACAACAGGCCCGGTACTGTACAGCGCAGTGGACGCTTACAGCCCCCGGATCCATTCACTTGATTTGATAATTGTTTAGTGTTTGCAATGTCTATTTTCTGTCTTGTCCGCAGGTTTATCTTGTAATTTGTTTTGTTTTGCGTGTAGTGCAGTCCTCCTGCATTTACTAATAAAGCCTGTCATTGAGTCAACTAGTGTGGTTTTGTTTCCCCGGTTGTACGTGACCAAGTGGAGAGTCGCCTGTCCAACCTTGTGGGTTTTCTCTGGATCTTCCAGTTTCCTCCCACTGCTAAAGATCCATACACGCAAGCGAATTATAGAAATAAAACTGAACCATATGTTAGTCCAGAAATGACCTAGTTTGTGTCGATTGGAGGTTAAACCCCATTTCTCTCTCTCTTTTCTTGGTGTTGCATTGTGTGAGTTTGCAAGATTTGTGATTAGCAAAAATTAAATGCTTTTCAAAACTCAAAACTATTTTGTTCACATAGGCAGCTTTTATTGCCAACCTATAGTAGCTGCTTTTGAAAGAGAGAGAGATATGGGGTTTAACGTTCACTCAACACAACTAGGTCATTTCGGGACTAACATAATATGGTTTAATTTTATTTCAATAATCGCTTGCACGTAGGGGTCTTTTGCAGTGGGAGGAAACCGGAGTGCCCTGAGGAAACCCACGAGGTTGAAAAGGCACCCCTATCTCCATGCCACATACGCTCACACCAGGGCTCGAAACCACAGCCGCAAGCCAGAGGTAGTTGGCCAGCTAGAGGTCAAAGCGCGGAGCTCTAGACCACTAGGCCATCCCAACACCCCAGCTGCTTTTGAAGCATCTACACAAATAAGATTTTTTTTCTTGCAGCATTGTTCAAGTTTCCAAGATTTTGATTAGCTCAAAAATAATTGCCTTTCAAAACAGAACTATTTTTGTTTGCATCAGTAGCTTATGGCGTATTCTTAACGTTAATGCAGTTTATTTTTAGGACCTATATTAGCTTCTTGGAAGCATCTGTATATTTAAGATCTATTTCATTAAAGCTGATTTGCAAATTCTATTCCCGGCCTTTTTATGTTCAGGGGAAATCCTTTTATGTTTGATTAAAGGTTTTAGATCTGCATATACTGTATTTAACAAATTAATTTTGATTCATATATATATAATACAACTGTATATATGTACAGAATTCTTGAAACTGAACAGACAGATGTCAGTTCCCAAAAGATTTAGGGGGAGTTGGATGGTTAGCTGAATGGTTAGCATGTGCGCTGTATCATAAGATCTGTCATTGAGCCAACTGGCATGGTTTTGATTCCCCGGTTGTACGTGTAGGGCCGCCTGTCAAACCTCGTGGATTTTTTCCAGGTGCTACGGTTTCCTCCCAGTGCTAAAGACCCCTAGGCACAAGCAAATTATTGAAATCGAATATATTTAAACAATATATTATTCAATAAACTGAAATGGATTGAACAACAGACCAAGGCCTATATAAGTTCTCTGCATAAAACTGAACCATGTGTTAGTCCCAAAATGACCTAGTTTGTGTTGAGTGGACATTAAACCCCATTTCTCTCTCTCTCTCTCTCTCTCTCTCCAAAAATATTTTGTTTGTTGTCACCCGTGTAAGCCATTAAGAAAATGTCTGGCAATCTATCCTTAAATCTGTTAGTCCCGAAATGACCTAGTTTGTGTTGAGTGAAGTTAAACCCCATTTCTCTCTTTCTCTCTCTCGCTCCAAAAATATTTTATTTGTTGTCATCTGTGTAAGCCCAAAAGAAAATGTCTGTCAATCTATCCTAAAATCTGATTTCTAACTTAACTTGTATAATATTATTTAGTCTATTATCCAATTGTTAACCCGTATTATCAGTGATTATTGTACAGCTCTATAACTATTGACTCAATCTTAACTAATATTGTTTCTGTGATAACTATTACAAGAGGAAGTGAGGGCTTAACTTTATTGTTCCTAATTATTTGCTTCATTAAGTCATAGAATAGAACAAATAGTTTATTAATGGAGGGAACGTTGTATTGACATAAGGGGGTTTGAATGACTGAATGGTTAGCATGCGCGCGTTGTATCATAAAGCCTGTCATCGAGTCAACTGGCGTGATTTCGAACTCTGGTTGTACGTGGGGAGGAGTAGGGACGCTTGTCCAACCTCATGGGTTTTGCTCCGGGTCCTCCGGTTTCCTCCCTCTGCTAAAGACCCCTATGCGCAAGCGATTATTGAAAAAAAATTAAACCATATTATTATGTTAGTCCCAAAATAACCTAGTTTGTTTCGAGTGGATGTTAAACCCCATTTCTTTCTCTGTATTGACATAAGACGAGTGTGTTTTATGTCAACAAGTACTTGTGACATATATTGTTATATCTACCTATTGCCAATTAGTGTGAGCGTATTATATAAAGAGTTTAGTCAACAGACCATATAAACCCTACTTCACACACGCGTGATATATAGACACCGGTACAGACGGCAGAAAATGTTATCTAAAACCTGCCAGATGTGGATATGATTTAAATTCAACCATTTGTTGTTAAAGTAACATAGAACAAAAAAAAGCTGTGTGGGTGGGCCTACTGATCAATTTGTTGTTAAATGAACAGAGAACAAAATATGCAGTGTAAACCCACTGATCAATTTTCTATGCAGGAAATGGTAATTCACCTCATACAAAGCTTTATGCATACTTCACATACATAAGTCAGTTTCAAGGGGGTATACTTAATTAGCTTCATCTGTAGTATATTATATATACATGTACATGTACCAGAGTACACCAAAAGATAATTGGTATCATGTATTTAGGAAAGTGTAAGCATACCCTTACTCATGCATGACACCTGTTTGGTGTTTCAGTTAACTGGAACAATTGTTTGGGTCTTGATTTCAGAAATGTAAGCATCTCCGAAAGATTTAAATGACCTATGAGCGTATGCATCTTTATTAGCCCAATTTGTAGCAGATAGTAGGACGTTAAACTCAATTTCATTTCATTTCGGCTAAGTAGATAAGATACTGTCTCGAGGTTGGGTGTTTGAGGGCCTGACAAGGTCCTGTCTACACATTGACGTACACGTAAAAGATCCCTTGACAGTTGGAATTCGATACGATAGAAAGCTGTAGTGCCACTGTCTAGGCAGAATTTCCCTCATAGCAAATTTCATTTGCGTATTTGGAAAATATCAAATTTTTCATAACTCGATCCACATTAAATGTGCTAGTACTCAAATTGCAGCTAAAATTACAGGTGGCACTTGCTTGTTTATATGTGTTATAGATGAACAACTTCAACTTGCTTTTATTTAAACATTAATGATTTCTTTATATATATACAATATTGTTGACGTGGGACAATGGTCAAATTACAAAACAAATTTAGACAAATTAACACTTTCACTTCCCGCCCATATCATCGTGGAGGCCTTGTATGTCCTCTTAAGAATTTGCACACACAGCAAAATTCTTGTGATATTTGATTACAATCCGAGAGAGGCATGGATACATATTGACAGTTGAGGAATTTGACCTCGACATGTAAAAGGCCTATGTCCAATAATTTAGGGACCTTGCCTCAAGCAGTTCACATGTAACACTCAAGTAACGGATGACCACAAAAAGAATGGACTGACTCTAAGTGGGGGGATTAAACATGATGCTTTTCTTTAAGTCGAACATTGAAAAAATACCAACGTGTAACATCGAGTTTGTCAAATTATCAAATTGACAATGTGGAGTGTCAATTTCACTATTGTTGTTCTGTCTGGGGTTTCTTCTATTCACGTTCATGTCAACCGTTCAAGTAGAGTTATTCTTCGGCCATCATCATTTTAAGTAGAGTTATTCTTAAACAAATCTTTGGTTTGAGGACTTTATGTTAATTTGATAAATCTTTTCTTAAAGGGCCAATCCCAATAATATTTTGGAGAACAAAACTGCTTAATTTTGTGTTAAAATCGCTTAATATATTTGATACGTTTTCAAATGAGACTGATGTCCTATTCTTCAACCATCATCATTTTAAGTAGAGTTATTCTTAAACAAATCTTTGGTTTGAGGACTTTATGTAAATTTGATAAATCTTTTCTTAAAGGGCCAATCCCAATAATATTTTGGAGAACAAAACTGCTTAATTTTGTGTTAAAATCGCTTAATATATTTGATACGTTTTCAAATGAGACTGATGTCCTATTCTTCAACCATCATCATTTTCAGTAGAGTTATTCTTAAACCATCTTGGGTTTGAGGACTTTATGTAAATTTGATAAATCTTTTCTTAAAGGGCCAATCCCAATAATATTTTGGAGAACAAAACTGCTTAATTTTGTGTTAAAATCGCTTAATATATTTGATACGTTTTCAAATGAGACTGATGTCCTATTCTTCAACCATCATCATTTTCAGTAGAGTTATTCTTAAACCATCTTGGGTTTGAGGACTTGATGTAAATTTGATAAATCTTTTCTTAACAGCTTTATAAGAGTCTAATTTTATATGACCTGTATGAGTACGGTGATTAGTTTTATTTGCGTTTTAGATAACTGATCGTCGTTTTCAATTTGAACTGAAAATTGATCATTCAACATTTGATGTCAATTTGATAAATCTGTTCCTAACAGCTTAATAAGAAATTAATATGACCTGTATTAGTCTTTGGTGATTAGTTTTGTTTGAGTTTTTGGACTCTGATTATATTTTTAACTTAAACTTGATCATTCAACATTATATATGTCAATTTGATAAATTTGACAGCTTTATAAGAAACTAATTTGGCCTGTATGAGTCTTTGGTGATTAGTTTTATTTGTGTTTTAGATAACTGATCGTCATTTTAATCTTGAACTTGAAATTGATCATTCAACATTTGATGTCAATTTGATAAATCCGTTCTTTGGTAATTAGTTTTATTTCAGTTTTAGGGGTCTTATCATCATTTTCCTTTATTAACTCAAAATTGATTATTCAACATTGGATTAACAAAACCCAAACCCAATTATCAACGGTGGATAATCACCCAGTTTGGATTTTATCAGATTATAATATCCAATAATTATAGGTGGTTTGTTTATATCACCTGAAAAGGACAATTAGGACAATTTTAATTTATCATATCTTTAAAACTACTTAATGGGGATCATGGTGGCTCGCTAGGTTGGGTGTTCGATCCCAGCATTGGTCGAGAAAGTTCATCCAGTTTTTCTGGCGTGGTTTCCCCTTGTCAGTGTTTCAGGACTGAGGGCCTGTCACAGAGAGCTGTCTAGTTGTTCGGATGAGAAAAAAAAACGAGGTTCTGTATACACATTTGCGTGCACATACAGGATCCCTTGGCAGTTGGAATTCGATATAAGAGTAAGCTGTAGCATTGCTGCCCGGACAAAATTTTTCTCATGGCACACTGTATGGCATATGCCCGTCTTCATTAGCCCAGGCTAGGAGCAGAACAGTAGGGCATTTTGAAAATAGAATGAATTATAATTATATCAATGGAATAAAAATTTTGAACAAATTATGACAAATGTCCTTATTGAAATACTGACTATATTGCCCATTTTGGATTTCATGGAATCAAATTACTGTTCACATATTTCACCGAATATAATTGATTAGAAATTAAAATATATTTTTCAAAAATTGAATATGAATCATTTACATTCATTCATATTACATTAAAATGTGGTTTTACAACCAGTTTTGCCTTTTTTACAAGGTTCACAAAAAATAGAACCATACTCCCTTTAAGCGGTATTAATTTTTTAAACCCATGTGCTCGGGCACCAAATTTTAATCATTTGGCATACATCCTATTTGATACTGCTTTAATTACCAGCATTGTCTACCGGTAACAATAGTTTTTGTAATTCTACGTTGATTAAAATTTTTATTATTTTTATATTACCATTTTTTGTCTTGATCCAAATGCTCATCAAGAATTTAGATGGTGTCAATGAAGACAAATAATCCTAGAAAAACATTAAACCATACTTTAAATACCAGAGACCAAACAGCAATCAGTTTATTAGTCTAGTCACCTTTGATCTAAAGGTGTAAATTTAACAATTGATCAGTCAATACCATGATGACCACAATGTTACACAACTTCATCAAATTCTTCTCTACTTCAATGAATCAAATGAAATGAAATGGGGTTTAACGTCCTACGCTTAAGCACCTAACCTGGGCCAATTGAAGACGGGCATACGCCAACAGTGTGCTATGAGGGAAATTTTGCCCGGGCAGCGGCACTACGGCCTACTCTTATATCGAATTCCAACTGCCAAGGGATCTTTTACGTGCACTCCAATTTGTACACGGGACCTCGGTTTTTCGTCCCATCCGAACGACTAGGCAGCTGTCCTTGTCAGGCCCTCCTTCTGCATCACTGACAAGTGGAAATCACGCCGGAAAATCGAGATGAACTTTCTCGGCCAATGCAGGGATCGAACACTCGACCTCCAGGCTAGCGAACCAGTGCCTTATCCACTTAGCCACTTCAATGAATCAAGTTCAACACAACAAAGATTCAGATCGAAGAAAATCAAGAATATGGTATGACCATAGGCCCTCGGGGGACACACAGTAAATATAACATGGCCACAGGGAAAAGAGGTCTTCACCAACTTTTAATAAGACTAGCAAAAACCAGCCAGGCAAATCTCAATCTTATGTCAAGCCAAGTCACACATTAACAAGTAACCTCAGGATATACTGTGAACTGGTACACATTTGATCACTGATTTAAGGTGCGATATCCAAACGTAAATGTCCCATGAAATGGTGATCATGTCTGCAAAGAAATAATTATGATTTGTACTATTATTGATGAACACAAAGTTGTTTAAATGTAGGACAATATTATTAGGAACCTTATGTTTGTGATAGGATGGGAGAACAAGATTTTTTCACCCCAAAAGGAAAGGATCACTAATTAACTAGTGATTGGTGAAATCTATAAATGAAGCAGAAACAGAACAAGGATCTATATGTGTAAATTTTCTAGTGAATTTGGATTTATTGTGAATTATCTTCAATTCTTAAGTACATGTAAGTACCTAGTATTATTTACTGTATTTGTGTTTTAATAGTTGAATTTGAAAAAAAGAGTTTATTTAATAGTGATTGAGTCCAGGAGGTGTTCATTGGGAGTTTCTACGGGAATTCTCTGCTAAAGATTTCAAGCAGAATAATATCTTTAAGAAATCATACATGTATTAAGAACTGTCAACTGTCAAAACCCTAAGTTTAAAGCATTTTATTTTCCAGAGCAGATATTTTTCTTATTTTATTTAGTAATTAAAATTATTTATTGTTATCAAGTTTTTGTTTTATAATTCAGATTTATACATGTATATTCAGTAAGATTTATTAAGAATAGATGCCATTCAACATAACCCTCCCAAGCAAACCGGGTTGTTACAAATTATACACGTTAGCTGATGTACCATTACCGACCATGGGTAACTATGGTTATAAATTATACCCAGGAACTGCTGTGTTATTACCCCCCCCCCCCCAAAGAATTTTTTTTAAATGGGGTCTAACGTCCAATGGACAAAAACTAGATCATTTCAGGACTAACATATGGTTTAATTTTTATTATAATAATTCGCCTTTGCGTAGGGGTCTTTAGCAGTGGGAGGAAACTGGAGGACCCGGAAAAAACCCATAATGTTAATCAGGCTCCCTACTCCTTGTCAAGTACAACCAGATATTTTAAACCATGCCAGTTGACTCAATGACAGGCTTTATGATACAGCGTGCACATGCTAAACATTTGCTCCCCCCCCCCCCCACTGTATACTCAGTGGCTGCAGTGCCATACCCCCACCCCACCTCAGCCTATTGTATGGTTACATACATGTACATGTATAAGCTGCTGTGACATACATGTACATGTAACCATCCCCAGGAAACTGTGGTCACAAATTATTCTCAGTAGTTACTGTGCCACCATACCAACCCTAGGAAACTATGGTTACAAATTAGTAGTTGCTGTGCCATTACCCACCCCAGGAAAATGTGTGGTTACAAATTATACTCAGTAGATGCTGTGCCATTACCCACCCCAGGAAAATGTGTGGTTACAAATTATACTTAGTAGATGCTGTGCCATTACCCACCCCAGGAAACTATGGTCACAAATTATACTTGGTAGTTGCTGTGCCATTACCCACCCCAGGAAAATGTGTGGTTACAAATTATACTTAGTAGATGCTGTGCAATTACCCACCCCAGGAAACTGTGGTCACAAATTACATTCAGTAGCTGTTGTGCCATTATTACCCTCCTCAGGGAATTGTGTGGTCACAAATTATGCTCAGTATATACATACAGTGCCATTTGCCACCCCAGGAATCTGTGGTCATAAATTGTACTCAGTAGCTGCTGTGCAATTATATACCCCAGGCAATGGTGTAGTTACAAATCGGACAAGGAAAACACAACCTGGACATTCCGAGTCTTTATCCTAACTACCAATGCAGTTTAACAAACAAACATCCAGGATTTCAAGATGGTTAACCTTTGTCATTGGTCCCAAATATCCCTCATAACACACTACATGGTGTATGCCCATTTTCCATAGCTTGGTTGATGCAGAACATTAGGAAGTTAAACTCCATTTTAACACAACAAAACATAAAACAAAGAACAATCACAATATCTTAAAAATGTCATGGTGAACTTCAACTTTCAACTTTTTTTTATTTGCATATTACGTCCATTAAGAACAGTATACAAAACATACAGATACATCAATATGCATGCATACAAAAAATACATTTGACATGAAATACTATATGGGAATAACGTGATATAAATAATGAAAATATAATGAGATAACATATCCATGTACCATTGGGATGATACCAATGAAAATCAACAATGAAATGAAAATATGGATTAAAACCATACCCTTGTACATAAGTGTATGATATCAAATATAGGGTGAGAACATTCAGTCGAAAATAAAATAATGTCCTATTCATTTGTTAACCTCCTAGCCCCCCCGGATCAATTCACTTGACCTGATATGTGTATTTGTTGTTTGTTGTGTTGGTATATTGTGACCTGTCTGACCTTTAGGTTTGTCTTAAATAAAATCGAAGGGGGGGGGGGGGGTGAATGACTGAACAAGGCCAGCAGAAAGAGGTATTTTACTCTGCCACATGCATGACACTCATCACAACTTGCAGTTAGGAGGACAAACCTGAATTTACAGAAGCAACGACAAATGAGAACACACATGTAAGGTGAACACTTATTGTTTCATGGTATAGAAATAGATTTTGAAAGATTTTCCATTAGTTGTTAATGGACGTAAAATGAGCAACTGTTTATGGATGAACAGAGGTTTAACTACATACTTCATTATCTGATACACGATTCTCTGATATCATTGTCTCTTTCATACACGATTCTCTCGTACTATTATCTATTGGAATCAAGTTTCTCTCATATTATTGTTTATTTGATACATCATTCTCTAATATTATTGTTTATTTGATACATGTTAAATGTATGTAAACATGTTTATTTTTTTACATTTGACATAGTTTGTTTATCTGATATGTGTTTTACCTTCACATTCAATCTGAAGTGATGATGGATTAAGGCTGGATTACCCCCCTTTATACCCTGAATGTGTTCTGTGAGGGGAAAGATACGAGATTAAAGTTGGATTGCCCTCCTTTAAATCCTGAATGTGTTCTGTGAGGGGAGAAAGATGCGAGATTATTATGCCACATTGGAAAATATAATCAGAAACATATTCAAGGATAGTTTATTGACAAGTGGGGGGTTGGATGGCTGAACGGTTAGCGTGCGCTGTATCATAAAGTCTGTCATTGAGTCAACTGGTGTGGTTTAGAATCCTCGGTTGCACGTGACAAGGAGTAGGGTCAACTGTCAAAACCTTTCGGGTTTTCTCCGAGTCCTCCTACTGCCAAACCTCGAAATGACTTAGTTTGTGATGAGTGGACGTTAAACCCCATTTCTCTCTCTCTCTCTCTTTTTATTGACAAGTTATAATACAAAGTTACGGTACTTGTGGTAGGGTTAGAAATAGCTTTAACCATCCCACTTCTTTTTTTTCACCAAACACCCGTTTCCAAAAATATATAAAACACATTATCATTTAAGTATATAATTTCTAGTTAAATACATCTTTAGAATAAATCAGAATGTAGGAAAATAAGGAATAGCAAAATTTTCACAGACACCCTCAACACATTTGTTTCGTTTGATGTCCGGGGGGGGGGGGGAAATCGGGTTTAATGTCCACTCGACACAAACTATGTCATTAAGGGACTAACATATGGTTTAATTATATTTCAATAATTCGCTTGCACGTAGGTGTCTTTAGCAGTGGGAGGAAACAGGAGGTCCTGGAGAAAAGCCATGATGTTCGACAGGTGACCCTACTCCTTGCCATGTACAACCAGGGATTCGAAACCACACCAGTTGACTCAATGACAGGCTTTGTGATACAGCATGCGCACACTAACCATTCAGCCATCCAACCCCCCACAAGTCAGGAAAGAGAACAATCTTTTGTCTGTAGAAATTTGATCCATTCTCAAATATAAAATTTTAAATGCTAAAAATTTTTCGGAATTTTGATCAGGTTTTTTCTTTTGTACGCGATCATTTGTTGACAGTGAACTCATGGGGAGACCACTGTGACTGGATATGTAACATTTGACATTTATTGTAATCTTTGTCATGAAATTTAAAAAAGGACCGTGTTAGGTAACATAAAAAGATGTCAAAAAACAGTTGATAAAGTGTTGCTAACTGTATTGTTGATAACAAGAATTCGACATTGCCTGTGAAGGTGGATTTAACTAGGATTATCCCCCTTTTTTCATGTCTGATCTGAAGAAAGAATTGCCTTTAAATGAGAGGCCACTCTCTATTATTATATTATATTACATAGCAATTTGATCTACTCTATTCTTTAATAACTCTATAGTCTATACACCTGTGTATCCTGACCCTAGGGGGGGTTTACCTCTATGTATAATCAACCATATATATAGGTGTAATATACCATGTATCTATAGGGGTATATCACGTATACCACGCCTGAATATACCTACCTCTAAAACACCTGCACTAATAATATCTATATATAACTTTAATTACAATCTCTTTTTAAAATCTTGATCAATTTCTGTGATTAATGAATAAAATATGTCATAAATGACATAACTGAAAGTTGTAAAAATTTGTCTTTTAATTAATTATTGAGTTGAATGAGTGTGAGGTATATGATGTACGAGCAGAAAGGTATGAGTTTTCATTTTGTAAGGAATGTACAAGGGTGTATCAGTTTTAGTCCGATTAAAGAATGTTGTGTTATTTTATTGATAGCTGTAGTTTAAATATGTAGTAACTAGTACAGTGATTAATTTAACTTATTACCCCGCAAGATGATTTGTGCTTTGGGCGGAATTTGAATATTTGAAAAGGATAGTGTAAACTGATATTTGAAAGCCGCCAAAAAGTGAACATTATGAAAAGCGTGGTTATTATAACAATATGAAGGAATGTAGTAGGAATTTATATATTTCATGACTATATGTTTGAATGTTTAGACGGAAAAAGGATGGGGGTTTTTGTGATGTAATTCATAGTGTTTCATAAACCATGAGAATTGTGTGGAAACTGTTATTCATTGATTCAAAATTGTTGATAGGGTCTTATTTTGGCAATTATGTTTGTTTAAATTGGTTGTGCATTTTTTCGTCACGTTCTCAAGCATAACCATTGGTAGATGATTTAAATCAGAACAGTCAAGTTGGTAGATGATTTAAATCAGAATAGTCAAGTCAACTAAGTGAAATTTAATCATAACAAAATGTTCTTTACAAATCACAGATTACAAAAACTAAAGCAGTGTATTTTAAGTAAAGTATGTTGATCAGTGCAAAAGGGAATTTTGTGTAAAAAGTCTACAAAAGCAGTTCTACAAATGGATTAGAGAATCACGATAAACAGATTTGTATTTCAATTAATTATCTCTAAGATGTACCTTTGATGTTCTTAAATCCAATCGCTAAATAAACGCCTATTCAGTTCTAAGTCTGCTTGCAAGATGCCTTGGAACTTCTCAAGGTTGAAAAACAAATTTTATGCATGAGCTAAAGAAACGCCTGTTTGTAAGGTGCCTTACATCTCTCTATTAAGACCATGCTAGATTAAAAAGCAAAGAAGAATTGTGGCGTTTTATGAAGTTCACTATAAATATAATCAGGTTGAATATGTTCCCAATATTTAAGAATTTGGAAATTCGTAATTGGTTTTATAAGAGGGTGTTTGAGAATATCTAAAATGGGAATAGGATATTTATGTTTATAAACCCTACAATAGAATATTGTAAGTTATGTCAAATAGATAAACTGTGGTACTAGATGTTACAGAAAGTGTAAGCACACCCTGTTCCAAACACTATTACAATATTAATCATGCCATTATAATCATATAATTATGATGATTGATTGGTCTTTGATGACAGGTGATACTGTAATTTGCGAATAGATGAGTATTTGGTTGTTAATTACAGGTTAAACTGTAATCTGTTTTAAATCAGTTTTCGTGACAATCAGATATTTCACTTCGTCTGATATATACGTATCATTTGAAACAAAATCTTTGAATAATTCCAGTAAAAGTTGAAACAGGACAGACGTGTTACTGCAGATTCCAGTTAGAGAAATTGGAAAATTTTGGAAATATCCAATGTTTTGTGAAAAGTTGTATACACAGTTCAGAGGAAATAAATTATTGCATGCAGTTTGTTTTTAAAATTGAAAGTTTTAATTTTCCATCAACAATTCTAGGATTATTCCATACCACAAATTTTGAGCAGGGGAAAACTTTCTGTGTTTAATTGGATAAATTCTTAAAAAGTATTCCAATGGTTATTAGAAGGCATAAAATCTGGAATGAATTTCTCATAGATATAATTTAATTGAATAGTTAACACCAGTGCTCACTGCTCAACTATCTTGAATGTTTCTATTTGGACATACTTGAAGCGAAATGTATGGAAGATATTCTCAAGTGATTTATTGAAGAGACAATATGAATAGTAGTGGCTTGTTGATGTAATTAAAGAGATCTGCTGCTTATAACAAAAGATTTCTGTCAACATATTATACTGCTCTCTAATCCCATGTTGTGTCGTTGTTGAAATGTGCCACACCCCCGGGCTGTCGTCAATTATATTTTCAACTCTACCCCTTTTGTTAACTAAACTAAACACAGACATTATAATTGGATCTTTCTACCTGTCTTCAGGCGAAGGGTGAAAAAAAGATTAATCATTAATTTTGGTGATTGTCGTAGATTTGGTTATGATCTACATATTTTGTGACACGTTAACAACGAATATTCTTCAGAACTAAATTAACTGGAAGAGATTCAACAGAATCGGTAAAGTGACCGTGAAAAAAATTAAACATTTGTTTGTGGTAATGCCGTTTAAATTACAAAATTAATCTATTTTGATTGTGTTTGTTCTATGGATGAACTGTTGGAAGCGCCATAGTTTAACTATAACAAAAACATCAGGAAAAGCGGCTTTTGTTTTGAGATTTTCAGAATCAGGATATTTCTAAGTTATTATGATAACTTTAAAACTACAAATCAATAAATATTTCTTGGATTGACTTGTTATTATATGGTTTTGTTCTAGTGAAAAGAAAGATAAATACAGTTAATAATTTTTATATTTTCAATGAGACCTTCCATCATGTTTTTCCAAGGGTCCTTGGCTAAACTTAAAAAAGTACCAGTAAATATGATAAAGAATCTTAGTTTTACCCCTAAGATTCTCTTTTCAATCATTGGTAAGATTTTTTAGTTAGTTCTGGTCAGCAAATAGTTTGCATCTCATTGAACCATTCCACATTCCAAGTAGTGTACATTGCAGCACGGGAGATCACGTGGCTTAGTGGTTAAGACGCTGGCTCTCTAGTCTGAAGGTCGAGTGTTCGATCCCTGCATTGGCCGAGAAAGTTATCGCGATTGTCCGCCGTGGTTTCCCCTTGTCAGTGATGCAGAATGGAGGGTCTGACAATTTCAGATGTCTAGTCGTTCGGATGGTATGAAAAATCGAGGTCCCGTGTACACATTGGCGTGCATGTAAAAGATCCTTGGCAGTTGGAATTTGATATAAGAGTAGGCCATAACGTCGCTGCCTGGGCAAAATTTCACTTATAGCACACTGTATGGCATATGCCCGTCTTCCATTAGCCCAGGTTAGGTGCATATGCCCGTAGGACGTAAAACCCCATTTCATTTCATTTCACATTGCAGCACATTCAGTTATCTGTATAATATTACTAAACAAAGCTGTATTACAGAGTTTATTAGTAGACTGACATGTCAGTTACAGGTGGAATAGGTGTGTAAATGTTGGCTACCCCTGTTGAACTGTAAATAAAAGATTTTATTTTGTGTGTGACTGTCAAGGGTAGACAATCTGGTGTTTCACCCCCCCCCCCCACCACCATATAAATGTAACATAAATCTTACTCATTTGTTTCCATCTTCGATAATTTATTTACTATTTAAGAATAAGATCAGACAAATGTTACAAAAAAGTTCTCTTGAAAAATATGTTAGTATGCATAATTAAATCTGTGAACCAGCACAGCATGCAAACGTATCAACAGAAATCCACCCAGTCTTAAAATCGTAATTAATTTCAAATTTTTAACAAATTTTTAATTTTAATTAGTGGATGCCAAATGATACTGTAAAATATTTTTATACTGAAAGAATTACAATTTAGTCGTAAGACTTCAGCTTCACTGTTATTAAAGATGTCCCTAATTGACTTTTCAACAGACTAACTAATGTGGTAAATCATCTTTCATTAAACTATTTGATCCCAAGATAAGCTAGATATAAATTTATCAATTTTTCAAGGCTGTTTGAACTGAATATTTACAACTCGCTATTCAACATCACATTAAACTAATGGATTTTATTCTAAAATTTGTCTCCTATGAAATATTTACTTATATTAATTTAAGGAAATATACTGATTTCACAGATTTGCAGTGTCTATAAATTGAATTAAAATGAATATATGATTAGTGTTCAAATGATTATTTACACTGTTCGAACAGTTCGAAAGTAAAATCGATATTAGATATTAGATTACTTACAACTTTCATTTGTTAGCAAAATAAAAAGTAAAATCAATATTGGATATTTGACTACTTACATGTACAACTCTATACTTTTGTTTGTTTTTCTAAGCAAAGTAAAAAAATAATTTTATTTAGCTGGTATGTGTGTATATTGTATATACAATTTTTATGTCCTTTGAAGTATAAATATGGTATATTTATAACCTAATCTATTGTTTATTTATATATTTTAACAGAGGAAGATTTTATATCGTGTCAACATCCTGGATGTAAAGATGAACACAGGGCTGTCAAAGTGAGTTATTTATTTATATTACACACGTCCTTATACCAATTAGTACACACAGGAAAGTTTGGGGGATATAGAGTTAAGATAAAGCCACTTTAAGTTAATTTTAATAGTTTATTTACTAAAATGTTACAAAAGAGTACTCATGAACAATCACAAGCATACTATAAAATAACTATATAATTTTCTTGGAATTGTGATGTCAAATCCAAAATCGATATCTTTCAATCAATGCCCAATCGCCAAAAGAACAAGCATACCAATAAGAACTTGAAACAAGATGTAAATTTACACAATGAACATGCATAACATACAAAATAAACATATTTAACAGATATCAATCCAGTCATTATTTTAAGTTCCCTTTTTTAATGAAATGGGAATTTTTTTATTAGTGCTTACCAAACAATTAACTCTTCAAAGCAATTTGATTTAACTTATTAAATTGTGAACATTTTAATTACTGCATGTCAAATAATCTGATGATACTGAAACATATTATACAGAAATAATTACAATTTAAAGGGAGATAACTCTTCAAAGCAAAAAGTCACACAAATCTGTTATTTCTAATGTTGTCATCATTATTATGTGTTTTTTTTCATCTTGTAATATATATGTTACAGTGATAATACATACAAACAACAAATTGTTATAAACTAGAGGCCAGTGGGGAAATTATAACCAAATCCCTTGTGCAAAAATGTGTCAAGGGAGATAACTCTGTATATTTTGTCATTTATGAATAACAGTTACCGGTACTTAAATTTCTCCTTCAAAAAGTACATAAATAATAAATGCACATACAGCTGATGGTTGTTAATTATAATTAATTGAACAATTGTTTAATTTGATAGCACACACATATAAAATGGAGTAGCTTACAGTGATTTGTGTGTTGGGTAGAACCTATATTATATATACTAGAATCAGCAGAAAAGATCAAATGAGGTTCACCTATAGTTCTAAAAAAGATCGTCATATTCCATGTAGTGTGCTAAAAAGTAAAATTTGCCTGGATAGTGGTGTTAATGCCTACTCTTTTTTTATTAGTCAGGGGATCTTTAATATGCTGATAATGGTGTGCCATAGTTTTTTTGTCCCATCCACTTGACTAGACACATTTTGCTGTCAGGCCTTCCATACTGCACTACTGTTGATTGGGAAGTAGGTGTTAATAGCACAAGTATGTAAACAGGTGTAATGTGTAATATTTTATATCGGGGGAACAGTAGAGTACAATTAAAGTGTCCTTTTTAAGTTTGCAAGGGTTATTTACCCAGCTGAGAGGTAAAACATATAGCAGTGTATAGTGTAGTATCTCTATGTATGTAATATATTATTTACCTGTAATTAGTACCTGATGACTGTCTGATATAAATCTACCTGTCTATATACTGTCTGTCTATTTATCAAAACCTGTTTACTTATATAGAATTAAATATGGGTACTATTAAAGCGACAGTCACTGTAAATAAAGTAAGAGAGTAAGAAATAGGGTTAAATGTCAGCTAAACACAAAGTGGGTCATTTTATTTCAAAAATTCACTTGAAGGAAACTGGAAAACCCGTAGAATGCCCAAATGGTTGGATACATAAGAATCAAAACCCTGGCACTTGACTCAAGGACAGACCTTATAATCTAACAGGCTCCTACCCACCCACCCCACCCCTCAATAAATGAAACACAGAGACTACACCTTCAGGATTTATATATTTCATACTTTTTGGAGTAACAATATTGTAGACCTACTTTTTTAATCAAAATACAATTGGATGAAATTTGTACACCTTCTTTAGAGTGCAGCAGGAAGGCTGCATAACAAACCATTGACAAAACCAAAACAAATAATACCAAAAAATAGAAGGTTGAAAAAGCAATGCGAGTAATGGATTATTTGATAATACTTTCAATAACAATACTTTTCATTATCAATCTACAATTTCACACATCGTTTAAATAAACAGTGCAGGAAAGCTGCATTGTAAAATTTCAGACAAAACCAATTAGCTACATGATCTCATAAAACAGCTCGTCTGTATTAAAGCCTCCAGTTGCAAGTGGTATTGAGTGTTCTGGAGGAGTTAGCATGCTGTGACTTTTTGATGAGAGTCACTTTAAGCTATAAAATAATTAGAGGTTATAGGTCAGACAAACTGTTTATATAAATATATTATAGTTGATGTCTTTATTACATTTCACCTACCTACACTGAATATAGATAATCTTATTGAAACATTAAACCATGTCATTATATTCACATTATAAATAATAGGTGGTTGACATGTAGGCCTACTTTTATACAAGCTCATATCATCAGTTAAAAATATACATGTTTAAGGTAGTCACTGTGGCTAAGTGGGTAAGAGGCTGGTGCGCTAGCCTGGAGGTCGTATGTTCGATCTCTGCATTGACCGAGAAAGTTCATCAGGATTTTCCAAAATGGTTTTCCCCTTGTCAGTGGTGCAAGATGGAGCACCTGACAAGGACAACTGTTTAGTTATCTGGATGGGACCAAAAATGAGGTCCCATGTATAAATTGGCATGCACATAAAATGTCTCCTGGCAGATGGAATTTGATATAAGAGTAGGCCATAGTGTCGCTACCTAGGCAAAATTTCCCTGATAGCACACTGTGTGGCGTATGCCCATCTTAACACATTTTTTTATGAATATTGAAATATATAGTGTAGTGATACAACTAAAGTGCAGTGATGCAAATGAAGTGCAGCTATGAAAAACACTTACTACAATAAAGAAATGACATTTACCATAATACATTGGTAAAAAAATCCAAAAATGTCAGAAAAGATGAATTTCTTAAGAAAAATCGACACTCAGACAATTTCTAAAGATAATTCAAAAACTTTACTTTAATATTTCATAAAATGCAGCTTGAGGTCAATTTGAGGTGGCGTGTCTGACATTATGTCAACATGAGAAAATATTCCAATTATTGCTCCAAATATCAAAGTTCACTAAACATTCCAAATATGATATCATAAATCAATTGTAATATACACACACATGATTGTTTTACATTGAACAGATAGGCCATGAACCTGATCTCTGTCTCTTGTTGAGTCTTGTCATCAAACTATGATTTAAACAGGTTCATGGCCTCTCGTCAGAGTTGACATAAGACTTTCTTCAGTGTAGCAAAATAAACATGGACTGTTCCCAATAATGTGTAGTACAAACATTTAGATTAGGTGTTAACACCTGTAGGGGTGATCATAACTTTCACGATTTCTTTCAAAGATTAAAACGTTAGGAAGTCAAGAGAAAGTACTAGAGTCTGCTCTGTGGTCTGTGGTTAAAGTACTAAACTCTCTGTTCTTGTTTAAGTACTAAACTCTATGGTCTATTAGAGTATTAGAATCTGTGTTCTTGTTTAAGTAAAAGAATCTACTCTGTTAAGGTACATGTACCAGAATCCGCTCTATGGTCTTGTTAAAGTACTAGAATGTGTGCTCTGCAGTCTTGTAAAAGTACTAGAATCTATGGTCTTGTTTAAGTACTAGAATGTGTGCTCTGTAGTCTTGTTAAAGTAATCATGGTCTTGTTAAAGTACTAGAATGTGTGCTCTGTAGTCTTGTTAAAGTAGTCATGGTCTTGTTAAAGTACTAGAATGTGAGCTCTGTAGTCTTGTTAAGTAATAGAATCATGGTCTTGTTTAAGTACTAGAATCTTGTTAAAGCTCTAGAATATACTTTATTGTCTTGTTAAAGTACTAGAACTTGTTCTAAGTACTGTCATCTGTTATATGGACAATAGCTTAAGCTGTGGACCCGGTTTCTTGAAATCTTAACTAAAGATAAATTCCAAATTTTAGTAGATACTTCAATTTGGATTCGCTAAGCACTAAAATCAATCAAATATTATCCATTCAAATTACTAAAATTTGGATTTTTATTTCAGTTAAAATATTGAGGTTGTCCATTGAATTAAAAAAGATCAACACTGTTAATATGAACTGTAATAAAGAGATCGCAGACTACTCATTTCTTCTTATAATCATGTCTAGGGCTACAGAAATAATTGAAATACATGGATGCACATGAAAAGATAACTGAATAAAATATTATAAATGAATCTCTCCATATATTATGACATCTTGATAACTCTTTCTTGCAGAACCAAATAACAGTTTATTCTTTGAGTGTATTGTCATTTCACCCCTTTTATTCTACTTTCATTTCTTTCAAAACCAAAAGAAATTCAGTTTTGTATGATTTATTTTTTTCATTGACAGTAGTTTCCTTCAGAATATATAATTATTTTTTTTTTTTAAATTATCAATGATTTGTTTGTATCTTCATAAATAAGATGACAAATTTTGTGGATGATAAAATTTCATTCAGAACTTCTTTTCCTTTCTTTTGTGAAGTAATAAAAAAAGAGTTTGAAAAGGACGAGGGTGTTGGAACATGCACATTGAATGAATGTTTGATATGAAATCAAAGAGAAATTGTGAAAATAAAAAATTGTAATATTTAATGTAATTTGTGGTGATTCATTTGCAATGGGGTTTTTTTTGTTAGTTTTCATCAATGGAAAAAAAGAATATTATTTTTTAGTTTGTCCCTTGATGACTCAATCTGAATAGTGCATTGTGTCTTTTTATTTGGTAATAGGTGCAATTTATTGTTGCTGCACTTTCAAAATGATGTATCTCAATTTTTTCCCATCTCCATCCTCACTCCCATTGATTGTACATGTGCGTCATTTTAACGGAGATCCCCTTTGAAATGTTTGCTCCAAAATGATGTATCTCAATTTTTTCCACTTTCCACCCTCACTCCTATTGACTTGATTGTACACATGCAGAGATCCCCATTGACTTGTTTGCTGGGCGAGCTGACACCTTGGGACATCTGGATTGCCGAGCAGACTGACACCTCTTTTTGTCTGTGTCCCTTATGACCTATCCAATAGCTTCAAGTTCTTACTCCTTTCTACAACACTGGATACAATGTATTATTTACTGTTCTGTGTATAAAAGACTTCAGGTAGAATTGATTTTATTGAATACAAGAAAGATGCGGATGAGGTCTTGATGAATGAGTCACAAGATGGAGAAACTCGTTTAATTCTTTGAGACGAGAGAATAATACAGGACCTGTAATCTTACAGCTGACATCTTTCTTTCATATACAAACTGTTTACATACAGTTCATAGAACCCAGTCTTTTTATCTCATTTAATCTGTAGTCATCAGTTTATAAAAGGGTTTGTTATTCTCTGTACTTGTATACAGTTGTCATCTCTTCCTTTAATACTTACTGACCGTGACTTTTACCATTGTCCACCATTTTAGGCCCAAGTTCCTTTTTTGTCTACATGTAAATTCAACCTATGATCTTCTTTTTGATTTCGAACACAGGTGCAATGGAGAGTGAGTTAGTACATAATGTGACCCCCTTGAAATGAACTTGCTTGGAAAATTTCAGGATTTTCAATGAAACAGTCAGAATGTTTCAGATTCATTGATGACTGAAATTGTTGGAGATCTGGCAGGTTTATCTTTGACCCTTGCTTCAACTTTCATCAAAATGTGGAATTTGGAAAATTTGGTTTGTCTGCAGAAAAGACAAATCTTTTTGTAGTGTTGTCAAATTTTTCTAATTTTTCAAAATGTGCATTCTTTATGCTGTCTGGTGTTAGCGTGTAAATTGGTTTCCCCGGCAGACAACAGGTTTCCTTTAATGTTAAAATGTCGGCAAGAATTTGGTCATCAATGTTATAAAGATGTTTGACCAGGACGACCAGGTCAAGTGAGATCAATTGTCCAGTATATACATGTAGGTAAACAATAAGTGATATATGATAGCCAATTGACATTGACTACATTTTTCAAATAACTTGATTGGTTAAATCTACTCAAACATTTAACTTGTCCCTATCAATTCCTCACTGTAAGTCTATGAAAAGGTGTTTAATAGATAAGAGGATACTTGTCGAAACATTGTACTTAAATAACAAAACCATCAATCTCCAATAAAAATTGTGTTCATATATATATAACGTGTTCCTCAATTGCTAAATACTACTTAAAGAATTAGAAATTATTGTTAAGCCTCTATTTCGACTGTCATGAATAATTTGGAAAAACTTTGATGCATCCTTTTGACACAGCAGTGATGATTTTATGATATTTGTAGACAATGTTGACCAATATTTTGTCTTTCAGTCAACATCAGTGATGGCAAATGGACTGAAATAAAGTATAACAAGCTTGGCAGGGAATTCCTTTTCATCACTTAAAAAGATAGAAATCATAACATCAAGTCATTGAAGAGAAAAATATAAATTAAGAAAAACATTTATCGTGAATTCTGGTCCATTATTTGTAGGTTAGCACGTACACAAGCACATCAATCAAAAATATTCTCAAGTGTTCAACCTTGTAGTTTTTATTGTCAATTATTGAACATAAAAATCATCCTAAAGAATACACAGTGGGCGAGATCATTATTTTGTTCTCGTGTCAAAGGTTGTTGTCTATTCTTTTGGTGAGACAAGATCTGGATTAACCCCCTTTAGGCCAGTTATTATGTTTATTAAAGAAATTAGTCAGTTGAATGAGGATGAAGACCACAGATTATTGGTAAAAGAATAAAAGGAGAGGTTAAAGTGTAATTAAAGATATGGTTAAATGAATAAAGAGGTCACTTCAGGTGACAATGGTCACAGTCCAGCCACAGGCTATAAATGGTTTTTAGTATGGTCAATCTAACTACAACTACATTGACATTACTTTCATTTTCCTTTGGTCAGCAAATTATGTTTTGAGTACATTCATATTTTAATAGTGATTATACATTACTCCTCACCTTTTGGTGGATAGATCAGGCGACAATAAAAATGGGTTTGTCCATGTCAGTCAATCTGTATGTCACACATTTTAAAACACTGTAACTCTGCTGCTCATTCACGAATGACCTGACTGGGTTTAATGATGAGCATTCTGCTTAGAGTAAGCAAATATAAGCAAGAGAAAGGGGGTTTAACATCCATTCAACACAAACTAGGTCATTTTGGGTCTAACATATAGTTTAATTTTTTTTTCAATAATTTCGTTGCGCGTATTGAATTTTAGCAGTAGGAGGAAACCGGAGAAAACCCACGAGGTTGGACAGGCAACCCTACTCCTTATCACATACTATCATGGATTCGAAACCACGCCAGTTGACTCAATGAGATATATGTGAGAGTAATTAATGAGTTGCATCTATTTATTTTGTGATTGACTTGTATTAAAGTGCTGTCATTAAATTATGGTTGTTTTGATTATATTCAGATTTTATTATCGGCAGAGGCTGCTGAATGTTGCAAAGGTTTCAATTTTGTAAATAGTGAACAGAAATGAACCATTTTTGGACTGATATTCCTTTCAAAGATTCAACTATCCCTCATATTAGTCATATGATAAGAGACTTTAAAAACTGAAATAAACACATGCAATATCACTTCGGTGGAAGCGGACGTTAAATAAAGCTATTTCACACATGACTTTTGTTATATTTAATTTGCACTAATGATGAACTTTTTGATATAGCTTTCCTGGTTGAAGACCCTAGTAAAAGAGATTAAAACATCAGATAATCCATTCCATCGATTATCTTAATGATATTTAATCCCATTTTAATTAACAGATAACATGACAGTTTAATACTTTTTCTAATTATAAGAAATTAATCAGTGATTGAAATGTATCTGATTTTTGTCAGAACTGCCAGAGCATGATTGAAGGTTGGATGGCCAAATGGTTAGCATGTGCGCGCTGTATAGTGAAGCTTGTCATTGAGTCAACTGTCGTAGTTTTGAATCCTCAGTTGTACTTGGCAAGGAATAGGGTCACCTGTCCAACCGTGGCTTTTCTCTGGGTCCTAATTCCTCCCACTGCATGCTAAAGACCCAGGATGTGCAAGTGAAATATTGAAAAAAATTAAACCATATGTTAGTCCCAAATGACCTAGTTTGTGTCGAGTGGACGTTAAACCCCATTTCTCTCTCTCCAGGGCATGACATTTGCCCCTATGTCATGTTCTCATGTGTAATATATCATTGATATAAATTATCTGTTAATGACTGGGATGATGTCATGATGATGTCATGAAAGGACCTAATAAAATATGATTAAATCATAAATCATAAAGCTGAGCATATGATATCCAGATAAAGATTTATAGCTTTTTGTTTTGTAAGATTTGAAATCTGATTTCATGTTATAATCCTTATAAGAGATATAGAAATAGATTTCACACTTATATGGATATACTACTTCTACTTATGAATTTATATACATCCTATGTTTCGATACGCATTCAGATATCGTTATTAACCAAAATGTTGTGCAATATATGGATAACAATTAAGGAAACCATATTGATATTACCATATATATCTGTTATATGGTTTTTAATTTGATTTCATGTTGTAAACAAATCTGAAAATGGATGTAAGTTATCCTTACCCCTGTCTGTCTGTCTGTCCGTCAGCTGCCAATTATGAAGTTAGGATAAGAAGGGTTTATAGAGTATTATTAATACCAAAGTACACCTTACAACATAATATTGAAAGAAAAAAAGATATAATGTGTTAATATACTTTTTTTGCATCAACCATGCTGAATTAGACAGGCATATGCCATGCGCTGTTCTGTAGCATTTTGCTGAAAGAGTGGAGCTACGGCCTATTTCTTTTTTATTTTGATTTAAAACTGAAGCGGACCTCAGAACGACAAGATTGCTAGGCCATATGCCGAGCGCCACAGAAAAAGGGGAAAACTGATTTGGAAATGTTTCATTAAGACAAGTTTTCTATAGTAACTTTGTAAAACTGCAAAGTTTATTTAAATAGAAGTTTTCTATTGTTTATTGATAATATTTTGTGGACGGGGTGAAGAAGATGAATGTTAAAGAGAAATAAAATACCTCGTTCAAATAAGACGAACAATTTTGAGTAAATTCGTAACTCAAGTCTGAGAATGCTTTATGAACTCTGGACCAGGTTCTTAAAAACTTAGATAAGTAAACTTTTTAATATAAATCAGCCATTCTCATTCTCCACATTCAAGTTGACAAAAAAAAATTAAATTCAAAATTAAAGAACTATTTGAATAATCTGAATATCTGAAATATTTTCCTTATTTGAACTTGGAGTATGTATATTATGCACTTAGTCTTCCTACTCTGTCTATTAGTAATGTTTGCATTAAGGATTCGTGAATAAACAATATTTTAAAAAAAGTTAAATTTGCACTTCCAGTTGCTCATCTATTCATTTTTGTCAAAACTTGACTTAATTCACCTGTAAATTGAAGCTATATTTTTTCTGACCAGAGTATTAGGATGGTGAAAGAGGCCATTTATAGTAACCCTAATGCCCCTGATATATAGTAAGATTTATCGTTTAAGGTGCTTTGGATCAGTTAATATGATGGGGGCACACTAGCCAAAATTTTCCCATCTGAATACCCCATGAAGGCAAGGTGACTAAATATTTGAATGAGATTAAAAACTGGCAACCAATGAAAGATTTCATGACAGTTAAAAATCCAAAGAGTAGACTAGAGTGTCGCTGTCCATGCACAAATCTACGGCATGACTAATGCCCATTATTAGTAAGGTTAGTGCTGATAGGTAAAGTGTTAAACAACCATTTCATTGCAGTTGAATACAAAAACCGATGTTGTCAACAAAACACTTTAAATATTTATGTATTCTATCAAATTCTAAATATTTTTAATCAAATCAGATGACTACATCTCAATACAGATATAACAAAATACTATGTAAAAAATAATTTAAATGGGAAATAAATGAAAAGGTTTATATGTTCAATTAGACTTTTCTTTTTATGATTTTATATGAAAGCGTGCTAGGTACAAATTTGTGGTATGTGTAATAAATGATATTTATACTGTACGCTACCATTAATTATTTATTCAATAATGGTAATCATTAGAGTATGACATAAAATTCAATGGTATTTAACGTCCTAAATTTCTGCTCCACCTAGACTAACAAAGATTAGCTATGAGGGATATGGTGCCCCAACTGTGGCACTAATATGATAATATGTAACGTGGTCATTATTTTGAAATTGTTCTAATAAACAGCCTTATCTCCTTTGATTAACCCAGTTGGAGCAGAACAATAGGACATTGAACCCCATTTCATTTTAGTTCTCCTTAGTTATATGAGGTGGAAGGGTGGCGGTGTGGTTGAAGGGCAATGGACACCAACCATAGAGGTATCTGTATTTCAATCATAGAACAGGGTGCATATAGTACCAACCATAGTGGTACCCACAGGCTCACTATAGAGGAAGGCCATGAGCCAACTAAGAGCAGCTCCACCTGATAAACGTAGAGGGACCTGAATGTGACCTGGACACTTATCATTAAACATATCATGCAATCCTACCTGCCTTAGCTCCTGTATATTACAAAACTCAAACTCTAACTATTGCTACCAATACTTTATTATTTAAAACTGGTAGATTAATATCATCTAGCTGGCGGACAGACATCAAAGCCCAGCTCCCCCACATCCCCCCCCAAAAAAGATGGGTTGGGCAAAATTAAATTTTAATGAAACGAGGCAAAATTCCATGCTGATCAATAAAGGCACAAATAATGAAACGATTTGTAACAATAAAATCATGCGAATTTTAGTTTCTTGTATGCCTGGACTTGTTTTTTACTTCCAGTATTAGTACAGTATTCATGTTTTCATAAGTATACAGTAATTTGAAACTTTTTGGATGTTATCTTTTTTTACTGATTTTATCGTCTGTGTTGTGACTGGCATTAAAGGAAAAAAAACACTTTAACATGGAATAAATTCTCTAGTTTACCTACTTTTAACCAAAAAAACCACAAGGATGTCGATAGATATTCTTTGTACCCCCTTTTCAATTGCTAATCTCAATCAATCTTCTAAAAGTTTTTAACAAGTTGTCCTCATCCAAGCTATATTTTAAATTACTATAATATAATAATACAGCAGACTACAGGTTTTACTTATTATGATATAAATCTTAAAGCATTTTTAAAAAAATATTTTTGATGGTTTAAAAGAAGTGATAAAAGCCCCTGAATGATACTTATCTTTTTGTTTAACATAGGAAATTGAAATTTTAATATCTTTTAAGTAACTCGTATCGTAGAGTTGATCAGTGACACGCTTGATGCACACGACAAAAGACGCTCCATAGTAGTATATTGTTTAGATGTTTTTTACCTATAGACTGAGTACTAGTCATTCATACGTTTAGACCGATGAGTACACACCTTATGGCTAGTGTATCCCCTGTCGTAATCAGTTGGTAACGACACCTGTGTGTTAACTTGACGTCCAGTCGGGTTTTATTCTATACTGATATTTAAAGGAGTGAGGAGTAGACATGAACGACACTGTATGGATTATACTTTTATTTTTGGAGTGAAAACAAAGTTTGGATAATTGTACAATTGAGGGATGTTAATGAGCTTATTTGATGAATATAATGGTAAACTCTTCTCATGTTGTTTCTGTCATTATAAAGGTGAAAGTAATTTATGGAAAACTGTAATTTTAAAAAAGAATTATTAATGATTGCTTATTGAACATGCACCATTTTGCTAGGTAAATTTTTTTTTTATGGAAAACCTTCTTTTTGAATAAGAATTGTTTAATTTGTTGCTTTTTTAATATGGACTTTGGGGTGTTCTGTTTCCATTATAACAGATTACGGAAAGCCTTGTTTTTGGTTAGAAATTATTAATTGTTGTTTATTAAATATGAACTTTGAGGTGCTGTTTTTTCTATTATAACCGATTATGGAAAACCTTGTTTTTGTAATAAAAAAAATATTAATTGTTGCTTAATAGATATGGACTTTGAATTATGATGCTTTGTCAAATATAACAAATTATGTAAAAACATTGTTTTGAATAAGAGTTATTAATTGCGGTAATTATGGTTCTATCATTTTTAAGGTGATAACAAATTATTCTTGTTTTGCTCTTGTTCCATCATTATAAAGATCAGTGAAAAAATGATGGGATATTAATTGTGTTTTTGATATTTGTGGATAGTCATGATAGATAGGTAGATCCTTAGAGGATATTGGAATGAAAAGTTAACATCTTCTTGATTGTCATTATGAGACTGACATGTCATTGTTTCTATTTCTATGGTCATGTGTACAATTTGAAGGGTTGTGGGTGTCCCAGAACAAATATAATGATCAGATGTATTATTATAATAGTCAAATGATTAAGTATTGGTCAAATTGGCGTAATGTGATTGATAATGATATATCATTAATAAAATTCAATCTGAGTTTATTGAATAAATTTGGATATTTATTAAGAAGTATTTAAAGATAATATTTTCAGAGGATTTTTCTTTTTGTTTTTACTGAAGTTTATAAGTTAAAAAGTATATATGTACACCAATATGTTGTCTTCCTGTTGTTTTAGTATTGTTAAAACATATATAAGTCTGACCGTAGAATTATTGGTATGTGAAGCCACTCATTGTCCGAGAATTTATTTGTCATGGTCTGTTCTGTCTGTTGTTTGTTGTGCAGTTTTTGTGCATTGTCTTTTTTTGTTGTTTCAAAATACTAGTAATTCACACTTATATGCCAGATAGAGATACCAATTAAATTTTTTTAAAATCGGTGCTCTTTAACTTTCAAATTCGTATTGGAGCAGAAAAGTTTATTGTTATAGTTTGTCCTGTCTGAGGGAGGTTGGATGGCTGAATGGTTAGCATGCGCTCGCTGTATCATAAAACCCGTCATCGAGTCAACTGACGTGGTTTTGAATCCCTGGTTGTATGTGATAAGGAGTAGGGTTGCCTGTCTAACCTCGAGGGTTTTCTCTGGTTCTCCCACTGCTAAAGACCCCTACACGCAAGCAAATTATTGAAATACAATTAGACCATATGTTAGTCCCAAAATGACCTAATTTGTGTCGAGTTGGAGTTAAAACCCATTTCTCTATCTTTCTCTCTGTTCTTTTAGTTGTGTAGTTATCGTGATATGTCTGTTACTGTTGTTTCAATAGTTTTAATTCATGATTGATAAAATTAAATGGTTGTTCTTAAACCTTGATATCAATATTGGAAAAGAAAAGGGGGGGGGGGACGTAAAACCCCATTTCATTAATTTTGATATCAGTGTTCTGAGCACTTATTGAAGGAGGGTATAAAATTTCTTATATATGAGCTGATTTGTATACTTACAAGTTTATAACTGTCAATATACTTATATTGTATTATCAGTATAAATTTACCTGTATATCTACTAGATATAAGTACTGTACTTACACTATATCTATCTCAGGTCTATCACTGTGTAACTACAATACTCTTTGAATAATGTATGTGGGAAAATGATGCCTCGGAGAGTTGAAGTGCCATTTTGTTTAAAATTCTCATCTTCAATGAATTTTAGACATATGGTGTTGAATTAGTATTTGTTGACTTTTATATGAATGCATTTATTATCATTTATAAGGTTAGCAAAGTAGATGACTTAAAGTTTAATACACTGGGATTTAATATAAGAATTGTTTTTGGCGAAGGACAGGGGTATATATTATTCAATTTACGTCAGTGTGGAAGAAAAGGTACTTGACATAAGAACTTTGAGGAAGGAAATCGTCAAATAGTTGTGAGGTGTTTAAGAAAAGTGTGAGTCAAATAAAATAAAAAGCAAGTACAAACAATCCAAACCATTAGACAAAATTTGAAGTCCTAAAAAAAACAACCAAAAGACACGGTATAGGCAAAGTAGTGTAATCAGGCAATTAGTGTAATCAGCAAAGGGACAGGAATAACAGAAGGAATATTGATCATGAAAGACATATTGTGAAATGATATACACCCCTGGGTGAGGAGATTGGGGGTCTTCATAATCTCTAATTACATTAATTTAAAGCCAAGTTTTTAATACCTTAGCCATTGATAAGTTAAACTGGTCTCCATTCTGTGAAAATATTAATTATCTTTATGATACTGTACTATTTTCACTGGTTTTGGCTTTTGTTTCATAGAATGGACTAAAACAGCAGAAATCAAACCTTTGACAGAATTTTCCACAATGATTGACATCTCAAATGAGTCATTTGCTATAGAGTATAGGCCTACCTTGTTATTTTGGAATATATAATCTCAATTTATTTAAACCATAAAATCATAAAAGTTGTTTTTTATGTTAATTGGTATGGGTATAGTTAAAGTTTACAGTATATTTTTACTATTTAATATTCAATATCTGCTTATATTTGATGTGGCCTGCTGAGAAATAATCTTAATGTTACTTATATATAAGTATAGTGACAAAAAAAGCATTTATAATATATTGTAAAAGTTGTCACTTTATTGAGTTTGGATATATGACCATACCCGTAAAATTAGCAGGGGGGTCAGTCAAGGTTGTTCAAGGTGTCATATTATTTTTTTTACTGTTATAAGAAATATGATAACCTTATACTCACCTTATATAACCAGAGTATTGTGTTGATGATGCGTTAAAGGTCTCAATATAACCAGAGTATTGTGTTGATGGTAGGTTAAAGGTCTCAATATAACTAGAGTATTGTGTTGATGATAGGTTAAAGGTCTCAATATAACCAGAGTATTGTGTTGATGATGCGTTAAAGGTCTCAATATAACCAGAGTATTGTGTTGATGATAGATTAAAGGTCTCAATATAACCAGAGTATTGTGTTGATGATAGGTTAAAGGTCTCAATATAACCAGAGTATTGTGTTGATGATAGGTTAAAGGTCTCAATATAACCAGAGTATTGTGTTAATGGTAGGTTAAAGATCTCAATATAACCAGAGTATTGTGTTGATGGTAGGTTAAAGGTCTCAATATAACCAGAGTATTGTGTTGATGATAGGTTAAAGGTATCAATTTAACCAGAGTATTGTGTTGATGGTAGGTTAAAGGTCTCAATATAACCAGAGTATTGTGTTGATGATAGGTTAAAGGTCTCAATATAACCAAGTATTGTGTTGATGATAGGTTAAAGGTCTCAATATAACCAGAGTTTTGTGTTGATGATAGGTTAAAGGTCTCAATATAACCAAGTATTGTGTTGATGATAGGTTAAAGGTCTCAATATAACCAGAGTTTTGTGTTGATGATAGGTTAAAGGTCTCAATATAACCAGAGTATTGTGTTGATGGTAGGTTAAAGGTCTCAATATAACCAGAGTATTGTGTTGATGATAGGTTAAAGGTCTCGATATAACCAGATTATTGTGTTGGTGATAGGTTAAAGGTCTCAATATAACCAGAGTATTGTGTTGATGGTAGGTTAAAGGTCTCAATATAACCAGAGTATTGTGTTGATGATAGGTTAAAGGTCTCGATATAACCAGAGTATTGTGTTGATGATAGGTTAAAGGTCTCAATATAACCAAGTATTGTGTTGATGATAGGTTAAAGGTCTCAATATAACCAGAGTTTTGTGTTGATGATAGGTTAAAGGTCTCAATATAACCAGAGTATTGTGTTGATGGTAGGTTAAAGGTCTCGATATAACCAGAGTATTGTGTTGGTGATAGGTTAAAGGTCTCAATATAACCAGAGTATTGTGTTGATGGTAGGTTAAACACTTCCTTCTGTTTCCAATAATTGGTATTATCTTCCAGAATAGAATTATCCTGTAGCTAATTGATGTGTGACATGATTTTGAAATATGATTGTCTGCCCAATGCTTTTTCTCTGTTTCTCCACTTTTCTCCCATTGCTTAGCAAATCATTGAAATAAAATTATACATGTTATTCTGAAAATAATTAAAACCATCTCCTTAAAATGACTAGTTTTTGATCACATAGATGCTTAATATGTATCATTTATAGTTCATGCTACATATATTTTCTTCAATGTAGTTTTTTGTGTATTTTATTGCTTACATGATGTAACAGTAAAGATTTATAGCCGTGAGCGATCACATGCTATTTAAACACAGATTATCGAATAATGGACGGGACACTTATGAAATTAACACAACAAAAGATTCTTTAAATGCATGTTTAAAATGATGAATATAATCGCTTGCATGTGAATCAACATTCTTGAGAAATACTGTAGGTGTTGAATTGCTTTGAATTGAATAGTTAATAAATGAATAGAATATTTCTTGACGGAAGAGGCTAAGAAATTTATGCTTGTTTACTTTGTGATTTAATGAGCTATTATACCAATAATTGCACGTTAAAATGGACATCAGGAAGGACTCAATTGAAAATTTGCTTTATTTTGATCAAATTTCTTGTAAAGAAAAAGCCTGACCTTGGTTCAATTTCCTAAGGCAAGTTGACCATTTCTATGCATTTACTAAACTTATACTGAGGGCAAAAACAAAAAGAGATAGGTGACCTTTCTTAATAATCTGGTCAATTCGAACATTCAGACTTAATTTAAAAAGAAAAAAGATCTATATTGAAACTGTTACCCTGGAAGCTGTCAGTCAAATCAACATAAACTACAAGGATACAAAAATAATGGTTTTAGCCTCTGATGGATATTTTAGTAATTTTTAAAAAAAATTCTGATAGGATTTTCCCTATTTAAATCCACGATCTGCAATGTGCAGGTATGTTCAGATACATTTTGTTTTAGTCAACACGATTGCTACGACTTGACCTCAGTATATGTAAAGCCTGATAGGATCTCCATGATTCAAACCTAGCACGAATTGTGGCAGTAGGAACCTAGCTAGTGCGAATGTTTTTTTTATTAGTCAAAACATTGTTCAATTCTGTTCAGTAATTACAAAGACTTGATCATTTGATGGTCTAGAAAGTTAATTATGAGCTGAATAAATGTCTAAATAATAATTATTATAATATTTAAGGAAAGGAGAAAGACTTAGCTCCTACATAATGCATCTTAAAGGTGTTGCATAATTAGATATTGTCCCAAAAGTACAGATGTCGACCAACGACTTTAGAAAGTCTTGTTCTCTTAGGCAAGATGTTCAGGTTATTAGGAACATTTGCCTATATTAAAACTAATCAAAAGGTTGTTACACGACAGGTGTCAATCAAATGATGAGTGGGTAGAAGGAACTGCGAAGATGACCAAAAGTCGAAGGATAAACGTGACTTGTAATATCCCCGATATTGACTGATTGATGGATGACATCGTTAGATGGACATGTTTATTGATGCAGAAAAAAATACTTCATATCCGTAAATGACAAATAGCTTATGACTTGGGTAATTCGTAAATTTAGAAATATGTTTATGATTACAGAGCACGGAAGTAGTTGGCAATACGTTGGTACATGTAGGTGATAATCACATGTGATGCTATAAATTATTGGGATAGAACATTTGTGAAGTTTCTTTTCAATTACATCCTTCAAGGATACTTGTGTTGACAGTTCCATATTGAGAAATATATGACTTGGAAGTTTGAAAATATTTATTGACTCATAAACACTCGAAAGATATAAAATAATCGTTGTTGTGTGGATATACTTTGTGATAGTGATATATATGTATGTGCATCTATATATTGTGCTGGCGTAATTTGTTTCTGGAGTTTTAAATTGAACCTTGTTTTCTACTTTAATAAAGACAAGATTCTTCGTCTAAGAAGAAGTCTCTGATAATGTGAAAGAAAATCTCAAAATTACATGTTCCTGACAACTGTTTAAATGTTTCCTTGTTTTTCCGAGATCTGTGTGTGGTGAGCAGGAACCAAATTAGAAACGAATCATTTTAAAAATATTTAATTTATTTTACCCCCAAGACAGTCTTACATGTAAGCCTGACAATGGTATTGTATGATAAACTATATATACAATATATAAGTATTTATTAATGTAAGAATCAACAAAGCTTTTTGTAGTTAAAGTTCAAGATTTAAAGTTTATGATTTTCACCTGATATGTAGAACTGAATAGGTTGATTATAATACCTGGATATTCTAGGATAGGTCTATCGTTGTTTGACGACCATTTTATCCCCCTTTACTTATCAAGATTTACCTGACCTTATGAGCCATTCTTAAAACACTCCTTTTGTATTCGGACATGCATGTATAGTTGAATAAAATAACAATAAGCTGACAGCTTTAAAGACTATCTCATATTTATATTCAATTTAAGTCGTGGGGTATCAAATTATTCAGGCATAAGCGTTTTAATTGCAAAGGAGATTTGTAATTTTATTCTTTTCGGATATAGTTTTATGAAAGAGCATATTGCATGGATATTGTTATCAAATAATAGACCTACTGTAACACTGCAAGGGGGAAAATATTTAAATATTTTTCTGGTGAAAATGTCATTCTGATTGAATTCAACCTTGTGTGGGTCAAGTTTTATGGTATTTTTCTATTCTCTTCGAATGGAATTATTTATTCGAGTTTTGAAAGATTGTGTTATGTGTTATGTTGACAAATATTTGAAGTAGAGTTTAATAAGGGATTTTCTATAAATAAAGCGTATGTTCAGATGGGTATGTTGTTTTTAAGGTAGCCTCTACCTGTCTCAAACATTGATAAGAAGCTTAAAACCCATACAAAAAAGTACACTTATGTTATTAAAATTTTAAGTGAGCCGAGTTTTTTTAAGTGTCTATACGTCTTCACGGTGCGTACCTCATGTTTCAATTATTTTAAGATTGACAAGTGTTAGGAAGAAGATTGAAAATGGATTAAATTTAAGGGTGCATTAAGTTTGGTATTATATCAAGTTTCATAATGTTACACCTGCATAAGTAGGTAAATTTGAAGAGTATTTCTGTGTAATTAGTGAAAAGTAGATTCTGACATAGAAAAAGTGAAAGTAGTACGAAAGTCGATTTTAAGAGGGTATTAACCAGGCAGTTTGTTGTTGGATATTTCTTGTTTTTATAGTGGAATTATTTATTTATGAAGTTTTGTCTATGAAGTACTTAAGCAGTAGATGTATACTTGATTAATTGTAGAAAATATATATTATTCTCTTTAGCTGCTTTTCTTGTTTATGATTGGTTCTATTTTTTTAATCCTCCAATAGAAAGTATCATTCCATTAGGCCTGTTTTAGCGTCAGTGTAACAACTTGTTCAACATTTTGTTTATTCAATTATAGGAAATGATGTGATGATTTGAATTTAAAAAACAAAACTCTTTATTATTGAACGAGACTTTAACTTCTGGAATTAAAAACTATATTAAACTTTCAAAATGAAGTTAAAACAGAAAAATTTTAAGAAAAAATTCTTGACCAAACGGAAGAAGAAAGACAGTGGAAAGGATGGGGAAAGAACACTAAGTACCTCTTCTGACTGTGATTTAAGCTTTGATGAACCAGTCTCTCGAGATTCAGAACAAGGTGATTCTGGGGCATGTATGTCCATGTCACCACTTTCACCAGCTTCTCCGCAATGTGTCTCGCCCGTTCTTGTCACTGACGACAGCGGAAACGAACTTGATCAGGATATTACTAAAATGTTTGAGGATTTAATAAATGAGGTGGAGGGGGAATCTACGGATAGCACTTTACGCGGAGATCAATCCTACTTCTCCTCAGGACCTCCAACTCCAGATCCTGAAGCAGAACTAGAAATTTTGGAATTGGAGGATGACTTTAGTGAATATAAAGGTCCAGCAATACCTAACTTGTTTGCTAGACATTTTAATCTGCCGACCTGTTTTTGTGATGAAAGTAAAATGTGTAATATTGATGTTGTGATCAAACATGTGGAAATACGACCTGGTACTGTTACAGGTACTGAAACGTTTAAAGTTTTAGGAGAGCACACTATTAAGGTAAGGATAAACAGGTTTTAAATTACCTCCATAAAAACAAATTTATCATCACACATTCCACCTCCGTGGCAAATATATATGCAGGCCTAGGAATAACAGTTTCAGATGTACCTGACAAAATGTCAGCCACTAATGAAATAGTACCTGATATTTTCAATTTAGTGTTGGACGTGTATTAATAATTTCAATAACAATGACAAATCAGTGCCGGACAAAATGACAAGCACTAGAGGTTTTGTGCCTGACAAAGGCTGAGTCTGTGACTGACATTGTCAGTGACAGGTGCCTTATTTCCAGGCTTGAATATGGCATAGAAATGTGACATTAAACACATAGATGGAGCTATGGTGACTCTGTGTGTAAAGTGATGATTCACTAAGAAGCAGAGAAAGTTCTGCTATCTTTCTCCCTTGTTAGTGGTGCAGTATGGAGGTCCCAGCAAGGAACTGTGCAAAGTCTTCAGATGGATCAAAAAATCATAAACCTAAAACAACCTATGACAGAAACACCTCTGTCTCGGCAACTTTTCATCATAGCACACTGCATGGTGTAAACCCGTCTTTATTAGCCCAGTAGGCGCAGAAAAAAAAGACATTAGACCTCATTTAATTTCATTTCAAACACCGCTAATTGTTTTTGAAAAGAACATACTGCACATTGAAACAGCATGGCTTAAATGCTCCGGTACAGTTATGATAAAATAAGATTAAATCATAACTTGTTTTTTTAATATATAAACTCTGATCTTCTTATATTAAATAAAAAGCAAAATAAATGAGTTTGAGTCAGGCTTATCTCACAACCCCAACAACACTTAAAGAACTAAATTAAGGGTTTGATTCTTGAATCAAGGGTAGCAACATAAAAATGTGACCTATTGAATATTTATGTCAAGGGGGGATAAGTGAATATGTATTAAAGGAACGTGCTAGATATAGATAAAAAATGTATTAATATTGTATTTCTTTGATAGGTAATCAATATTTTATAAACTTAATCTCGTTATTAAATATATAATAGCATGTGGATTAAAGTAGAGACTGATATCTTAGATATGTACTGGGTGTTCCCTTGAGGATTGTCAATTTGTTAGGTCAATGTCAGGCCAAGAAATGTTCCTAAATGTTCTGACAACCACCAGAAAATCTGGAACATATGGGGTTCATCCTCTCATGACTCCAATGCTTCACACCAAAGTATTTGTTGATCTAGAATTAACTGAAGTATTGTCGCTTTTACTTTCTCATGACGAACCCATTAACTATGTGAGGTCCGTGATAGTTTAATGATAAGGACACAGGCTTCTTGACCTGAACATCCCTGGTTAAAATTTCCAGCATGGACTGACAATAACCTTGAAAATATTTTGTAATTTATTAAATATATTTTAACGCAATTTTGCAATTATGGCGAATAAATTTTAAAATATTTTGTGATTTATGAAATATAATTTTTTAAATATTTTATGATTTATGAAATATAAATTTAAAAATCGTTTGTAAAATGGTTCCATATAATTAGTTTTTTTCCACCCATACCCCAAGTTTGTTTTAGGGAATATCTGCAATACATTATACTCAAAAATACAGGGATGAGATAGACAAAACCAAACCAGACTGATTTGTTTATTTTTAACCTTAAATTATGTTTTGACACTTTGTTTTTATGGGGGGTATTACATAAATTACATAAATTTGACAAAATAAAGCTGCTTAGTATTTTAAATTAAAAACACCCAAGGTTACTCAACACTCTAGGCCATTTTCCTAGTTGGATATACATGTTTATAATAGAATACAATAGAAAAAAACTTGATTCATATTGAGCTTTAACAAGATTAGTTATGGGCAACAATAAGAGGCTTCATATAATGTCTTTAAGAGATCAATTTCATTAATTTATGGGGAATCACCCAAGCTTATTTTGTCAGTCAATACAAACTTTATCCATGCTTTGTTTGCGGTGATTGAAAACAGGAGCTCGTATTACCTGAGCGAGCGTTTGATTATTGTGAGTATATTATCACTCAGTGTGGTCTGTTGTTGTTAGTAGGTAATGACCCAAACAACAATAGAAATATACATCCACCTGTCATATCATATATTTATTTTTAATAAATCGAGAACACCCTGGAGCTCTTTAGTAAAACTACTGGAGTCTATTTCATTTTCGTCAAATATAGAAATTTGGAGTAAATTTTAAGATGAATTTTGAGACAAATTGCCTGTTTCATACGATATTACATGTAAATGTAAATGTGGGCACCCCGGAGCTCTAAATTAAAACTTCTGGAGACTATTTTTGTCATGTGTAGAAATTTTGAGACAAATTGCCTGTTTTGTTTGATAGTAAATGTGTGCACTATATTCAGAGGCGGATCCAGAAAATCCAGTTAGGGGGGGCCCCTGTGAAAATTTTTGAAAAAATTGGGGTGTCACTTGGTCTAATGCCCTATTTTGTAGATCAAGAAAACTGTAAACTATGCAATTTGTGGGTTTCATCCCAAGTTTCTGGGTACTCTGATTTCTTTAAAATCTCTAAAAAACCCTGATCCAAAAGTGAATTATTCAATTGATGATAGACCACCTGTTTGTCCATATAAGAACCAACATTTAGAATATCTTCTTTGATTGGCATTTAGTAATTGAACATAATAACACAAGGTACAATTTTATGGATACACAATTACAGAGTTTGATACTTAGCGACGTTTCGAGGATACTCTCGTCTTTTTCAAGCTTTTATCATATGCTTGATAAAGACGAGGGTATCCTTGTCGAAACGTCCCTTAGTATCAAACTCAGTAATTGTGTATCCATAAAATTGTACCTTGTGTTAACATTTAGAATAGACATTAAAGGAGCAATCTCAAATATATTTTGGTAAATAATACTGGGTGATTCTTTGTGAAATACTTTTAAAAACCTTTATTCTAGCACTTTGCAAATAATATATACGAAGCTCTTTGGTACTCTTTGGAAAAAATACTTTTCACTTTTCACAAGGAAGAAGTCTTGAATAATAGGGATGAAACTAACTATTTTCTGTGACTAAAAGTTTCTTATTTTTGAAAGGCATTTAGCGAAAAAGTTTCAAATCAAAGTATTTAGCTCTCAAGAATCGCTCGCTAGAATTGCTTAAGAGGGTTGCATAACTCATTTTGAAGGGATTTCATTGTTCAATTCTATGAGTGGCTTGATAATCCTGACAACCATAATCATTATAACTCCACAAGGAGAGAGAGAGAGAAATGGGGTTTAAGGTCCACTCAACACAAGTAGGTCATTTCGGGACTACCATATGGTTTAATTTTATTTCAATAATTTGCTTGCGCGTAGGGGTCTTTAGCATTGGGAGGAAACCGGAGTGCCCGGAGGAAACCCACAAGGTTGAGAAGGCACCCCTATCTCCATGCCACATACGCTCACACCAGGGCTCGAAACCACAGCTGCAAGCCAGAGGTGGCCGGCCAGCTAGAGGTCAGAGTGAGGCAGTAGGCCATCCTAATCTCCCAACTCCACAAGGTATAGATATGGTTTTCAAGACATTTAAGATTACATTGATTGGAATTTGAGGACTTGTGCCCTTCCCTTTAGTCACACAGAGAATAACTCAGTACTCAGCTTGTCTTGCTGGAATCTAAATATATAATAAAACAATATATCTATATAAAGAACCATTGTTTATAGGGGTATTATAGACAGAACTCATCAATCATATTGGTCAAGTGTCATAAGAATTGAACAATACATGTAAATATAAGAAGGGGATTTCCAGTCAACGTATAGGCCAACCATTTGCCACTTTACTGACTGGCAATGAAATTAGCTGGATAACTTACCTGTGGGTCAAATTACCTGCCATAAAATTAGAATTTCAAAGATTTTATCCTTAAAACACAGTTATAGTCATGAGTAAAAGCGAGAGACAGAGTAATAGGGTTTAACGTCCACTTCACACAAACTAGGTCATTTCAGGACTAACATATGGTTTAATTTTATTTCAATTATTTGCTTGCGCGTACAGGTCTTTAGCAATGGAAAGAAACTGGAGGACCCGGAGAAATCCCACAAGGTTGGATAGGCGACCCTACTCCTTGTCACATACAACCAGGGATTCGAAACCACGCCATTTGACTCAATGACAGGCTTTAAGATAACATGTGCTAACCATTCGGCCATCCACCCCCCTATAAGTAAAAGCACTTAACAATATATAAAAACAATTGAGATAATATCTGGCTAATCAAAGATGAACAAAATAAGTCAAAAATTGTCTGGCTGTCAAAATGTTGAAGTGAAAGCACTGAAACTATGCAGAACTGTATTCTACAATGTCTGTGCAAATAGTCTCCACAGATTTGTCATATAAGATTTTGTTTTGCGTGCAGTGTGGTTCTACTGCAGAGATTATTATGGGTTAAGTGTTCAAGATATAGGTATCACAACTAAAAATGTGCAGGTGACAAAACAATTCATTGATGAAATTACACGTTATTTTGGAAGGGGATGAGGCTGACAGTAGACAGTCTGTTATTTAGACAGGTATATTATTATAATATAGTTGTCTCTATATCAATGACCTGGACTGACCTGTCAATACATGTTGACATCATCAATAAATCAAACATTCTATTCTTCCTTAACAACATGTATGTAAACAATGATAATAGTCTTTATGTCCAGACAAGTTATCAATCATATTTCTACTAACAATATCACAAATTATTCCTATTTTTAATGCCTTATATTGTTTGTGTCAGAACTTGAGCGTCACATGCTTGGAATGTTGACAATTTTCACAAATTTGGGATTTTAAAGTATTACAATATCGCTTCAGTATAAAATGGGGTCTCCAGATATCATAGTATATACTAATACTTCACCATTATAATGCTGTTGCGAGACACCACCACCTTACTGGAGAGGGGTTCACTAGTCTGCAGGTTCACTCATCCGCCACTATAATAGTAAATGCAGGAGGACTGCACTACACGCAAAACAAAAAACCTGCGGACAAGACAGAAAATAGACATTGCAAAAAACTAAACAATTATCAAATCAAGTGAATGGATCCGGGGGCCAGCCGTAAGCGTCCACTGCGCTTAAATGATTTACATAAAAGACGTAACAATAAAAAATAAGAAATAAATATGAGTATCAATAAACCTAACCCTAACCCTTATCTAACCCCAACCCTAATAATAGATATCAGCGTACTAATAAACCCGCAAACTAGTGAACCTGTGTATTAGTGCACCCACAGGCTAGTGAGCATTCCCCCCTTACTGCAAGCTACACTATGATGATGTCACAATTTTCTCAAATTTGGGATTCAAAGCAGTATGACAGTAGACTAGATGTTGGAGATTCTTGCCCAGAAAATGGAGACCGCAGAGGCATGACTGGATCTTTTTCATTACAAATGTAATTAATTGCATTACCATTACATTTTTAATGGAGTCATAACAATTACTGTTTTCTGGATGAAAAAATGAAACATTCTGTAATTCATTTGGTAAATCAGCTCGTAAGTAGTGTCTAAGGTGCATTGGGTTGCAAACCTTGACATTAAGGTATATGGCCCAGTGAGCTGTAAAACCATTGACAGTAGACAAGCTAAAACAGTGTATCTGGAGTGACTTGAATTTGTATCATCCCAGTGTCTATCTGAACACAGTAGAAATATAAATGTTATTATAACCTAAATATTATAGAAAAAACATAGTATTGAAAACCGCAATATCCTTTTGACAGGCGAGACCCTTACAAATTGTTGGTCAATTGAGGAAAATCTCCGACTCTGTTTCTTATAGTATTAGTGAACAATAATCAGATCTTCTTTCAATGGCTGTTCATTTGAATGTATTTCATAAAGTTTAAATTACCTAGAGACCTAGTCGTACAGGACAGCATCGTAAACACCTTTTCAATAAATTTCTTTACGTTTCTATGTCTTTGTAGTTTAGATGACAGATCGCATTATTATCATAGATTTTTTAATCTTTTGTGTGTCTGTAGGGCCTATATTATATGACATAGAAACCTATTGACATACATATCACAGTTGTTCATATATTTACGACCTATTGAATATCTTTAAATTAAAAAATCTGTAAATAGGCGAACAGCCTTCCCATATTTCTCTCACTTTATTGTTTACTCAATGTTTAAATTAATCAAAAGAATGAATTCATAATCCTTCATATAGAAATAAAATGTGGTTCAGCGTCCTGTGGTTTATATCTCTGTCATAATGTTCTGCATGGTATGTGCCCGCCCTCATTAGCCTGGTTGTTGCAGATATGTAGGACGTTGAACCTAATTTCATTTCATATAGGCTGTGCAGATAATCACAGTACTAGGCAGAAAGGATTTTGAAGCTTTTCCAAGCATAGTGAACTACGTACAGTTACTCACCCATTAACTTGTACATGGCGCTTTGGTATGTAATTGAATGCAAGGGAGCTGAACCCAAGCATAGTGAACTACGTAGAATTACTCATCCGTTAACTTGTGCATGGTGCTGTGGTAGTCGAATGGTAAGACAACTGAACCCACAACATATTTTGAATTCCTGCTTGTTCCGAGTAGAACCTCAGGATTATTCTATCCCCATTCCTACTTGTCATGGTTAGTGTCAGTGAGGCTGATACGTAAATAGGTTACCATATCATGGGTAGTGCCTCCAAGTATATGTTTCCATGTCATTTAGAAACCAATGTATAAGATCCCCTGACAGTTGGAATTCAATGAAGAGTAGGCAGAAACACCACCGCCTGAGTAAAATTCACCTCCCTTTATTGCCTTTGAGACACTAGAAAAACATTAACTATAAGTTAGTCTCATAATGACTGAGCTTTGCTCGCCTTCATAAACTCATATGGTGCAGAAAAGTAGGATGTTAACCCTATTTCATTTTCATTTCATCAAAGAAATGTTGATAAGTGTAACTTGTTCTCACAACATAATGTAACTGGACAATCGGTTATATGATATTTTAATTATATCTCTCCTTAGACCCCCTGATTTGATTTTATTACATTAAAAATGAAAGTAGATTCAAAAGTAAATGTTTATTCTGAGATTAAGATTCTCCTAGCTCTATGAATAATTTCCCTGTTAGACAATAACCACACAGAAACTGTTATCGTAGCTCGTCTATAAACATGCCTGATTACCATCACAAAGTTACCAAAATTATTTGAAGTTAGGTTTGGGTTATGTGTGAATTTTCTCAAGTTTCATTTATCATAAAATCTTGCATTTGAAACTCAAGTTCATTTTCTTAAAGCTGCTTTCAAAAGGGTTGCCCCTGAATCTGAACCTTTGTTTACATTGATATTGACACCTACATCAATCATGCATAGACATGTAAATTTCTTTCCAAGTTTTGGTTAGTTTTATCTAACAATACCCCCGTACTCGATTCTCCCCATAAGACAGGGTCTGTTGACAATGGTTTTTCAGATGATTTACATTATAATATTGCCTTTGTAACATCATATTATTGTACAACAAGTTTAAATAGTTGAACTTTGATAGATTGATATGCACCCACTCAAACTTTAAATGAAATATTTGCTACCTTGCATGATATATAATACACAACACAGTTACAGTGCATGATGTTTAAGGGCGTACTAGATTGAAAGTTACAGAATTGAATTCTCTCAATTCTGAAAATAGTGTCAATCGATTGAAAAGGAGAATTTCGGAGTACAACGCATGTGCCGACTGCATAAAAAGAATATCTCAACCAATCATGACAGCTGAAACATATGTGTTACTTAAAATAGTCACAATTTTACTCACACCACCTCAGCTGTCGGTATGAAAGAACTGTGACAGGACTGAATTCCTCGTCATCGGATTACAATTCTGTCTGGACTGTGAATCCAGCATCCCCTAACAAACAATACAGTTAGATTGCATGATATCAATGTCTAACATGGTGCATATAATTCAACCTGTGATCTCAAATTTGTCCAAAAATATGAAAAACATATATATCTTGTTAGATTTCCTATGTTAATATTACTTTGGTAATATACTGGTACCTATGACTGAAATAAAATGAAAGGAGTTCAGATTCTTTTAGTTCTGCACTAATGAGAAATGAAATGAAATGGGGTTTAGAATCCTACTGTTTCCTTCAACTGGGCTGATGGAGATGGGCATATGCCATACAGTGTGCTATGAGGGAAATTTTGTCCTGACAGCCTACTCTTATATTGAATTCCAACTGCCAAGGGATCTTTTATATACACACCAATGTGTACACGGAACCTTGGTTTACGTCCCATCCAAGCGACTACACAGCTGTCTTTTTCACAAAATGACCTTCAAGCATTATACAAAATCTTCTGGTCCAAACACAATGTGAATTATAAATTTGCAAAAATTATCTCACTGTAAACTTAAAATTTATGATAATTTCCTACATTATGAAAGTATGTATTTCGTATGTATTAGTTATACTGAAAATATACAAGATTTAGTAAGGCAATGTTGTATTATAATCGATTAAACATAAAAGGGATATTCCATCTCTCTGAAGACTAAAGGGGGATAACTCTTTCAATTTAAAAAATGATCTGTAAACTCATTCACACTTGTATTTTAATTAACTACATCCCAGTAACCATAATATACACAGTCAGTCATTCTTCATGACAAAATAACAATAAAATGATATAAATACTCTAAATAACTGTTTAACAAAAACACAAGAAAACACTGGGTATCAATGCTAAAATTAAAAGTCACAGCTTCTACTATAGACACATGAACACACCACAGAAGAACAATACAATTCAATCTTTGGATAAAAACCACATTACACTGTTTGTCATATTCACTGAATTTAAGGACAGACAATACCATACTTAATTATCTTTACCCTTTTCCCCTCACATCTTTTGGAGAAAGGAGAATACTATTTAATTGGATCCTACCCAACAGTAACTCTTCTTTTAATTAAGGTAGAATATTCAGACTTACTGAAGATGGTCATCTGATGAATACCTTGACTGAGCTCTAGGATGAGCAGTTTCTGCTTAGGCAAAGCAGAGATAAGCAATTTGATTTTAATCATGGTTTGAAACATGGTACCTCTGATTCTAATGGGGTGAAACATCATTTACCTTGACTGAGTTCGATAATCAGCATTTTCTGCTCAAGTTAAGCAGAGTTGTAAGCAATTTGATGGCTTGATGCTTTTTAAAAAAGAAAAATATGCAAGTAATTAATTAGTCTCTATCATGGGAATGAGGTGTGGAACGGCACTATTTTGTTTTGTTTTTCCATTATTTTGATTAATGTTTTATATTTTTAATTTACAGATCTGTCATCATCCACAATGTGTAGAATTAAATAAAGATCAGCCATTATTATTATGTAGAACATGTGATACAGATATACATTCGAAACCAGATTTTAGTGGTCATTTAGTTTTAGATGCTCCTAGAAAAAGTAAGTTTTCTCAATATTATTTATTATACACTAAGTTTTTGATGATGGGATAAATCACAGTGACATCATACTGGCACAAGGTTACAAATGCTGATCAATCTCAAGAGGTCAAACAAGCAGGATGAGACTCTTGCATGCGACTGGATCCTATCACAATTTCACTAGAAAACATTTGTCTGCAATATAACCATAAGTGGAAGTGGACTTCAACCTCACCCTACTACATGTACTACAAGAGGTCAAAAAGGGATACCCTTCTTATATTTTGATCCAAAATAAAATTGTTGTTTTGTTAGTGGGATGACAGTTTGTCTTCATTAAAAGTTTCATCTCTTTTAAGAGTTATAATTTATTAATTAACGGACATAATTCTGTGTATCTTAAAGATGAGATAACTATTTCAAGAAACCTGTACTCTAATTAATTGTGGCTTGTCTAAGAAATATAATTGTATCGTCTTTGTTCCATCACAAATCAAAATTACTAACCACAAAGATCAACCCAATTTATTACTCTTAAACTATATCAAAGTTGTTTAGCTTTAATGCAAGTATGCAACTTTTGGATATGAAAGATACTGAATTTTTGTTGGTGTACAACTTTAATTCTCATAATATTCATTCAACATACTTGTCTTTTTCATGTTTCATCTGTATGAAATGGTACATTTGTTCATATTTAAAATAGATTATGAAGAGGGTATGAAATTATTTTGTCCAACCCTTTGCAGTAAAAGTACATCCAATTTCGCTAACAATTTTCACCATATGCAAAAACCAGAAACCAGACACGAACTGAGCCCACTTTGCACAGGCACCACTTGCTTATTATATTTTGCTTTATTATACTTTATGCAAATAAATGCAGTTTAATAACAAACCACCTTTTTTTTAAAATATGGTGAATTATATTACAAATTTTAGTTTGTTGTTTCAGTTTCTTTGAGAAAATGAAGACATTCTTTTTTCGATTTTTTCCTTAAACCCATCAATTTTTGAATAGGCAATGAATTAATAAAACTTTATAATAGCTTGTCTTAGACCTTAAAAACCTGGAATATGTAAATATTTAGGTATCATGAGAAAATTAGAGAAACATAATATTGTTTTACAATGAGTTTTGTAGCTCATTAACAAAATCCACAGGAACAACTGCTCCCTAAAACTGCTATGGGGTCCTTAATGAGTTTACAGCTTGTTACTTTACCCCGGGATGCGAGGCTCTTAGAGGAGCAGTATTTTTAATCATTCCAAATGAATACATGGTAGCTTTTCAGTTAAGCTCTTTGCAGGAATTTTTTTAAATGGCTAGACCATAACAAATTAAAATCGCATTTTAATATATATATATACTGCAACAGCAGAAAGATTGATATAGCTGTCAACAGTTTTAAGTCAAATAAATCAAGAAGCAAAATTCAGCTTTAAAAATTTTTTATTCTTAATGATTTTGGCAGACATCAAATCAACAATTAAATTTCACTTTATTAAAATGTTTTGTGACAAGAGAATTGACTGGAGGAAGATGTGTTAACTGGATACTTTTTTGTCTTGCAAAATTGAAACAAGAACCCTGATCGTATACTTTTAAACAATTTCTGTTCTTGTAGGAAAACCTTTTAGTCCACCCATACGTCGTGCTCCAGATATTACCACCACCAATACTAGCAATAGTGAAGGTGAAGAGTCAGAAGAAGAAGGTGATACGGTTAATGGTGGTGATACTGTAGATGGATTGTTTGTTAAAGAAAAGAGAAGGTACGAAAATTAGGTTAAAGCCACTGATTTTCATTTGAGGAATGAACGATGTTGGCTCGCTTACCCGAAAGGTCGTGTGTTCGATCCCTGTGTTGGCCGAGAGAGTTTATTGGGATTTTCTGGCGTGGTTCCTTCTTGTCAGTGGTGCAAGACCGAGGGCCTGCCAAGGGACAATATATATAGTCATTTAGAGGGGATGAAAAACCGAAGTCCTGCGTACACCTTTAAGATCACTTGACAGTTGGAATTCAATATTAAAGTAGGCTGTGATGCCATTATCCATGCAAAATTTTTTCTCATAGTATTTTCCTCATAGTATTTTTTTTAGATTAGATTTAACAATACCATTTAAATGACTCCAGGTGACGCAATATTCATCCCATTCGAACGTCTCCTTGTTTGAAATAAATATATCTATGAATTTTGTACAATTTCACACATTTGACCTCGTTGCTGAACAGTTTGACGTCTTTGGCACATCACATGTAAGAGTTTGAAGTTGTAAAAACCAAATAATTGATTTTTAAAAATTGTGCTTATTTGTTGATTTTTTAATATTGTGCTTATTTGTTGATTATTAAATAAGATAAAAGTATGCTGATGCATGTATGTATTATTACTTTTAATTGAGTTTTAGTAATATGTCTCTTTAATAATCAGTACAAGGAGTAGTGTCTCCTGTACAACCTATGTGGGTTTTCTCCAAGACCTCTGGTTTCCTCCCACTGCTAAAAGACCCCTACGCGCAAGCGAGTTATTGAAATAAAATCAAACCACATGTTAGTCCCGAACTGACCTAGTTTGTGTTGAGTGGACATTAAACCCCATTTCACTCTTTTTCTCTCTGTTTAATAATTAATAATCAATATGTAAAAGTATCTTGTTCTGCATTATTACCTTGACACTAGTACACAAAAACTACCTGATCACTTATTATTTTAATTTTTATGGTGAATTATAGGTCGAAGTCTCCCAGTGAAATACAGAAGAAATTATTGAAGAGAAAACGAGCGTTGAAGAAAAGACTTCTGTCATCATCTAAAACAGTAAGTAGTCTCCCTTTAAATTCTCAGATTCTCTCAACACAGTGAAAGGAGGAGGAGATTTAACTCCAATCTAAAAATATTTAACAAAATGTCGTTCATATGTAGCTTCCATTTACTTGCCAATGTAGAATAACCGCTCAACAAAAACACAAACATAACAAACAATATAGAACTTGTGAAAGCATTTTTGCTAAAGATTTTTCAGTAACAAATTTCATTGAATCCCATAACAACATTAAGCTTTGTATACTTTTCTACTTAGAAAATACATTTGGGATAAATTTCCATTGTTTAGTTACATGTATATGCATGCATATCTACAGACTTTTATTTAAAATTTAAAGAATCACGCATTCAATATTTCAAAAGTTGAAAATTAATTGTATGTTTGACATAATTGCCCCACCCTCTTAAAGAGTCAAGAGGACAAATTTTAGCCCAGCTTTCTGGAGGGGAAATCTGGGTTAGTAATATTGGATTAGAATATTAGAGTTTGACCATTAAATCGACTTATGGATGTCACTTAATCAGTCAATTGATTAATGAGACGTTCAATCAAAATAACTGATAACCTGAACTTTTATGTATTACTAACGTATAGAGAGAGTCGAGGCGAGTTTACTTTTCAAACAGGTTCTTGATTTAATAATCCATCTCTTACACCCTTAATTTACCTTAAATGGTACATCCATTTGTAACATAATGTTTCATTTGGGTGAATCTAATATTTGATAAAAGGGGGGAACTGGAGTGTAACACCTGTATTTTATCAAAACATGTATTTATCTTTATGTGCATGTCAATGTCAATATCTCTAATATATATATATATAGACTTCATATACCATACTTGTCGTAAGATATATCAGATATACCTGTGTCTATTGTGTTAATCCTAAGGATTTATGATGGGTTAATCTGATAATTTCATGGATTAATTAGATATCTGTGGTATAATTACATAGTGTTTGTGTGAAAAAGACAATCAAATGTTATGTAATTAACAGCTTATGAATATTTGTCACTGTCACAAGACTTCATGTGATAGTAAGAAACTGTCTTGTTATATTTTTGATTTATTAAGGTGGGGTTTGTATGTGAGTTCAATATGCTGTTTTAATTGATAAAGTTTAATTGTTGGAAGTTGTATTTTAAAACTAAAAGGTTTGTTTAATAAGAAGTTGTGTTTATGGAATGTTCTGTGGATTTTATTTATACTAAGAAAGTTGCAAATTTTGATTTGTGCAAGTTAATTATTAATATTTTACTTTTTAAAGATCACTTTTAAAAAGAACTGTTTATGAAAAGGTATGGTTTTAAAAGTTGTGTTTTGTTTTATTTAAAAATCAATTATTTTTTTTAATGTTTCTTTTACTTTAAAAATTTGATGTCAATAATTTTTGTTCACAAATATTGTAATTTTAGATTTTTAGATACAGTGAAATCCCTCTATTGAGACCACCTTTGGCGGCAGGACTGTTGAGATTTGATCTTAATAGTGGGGTAGTTTTAAAACTAAGTGTGCATGGTTGAGACAATTTCCAAGAAAAACAGACACAGTGTTATGTAAATTATATAAACCTGTAGGCCTATTTTATTACTCTAAGATAAGATAATAATGTAATATAGAAACATATCTAGGCCTATTTTATTACTCCATTTAATCATTTCCTAGAAAACTTAAACAACTTTATTTATCATCTAAATAATGACACCCATTTGTGTAAACCTATTCCTAGAAAACTTGAGCACTTCATTTATCATTTAAATAATAACACCCATTTGTTTAAATCTGTGTACCTTTGAACTGATATCATATGATAATTTTAATAGGCAACATTGTTATCATTCATTTCTATTAAAAAGTTATAGGGATATGAAACATAACTTTATTATAAGTCCTTGAGCTAGTGTGAAGGTTATGCATTAATAAGATGAAATAAGATAGGATTTAAAGTTTGACTTTTCTGCACCAGCAATTTGATGTGATGCAAGGGAATTTTGTAACATGCTACCCATGGTACAAATGGGACTCCTTTTTTTGTACCATCCAAACTACTACAGCATGGAATAAAATATTTGTAACATAAAACTAAATTGAACAGCACCATGCAATAACGTATAAAATGCTATTTTTATAGTACGATTACAAACTTTTGTAAAAAGGGATTGGCTGGTTAATGAAATAGTAATTAATAGACGTCCGTGCATGAGACGGTCAATAATCCTTTCCTTGTATCAATTAATGTTCTTCATCAATTTCCTGACATAGATTAAGTGTTTTCTTTACTGCTGTGTGAAATAATCTTATTATCTATGGTCTGAACGTCTATATTTGCCTTTTTGTCTGAAATGTCGTGGTTTAAGAAATCATATATTTCTGCTTATATAATTAACATTTGTTTAATGTTAATATAGAAATTGATATCTGATCACATGTTTTGTCTTATGATAATTTATTACACTTTTATCAGATGAACCGGGTTATTATATTTCATGGCGATGTTTAATATAAGTAGTAAATCATGAAACCTGTTTGGCCCGTACAAGTTATTGGATGGCACTGTATATTTGAACCAATTTAAAAGAAATAGAAAGTTGGATAGCCGTGGCGATAGAGAGGCGTCTTCTCACCAATGCATCGAGGGTTCAATCCCAGCTCAGGGCAAGAGCTTTGTCGTTGTAAGTGAGAGGGATATTCGGTCTCCCGTCCGATCAGGCAGGTTTCCCCCAGGTTCTTCCTGCAGTAATGATCGAAATCATTTGCACGATCTATGCCAAGGGCCAAATCGAAAACAGACCTCGGGCCTAATTTGCGACCCTTGTAAAATGACAAGATTATTATTTATTATTATATTTCTTAGCGAAGAATTAGGGTTAGACTGTGCTAAATATCCAGATACCTAATCCAATATTGCTTGGATTCTTTCTTCAAAATTACAAATTTTTTAAAAATAAAATGTGGAGCAATCATATGTCCAGTACAGACATTTGCACGGTTCTCAGTACAGCACATTTATCCTGTTGACAATACCGTATTGTTCTTGGCACCATTCCTTTACTTTTCTCAGTACCATTTCTGGCATTCATTTTTTGGTAATGTAAACAGGGTTATACCTATTAATAACAAAACACAACACAAGGTATATATATGGATATAACTACTTCTCTATTATTTAATAACAATGTTTCGTAACACATACAGGTCACTTATTCAAGTTAATGAAAAATATCCATTTAGTCAGCCTATTTAAACATTTTCGCTTACATCAAATAATTAATAGAAACCATTAAAATAATTAAAAGCAACCAAAATAACAATAAATAATACAAACAATAATGATTAATAAACCTTTAGATAATCAGAAAAGGGCTATACCTGTCAACTGATACTGGGTTGTTTTGGGGCCATGGGAGGGGGGTTGGATGGCCAAATGGTTAGCATGTGCGCGCTGTATCATAAACTGGCGTGCTTTCAAATACCCGGTTGTATGTGACAAGGAGAAAGGAGGCCTGTTTAACCTCATGGATTTTCTCCGGTTTCCTCCCACTGCTTAAAGACCCCTACGTGCAAGCGAATTATTGAAATAAAACTAAACCATATGTTAGTCCCGAAATGACATAGTTTTTGTTGAGTGAACAGTAAACCCCATTTCTCTCTCTCTCTCTCTTTATACCTGCCGACTGTTACTGGGTTGTGTTGGGGCCATGGTTAATTATTTGAGCTTACAAAAAAAGGATTCACCAAGATAATGAGGATTTTCAGAAAGTGTAATTAAGATAGCATAAGTAACTTACATAACAACATATTGATCTGCTTCTGTATTTATAGAATATAGAAACCACGCCTATATTTATTATAAGTAACTATATATATGTATATATAAAGATAGGTATAGAATCTATATATATATATAAGTACATTATTGATCCATATTGTAATTATTATCAGGATAAAACAGTCATATGTATTCAGGTAGAATTAACTTTAATATTTATTGATGATAAATTCATGAGGTATACTTCATACTTCTTGTTCTTTCCTTCTTGCTGTTAATTGATCTTCTTGTTCTGGAGCCACAGTGGCTAAGTGGGTGATATGCTGGCTTGCTAGGCTTGAGGTCGTGTGTTTGATCCCTGCATTGTCTGAGAAAGTGTATCAGAATTTTCTAATTTGGTTTCACCTTGTCATTGGTGCCGGACAGAGGACCTGACAAGAACAGCTGGTTAGTCGTTCTGACGGCATGCAAATAAAAGATCCCTTGGCTGTTGGAATTTGATAAAAGAGTAAGCCATTGTGCCAATACTCAGTCAAAATTACCCTCACAGCACACAGTATGGCATATGCCTATCTTCATTAGCCCAGTTGGAGCAGAACAGTAGGACGTTAATCCCCAGGTGTTGGCAGAAAAGGTTCTCCTGGAAATGTCAGTGTTGTTTCGCCTTTCAAGTTGTGCAGAACAGAGAGCCTGACAAGAAACAGTGTTTATTTTTTGGGATAGGATGATTAACAAATGTCCTATGTACATGTTGCCATGCACGTAAAGCAACCCGCAGGACACAGTATAGCTTATACCCATCTTCAAGCCCAGAAGGGGGGTTGGATGGCTGAATCATAAAGCCTGTCATTGAGTCAACTGGCATGGTTTCCAATCCACGGTTGTATGTGACAAAGAGTAGGGTCACATGTCCAACCTTGTGATTTCTCTCTGGGTCCTCCGGTTTCCTCCCACTGCTAAAGACCCCTACGCGCAAGCGAATAATGAAAATAAAATTAAACCATAATTTGTCCTGAAATGACCTAGTTTGTGTCAAGTGGACGTTAAACCCCATTTCTCTCTCTCTCTCTCACTCTCGCTCTCTCATTAGCCCAGAAAAGTGCAGATCATCAAACATATACTTTAATATATAGAGCCTAAGAGCATGCTTAATTACTAGTTTAGAAGGTTGACAAATCATTATTATTTCTCTGAATTTGTCATTAAAACTGAATGATTGTAGCTATTCTAGACATTAATAAAAACCTCAGGCCTTTTCTTAAACAATTTTTACAACTTTCTAACATTAGAATGTCTAGTAATTAAACTAGTTAAAAAAAACCCAACAACCTTACTTTTTCTTTTAAAAAATGATAAATAGCAATCACTTTTCGAATAGATAGGACCACTGTGACTCGGTAAGTATGGTACTACAGACTCAGTAACCAAGAGACTCTGAATTTTACAACTTCCTATCAATAGTGTGTCGAGTAATTAAACAAATTGTAAAATACAACCCCTCTTTTTCTTCAAGAATAAACAGCAGTCATTTTTCAAATTGAGGGAACCACGGTTGCTCAATAAATATAGTTGCTAGCTCACTAACGGAATGGTTTATTTGATGCAATACAATGTGATATACTTGTCTTAATTAAGCCCACTTAGTTTAAAAAAAGTAAGACAAACAATTTTTTTCTTCAATGGTGTGTTCTACAACTTATTAATCCCAAATTTTATGGGGGTTGGATGTCCAAATGGCATAGTTTCGAATCTCCGGTTGTACATGCCAAGGAGTAGAGTCGCCTGTCAAACCTCATAGGTTTTCTACGATTTCCTCCCACTGCTAAAGAGCCCTACGCGCAAGTGAATTATTGAAATAAAATTAAACCATATGTTAGTCCCAAAATGACTTAGTTTGTGTCGAGTGGACATGAAAGCCCATTTCTCTCTCTCCCGAACTTTATCTGCGTGACTTGAACAATTCAGATTAGATAGTCTAGGTATTTTCATGAAATAATAAGAAAAAATAACCCAACACATCGATAAATATATCTTAATCCTTGAACCGAACACCTGTTCATGTAATATACTCTGTCTTATTGTACTTTACCCATACTTATTGATTATTTAATATATTTATAGGTAATAAGTACAATGTATATCAGGTGAATATGTCTGATTTATTCTATATCAGGCAGTTCAAAAATAGGTTGAAATTTGAAATCTACCTAGGGTATTGTAATGAATATGGTAGAGTTTATTACCCTACAAGTCGTATTGTGTGTTTTTACGTCATATCAATTATCATAAACAGACGTATAAAATAGTGAATTCATCAAAAAGACCGCAGTAATAAAGCTGAAAGTTGACTCTTGATAGCGAGTATGAGACGAGTACAAGACAAACAAGTCTGATGGATGTGTGATTTATTTGCTTGGAGTCACATTTGAAACTTGGTTAAGGTTTTTAATTATATGATGGATAAAATTTGATGTCTGGGATCAGTCAGTCACAGCAACTTTCTTTTTAAAGATATCAGTTTGTTTCATTCAGCCCCTCAAATTATTAACATCTATTTGAGTTCTGATAGGTTTATAAGCTATGAAGATCTGTTAGATTCTGATAGTTTAACAAACTGTGAAGATCTGTTAAATACTGATAGTTTAACAAGTTATTAAGATCTATTAGATTCTGATAGTTCAACAAGTTATTAAGATCTGTTAGATTCTGATAATTTAACAAGTTATTAAGATAAACACAAACACTAAATATGGAACACAATTACTATTTTAATTAAAGCGACGTTTCGTTGAGGATTCTCTCAACGTTTTCAAGCTAATGATAATAAAATTAATATACAGAGGGTTTATATACAAACACAAGTAACAGTAAATATTTTATGTAAATGGCTTCATATGGTTTCTCAATTATTAAGATTATTTACTGTTACTTGTGTTTGTATATAAACCCTCTGTATATTAATTTTATTATCATTAGCTTGAAAACGTTGAAAGAATCCTCAACGAAACGTCGCTTTAATTAAAATAGTAATTGTGTTCCATATTTAGTGTTTGTGTTTATTATCTATGTCAATTGCTAAATGCCGCTCAAAGAAGAAGTTATTAAGATCTGTTAGATTCTGATAATTTAACAAGTTATTAAGATCTGTTAGATTCTGATAGATCAACAAGCTATTAAGATCTGTTACATTCTGATAGTTTTATGTTTAACAAGCTATTGAGATCAGTTTGAGTTCTGATAGTTTAACAATCTATTAAGATCTGTTACATTCTGATAGTTTAACAAGCTATGGAGATCTGTTAGATCTATTTGAGTCCTTTTACTTTAACAATATGGCTTAAGGAACATGTATCTATTAAATTTACAGGGATGAGCTCCTCGTCAATCAGTTCACTACCTGTCTATCAATGTCATTTTATACAGGTTTGTTTTGGTCTTATTAGAGTGCTAACCAACTTTGTCTAGGGTGAATGTAAGGGTTATTTTTGACTATCAGAGATCATTGTATTAAGAGTTAATCTTAATTCATTAATTTCTGTGCCAGTCACAAATCTTTTCTGTTTCTTTTAATACCTTTCAATAGTGTCAAAGAAATACCTTTTTATATACCTGTACCAATTTTTTGATGCTTCAAAAAGAATCTGTCATTAAGTTTAACCTGTCAAGAATTAATCTGCTTTAGTAGAGATGTTTGGTAGTTTTAGAAAAGTTTCAATGAGAGATAGGTATAGAATCTATCTGCTTTAGTAGATATTTGGTAGTTTTAAAGAAGTTTCAATGAGAGAACCTGTATTCAAATCACACTCTGGCTATATCCAGTATTATCATTTCATAAAGAGAATATCAGTATTAAATATGAACAGTTGAATAGTATTGAAGGCTAATGTGGGTAGAATTAGTCCGCTTCATTAGATACTGAGTATTCATGCTAGGTTATTAGTTATTGGGGTCAAGTCAGGTGAAAAGTGGTTGTTTGTGTCATCATGTTTATACTATTATTATTCAGATTCATTGAATGATAGTTATTGAAAATCATACCATCATGAAATATGGTATATCATTTATTATGTTATTGAAATATAGATAGGATTAAAGATGACCAGTTGACTGTATCGTTTTTCGGTTTGTCTATAAGGTCAGGGTTATATACATGTAGGTAATAATTACAGATTCAGTGAAGTATTGAAGATAAACTGACAATTTACGGCTTTCAATTTGTTCCGGCGAGATCCCCCCTTGTCAGTGATGCAGGACGGAGGCCCTGACAAGGACAGCTGTCTAGTCATTCGGATGGGACAAAAAAAACGAGGTCCTGTGTACACATTGGCGTGCACATAATAGATCCCTATTAAATCACGTAATTTGCTAAAAGAGTAGGGCGTAGCAGCACTGCCCGGGCAAAGTTTCCCTTATAGCACACTGTATAGCGTATGCCCATCCTCATTAGCCCAGTTTAGGAGCAGAACAGTGTGCATGCTAATGTTTGAAATTACTTTCTGTACTAACCAGGCTAATTGAGATCAGATTCTTTTATTGAAGTAAAAAACAAAATAAACCGAATTTCAAATTTTGTAAAATCAATTTCGGAAATATCACATTACATTTATTTATGTTTATTAAGTTAATTATGACAACCCATTTTATGACTTTCCTTCAGAATAATTTTACTTTTGTTATATGAGACAATGTGAGTAATCAAAATTAAGTTATTACGATATCTAGTATAGGTATAAAGATATGATACTGATGTAATTTACTGTCAATCATCTACTTATCTAAGATTGTCATCCATTGATTGATATCTACATACCACAACAGCTGGTAGCAAGTTTATATCTATTGGCTTGATATAAAATTTCAGTTTAATTTCCATGATTGTTTTATCATCATGAGTTATACTATAATTTTATTGTCCATGAAATTACAAGTCATTAAACACATGGTGAAAAAACATGCGTTTCTTCAGAACTGCAGTTTGCTATCGGATTGATCTGAGGTTTAAAGGGCAGATTGTTATTGTGATTGATCCAAGGTTTAAAGGACTGATTTTTATGGTGATTTATCCAAGATATAAAGGACCAGTTGGTATTGTGGTTCATACAAGGTATAAAGGGCAGATTGGTATTGTGATTCATCTAAGGTTTAAAGGACAGATTTTTATGGTGATTTATCCAAGATATAAAGGACCAGTTGGTATTGTGGTTCATACAAGGTATAAAGGGCAGATTGATATTGTGATTCATCTAAGGTTTAAAGGGTGATTGGTATTGTGATTCATCCAAGGTTTAAAGGGCATATTGGTATTGTGATTGATCCAAGGGATAAAGGGCATATTGGTATTGTGATTGATCCAAGAGTTAAAGGGCAGATTGGTAGTGTGATTGATGCAAGGTTTAAAGGGCAGATTGGTATTGTGATTGATCCAAGGGATAAAGGGCAGATTTACACCAGTGAACTATATGAGTAGTGATAGATGTTGTATATAAGGCAGGGTGTACTTGCTCCTTCCACAACATATATTTCCACTTTTCATTTATATAGAAAGTACACATAGGCTAATATTTCTGTGTATTTTTAGGCTAAATTTTCTGTGTATTTTAGGTTAAAATTTATGTGTATTTTTTTTTCATCATTGTTCTCGTATCATAAAAAAGAAATAACAGGTGAGTTAAAGGTGATTGACTCGTTAAATCTTTTACATCATAGAGACCACCTGCAAGAACTGTAATAAGACTGCTACTGTACATGTATTACTTAGAAGTCAGTTTGATCACTGCCGTGTAATGAGTTATTCACAGCATGCCGAGAGCAGTCCCCGTTTCATCTTAAAATGACTAACAGTAAACTTTTGATTCAGGCTTCTCTCTTAAAACTGGCCCATTTGTTAAATGAATGCTCTAATTATTTTGTAACTTTGGCTGTGAAGAGAGATAATGGAAATTAATGGATGAATTAAAATCGTTTCTTTGGATATTAGTTTTATGTGTGTTCACCTGGTAGGACTTGGTTCTCCTTTTGATTGTGAAACTATGTCATGTGTAAGCTTAATATGTATTTTGGGACAAATGTGGGTCTCTAAAATATATATTAATATTTTTGCTTGAATGAAGTTACTCTGTGGTTAATTTGAAGTCAATTTAATAACTGGAGTGAAAAGAAACCTCTTTTATTCACGATAATTTATTGTTGGAGAGAGTATTGTACACTGTTGCGTGGGCTCTATTTTTGTAAGTTTATTAACTTAAAAAATGTATACGCCAGGATTGAAATTGTCATCTATTTACATATTTTATTTTTATATTTTCAAGTCTACTGTAATAGTTATCGTATTAAGTTTTATGACAAGTTTTATAGGTTGTTTTATGAAGATGTTTTGTGAAGATGTTTACAGGTGTTGAATCTAATGATGATGTGTTTATATGGTCATTTAGATATGTAATACCCGTGTATCTACATGTACATTACAAGAGTGTTGACAGGGGAAATTAGTGGCCTATAGTATCAGGTAGACTGCATGAGACAGGGTAGGCTTACAATGACTCTTAAAGATCTGGTACCACTTTTTGTTATGGGTATCTTCTCAAGTGAGTTGACAAATCAGATATGATACAATGTCCTGTAGTAGTGAAAAGTAGACATTATACAGGGTAGATTTAAAATGACTATTGAAAATCTAATACTACTTTTTGTTATGGGTATGTTCTCATGTGCTGAATCGGCTGGCAGTGGAAAAAGGATATCAGTACTGGTTCAGATGTATTAGGAATGTCATTTATTTAAATTTATCTGTGGTTTAACATCAATGAATAAGAAGGATTTTTGTTTATTTCATCTTAAAGGAATGTGGTTTTAGCAGATAGAAATTACTTTAATTATTTAAATTCATTCTAATGGAGTGTGAATTAACGGCTTCTATACATTTGTTTTTCTTAGTTCAGTTTGAGACTAACACATAGTGTCATGATGAATAAAATTACATTCCTAGTATTTGGAGTTGTCACATATTTTTGATTATATTTCAGAGAGCCTTATTAATGTTTTTGTTGAGTTAACTGAAAAGATTGATTAGATATAATTAACTAAAATACGGATTCACAGGCAGTATGATTCAAATCATTTTGAAATATTTAAACATTACAAATGGATTTTAGGACATTCAACCAATGGATTTTAACGATATTCAACGTATGATTTTTGTTTAAGATCAGTGTATTAGTGTGGATTTACTTTAAAATGCATTGCATAATAAAACTATTAGTTTTAGTGAAATACAAACCCATGAAATCTGAAAATACTTATTATTTATGCGTACCTTACATACAAGTGTAGGTTTACCTGTTGTTCAGCGTATCTGATCATGTGACATGGTCATCAGGTGCTGAAACAAACAGTTAGGAAAAACTGAGAAGTCATAAATTTAATGTGACAATTGTGAACTTATTAGTAAAGTATGTTCTAGTTGTTTTAATATGGATTACCAGTACAAGAGACGAATTTCTCTAAGACCCGCCAGTCACACCACTGATGAGTACTTGGCTCTTTTAGACTTTTTGAAACATAAACCGGTAAGCATTAATGCTAAATGTTGCTTAATTTAAATGCCTTAACCACAAAAATGTGTGATCTTAAGTTTTATGTATGTGTGTCATTTTGTTCATCTGGGACAAGTTCATCTAAATTCAATGAACTTTTTTGGTGCATGACCTTTTTGCTCCGAATTTAAATTGGACAACAGAAAATTGATGTATTTTCAAGTGAAAATAATGTTTAAAGTTACCCCCTCTTCATACACAAACATTCAAACACAAAAATAACAACATATAAAAGTTAAATCCCCAAAACAGTTTTAAAAAAAACAACCAAAAATAAAAAATAAAATTGTTAAATAATTAAAGCTCTACTATCAATTAGTCCTAATGGTACAATAGAATATGTCCTCTTAATGCTATGGCATCTAGTGAACGGTAAAAATATGTGCCCTTAATGTTATGGCATCTAGTGCATCTTAAAATATGTCCCCTAAAGCTATAGCGTCTAGTGCATCATGAAATATGTCCCCTTAATGCTATGGCATCTAGTGCATTATGTAATAATTCTTTCAAGTTTATGCGCATACTTTGGTCTAATTTGAAGGACTGTCATAGAAAATTCTTGCATTCGCATAAGAAGAGGCTTAATCTGTTGTCAGCTGTCATTGATAGCATTTATTTTCTTTGACATTCTTGAAATCATAGATGAAAAAGAAATTGAGTATCAGAGATTCTGGGGTGCCTGAACTTCATAGGCAATTCACTTGTCAAAGAGGAAGTTATTAATGTCATGATTTTGTGTCAACTATCAAAACGGAACTATAGTAATTATTCCTGCTTTTAATGAGGGATCAACCATCAAGAATACAGGTCTGTTAAACTGTTTTGATGCTTACTTTTTAGAATACAATGAAATTAAGCCAACATGTAAGTATTTTAAAAAATACTGTCACTGAATTTGTTTTTTAAAATTTTATCAATTTGTCTACCTTCAGGAACAGGATGTAAACAAAAGTCCAGAATCGGAGGACAATATGGCCAATTCTTCCACACAGGAATCAGAGAATCCAGATCCCAGTCCTGAACCGAGAGAGAAAGAAGTCCAGGAAGTCAATGAGAATTCAATATTTGCTCTAAATTTTCCTGAAATTTTATCTCCTCTCAGGTCACCTGTTCGACGACAATCTAGGGTTGGTATATACAATCTCTTTAAGAATTGTTACATATGCATATATACCTTCAAATAATGAGAGGGAGAGAGAGAGAAAAATGTGGTTATAAACATCCACTGCCACAAACTATGTCATTTCGCGACCAACATATGGCTTTTAATTTTATTACAATAATTCGTTAATCCAACCCCCTTTCTGATAATGAAAAGTTGTATATGTTGTAAATAGTTCCGGGTGGGGAGGGGGTTACCTTATGGTCTAATGTCTTTTCGATCATGAGGTCAAATTGTTTTCAATCCACACTTGGCTTATAACCTTGTGAGCTTTCTCCAGGTCATCTTGTTTTCTCCTACTGTTAATATACAAGCGAATGATTAGTAATGAAATTGAACAATATGTTAGTCCCAAAATTACCTAGTTTTTGACAAGCAGATGTTAAAATCCACATTTCTCGCTCTTTGTTATTAGCTCTGTATATTTCGTCCGAAAATCATATTGTGAAACCAAGTTTCAGAGAAAAATATTGATTTTGATGAATATATTCATGTTCTTTTTTATTCTGAAAAAAATAAATATTGAAATGTTTGTTTTGTTTAAAGTGCAAAATACTTGTTAAGTTGAATTACAAAACAATCTGCTATAGAAATGTGTTCATTTTATTTGTAAGTAAAAGGTTTCTGGGAAGGTTAACATGTGACAGACTCCTTTTAGAATATTTTAGCATTTGACACAATACAAATGACGTCAATTGCTTCCATCATGACGTGCATGATTTCATCATTTGTTTGGATGGATTAATGGTAGTTATAAAATGCCTAACTAATCATTAAACACTCTAAAAAAAAATGCTGAATGTCACCAATAATTCATATTAATGTTTTTCAAGTAAATATTTACATGATTACTGATAAACAACTGATAAGAGATACCCCGACATTTTGTCGCTTTTATTTACTTAAAATAACGACAATCGACAAGTGGCCATTTTGTTAACAGCCCTACAACATGGCTCTCATTTCAGTTTTGCTGCCAGTCTTGACTGACAGATAGTGAAATTGACCCAAAGATAAATTTCTTATCAGTCAATTTTAAGGCTATGTAATTAGGTATTTCCCACAGTGTAAAAGCACTTGAAAGTTGATTTTTATAGTGAGTTAATAAAATAAAAAACAAGTACGAACAATCCAAACCATAAGACAGAATTCAAAGTCCTAAAAACGTTATAGGCAAAATAGTGTATTCAAGCAAAATAGTGTAATCAGCAAATGGACTGCTCTTCGTGTACAAAATACACGACAAGCAGTGCAAACAGGTGTCCGGAAGAGGAAGCTAGACTATCACAATAGTGTGATTTATATACCCCAAAAGCAAGATAAATTCCCATGGGTATTGATAGTTTTGTAGTGGCTTCTGGAGAGAGAGAACTGGGGTTTAATATCCACTCGACACAAACTAGGTCAGTTCGGGACTAACATGGTTTAATTTTATTTCAATAATTCGCTTGTGCATAGGGGTCTTTATCTGTGGGAGGAAACCGGAAGACCTGGAGAAAACCCACAAGGTTGGACTGGTGAACCTACACCTTGTCACATACAACCGGGGATTCAAAACCACGCCAGTTGACTCAATGACAGGCTTTATGATACAGCGCACGCGTGCTAACCATTCAGCCATCCACCCCCTCCTGGCTTTTAGAACATGTAATACCACTTCTTATTTATTTGAAACTTTCATATCTCTGTATTAGTTGTTATCTATGTTTTTAACCTAACAGGTCATCAAGATTTTTACTTGTTTGCTCACCAAACTGCAGTCAATTGATTTTCCGTCATAATTTTTGTGAGAAACGATTTATGAGTTTGCTTCAGACTTCAGCTAAACTAATTACGCGATAAATCTATGAAAGATTTAAAAATTAGTGTCTATCATCTCTAATACCTCTTTATCAAGATTTGAACAGTTTTAAACTCCGATATAGATCAAATTGCCATTTTATTTAGTGGAATGTTGACTCCTGAAATATTTTGCTAATGATGTCTAAGGGCGGACATTAATCTTTCTTAATATAGAAATTAAATCAAAATTATATGTGAACTGTTATTCTTGCGTTAGAAAATTATTTCGTTCCTTCAGTTGTTTATATGATGCTAATCCTGCATTTATCAATAATTATGTATTTTGTATTCATACATTGGCATAACTTATGTAATAATATATATTAATACACACAACCCGCTAATGATAAGTTAATAACCCATCACACCTGTTACGTACTCTGATTAATTCCACGAGATATTCTAGTAACTATCCTATATACAGTTGCTAGGGAGATAAACTGATATTAGTGATTTATTGTTCTTATTTATTGTTCGTTTCTATGACGAAGTGAAGGCAGCAAATCAAACATTTTCTTCTGATTTTGAATTCTCTGCCTGGACTAATTTTTAATTTTGAGGAATATAAATAGTTACAGTATTTGTCAAAAATTTAAGACAGAATTAAATTGTGGTGATAAAAAAATTTTAATCATATTGAGGTGATCTTATAACATTAAAAAGAATACGGTAATAAGTGCTTAAAAAAATGCTTTTTACTATAGAGGAAACTAGTTTTTGATGTCAAAATTAAAATGCCCTCTGAATAGGGAGTTAAAAATATTTGTAATCTTCGAATCAATAACTTTATATATATGTATATTATTCAAATGAGCAGGACAATACTGCGGTATTCTCGGGATTAACAACCTTCTAGAAATTTGTACTCCTTTATGTTCTATTGAATTGTTGAAGCTTATGTATTATTTTTCTTTGTAGATTGGTGCAGATGAATTTTTTACATTAAGATTCTCCGATGATGACAGTGATATTGTAGTGGTGGCTGCTCTAAAGAATCAACATTTAAGGTAAAAAACATCCCAACCCTTGTGTGTGTGTGAAGTAGTTGTATTTTACGTCTGCTTCCACCAAAGTGATATCTCAGACAAAAAACCTTTGTAGCAGCTCTTGATTTAAATTATAACTTTTTAAGCCAATCAGATTGCTCCATCGTCCATTTACTTGATTAAATGAAAGTGGGTTTAACTTCCTACTGTTCTGCACAGACTGGGCTAAATGAAGATGGACATATGCTTTACACAGTGTGCTATGTGGAAAATTTCGCCCAGACAGCAGTGCTATGGCATATGTACTCGAATTACATGCACAATGTGTACACAGAACCTCAGTTTTTCATTACATCCAAATGATCAGACACTGTTATTTTCAGACCCTTTGTCCTGCACCACTGACAAACTTTCTTGATTAAATGACTGTTAATGATGATCAAGTCATTATTCTCATAAAGATTAAATGAAATGTGTTTTATTCTGATTTCAATGATATTTTGTTTCATATATTATAATAAATACTTGGAATTCAGAAAGAAAACAAAAGCTGTAAGATTATCCATCTATCGTTTGTTGCGTGCATCTTTTGAATAATGTTAAGTCTCAATTAATATTTATTTTTAAAAAAAGCAAATGATATTTCAGTGCATGTGGTTGAAACATTTTTTAAACTGTTATTGTCGATTTCTGGTTGAATCATTAATTCCTTTGACTATTCAGTTTATAATCTGACTTCTGATTAAAGAAGAACTAAATGTCATGTTCATTGTTTTGTTTTATCAATTCTCAAGAATCGGCTTAAGAGTCATTTCAAGAATCACCGTTGTTGTTAACAGTAGACAATATACATGGTAATAAATAGGGCAATATACATGGTAATAGGACCAGATTGTTGCTAATGGTAGACTGTAAACATGGTAATAGGACCAGATAGTTTCTAATGGTAGACTGTAAACATTGTAGTAGGACCAGAGTGTTGCTTGTGGTAGACTGTTTACATGGTAAATGGACCAGATTGTTGCTTGTGGTAGACTGTTTACATGGTAATAGGACCAGATTGTTTCTAATGGTAGACTGTTTACATGGTAATAGGACCAGATTGTTGCTTGTGGTAGACTGTTTACATGGTAATAGGACCAGATTGTTGCTTGTGGTAGACTGCATGCATGGTAATAGGACCAGATTGTTGCTAATGGTAGACTGTATGCATGGTAATAGGACCAGATTGTTGCTAATGGTAGACTGTTTACATGGTAATAGGACCAGATTGTTGCTTGTGGTAGACTGTATACATGGTAATAGGACCAGATTGTTGCTAACGGTACACTGTTTATACATGGAAATAGGGCCAGATTGTAAGGTGTTTGAAATACCCTGTGCTTTTGTTTTCAGAGAGGCAATGATGCCAATACTGAATGAACGTAAACTGGATATACGTAAATTGGATGTTTACGTAGCTGCTTCAAATACACCATTACCAATGGAGTGCAATACATTTTTATTAGCTGGTGCTACTTTACGTGTGAAAGGTAAGTCATATTTATATCGATCATAGGGTTGCTCTTGTACCGAAACCTGCTTTATATAAAAGCATGGTATTCTGTACTCAGGTCCTTATGTAGGTTTAATGTTCCACTTACATAAAACTAGATAAATCAAATACCCACCTTTTATATTTCACTCTCCATCCCAAAATAATATAGAATTCTATTAATAATTTAGCAAGGTACCTTAAAACTTTCATGCATTCAAAATTGACACAACAAAACTGGAAAAAAACACATTCAGATTTCACTCTACCTTAACAGTTTCATGCATTCAAAATTGAATCAACGTTCGCCATTCCACAACAAAATGAATGAACCACCTTTCAGATTTCACTCTCCACCTCACATTTAACCATGGGCATGTATTTAACAGTTTCATGCATTCAAAAAAATGACACAACATTCACCATTCCACTACAAAATGAAATTCTATCAGTAGTTTACCGCCTAACATAATGTCATTATAATCAATAAACTTGTTCTGTAAAATTTCCATAAATTGTTTTAAAGCGAGAATTTCTTATTTTCTAAGAAAGTCAAAACATAAATATTTCTATGTCTTTTGCTCAATAGGCTATCAACTCTCTATTATTTAACCATGGGCATTATTTCCCACCCTTAAAAATCATTGACACAGGAAATAATAACACAATTACCTCCCTTGTTTTCTGAATGCCTCCATGAATTAGTTTCCTTTACACGTTGGAATTTGAAATTGAAAATGATATTTTTGCCAATTTCTAAGCTGGCAATAGTGAATTATAGTTTGAAAAGGATTATTCTTTAACAAGGTAGGACTCTTTATCAATACCATCTATTTTAAGGCTTTTTTAAAATAAAATTGTAGCTTTAATGGTATTTAGTGATGGAACTGCTAATACTCAGAACTTAGTTCTATGGAATACAATTACTGGTTGTCATTTCTTGATAAAGACTGGAGAAATGTAGTCAAAATATCAAAATATCGCTCAGTAATCAAGAGCTATTGTATTCCATAGATAGAATTGTGTCTTGTGTGTCATAATCATAATTTATCATTTGCGAGCTCCATGTATTATTTACTCATTGTTGCTTTATCTTTTATGGATTCTTTGTCGTTGCTGATTTATTAGGTCCATGTTTATATTAATAAGATTTTGCTAAACCCACACGTCAAAAAGTTATCTATAAATTTTAATTATTACTTTTTAGTTAACACCAAAGCAAATTGTTTTTATGAAATATGACATTGCTATAAATCTTCTGGCTGTATTGACCTTCGTTGTTGAAAACGTAAAAACTTGTCTAATAAAAATCTCCATTAAGCTTTCTACATGTTTCTAGTATTAAATTGAATAGGTGACATTTTCCATGTTAAGTGGCTGACGAGAGTGGCTTTCAAGTAGGAAATCTGGCTGGAATTGAATTCTAGATTGTAATACAATACAATATAGCTAACAGTATTGACAATCAATATTGCCCTTTATTATCATGGTAGTCGCGCAAACATTCTAATGATATTTCTGCTGGGAAAAACTTTCTTGACAGTACTAACCCACAAACATTCCTATAAAGGAGCAGTGTTGAATTTTGGGGAAATATTTTTCCCTTGATTTGAAGCTTTATAGTACAATAAAATAATGATATATCGAATATTTCTTTCAAATTGGGAGCCATGCTGGCTAGGGTTTGGCTAAGAAAGTTCAAGCCATGCTGGCTAGGGTTTGGCTAAGAAAGTTCTTAGTTATTTTCCTGTCTGTTTTCCTCCTGTGAGTGTTGCAGGATGGAGGAGTCTGGCAGATGGTTTACCCTTTGTCAGTGGTGCAGGATGGAGGGGAATGGCAAGAAAAAGTGGCTAGTCATTCGGATTTAAAAAAAAAAAAAAAAAAAAGAATTTAAGCTCTGGTCAAACATTCCTCATAACACATATCTACCGTCGAAAGGCAAATCCTAGTAACTCACTTTTTTATTATTTTGAGAAAACAAAGGAAGATGTAATGAATGAATATTAAACCCCAGCTCATCCATTGATTTGACTATTGAGTTACTAGGTTTTGCCGTGGTATGCTAAGCAAATGAAGAAAGTTGCTGGATTGTGTCATGGGTGTAACTGATTACAAAATCAAAAGATTGGATTATCTAGTACAACAACAGGAAGCACATTTCCAAGTTACTACACATTTGGTCCCAACTCAATTTTGATAAAAAAGTGAGTTACTAGGTTTTGCCTTTTGACTAGAAAAATAGGATGTTGAATCTCACTTTGTTTCATTTAATATGATTTCCAAATATTATATCTTCTTGGTACTGGAAGATGGAATTCAATCGAAATTAGTTTTAAAAAAAACAACTGACAATTAATGTGATATATCAAAAACATGCTATATTGGGGCATTAACCCCAGTTTCTGTCTCCATGGTGAATCCAATCATTAAACACAGCTGACATATCCCTTTAAATTTAATACCAAATGATTTATGTATTTGGTGCAATATGAAATAATATTGAATCCATTTTGAACATCAGTCATAATATTTGTGTGGGTGTTTTTTTAAGGTTTAAAAAACTAATATTTAACTTTATTCAATTTAATATTTCTTATAAATAGACAATTATTGTTCTTGGCATCTTGTTTAAAACAATTTAATGTATGACGTAAACATGTGTTGTTAAAAGTACATGATTTTTTCTCAGAGGACAAAATCCTGTCGAAAGTGTGATCGTTATTGAGTCAGGAAACACCAATCAAGAGACAACCACCGCCAAGATCAGTCGCATTATTTCTGTTAATCATTTATTTTTTCATTTTGAGTGAAGCCTGTACCATTACAAGCCAGCTTACTGGACGCTTATGTCTGGCCCCCACATCCATGCATTAAATTTGATAAAATAAAACCAAGTATGAACAATCCAAACCATGAGACAAAATTTGAAGTTCTAAAAAAAAAATTTGATGTTTATTTCTAGCAATGTCTATGTATTCTTTCTTGTCTGCAGGATTATCTCGTAGGTTTTGATTTGCATGTAGTGTGGTCCTCCTGCACTTACTATTAAATGCTGATTTTACTATTTAAATGCTATGCGAATATTAGATTCAATTTAAATGATAAATATTGTTTACAGTGCATTCATTGCTTTTTTCAGATTTCTAGATAATGTGAATCTGTAAAATCAATATAATTTTTATATCTATTTATTGGTGAATATTAGTTTTGTTTGTTTCAAATGAAATTGAACAGAAATTACCACATAAATGATTGATAAATCAGTTCAAATAACTTCAAAAAATCTATTTAAATACAAATATTTGAATATTTAGGTTAGCACTACAGAGAGAGAATTGAATTCCATCCACCCGTCGAAAACCAATGTGTCTTTCTTATACCAACAGTGTGATGACCACTGTAAGATCCACACACATCTACATACCAACAAACTGTCTTCCTCTTCTCAAGGGGGATCACGTGGCTAAATGGGTAAGATGTTGGCTCGCTAGCCTGGAGGTCGGGTGTTTGATCCCTGCATTGGCCGAGAAAGATCATCCAGATTTTCCAATGGGGTTCCTCTTGTCAGTTATGCAGGGTCTAACAAGGACAGCTGTCTAGTAGTTCGATTGGCACGAATAACCGAGGTCCCGTGTACACATTGGCGTGCACGTAAAAGATCCCTTGGCAGTTGGAATTTGATATAAGGCCGTAGTAACGCTGCCCGGGCAAAATTTCTCTCATACCACACTGTTTGATGTATGTCCGACTTCATTAGCCCAATTTAAGAACAGTAGGACGTTAAACCCCATTTCATTTCATTTACTCTTTTCAACTTTTTACACTGGTGTCATATAATTAGAGGGGGGGTAGATGGCTGAATGGTTAGTAAGTGTATGTTGTATCATAAAGCCTTTCATTGAGTCAACTGGCAAGTTTCGAATTAAGGAGTAGTTTCGTCTGTCCAACCTTGTGGGTTTTCTTAGGGTCCTCTGGTTTCCTCCCGTTGCTAAAGACCCCTACGTGCAAGCAAATTATTGAAATAAAAATTAAAAAAATATATGTTAGTTCCGAAATGACCTAGTTTGTGTCGAGTGGATGTTAAACCCCATTTCTCTCTCCCTTTAAACCAATTCAAATCAGAGTCGGATAAACAAGATTAATGTTATTGTATGTTGAAGCAAAATCAGCGTCTTGTAGAGAAAATTAAATCAGCCATGTTGACCTTTTTTGTTCACCACTAAGATATATTGATATTTTTATTTCACAAATGAAATACCACTTTGTGCATGGCCTTTTCTCTGTTAACATTATTTAATAATTGTTGTTAGCGATTTCAGATAATCGTACAATCTAGACCATAATCCACTCATGCTTATTTATTTTATTGTGGAACGTGTTTTATTATATTTTATCGTGAGGCTTTGTGTAGAATTTGTCGAGATAGTTTGAGATATCTTTGGGAATAAAAAACATAAAAATTGATTTTTGTTCGTGCCCTGTTTTCTCTTTGTGTATTTGTTGTGGAAATAGGTACCTTGACACAAGTATTAACCAAAGATTAATTCACTCTTATAATACTGGACAATATTTGCGGACATTGTTTGCTTAAGTCTTGAATGATGCAAAGTTTAGGTTATAAAAAGTAAAGGTACCAGTGTTCTTGGTGTTTGTTTTTGTTTTCCAGAAAAAATGACATTCGCAAATTTCTTTATAGTTTTGTTTATATATAATCCTAGGCTATAAATAATTTCAGATTTTGATTATTTTGGATAAAACAAGATAAATAACATTTGGTTAAAAAATGGAATATTGTTGGTCTTACCAGCTATATTGTGTATATATTTCTTTATAGTTTTGTTTATATGTAATCCTAGGCTATAAATAAATTCAGATTTTGATTATTTTGGATAAAACAAGATAAATAAAATTTGGTTAAAAAATGGAATATTGTTGGTCTTACTAGCTATATTGTGTATATATTGTAAGCTTGTGCAAATTGTATCGATAACTGAAGATTTTTTTTTCTATTTGAACCTCCCCTTTTCAAAAATAATCTCATGTACAGTAACTTCATTGATTTGCCAATGGTATGTTCACAAAAACAAATGGTGTATTCACCAGAAGGTTCCGCTGCACTGCAAAACTTTCCAGTGTCAAGTTTTGACATATTTGGTGTAATCTGATTAGAAAGATATGTTGTCTAAGAAATTTGACAATTTTAAAATTATCCTGTTTAAAATTGATCTTTAACTGTATCTAAGACTCCTAATTTCGATTATGTAAAATAAAATAAAAATGTGTCCGACTGATAAAATAATGTGAGAAATTAAACATACATTATGCAAGAGATAAATCTGCCTATTGCAAGTCTTTCTTTAGGCCTGAAATGTTACCTTAATTATTAATTTAACATTAATTAACTTATCCTGACCATAAACAACTCTCGATGCCATCGCTAGCTTGCAATATGTACTGGATTCAAATACATATTGCGGTTGATGATTTAACATCAAAATGGATAATTGAGACTTTCTTTTTTATCATAACAACTTGGTTAATAAATAAATCGACAATATCTTGGTTTAGAGTGGAGCAATTGGACTGAGACTTTTAGCATATTCTCTTTACGTTATTTATTTATTAATTATTATAGCAAGAACTGTCAGCTCTTTATCTAATCTCCCTTAATGACCCTTTTACTTAAAAAGAAAGCCAGATTCACAAGTTAAAATAAATGATATAAAATTCATTGAATATTGTTTTATGAAATATTAGGCTACACAAAGCAGGAAATACTTATTTTTGGAGAACATGCACCTTTAATCTATAACCTCTCATCCGTTGGATATAAAATTCATTGAATATTGTTTTATGAAATATTAGGCTACACAAAGCAGGAAATACTTATTTTTGGAGAACATGCACCTTTAATCTATAACCTCTCATCCGTTGGATATGGTCCAAATATTTTATAAAAATGTTGTGTTAGCGTAAACTAATGATAGATTTGTACGAGGGATTTTTATTTCTGTTCTGAATGTAACTAAATTAGATTGTGTTATTATCGGATAGATTTGTGTTGAGTAAACAATTTGTGTTGTTAATACAGACGTGGCTGTAGACAAGCATCATCTTATTATTGATCTTGGATCTACCGCAAATTAAATGGCTATTGCTATTTCTGCTAGATTTTACAATTAACGCCAGCCAGAAGACAAATATGAGTACCAAGTGCCTCCTTCCAGTATCCAGAACGTCTAATATAGAAAAATCAGATTTAGGTCACTAAGAGCACATGACATCACCCTCAGCTGTCATATTTTTGCTCTCGTAAATTCTACATTTCATACAGATATATTTAGGATTCATTGATTTTCGTCTGTCCTTTTATCGTGAGTGAATCGCTAGACGGAACCTTCCTGACCTTTTTTGACTTCTATTTGGACGAAAAGATGAGAAGTAGACAGTAAATTGTTAGCGTAATTCCTTTTCACTAATATTTACTTAAGATCAGTGATTTCCAGCTTAGGAAAAAAATCAAATGAAATGTTAAATTTGTTTTAGCAAGCAATTGAAATCATTCATAGTTCTTTGATTCCATTCTGTATAACAGATTTTTTTCTTCTTTTTTTTATTCCACTTTAAGTTTTTCTGACAAATTTTTCATTTCACTTTTTGATTTAAAAGATATCAATTATTGCCATTGATATAAGTAGTATTTTTTAAAAAAATAAATACAATGTGTATCATTTTGCTCAGACCTACCTGTAGAATTAGTTATTATACTATCATGTGACTTCTTCAAGTAACGAAGAGATTTGAGCTGTTAGGACGGTACCAAATCTCTGCATGTAAATTGGAATTTCACTTGTAAAATATCGATACTGGCATCAGTGACATCGGATTAGAGCATTGAGAGTGATTGCTACCCCTGAATACATTCTTCAAAAGTGGTGATAAAAGTTGAACTGGAGTGGTTTTGAATCTCATATTGTACATGACAAGGAGTAGGGTCGCCTGTCCAACCTCGTGGGTTTTCTCCAGGTCCTTTGGTTTTCTCCCATTGCTAAAGTTCCCTACGCCCAAGCGAATTATTAAAAAAAGATTAAACTATATTTTATTCCCGAAATGACCTAGATTGTGCCAAGTGAATGTTAAACCTCTCTCTCTCTCATTCTCTATTTAAAAACAAAATAAAAATGTATAATGAATTTTTAATTGTATGTGCTTGAACAGACTATTTTCAGAACCAGGTTACACCTCTGGTTGCAATGCAATTCAATAACCAGCAAAATTCTCCCAACAACCATTGCATGTCAGTTCTAAATAACCCATTTACAGTATCGACAAAATAATAAAACCCTTCCGTTATAATGCATTGTTCATTGATTGAAAATTAAAAAGTTGTGACAAGACAGGTTATTTAGAGAAGCAAAAGGAAAAAAAAACTTTGAATCTGTTTTAAACTACTTAACACATATGCACTTATCACTTGCAATAGATGTATTTTTAAACTGTTAGAAGTGATTGAACGCTGAAAGAAGCCATTAGAAAATTTTGGTTGGCATAATGAAAGCTATATACATGTACTTTGAAATTATTTATGTTTTATGATTTATTTTTAACAACTTTATGTTTTCCATAATGTAAAATCATAATTAAAAAATCAAAGGGATATCATATGTTCCATACAGCACAAAGGGATACATGTTTCATAATATGTTCCATAAATTAAAGGGATACATGTATCATAATATGTTCCATACAGCAAAGGGATATCATATGCTCCATACAGAAAAGGGATATCATATGTTCCATACAGCAAAGGGATATAATATGTTCCATACAGCAAAGGGATGTCATATGTTCCATACAGAGTAAGGATGTCACCACTATGTATAGATTTATGTACACAGTACTGTCAATTCCAAAAAGCACTTCTATTCGATAAATACAACCAAGAAGTCAACTGGTAAAGTGTTATCATATGTTCCATATATAGTAAGCATATCATGCCTTGCACAATCCACCGCCCATTACATATGGATTACTGATATTTTATTATTTATGAAATTTAATTCTATATTTTTATCATTTCATTATATCTTTTGATTAATTAGTTCACTTTTTAATTACTTCGCTTTTTAATTACTGCATAGTACAAGATTAATAAAAAGAAATTTTATTACGTCACCCCGGTTGTAGCGCTCTCGTCAATATCCTGACCTACACAGTGGGTCATTGAGGAATAAACTTTCTGATAACTAATCAATATCATAGAGGTACGAGCCACGGTCATTTTCAAACCAATATCTTTGGCACTCACTATCAGGTCTTTCCTGCTTACAGATTTACTCCGATTAAAATGCCGTATATCATGAATCTTGTGGTACGAGTTTTCACAGTTGGTTTGAAATGTAAACTAGTTAATTGTGATTTACAAGCCAGTTAATACTCACTAACATTTAGCAATAACTTTCGTAAATTGTCTAGCTTACAGAATCAATGACCGATTTACCACCGTGTGAATAAATCCGTCTTAAGACTTCGAACCAACAAAGTTACGATTATTAACTAAGTTCAGTGAGTGGTAATTGAACTCACCGATAACCAGGTTTTCAGTTTGACAGTCTGCGAGAAATGTTAGAAGATTAACAAACATTGTTCCATCAAAGTGGCTACTGGATTTTTCTTTTCTTTATTAATTTCATTCTGCTTAATTATTTCTGACATTGGTGATGCCAATGTAATTAGAAGCCAATGGATGTTGTGAAATACAGTTTTAATTTAGCTATATGAAATTTTCAAATGAAAAACGTCATCAGGTGGTGTAGAAATTTAAACCTGCCGTGTATTGGTTTTGGAGTATCAATTACTGGCATTGATAAAGTAATATCAAACACACATCATCACGAAAGAGCTACTTTGTCAACTCAGAAATTTTTGTAAACATATTGATGTGACACTCGTGGCATTTTTACTGTCATCTTGCATTGATGAGAAATTTCGTGCTTGACAAAGATTTTTGTTTTGATTAAACTTCTGATGTTATTCTGTAGTATGCTTGTTAATCAACAATATTGTTCAAACTATTTGTGTTAATAATCTTAAGGTCTTAGCCATTCAATTAAAATAGTTTTTTTTTACATTTTTTCGTTTTGTAAAATTTGTTTTATCAATAGTAGAAAAGGATTTAAAAAATTTGTATTGAATGTGGCTAGGAAAACAAAGATTCTACTGAGAATTGTCAGACGCTAATCAAGAACTGTGTGTTTCATTCAATACAAAAGAACTTAAATTACTTGCTCTTCATTACAAGTTTTATATTCTTGACTTTTAAATTGGACTCGAATCTGATTTCTCTATTTCCTCTTGCACACGTTGATTGTGTGGATTTCGTAACCGATCCTCATAGTCAGAAGGAGATTTATTCAATGGGATAAAGTCGTTTCTCAGTTGTATTCACTCGAGAACTGGTTCATTGTAAAACGACATTTTGTATGCGTTTTGTTGTACTTGTTATCTTTTCTTATTGGAGATAGATGAAGAATTTGTTGAGTGTTGCTAATTTAGAAATTTTCCAGTGCATTGCCTACCAACTGTAGTAAGGTAATGGCTTTCTACATTTTTGAATAGCTGAAGAAAAATAATATAGCGTTGGGATGTCTTAAAACGTAATTTCTTTTCTTAGAAATAAGATGCCAGTGCGTTGTCAAAGCTTGAAGCTAAACCACTGGAATTATTTTAAACCTTTCACCGTTCTACAGAAGAAAAAGAGAAATAATCAAATTCTGTTCAAAAACATTCGTGAATCTGGATTACAGTGAAAGACTTTAAAAATCCCACTGTGTGAAGAAACATGCAACTAAGACCAATTGCTAGAAATTCAAGAGATCTGTAAGAAATTGTGTTGCTGTACAATAATGCAGGTTTTCCTGTAACATGAGAATAAAATAATGTGACTTACAAATCTCCGGAGGATCTGAAGGCTCTGATTTATTTAATTAAAAGGATGAGAATTTTTAAATATGGAACAAAACCCTCTAGATATGTAAATAAGTCATCAAGTTCTAGTATTTAGTATTAGAAGAAATAAATTTCGATTAAAGGGTTTGTAGGAAAAACAGCAGCAGCTTATTCTCTTAATGGGAAACTAAGTCCATAAATAGATCCACACAGATGCTGACGAGGACCAAAATAAGTCCAATCTACTACTAAAATGTTTGCAAGTGTGAATTGAATTTGTAAATTGAATTTGAATCAGTCATTCTGTATTGAAAGAAAGAGCCAATATTTATTTAGTAAGTTCGTCGTGTGGACACTTGGATTCTGATACCACATCAGGTCGAGGAAGTGAAAAGTGGGAATTAAAAGTTTCCAAAGAGTTGACAGAAATCAACAAGAATGTTGATGCTGTATCTAATCAATGCTAAGACTGGATTAAACTCCGATTTGAATTTCTCATGATTGAAGGAATTGATATCTAAATTTCTGTATCATTAGGTGGAATTCCGATGGTTACGGTTACGTTTTTCAGTAGTTTGATTTTTTTTCTTCTCAATCGAGATTTGTAGACAAAGATTGTGATGGTGTAGGCTGAGTGATACCATCTGATAAAATATAGTGTATGGTGATTGTTATGGTGGATACCAATATCGGTACAACTCACATATATTTTGTTATATATTAGTCAGAGAGTTGTCTACAATAAAAGGGATCAGGTAGATTCAATTTGGATGAATCTTGTTAGTTTACCTATTTCAATCAACTCTTGCCATTTATTTGTTAAAATCTGGAATAAGTGTTTCGACAACTAACTCTTTTCTTTGCTTGGTAAATATTGCTACCAAATGTAATTGTGTATTTCTACTATTTGTGATAAACTAAGCTCATAATATTTTGTTATTGGGTAAATATGTATATTCTTGGTATCAGAATTTCAAATACAACTTATTTTTTGTTCCCCTCCTCCCACGTCTCAAATCAAATTAGATCTCCAGGTTTTTTTGTCAAATCATGCAATCTGAATATTGATCATGGATCAACTGATAATGAAGTTTGCTTAAAGATTTAATCGCAAACGTGAGTCAATGGTAGAAAATCAAGTGGTACAATGTATAAAATACGCATCGGACACAGATTACACGTCTGCTTCTAAGAGTGCTGGCAGCCATGGACAAATGATATTGCAAGAAAATGGAACTTGAAAAGCAGACCAAGATCCTTATATCATTAGAAATGTCGATGTTTGACTTAATGGTATGAATTTACTAGAATAATCTCGGAATAAGAAAATTGCAATAATGTCGAACCAAGAAAATTGACTTGTGTATCATAGATATGAATAGACTTATGTGTCATAGATATGAATATTTTTTAAAAAGTGGACCAAGATTCTTATATTATTTAGAAATGTCGATGGTTGACTTAATGGCATGAAGTTACTACCATCATATCGGGCCAGATTAATTGACTTGTGTGCAATGGTATGGAAAATTATTTTAAGTGGAACAAGATTCTTATATCATTTGGAAATGATGAAGTATGAGTTACTGAATACCATGCCAGAAAGACTGACCGTTTCATGGATATAAACAATAATTTTTAAAGTGCATTTTATTTGTGATACTGTTTGTTTATTGCGTATTTTTTTTGGGTTTTTGTATGCTAAACATACAATGGGATAATCTATATGGTTAGAAAGTGTATTTTGAGCAACAATGACAATACATTAGATTTATTTAATCCCAGAATGTCTGATAATCCTCGTATTATAAATGAAAAACAGTTATGGATGAATTTTACAGTTACAAAGTGTGTTAGAAAGGCACACTACAGTATGAGATTTAACCTCAGAATGTCTGCAAATTTCACACGTTATCAGTGGAAAACAATGGATGAATAAGGTTACAAAGTGCGCTGGAAAGACAGACTGTGTGCTAATTAATCTCGAGAATATCTGAAAGTGTACAGCTTGTCAAAATAATTGTTTTTTGGATAATCAATTTATATAATGAACTGTAACGAAGACAAACTACTCATCGACTAATTACGTCAAGGACATCAATTATATTTCTCTCTATTTGTGGATTATAAACTTGATTGTCGTCAAAATGTGTCAGTATGTTTTAAAAGTTGCCATGGATGTTACGACACCTTGTCTTATTGATATCAATATGGCCGATGATTCAGATAATTCAGGTAGGTAGCATGATTTATTCTGTGTTTAAAATTGAGTCTGGTCCTCTGAGTGGGACCCCCAAAAAAGATGGTCCATCTGTTTAAAGAAAACAACAAATAAACTTAATTGAAGAATAGTAACAGAATGTTAGGCTCAATATATCATTTTATTTCTGTGTCATAACTTATCTAAATTTCACAGGATTTGTATGACAATATAGGAAAACTGTTCTATAAAGCATACACACAACAACCAATACATGAATACGTGGCAGGAATACAAATTACAAAACACTAAAATGCAATTGTGAAAAAGTTGCTATAAGATAGGTGAGCTGGAACAGCTCAGTGAATTTTATATGCGCATTATAAACACACTTTTGTTAATTATCCCGGCTGGTCTAATGAAGTTTAGGGAAGGATATTGAAATGGGCTCCATCTGTAAGTCCCCCTGTCCTAGTTTTATATCCAGAAGATGTTTCATAAACTGTTATAGACTAACCCTAACCCTGTATACAGCTTGGTACAAACATCTATTATAGTAGTAATATCTTGTACTAATTTCATGGGAATATGTTAGACTAAGTTTTTCGTATACAATTGTTTGGTTTCTTGATGAATGAGAGTCTTCTCGTTTTTATTTGTGAATAATCATTGAGGGTGGCGGAGAGGCTGAACTGTGGCACTGTCTAGGATTATATGAAGAACTCTCAAATAAACATGCTTCTGGTAATTTTAGAATTGTTTAGCACATTATCTTGGGGCCAGTTATAAAAATTAGATGAAATGAAATCAGGTGTCATTTAGAAGACCTCCAGACACCAGACTAATTGATAATTATTGTGTCTTCTGTTCCTGGCAGTCTTAGACTCATGTCACACACAAGGTGTCTGTAACAGAATGACAGAACCCATAGGGATAGTTGTCTTAAAAGAAAGCAGACATTATTGTTTCCTTTCATATGTCACTATGTATAAAGTGCAGAAAAGACATAGACCTTCCATGTACGTCATTAGATGTTCAAGGACAGATCAAAGCCACACAATAAAAGATATAGGTTTAAAAAAAATGTATGGAAGGCCATCTGTGTGTAGTCCAAAACAAGAAAGAAATGGAACACAATCAGAACAATGACCATCAATTCCTTGTGCATGTATATAGCACATAACATGGGGTCAACCATCATATATGTTGTTCACTTGCAGCTAAAAAAAAAAAAAAAAATTAAATGTTCTATTAATCAATATACAATTTCTTGATTGAGGTTTTATTTTAATAAAAATGTATTCCCCCCCCCCCTTTAAATATTTTGTAAAAAAGAATTACAACTGACAATTTCATTTATTAATGGAACTGGAAATAACACAATTGTATCCTTTATATTAACTGTTTTAAAGGTGTTGATTTCCATTAGTTGTTCTGATATTATTTCATCCATTTACTGACAATCTGACAAAAAAATACAATCAGACTTTTCTAATCCAGCATGCAGGAACGGAAACAGAGATGATATAAAACCAAATTCCATTTCCTTCTCCATTTCATTTTTACATATCTTCCGTTCATGTGTCACATTTGGTCCCGCTATTTATAAAATATTGATTTAGTCAGACATATTGTAACCTGTCAGTGGATGGTAATTTGTGAAATTGACCATGTCTTGTATTAGTTTTATTGACCTGCCATATCTTGAGATTTGTACAGGCTGTTTTGTTTGACTAGCAATTTGGTATTGGTGTCTTATTAGAGCATGAAATGTCATGAATATGTAATATTTACCAAATCTGACATTTCACACAAGATTAAATTTGTACAGTATATGGTTGAATTCAACCAGTGGGTCCCAAATGACTGAATAATGTTTCTTTAAATATTTTTATACACTAGTGATTTTTGTGTATGGAAATAAGTTGAGTGTGAAATTGGAACTTTTATATATAATAAATTAAAAGATAGTTTTTAAATTTTACAAACCAGTGACTTATAACAAGAATATTAATCCATTTTTAGCATACTGAAAACTGAAAAGTTATTGTAGCCACATATGATTTGTCTCTGAAAATATGCTGATTACACTATTTTGCCTGATTATACTATTTTACTTTGATTGTTGTCTAATGGTTTGGATTGTTCGGACTTTTCGTACTTGGTTTTATTTATTATGACTTTGGTACATGCATTTGAATTTACATTTCTTATGCACTGGAGGTGACTAGTTTTTATTTTGAAGGTTGGCCAGATCCCAAATCTGAGTATGTTCAGCCTAGTGGTGAGGACCATGACCCAACGCCGGATTAACCATGGTGGGGGCCCTGGGGCCTGAAACATGTGGGGGGCCCCTGATCACCGACCGCGAGCGCCGAAGGCGCGAAGCCCCGCGAGGGTGTCAGAGGCAGGGTCGTATGTAGGATTGTAAAAGTGAGGGTGCAGCTGAGTGTTTGGACCGCCAATATAATGCCCGAGTTACTGAGTGCGGAACGGTGCGTGTGTGTACGTGGGCTTCCAGACCCCCACCCCACCCCGAAATTTTGAAAATTAGACTGTCACAAACGCTTTTACACCGACTTGGAGCTGCAATCAACGTCGCTCCCGTGTGTCAATTTCGGCAGCGCTATTCTCATTTTGATGTTAAGCACACCAAAATGAGAAACTCTTTATCCTCTAAACTAGAACTATAGTCCGAAACACCATTTGGCGATGTGGATAGGGCGACCAACACGGTCCTGTCAAGTGAATAAGGGCGACCAAAACGAACCCTTTAATGTCACGCGGTGTGTCAGACGCCGACCCAGAAAGAGGTGATAGGAGAGGCACCCTTGTCTGGGGCCCTCCTTAGAAAATTTTGAAAAATAACGACGCAGGAAACACGTTTTTTCAGCCATTGGGGTGATATCGGAGTGGCAATTTTGTATTTTATATGGCGGTAGATTTTTTAGAAAAGGCGTTTGCTTCTGGTGTCTTGGATCCGCGCCTGTGGTGGCGCCCGATAGCCCCCTCATAAGAGATATAAGAAAGTTTGGATCAGGTGTAGGCGCCATTAAAACAGACCGACTCATCAGTGCCTTAGGGGCATCACTATGTTATCATAATTAAGTGTACATGTATATTATTTTATAATTGAAAGGTTGTCAATTTTGTGGGAGGGAGCGTCTTAATTTTCTGGAAATTTTCGAAAATTGGAGGCCGGAAACATGATTTCCTGGCATTTCAGGCACTTGTGTGGAGCCATTTAGAAGTACCCTTCCCAAGAAAAAAAATATTCTGCCACAACATTAGCGCATTCTGGCGTTATTTGAGTGGACTAATCCATGCGAGTGCTATGAAATGATGGCATTTCTAGAGGAGGGGGCTGGGCGCAACTGAGATTTTTTGTGGGGGCTCCTTATGTGGGGGGCCCTGTGGCCTGTGACCCATGGTTAATCCAGGCCTGGTGATAAATGCGAGTGCTATGAAATGATGGCATTTTTAGAGGAGGTGGCTGGACGCAACTGAAATTTTTGTGGGGGGCCCCCTAATGTGGGGGGCCCTGGGGCCTGTGCCCCATGTTGCCCCATGGTTAATCCGGCCCTGCCATGACCTGATGGTCAATCTAGTGAAGTTTACCCAGGTTGGCAAGATCCCAAATCTGAGTATATTCAGCTTAGTGGAGAAGACCATGACCTGATGGTCAATCTAGTGAAGTTGACCTAGGTTTGAGGGTTTGAATCCCAGTTGATGTAACCTGGTTCTGAGCATTCTAATCTCAATAGATTGGATGGAAGGTACTGATCCCAGTTGAGTACAAACAGTTCTGACGGTTCCTTAGTTGAGTCATTTGTCTGAAGGTTCTAATCCCACTGGATGTGGAATTATATCCTGAGGATGTGATTATAGTAGGAGTGACATAGATCTGATGAACATAGGTATAGAGTAATACAGATAGTAGGGTTCCAATTCGCATGGTCGACACAGATCTGAAACTTAAGTCATCAGTTCAGAATAAAGCACCAGATTAATTGCTTTACATTAGATATCTTCATACTAGGAATAATAGGCCGTCATCTTTTAATGGACCATATATAGAGGAGATGTCTGTGAGATTGCTCCATAATCCTCGTCTTAATTGACCTTCAATATGAAGTCTTATCATCTGCAGACAGTATATTCTCTAGTAATTTTGTATAATTTTCTAGTCAGTTCTTTTATCATTGTATGAAATTTTAAACCCTTCTTCTTTTCATTGTTGATCTATTGGCTAAAAGCCAGGAATTTTAAATTGAATTAAGAATTATGTCAAGGTTTTGTCAGAATCAAGATGAAATGGATCAATGATCTTGTTCAGATTTTTTGGAACAACTGATTCTGCTTTGTCTGTAAATGTAGGATGGGTCCATCACCGCCAATATGAAAATGAAAGAAAAAGTACTGATATCAATTGTCTTTAACAATCAGCTTGATTAGTAATGACTGGGTTTGTGTGCCTAGATTTTCACTGGAACCATTGAATCTGCTTTGTCATTACACTGTAACCTGGGTATCATTAATTCTAGTGTTTTTAGCACTAATTTCTTTAACATTCATTGAATATCAAATCGTTGTTTAAAATTCGTAAAAATCGTTTAAAATTACCAAAAAAGGATCTAATTTGAACTTGTGTCCAGTTTAAATCTGACCATTCAATTTTGAAAAGAGTGTCTAAATAGATGATTTTGAGTAATTTTAAATGATTTTTAAACAAAGATTTGATATTAATAAATGTGAAAGAAATTATTGGTAGTTACACAAGATTATACCCAGATTACAGTGATATATATATATCAGATGTGTATATCTGGATTGCTAAAGCGGATCTTTAAATTAAAGGGAAATGTACTGAGAGTATAACTGTTACTCATCTTAGTTGTTATTTACAATTGGAAAGATTGATTATGACACCTGCCACCAGGTTTGCTGACCTGTTTTTTTTTTTTCTGGATCCTCCGATTTCCCTCTATTTCTGAACAAATTATTGCAATAAAAATGCAACATACCGTATGCTAGTTGTAAATTAGCCTAGTTTGTTAAATCCTCTCCTCTATATAAGTCTTTACTAAATCTTTCGAATCCCCGGTTGTACATGGCAAGGAGTAGGGTCACCTGTCCAACCTCTTGGGTATTCACTTGGTCCTTCAGTTTCCTCCCACTGCTAAAGACCCCTACACGCAAGCTAATTATTGAAATAAAATTAAACCATATGTTAGTCCCGAAATGACCTACCGTAGTCTGTGTTGAGTGTACGTTAAACCCCATTTTTTCTCTCTCTCTTTACTAAATCAGTTACTTTTTTTATTAGTATAGTTTTTGAGTGACATAACTACGTTACTAGTCGATGTTGGAAAGATTTTCCTGTTCCATATGAATCTTTCATTTTAATTGGTTGGCTTATTATGTATGTGGTTGACAAATTTACGTGGTTAGTCTCCATTGTTACTAGACTAGCTAGCTCCAAGCCTAAACAGTCCCATCAATAATTCATATTAAGTCTTAATATGTCATTGTTTTCTCAAACAATAAGCATAGACGTATTATAAATACCTGATGTTATGCATATGTATCGAATAATGATTGAAAGACTGTCACCATATTGTCTAATGTCTGCCCTAGACGACATTGTCTGACCTGTTGCAAATATGTGCGAATACCAGATCATTAATAAATTATTAGTTTTACCTACTGAACTTAGGTTTTTATAAGACTTACCGTACTTGATTCTTATTTTTTCCCCTTCATTAGAAGAGATAAGCTTTGTATTATGAATGTGATCAGGTAATCCACTTGTGATTTTTATCCGTGATTTTTAACAAAGTGGATAGGTTTAACTTTTTTTTCCTATGGTGAGAACTTTGGAATCAACTGTAATTTTTGGAGATTTTTGGTTTAGGATCAACTAATTTTACTTTGTATATTAAATTAGCAAATTTCAATTGAGCCTTTTTTGATTGGAAATTTGCAAGAGAATAAGACAAGTTTATAAACTATCAGCATGCTATGCTAACAACAACAAAATATTTTGCACAATAAATAAAGGCTAAACTATGCAAATTTTCTACATAATTTGCATAATTGATGATGTCATAATCCAAAAAAATGGCCATTTTAATTTCTGGTTGTAATGAAAACTGTAATCAGGATGCAATAAAAGAATGGTTTTAAATAACTGGGTTTCGATCTATACTGACTATAAAATGACTAAGTCAACTCTTTAGGAGACAATTAGATCTTTGATATTTCACGTTCCCAGTCGTTTATAGGTATAATGATCATTAAGATGCGATATTGAGAATTTGAAGGATTTATTGGGTTATTAATAGATCAATATAGTCGTGCAGATTAATCAGATATATAGAATTACGAAGTTATAATTAGACTGTAGTGATAGACATGGTCATGATTTTATTTAATCGACTTGTGTTTTCGTCAAAAATATCATTTATCTCAGTCTAAGAAACTTGTGAATTTCTTGGGCAGTGGATTAGTGTTAGATTCTTTAATAGATTTTAATAGAATATTGTGGTAAAGGATAATAGTTAAGCTTATCGAGGGCATTAAAATAAACACAACAGTTCTACAGAAACGATGACTGTATTTTAGTAGGAGACAATCTAGGACACCTTTACAGATAAAGTTCAGTTTTAGTTAAATATTTCAAATAATTTGATCTTAAGTTACTTGCGGAATTTAGGATCATAGTTTTAGATCCAGAAGAATGCTTACATGCCAATAGCCTGCACATCAGTTGTATTTTTCTGATAATAGGATATCAGAATCAGTTATGAAAATGTGTAATATACAATATTCAATGGACGTCAAACTTACACCATACTTTGTCAAAAAAGGTGAGAAAACCTTGTTTAAAATAACTTTTATTTATGCACCTATATCAAAATGTTTAATATTTTTTAAATGGTTGAAATATTTGATTTTAAATGCTCTAATATTAATATTATAGTAGTAAGTGCAGGAGGACAGCACCACACGCAAAACAAAAAACTACAAGATAAACCTGCATTTTAGAATTTTAAAAAGATGACACACCGACAATATTTGTCGAAAAAGTTTACCCTGTGGAGAAATGTGTTGATATGTTTAATTACCTAGTCCTGTTCTTCAAATAAGAAATAAGAATTTCTTGTTTAGCGTTAATAATCGTTACAATAGTCTAATATTTACGGATGTGTGTAACAACATTTTAATGCTGTTATATGCGGTTTTAAGTAATTGGTTTAACCAGTCAATATTGGTTTGCCAAGTTTACTCTCTTTCTCTCTCTCTCGGAGGTGAATTTACAAAGAGTTATTTATAATCTGTTGATGTTATTAAAACAGATGAATACCTGGTAGGTGGATATTGGTGTGAATTTTTTTCTTGGCCGCCCGCCTGTTTAAATTGAAGGAGATGAAGCCGCTTAACTCCAACTCTCTGTATCTGATATCTTCTGGCTGGTTAAAAAGGGTAACATAAAGGTGTTAAGATTTGATGATCAATACAGAAACTGGTTGGATCCGTTTGAAATCCTTCCAGCACCTGAGACAATATGTGTGTGCCTTAAAAATAACACGGAACTAACACCTTTTCACCTTTTATCTCTCAGAATTACAGGTAGCCCCAGGGATATAACTAAACCATCTTTAAAGCATTTCTTTGTGAATTTTACATAGAAATGTCTTAAGTTATGGTCAGTTTCTAATATTCAGGGTCATATGATTCTAAACACTGACAAACGGGTGTTTACACTTTTATATTTCTCTTTGTTAAGAAAATAGTTAGTTTACTGTAATCTTTGGAGGATGTGTGTCAAGGGGGATTATGTATTAGTTGAGGAAATTAATCTGTAAATTATATGACACTGTTTTAAGGCAGTGTCAAAAATTAAAATGAAGCTTGGTACCAAGCATTTGTTTAAACAGAAAATAATCACTGTTAACATGTCTCAGTTTCTATCATATCTGATCAGTTTATATGTATTGTCGTCACTAGAGTCTGTATATGTATACAAAGTTGTTTTAACTGAAAACATTACCCATCACATATACAGATTTTGTTTGAATAATTTGATGACATATTTCTGAGTTATCTACAGTTTACATTCAAATACATGAAATGTAGTGCAAAAGATAATTCCCAATGGAATATCTGATCTAATATTGCTGATAAAATATTGGAGAAGGTCTAGCACATTCTACAACATTTGTCTTCATATGTGGGTAAGGGTTAGGACCTGCAAATTTGGTCAAGGTCTGGAGATGGAAACAGGGCTGGCGCTAAACCTAACCCTAACCCTAACCCTAACCCTAACCCTGGACCAAGTCATATATGCCAAACAGTTTCCAATCTAGCCTTCTCCATGAACATCACTGTGTTATCACGATGAATTGAGGTATTGACCATTTGGCAGATCAATAATTTTTAATTTGATGTGATTGACTGTATAGTTAAATAGTGCATGTTCATATTAGGTTGTATGAACAATTTCGTACATATTTGTAATAAATTTCTAGCTGTCTATATATCGATGACTACATATTCTAACTGTCCATATCATTGAATACATATTCTAACTGTCCATATTGAATACATATTCTTACTGTATATATCATTGAATACATATTCTAACTATCAATATCATTGAATACATATTCTTACTGTCCATATCATTAAATACATATTCTAACTGTCATTGAATACATATTCTTACTGTCGATATCATTGAATGCATATTCTAACTGTCCATATAATTGAACACATATTCTTACTGTCCATATCATTGAATACATATTCTAACTGTCCATATTGAATACATATTCTTACTGTATATATCATTGAATACATATTCTAACTATCAATATCATTGAATACATATTCTTACTGTCCATATCATTAAATACATATTCTAACTGTCATTGAATACATATTCTTACTGTCGATATCATTGAATGCATATTCTAACTGTCCATATAATTGAACACATATTCTTACTGTCCATATAATTGAATACATATTCTAACTGTCGATATCATTTAATACATATTCTTACTGTCCATATAATTGAACACATATTCTTACTGTCCATATAATTGAACACATATTCTAACTGTCCATATCATTTAATACATATTCTTACTGTCCATATAATTGAACACATATTCTAACTGTCCATATCATTGAATAAATATTCTAACTGTCCATATCATTGAATACATTTTCTTACTGTCCATATCATTGAATACCTGTTCTTACTGTCCATATTTTCGAATACATATTCTTACTGTCCCTATCATTGAATACATATTCTAACTGTCCATGTCATTGAATACATATTCTAACTGTCTCATTTCATTGAATACATATTCTAACTGTTCATCTCATTGACTACATATTCTAACTGTCCATATCATTGAGTACATATTCTAACTCTCCATACCATTGAATACATATTCTTACTGTCCCTACCATTGAATACATATTCTTACTGTCCATATCGTTGATTTAATATTCTAACTGTCCATATCAGTGAATATGCATTGTAACTGTCCATATTGTTGAATATGTATTGTAACTGTCCATATTGTTTATTTCATATTGTAACTGTCCATATTGTTGATTTCATTTTGTAACTGCCCATATCGTTGAATACATATTCTAACTGTTCATTTACTAGTCAAGACCTACTAATTGTTAAAAAGGTTTTTAAGGGGCTCATCGAATGCACACGTACACCATACCTTCCTTTATAGTAAGTGCAAGAAAACTGCCTATTAAACAAACAAACAGAAACCCAGTACAAACCCTCCGACAAGAGATATCGATAACACCCACAAACATTGCTTTCGATAACAATATCAAATCAAGCGAATACATGAATGGATCCAGGGACTGTTTAAATAAACAGCTGTGCACTAAATTAAGTATACCAATGCTTAGATTATCAGTTATTATGCTATGATTGTTCTATATATATGATATCCAGAATTAAATGGGTTCACTTTATTTTTGAGAGTGATAACGATGCTTACCAGTAATAATTTATGAGCCAATTATTTTTTGGAATATTTTCAACGATAGTTGACATACACTTTGATATTTGATCAAATTTCAAAAAAACATTTCTAAGCATTTGACAATTCTTGCCAACAAATTTTGTAAAATTGGGATTTCATTTCACACTTTCATTCTTAAAATCTTTGTTAATATTTTTGAAATATTTCACAACAATTTTGTCTGCTTTTGTACTTGGATTTTGTCATTTTTCCGTTTTTTTTCACAAGAGAATCGAAAGAATATGATCAGCTAGAATGAGATGTATATTTTAAGTGACCCTAAATCCCCAAAACATTTGGCAATGGTAGATCAAAAGTTATGCGTTTTAGCCATTGCCAATTCTTTTGCTACCGAACCTGTTAAGTAAGACGACTAAACTGGTAATCGAGTGACTGATGTGTACGTATAGACTCATCTCAAGCAAACTATTGATAACTCCATTTAGATCAAACTAGATCCGACATGATCTTTTTGTCTAATCCTTGAACAATCGAGAAGCCGTGAGGCCTCGAAACAATCGCACCATCTTCTGTCAATATTTGTGGTTCATCTGCTACACTGTCGTCAACAAGATTTAGGTGGTTGTCAAATGGACGCAAAAATAACCAAAATGTTTTGTCCTCAAAATAACTCTTTTTCGTCAGCCGTCTTGATCGACCAATCCATAAATATGTTTCGCTTTTAAACTGTCGAGACTCAAATCTTATCTTAAGTGGAAAGTGTACTAAATTAGAGCTTTGACATTTTGCTATTTGCAAATTGAATTTGACAAAAATTGAATTCAAACTACATTTAAAGTTAAAGGGATTCACAAAGTTCTTGTTTCTTTTATAGAAGTTTGATTTTCAGTTATGGATACCCTGGATTACAACTTTAATTTTATTGTTTAAGTTAAAAAGAACAATAAGAGCGTTATATTTATTTTGTGCTTGTAACTGTTTAGCTTTGTGTTGAATTAAGATATTTTGTCAATCTCGAAGTTAAACCTTTCGATACAAGTTTTCCAGACTTGCTTAATCTAGCGAGACTTTTAACATTCAAGTTACATCTGAATATTTGTAGAAAGGTTAATGTTTATTGTAAATTACGTGAACTGTTGTGAGTTTCATCGACTTTTGAAAAAACAGACTTGGTGTCATCCAGTTTTTTTCCCTTGTGTTAATCCGTAAACGATGTTGTTATTTGTTTTGTTTGATGAAGTCGTAGAGGCTATTGTAGAAGGATGAACTGTCCCCCATTGTTCATTACTTGATTGGCTATTGGTACAGCAACATGCGATGTGCGGATTTTTGTTTAAGCAAAAAATTTTAAATAGTGATTAACAAAGCCATCTGATCGATGCCAAAAAGAAACTTCTGAATTACAAATCTGATATTTTTTTGGATATTGATGGTATTTTTAAAAGAATCAAAATGGATGTTCTAGCTAAGAAAAAAGTTCTGACATTTTCAATAATTGATTTGACCTGGAAGTAACTGTGAATCATTTATCAGACCAATTATTTGCAAGTTTGCAATTGGGGAGTAAAAAAAAGTCTGACAACTGAAACTATATTTTTAATATTTTTTTCCAAGTGTGTTGAATTTCCATATTTCGTATTTTGATTGTGGGCAAATATCATTTTGTTTACAATAAACAAAGTTCAACTTAAACATTTGCATTTAATTTTATAAATTGACGTAGAATGAAAATAATATTGAGTGTGTGATGAATCTACATCATAATATTAAAAACATGATGTTGAATATATGTGCCAGTTACCAGAATTCCATGATAACTTTCTTCTATGTTAAACATGATAATGGTAAGTCTATTACTTCTTTCATCTTAAATAAATATTATTATGATAAGTCCATTACTTTACATAATTTACAACAGTCTAGTTTCCAGAAAAATATTGCTATGTGTATATTAAAAGAAGTACATAATTCTTTAAAGAAAAAATATAGATTTATGTCTCTTGGATTATATTAACAAAAAGTACTACTTTTTAAAAAAAAATGCAATGCATTAGGGGGGTTGGAATGACCTAATGGTCTAGAGTGCCGCTCTTTGACCTCTAGCTGGCCGACCACATCCTGGCTTGTGGCTGTGGTTTCGATCCCTAGTGTGAGCGTAAGTGGCATGGAGATACGGGCGCCTTCTCAATCTCCTGGGTTTCCTCCGGGCACTCCGGTTTCCTCCCACTGCTAAAGACCCCTGCGAGCAAGCAAATTATTGAAATAAAATTAAACCATATGTTATTCCCGAAATGACCTAGTTGTGTTGAGTGGACGTTAAACCCCACCTCTCTCTCTCTCTCTCTCTCTTGCATTATATTAACAAAAGTAGATTTGGTTTTTTTAAAAAACAAAAACTCAAAATAAAATGATGTGTCTCTTGGATTATATTAACAAAACTTCATCTTTTTAAGATTACATAATGAATTTTTCAAATATTGTGTGATCTGAATGTTAGATGTGCCTTGTTCTTCTTTTACACAAGAGTTTGCTCTTTTTGTTAAATGGGAAGTGACAACTTGACAAGGTTACGACTACAGGCACTAAAGGGGTGTTTAAGTATATAAGAAACCATTTGGAAAAGATATACAAAAGGTGCAACGTAAATTAGAACACTTATGCGGATGTACTTCTTCTGAATTCAGAAGTAGGACATCAATTTAAGTGTTCCAATTTTTTTTACATGTATATGGTTTTGCTTAACCTGGAAATTCTATTGCTATCTGGATAACCAGGAAAAATCAAAGTATAGTTGCTGATGTTGCAACTCAAACAGACAACTGGACATTGGTATTGCTTTGTAAACTTATCCCAGAAATTTAAATAGCGACTATAGTAAAGTGTTTTAAGAACCTCCCACACAGAATTAACCAGCTTTATTTATTGACATATATCTGAGATTCCTCCTTCTTCAATTGTGTCAAACTTCTCTTTGTTATGCATGTTTTCCTGTTCTCGTAATTGCACATTAACTGGAAATGACGATTTTCTAGAAGTTTTGTAAAGACAAGGTCACTTGTTTCCATTGAAGATGGTAGCTTGTATTGTCAAGATGCCTATTATCACATGCAGGGAAAATTTAATTTAAGTTTCAATGGAATTACAATTACAATTAGATTAATGGAAAAAGAACATTTTATTGCCTTTAAAGTTCAGGAGATTCTTCGATAACTTGATTATCATCAGTTTGAAAGGCTTCTTTCGACCTGTTCTTAAATTTAAGCCAAAAGATCTTTCCGATGATTTATTCCAATGCTTTTAAATCAGTTGGCCTATTTGCTAAATCTGAAGATATTTTTTCACCATGTTCTCAATTTGAACAAAAGTAAGGCCATAACAATTTGAAATTTTATTTTCTTCAGAACCCCTAAAATGTTGTTTGATATTTCTTAACTACTAAAAATACTTGGTAACTCAAAAGCTTTTTGTTCACATTTTAAGGGTTGGAATTTGAACCAAACGTAACTCAGTGGCTAATAATTTATCAAATGTTTTTGGCCTTAATTTTGTTACTTATATATAAATTGTTCAATACATAGTACAGGGTAACACAAAAAAAAACATGTTCATCAATAAAAATCGAATAACTTCAAAAATTTATGTAGCAGACATCTCCAAAGTTTCAAGTCTGTACCACAAAAACTCTTTGTTTAACTAGCGCTCAAAAAATGTGCTCTAAATGATGTCCCAAGCGCTGCAAGCACAATTTGGATCCCACATTCTTCCCTTGAGATCTCTTTTATTGCTGCTGTGATTGCTGCCTTCAGATCAGGGATAGTCTGGGGATTGTTTCCACACAGAATTGATTAATTATTTCAAAAGTTATTCAAGTTTAGGTGATGAATGCTTTTTTTGTGTCACCCGGTATATAAATTAAATGCACTAAATAACCAATGTATGGGAATCAAGATAGTAAGATGTTAAACGCCATTGCCAATATTAGATATTGCTATAAAAGTATTGAGGTTAGCATAGGTTTGCCTCCTCATATAGAATACTTGTTATAACTTCTAAATTACCTAACAATTTTTATTTTATTCTTATTTTGCTATTTAAAAGTGCAGTGATCTAAACAGATTCTTTATTATAAAACCAAACTATTTGATTCTTCCTTCTCTTTGACCTCTAAGTATCAAATATCACATTATGACTTGTTAAATGAGGGTTATTTTATAACCTTTTTACACCTGTAGATCACTAAGTATATAATATACCTTTTGTTTACTTACACACAATAAACCTATATCTGATTTAACCCTCTAACCTCCTTTATTTTCTATCAGCTTAAATACATATTGATAGAAGCCCCAAGGCCATAATATTTCTTTACACTTGTTAGTGGTGCAGGTCAAGGATGGCTGTCTGGTCATTCAAATGGGACAAAAAAACATAGGTCCTGTGTACACATTGACATGCAAGGAAAAGATCTCTTTGCAGTTGGAAATTGATATAAAAATAGGCTGTAACGACACTGTCCAGGCAAATTTTTCCCTCATAGCACACTGTATGATGTATTCTCATCTTCATTAGCTCAGTCGGAGCAGAACAGTGGGAGGTTAAATCCCATTCCATAATATTTTTCAAATACCAAATATATATTTATATAACTTTCCTCTTATTATGCATGTATTAATTTTCAAAATCGTACCATATCATTGGTTTTTACCCGATGTGTGATGTCATCAAACAGAGATTAATATTTATTTCAAATAAGGTGTTTGCATACTTATAGAAAACTCTCGGCTATAATTGATATTTCTTTGCACACATTATGCATGTCTTTTATTTTTAAAATTGTTCGGCAGCATTTATGCAGTCAATAGGGAGAGCTAATATTTATTTCAAATAATGTGTTGGCACTCTTCTGATCTGATGAAATGTTTCGTCTTCCTTTTTTGGGTATGCATCAACATAGTTTAGCTAAGACCTTATTCAAATTGTTGTTCTCCTGGAATATTGTTCATGTCGTGTGATATTTAAGTCGGAAGATTCAATCCAATTCAGTCCGCATCAGGTAAAGGATTTGATTAAATATAGTCCATTATATATATTTAAATAGAAGTTTGAAGAAAAAAAGTATTTTGGAAAAGTGAAAGATCATAATATATAAAGTGAGTAAAACTGAAATTAAAATAAGGGGAATATTTTTATGATCCATTTGTAAATTAGAAAAGTGTAACGAATAAATTCCATCTTTCAACAAATAATTAATTAAACCAGTACTAGTAATGTCTATAGTAGGCTCCAATTAAATTCAGTATATTCTGTATTGACAGTCATGAACTGCCTAATACCAAAACGTTTCTATCCGACATATTGTGCTGCACGTGTCCTGACTTACCGTCAGAGATTGTCACACTTGAGGGCCAGTGCCATGCGATTCGCTTCAGCAGTGTTTTTTTTGCTGTAGAACTCACTTAATCGAGAAAATCCTTAAAACAATAGCCTTTTGAAGTTTTTAACACATGCAATTATCAAAAGCGCATAAGTAAGACATATTTTAGCACATAACTTAGAATCCCGCCATATGAGGAATACAGCGCCTCCTCATGGAACTACTTCAAGACAGATAACTTTAATGTGACAGCACCAGACAAATGTATTTTATTGGCTATATTTATTTTTATCTTTCCTTTTTTTAACATCCTTGATTAATTGAGATGAATTTGCTCTAATATTAGTCTGTCCCTTTTCTGTCTCTTTCTATATCCTATGGGGGATTGGATGGCTGAATGGTTAGCATGCTCCCACTGTATCATAAAGCCTGTCATCGAGTCAACTGGCGTGGTTTTGAAGCTCTGGTTGTACGTGGCAAGGAGTAGGGTCGCATATCCAACCTAGGGGTTTTCTCCAGGTCCTCCAGTTTCCTCCCACTGCTAAAGACCCCTACGCACAAGCGAATTATTGAAATAAAATTAAACCATATGTTAGTCCCGAAATGACCTTGTTTGTGTCAAGTGGACGTTAAACCCCATTGTTCTCTCTCTCTTTATCTTATATATAAGTCTGCATGTATTACGGTAGTTGACTATATTTGGAAATAGGACCCTATACAAAATGTATATCCAAATGAAATGTTGATTGATGTACTTTGATGGATTTGTTAATAACCTAACTTCACAGACAAATTTTACTTATTAGAAACATTCTATATCAAAGTCAAAAAAGATCTGTGGAACTTAAATGAATCATAAAATATAGAACTTTTTTTTTTATGTAACAGTGATGACATTCTTGCACAATACAAATTGTTTTGTTTAAGTTGTAATAACATATTATGAAAGGTAAGACGAGGACTGTATTTTGACCCTGATTAATATATTTATTTGATACAAGATAGGGAGAAACTTGATATACAAATAAATGATAGATCATTCTATATATAAATAACTGTCAATAAACGTGCTCTATTATCTTTTCTTATGACAGCAAGTGACTTGGTAAATGCCAGGTTATATTTATTGTGGTCAGAGATCTATTGAAAACAGGTTATAAAAGTTATTCATGATCTATTTGATAGAGGCCATACCTAACACTAAACGACGTCTGCATATATAAGACACCATTTTGATTAGTTTTTTTTACCTTGTGAATCGTGGATTATGTTAAAATGTTTAAAAATATTCATACAAAGGATCTTACGAGTATTCGATTTAAAAACTACCGTAGTAAATCATTGACTATAGATTCTACTGCTTATAATCTTTTTCAAGGTATGTATATAAATATGAATTTAATTAAGACTAGGGCCTACCTTATTTTATTTATAGATAATGGTTAAAAAAAATAATGGATAATTGATTGTGATATATATGTTGCACCACAAATGTACATATTATATTCTTTTTGTCAAAATTAGTTTTATAAAATATCTGTACCAGAATTGGAAACCCAAAAAATCCCATTTCATATATAATTCTATTAGTGCTCAATTGACATTTCTCAATTTTGTTAAGTTCTATGATACATGACTGTTGTTTTTTGTTTTTTTATATATCTGTAAATGAGTCTGAAATTATTTGTTAACATTTTAAAAAATAATATTCTTCCTGTTCTTATTTAAAACTTGCTTTTCATTTTTTTTAATTGTATTTTTAATGTGTTTTGAGTTTTCCAAAATTTTAATTTTGAAAAAATAAAAAATTCTGTTGAGATACTTTATATTTATATTGATTTATTAAACTGATGAATCAAATAAAATGTGAGTTTTTTCATTTTTTATTGCTCTTGGTTTAAAATTGTGTTTTTACCTGTGTATTAGCTTTCATCTTAGGTTTTCCTGCAACCACTCAATTGACTCTGATTATTTATATAAGAAAACATTTACATCTAGGTCAAGGAAAACATATTTTTCTTAGATCAATCTATTTTGAGCCTACTACCAACTAATTAATTAGGCCATAAACTGGAAATGAAAGGATTGCTACGAATAGATCAATTGCATTGAGGTATCTTGAAATTGCAGGAAATAATTACTCGTCTTAGTCCATATAGAAATATACAGGAAGCAATTCCATGGAATAGAATTACTGTCTGTTAATAAGCGATGTTTTTGACTTGGATTCGCTTGTCTTCATCAAGCAATGTATGTAAATCCTAGTCGAAGCATCACTCGGTTATAATAGGTGGTAATTGCATTCCATACAATATTGTCATATGTATTACTAGTCTAGTTACTAAAATCTATTCAAATAATTTGATTACTCCATGTTTTCTTGATATATAACTGACATGCTGAACAATAGAATAATGGATTGTCTCTTCCTATTAGAAAAACTTGATGTATCTGAAGTATTTGTTGTACTCATATATGGAACAATTACAGTCTTAGTTAGCTTCCTCATTCAAAGGCGGGGGTTGGATGGTTGAATGGTTAGTGTGCGCGCGCTGTATCATAAAGCCTGTCATGGAGTAAACTGGTGTGGTTTCGAATCCCTGTATGTATGTGGCAAGGAGTAGGGTCGCCTGTCCAGCCTCATGGGTTTTCTCCGGGTCAATGACTCAAAAAGTCAACATACCTTCAAATAAATATAAGTTTAAAGATTAGAACAGATGACCTAATTCTGCTCAGAGCAATAGAGGGTAGAACATATGATCTAATTATGTACAAGGCAATATATATTTAATACAGGATCAAATTCACCATGGTTCAAAATCTCATAGTAAAGTCAGAGATTAAATGTAGACTTTTATTAAGATTTTTTACATCTTTAAACAGGAACAAATTCAGCTTGGTTTAATATCTCGTATTTGTCAAGCCAAAGGTTAAAAGTATGTCTTGAGGTCGATTTTTCCTGTGCCAAAAGAAAAAAAGAGAATCGATTGAAATAACATTAAGGGGTTTAATTAAGATTTTAATATCCTTTCATCAAAATCACCGATTCCGATGAAGCTTTATAAAGACAGGTAAACTTCTTGGGAATGATCCAGGCAATTCCAGAATATCAACCAATGAACTTTATTGTAGTACTATGAAAACAATCGTCCTGTCCAAAACTTGAGATTGTTTATAGTGTGAACAAATAGTTAACGGTCGAGTTTTGTCATTGAAATAACGAGATAGATATTTACTTTTACTCTCAATTTTCGATTGATATAAAGTGAGGCGTCACGTTGTTATCTTGATGTTTGTTGATTTCAAGGGTAGGTCTCCGTCTTGTGGTCCGCCTTTAGTTGTTTTAAGCAAAACATCACATACTGAACATTGCCCCCGGTGCTGCCAAAGTTTGATTAGCTTGGCTGATTATTTGCAATTGTTTGTGATAAATATCCGTTCTTAGTGCCTCTCCACTCCTAAACAATATCTGTATTGGATCACAAATTTTTCAACTACAGATTGTCGCAGAAATCAATATTTTTGTAGAAATTGCGTTTTCTTATTTAAATACTGGTAAGACCTGATTTAAGTTTAATAAATATAAGTCTGAATGGACACCAATGACCACCAGTGTTCAAAAATATTTGGCTAATGGTTGTGAAGTAGGGCCTATATCTACGATAAACCAAGGTCCTGTGTATATGTTGGCCTGCACGTAAATTATCCTATTGCAGTTGGAATTCAATATAAGTGTAGGCCATAGTGCTGCTGCCAGGACAAAATTTACCTAATAGCACATTATATGGTGTATGCTTGTCTTCATTAGCCCAGTTGGAGAAGAATTGTAAGACTTAAACGCCATAACATTTCCCATTAACGGACCTTCAGTTCAAGGGAAGCTTTTGCTCATGCTCCTCTCAACAGTCTCAACGCATGATGGCTTCCCTTCGAAGGAGTCATTAAAGACTCCTGCAAATAAATTAAATATTACTCTTGATGTGGTGACTGGGGCAGGTTGAATTTGAGGTGCTGATGGGAGCAGATGTTTGTTGTGATTTTGGGCAGGTTTGGGTGGTCCAACTGCTTAAGAGTTGATTGAAGTTCTTACTTGCAAATTGTTAGATAAATATGGTCAGAATAAGAATAAGATCGCGTACTTTCTGGCATTAAGGAGATCAATTGAAGTTGGTTCAGTTGAGAAGTTAATTCCTACCGAGCTATCTTTAGATTTTAACATTGCAAAGTATTAACCCTTGAAAAGATTTAAAATAACGAGGAAGGATTGTGCCATTATCGATTTCTACCTTTGTTATCTTAAATAGGACAGCATTTTTTACATAGATACAAACTTGTTTTTGTTTTTATGCTTAGTCTGTGTTTGTGGAATCAAAGCCACAGCCAATTAAACTAAGACTCAAAAGAATCGCAAACTTGTAGTGTGGATTTTTTGTTTCCTTTTAAAGACTCGCTTATGTTTGTTTAGACTGCCCCTGAAAGAAAGCTTCAAGTCTTGGGGCTAAACTAGTTTTTCTTTTGTTTTCTAAATCTATTTCACAAAAGAAACTTTACAAAAGGGTGCCACAGTTCTTAGCGGTTGTTGACTGTGTATTTGTCTTAATTTACCAAAGATAAAGTTTTAAAGTCAGTGATCTTGTTCTTTTTCGGTAGACATGTGTAAGACATTTAACATTTAGAACCTTTGAAAACAATCTGAATAAAACACCAATCCAATTTTGTTTCGTTTTTATAGTTCAAAATTTTGATTTTATTTGTCTTTACTACACTTGGATCTGGAAGAGTTGTTATTTAACTCATGCTCTGCTTGAAATGATGGGTCAGCCAATCAAATGGTCGGTCAAATCAAGTGTTTTACATTTTTTGCGCGGAACTGCAGGAAAATATGGAGAGCTCAATACATTTACTTTATTCATATTTGTTCCATCACTTAATATTTTATATTCATTTGGATTATATCAGGAAAAATCGGGGGATCAAATATTTCGTCACATCTTGCCAAATTCCCATCATAGAAAACAACAGTTCTGTTCATTATCATATGGAAATATTTGAAATACTTAAAATACTTAAAAAGTGTCTGTGTGTGGAATACTTGAAATACTTAAAAAAAAAATCGTCTGCCTGTTTGTTTTATAGATTTTGAACCACAAGCATATGATTGTGAGGTAAAGGCCATATTTGAACTTGGGCTCTCGTTAATTATTGACAAATTACAGCGATTAACACCTTTAGAAAACAAACCGTGTTTTTCATGAAAACTTTTGAGAAACAAAAAAAGAAACGTGTTTTTTTGTGATAACGTTTTTTGGAAGAAAACAAACGAACATGTTTTTTTTGTGGAAACTTTTTTTTCCCACTGGATTGACAAAGTAATCAATAGTATTGTTACATCTTCTGAAAGACTGTTTTGTGTCCGGGTACTTTCAAAAGGTGTTTATTTTTGGCCAATTAAGTAAGTTTAATAACGGCTAGAAAAAATGCTGTACACTCATTTATTTAGTTGTTTATTTTTGGCCAATTAAGTAAGTTTACTAACGGCTAGAAAAAATAATCTACACTCATTTATTTAGGATTACAAATCCGTCCTTTCAATACTCACGTTATACTATCATTAATGTCTGAGCATTTTATAAGAATGTTAATGATTTATTTTTATGTTCAAGCAAAATTAAGCATACATTCTCATCAATAATGTTGATCAGTTAGGCCCTCAATTCTTATTTTATAATGAACATTGCAAACTTTTAAAGATATGATTTTTATAGAAGAGTTTGTACAAGTCTTTATGGGTTTGGGGGGTATCTGAATGGTTAATGCACAAATTGAATCATAAGGTATGACATTGAGCTAAATGGCATGGTTTCAATTCCCCACTTGTATGTGACAAGGAGTAGGGTCTTTGGCCTCTGGTAGTCTTTGTTTAGCTCATTGAGTCGTGTTTCAATGTCGATGATACTGAGTTAAAGACTTGGTTACTTTAAGCTCTATTTACCGAAATTAACTCAATTCAGATCTTTATTTTGAACTAGATATAACCATGTCAGGATACATCAAAAAAAAATTGATCTATCAAATTTCAAACCTTTATTTTTACCTAAATCAAAGATGACCTCATTCTTTAATTATTTCCCCACATTTTCACCCCCTGCAAGTTATGACAGAGATACATAAAACAACATGTCGGAAACAAGACTCCGCTATTATTTTCTTGTTATTTTATTGACATAAAGATTATATGCAAAGGAATAAAGTGTCCGATTTTTCTTTAATATGATTCATAATTTTTGTTTTCAACAAGTTCCAGATGAACATTTAACTGAATACACTTTAGAATTTGTTATCAATCATTACAGTTGCATTATTATTCAAAAAGGTCATTTAACATTTTTCATTTCAAACACAGAATTTTGTTGAAATAGTGTGTTGTTTTGACTTTCTGTGTCAACCATTTAATACTCCACTAGAATATTGCAGGAGTTTTATCCAAGTCCAAACTATAATTACAGTTGGTTAGAAGTAGTGTTGGATGTCATGTATAGGGCAGGGTGTATTTATTCGTTCTAGAACACTTGTTTTATATTATTGTCAATAACTGAGAAGTTGACATGGACCATTCCTTAACGATTGTACATACTGGAAAGAACACCAGGAGGTTCAATTTTCCTCTTGCCTGTGGTGTGGGATGGAAGGTCCAACAATGAACAGTGTTAAGTTGTTTGGATAGGAGGAAAGACAGAGGTTCCATGTACACGTTGGTTTTTACTTATAAGAGCCCTTGACACAAGCAGAACGTTAAACCTTATTTCATTTTAGAAGTTTTAAGCTTGCTTCCAATCGTGTCATTCTTATAAAAATCATTAGAAATTCCAATACTTAAATTCACGATTGTAAATGTAAAAATTTACCTATGTTTGTATAAAAATATAGCTAATGTAACATTAGTCATCAGAGCTCATTGCTTCAAATGTTTGAAAGTGAGGGGTGGGGGGTGATCTTAGGTGTGCGCTTAGATCATGAGGTCCTTGACAAGAAGTATGGTCAGCTGTCAAAACCTCATGTTTTTTTTCCAAGACCGCTGGTTTCCCCCCACTGCTAAAGACCTGTATGTGCATTACGTGAATATATGAAAAAAAATTGAACCATTTGTTTTCTGGAAATGATTTAGTTTGTTTCCAGTGGATGTAACTCTCTCTCCAAGGTATCCATGTATAGAAAGTATGAAACTGGTTGTAAATAGCAAGTATAAGCATGATATAACCCCACATACCCATGGTTTCTAGACATAATCTATTTTCACTGTGGTCATTTCTGAAATAATGATCGACCACCATAGCCTGAGTAACTCTCGTTGATTCAATATTTTATTACGTTGAGAAGACAAACTAAACATTGTAATCAATTATAAGGGGTGTACATTAGCCCAGTTGGAGCAGAAAAGTAGGTTGTTAAACCCCAGTTCATTCTAAGCTTCCAGTTATTTATATTTGTCCAAAAAGTAAACCATAGGGCTAATTTTATTATAGCACTGTTCAGTCATAATAATAATAATAATAATATTTATTTCTTATTATATGCATTACATGGTCAAAAAAATCTCAATGTGTAGTACAAAACATATATGACATGAAAACATATAAAAACATATAATATGAAATAGAAACATGTAATATGATAACATAAAATCATATAATATGAAAAAAAATCATATAATATGAAAAAAAATCATATGATATGAAAAAAAATCATATAATATGAAAAGAAATCATATAATATGAAAAAACATCATATAATATGAAAATAAAAACATATAATATGAAAATAAAAACATATACCGGTAATATGAAATAAAAACATATAATATGACATAACCACATAAAAACATATATGATGACATAAAACATATAATACGCCATAAAAACAAATATATACAACTAGACCTATGAGATTTTGGGTATAATTTATTATTGTCAATTCAATTTGATTTTATATGTTAATTTGGTTGATGGTACATCAAACCTTCGTTAAAAAATGTATGTCAATAAAAAAAAATGCATTTGAAACCTAACACAATTTGTACACATATGATCGACTTTTGACCCTATGACATCAGACATTTGATGTTGATGTTTCTAGTAGGTTACCCACAGTTCCATGCATCGCACACCAAGAATTCGCCACAACAAGCCGTTTCATTAGTTAATCCCTCTCATCAACCCAATCCTAGTTTAGTAAAGACATGTAAAACGAAATTTTAAACAATAAAAATGAAACGAAATAGTATCTGTGTTTTAATCAGATTGCAAAAAAGGTTAGATTCTTTAATTCTAAACAGTAGGTGTTAAACCCCATTTCATTTCATTTCTTTAATTCTATAGAGCTTGCTCTATCACTAATAGAAATATAGCATATCATATCATCCGAAGTACAGAAGGGATTTTCTGCCTAAATCAAGTTTGTTTTACCTCCTTTAAAACTCAATTTACTGAATCAATCTTTTTTTTCCAGAAAAAGATGTCGATGTCTTCAATGGCAAACAGTCCAAGACAAACAGCAACAATAAATCGTCCAATAAAAGTTCCAAATCATCAGGGGTAAGTTTTCATTTGTTATTTCTGTAACCGATACATGTTTTATTTACAATCTGTGTTCTTATTGCAAATGCTGAAAAAGCTTCTCTATAGAGAGAGGATTGGGGCTGGTTTGTTTTAATCTTTTATGATTGCCTTATGATTGCCTTGAATAATAACTTCCTTATGGTTCCTGGTATTTGCTGCTTTTTTTTAGAACAGTTAATTTGAAATTTGTTATCCAATAAATGACACAGAGATGTTAGATAATTAAACTTGCTGTTAAATAATGACAAAAGAAATAGAATAATAATAATTGTATGGTAATACCTGTATGCAAATGGGATGCTTAAAGGCCCAACATGCTGGAATAAAAGTTAAATTTAAGCTGCCATAAATAAAGGAATAGTTATGTTTATCTCTTTTGCGCACGACAGCCTATTCTTCAGGATTTATTTTTATGTTCCTCCTACGTGTTTAATACAAACCTACCCCCATTTTTGACTTCTGATATTTGTGATTCATCCAGTTTTCTGGTCCTTTAAAAAAAAATGTAATGTTAATTTTTGGGGGTATGAGGCCTAAGTTAAATGTAAGTTATAATTAAATTGTGTTTTGTATTTGACATACAGTGTGCCTGTATGTGGTAATGTTTTGTATATTATACAGTTCTGCATATATATTATATATATATATATTAGTGATCAAAAACTAACTTCATAATCCATTATATATAAAATATATATCAATATAATAATCTATTGGGGGGAGGGGGCACCCATTTCTGCTTTAATAGTCTCACTACTCTGCTCAAAATTACTTTCAAATGAGGAATTGAATTGAAACATTCAGTTTAAAATATAAAGTCAGTCGAGTTAGACCCATTTGGATATCGGAACCAATGAATCTTGAATCAATTCAAACTGATTATTTTAGGATTTGGACGTTTTCAGACCATATAAATGTAATTTTGGTTCCATTAGTGAAAGTATTATGCTGTATAAAACAGTTAATATTATTAAAAGCATTTTAAAAAAATTAATATAACTTTTAATCAAATAAATTTAATAGTTGAAGTACCGGTATATAACAAAAAAGTATTTTTTTTGTTCAATTAAATCAATTGGATATGTTGTTGATGAATGAGAATCAATAAGATTAGCTACTGCAAGCGTTGTCTTTGATAAATGTTAATATAGATTCTTCAGAATAATCTAAGATGTCATTAGTCTTATATTTTACATTATGTAAATCTGGGCTTTCTGAGATTTTGTCAGGCCGATGTAGCTGGGCATTAGTTCTAGGCATTGGCAGAGACAAACCCAGTTGTATGGGAGGGATGACATACATGTACCAAAGTTTATTATGTACGCATTATCATGCATATAAAGACCCCTTAAAAGTTGGAAATAGAAAGAGAGTAGGCTAAATGCAAAGTAAACCTGGCTTACATTGCATTTGTTATCATGGAAATAATAAAAAACTACCATATGTTTGTCTTATAATGACCAAGTGTTGTGTTGACAAGATATAAAGCTCAATTCCATTTGTAATAAACTGTCTCTCTAAATCTCATAAAGCTAATAAAATTGAACCATATGTAAGTCCCAAAATGAACTAGTTTGTGTCTCTCTAAATATCATAATATGATTCGAAAATAAAACATGTGATCATTCCTTGCATATTGCATGGTTCTTAAAGATGTGCCAGAGTATCATATTGCACAATAGCATGGAGAGAAGCATGTCTGGGAATAATTACGTAATGTAGGAATTTATTTGACGATTAAAAAGATAATTTATTTTGATTATTTGGGTATATTTTTATGACCCTAAGAAAAATACTAATTCGTCACTAATTGGATTGATGTCTGACATATATTAAGATAATGATTGTGCATTTTGACTTAACTATTATCATTAATCACTTTAAATGCACTCCTGTCGGATGAGATACAACATTTTCGCATATCGAAATGTTCAGAAACTCGACATATGACAGTTTGGTAGTGCAGTGGCGATCCGAAGTGCTTTAAATTGCTTGACTTATAATTGGAGCAAGTTTTGAATGTGTATACACCAAATGCTTTAATTAACTATAAATGAAACATATATTATAGCTTTTGAATGATTATTTTTTTTAGATTTTCTGAATTTTCAAAGTTATTATTTACCTGTGCTTTATTAGTTTTATACATGCAGCTTGCGAGACTGGATAATATTGTCAAAACGACAACTCAAGACTTGCGTTATCTTGTAGATGCTTATTCAATTTTTTTCAGTTATTTAATTAATATCCAGTGTGCTGTAGTCCATAAGCCTTTATTCACAATTTTTTAAAAAAAATAGATAGACTTCTTTGATATTTGGGAAAAATAAAAGTTTAATGTGTTGATTTGTATTGTGAAATGGCTATCTGTCTATATTTAAGATTTTAGATCCACAAATAGAGTCAATATTAGATATACTGTAACTGATTTTGTCTTCTACTGTCAGTAGCTTAAGAACTATAAATGAAGTTAGAATTAGTAAACAAACTAACTCACTTTATAGTTCAAATTAGAATCAGATCGAAATAACACAATCAGGTCAATCCAATTCAACTCTCTATTTTGATCGGAATCAAAGAGGTTTAACTCCTTAAAGGATACTGCATTTTCATTTACTAGAAGTGGCTAGCTATGGAAAAAACTCTCAGTAAATGAAAAAGGGGTACCTTTAAAATATTTTACTTTTAGCTTTCATGTAAAAGTGCTGTTATGTATGATTATTAACTTTATAATTAGCTTTTAGAACTAATTAATTTAATTAAATAAACTATAAAAATGTTTATGCCACTATAGAGAAATGGGCGACGAGATTCAGCGTTTACACCACCCACCACGCATTTGGAACCACCGCCGCAACGACAACGTCGAGGCTCCTTACAGTTACCATTTTCCTTCTTCCCCAAAAATGATGGCGGCAGTACCAAATATGAAGGGGTTAAAATCCCTGATGATACCTTTGTAAGTTTTGGTGGGATTTCCCAGTAGATTTCCTCTGAAAGCATGATTTCACAAAATTTAATTTTTCCTCTTTTTTTTTCCGATTCATTTTTGTTTTACCCCTTTTCCATCATATTTACTAATCACCAATTCATCATTTTCATTTAATTTACAATTTATCGCCCTTGTGTGACCTTTGACTATCTATCCGCAAAAACCTTGCAATAACTTACCTCCTTCTTGAAAGAAATTATCAAATTAATTTGAGCACTCTTGTGTGACCCTTGACTGTCAATTTCCACAAAACACCTTATAACAGAATACATCTTTCTTTGAAGAAATTTTGAGAATACTTTTAATTAATAACTTTATACTTTTTACAAAATTCATTTTCTTTATTGTGTGTGGTGTTGTTCTCAACTCACTAATTAATGACTGGGGTTTCGTGGACTTTATAATATTTTTTCTAAAACTTGCATCCCTTTTGACTGAATAGCTAGGCAAGGATTGAGTATGAAAAAGTATTAAGAAAACATACTTTTACTTATTCAACCTTAACAAGCAAGTGCTGTCTTTAAATAAATGTCCTGTAATGAAACAGAAAATTGCACCGAAAAGACCTATTTTATTTAATAAGTTGTCCCTGGTGACATTTTGAAATAACTGTCCCGTAGAAAATTACTGCATATGAGTTTCTTTTAGTTGTAGCTAAAGTACACGTTTGTTGTGAATATATAAAAGCATGGTTAGAAGCAATATTGCACCTCATACAATAATCTATTGAAGTACTTCATCACAACCCCAAATTATCATTCCTTGCAATTTATGCATTCATGTTGCAAATTGAAATCACTGTTCACCCGTAAAAAAAACATCCACTTCTTACCAGCTGAATCAAGCTCGCATCACAGCATATAAAGGAGAAAAGATCCTCAGTGTTTGAACACGAGACATTTCTCACGCTCCATTGTACCCTCCTCACGCTGCCATTTACTGGAAAGTCATTGCTGATTTAAGGATCATGTGATAGTCTGAACTTGTTGGAGAATAAAAAAAAAACAATTTGTAAATGGCTTTTTTCAGTTTTAACCAAACCTTGTTTTATTTCTTTGGTAATTTGTAACTTTTATTTCTATTATATGTGTTTTTCTGATTTCTTTTGTAATATTTATTGGAATAAAGGTATACGAATCAATGTAATTGTACTTTTTTTTCTCTTTTTTTTTGTTTTGTATCTTTTAATCAATTTATTAGTCTATAGATCTACAATTGTAACATTTTCTTTCTTTCTTATTGACATTATGTATGTGCTTAATTCAATAATATTTATTCTTGACTAATTGATTTTCTTTTATTTGTAAGTAAAGAATTATAATGATCCTTGATCCTTCCTTTTTAGACCCTCTATAATAAAACTGTATTTGGTATACATTTAATAAATTCAGGCCTGGAAATAACGGTTTTAGATGTACCTGACAAAATGTCAGGCACAAGTGAAATTTTACTTTACATTTTCAACTTAGTGCTGGACATGCATTAGTAATATCAGCAAAAAAGATAAATCAGTGCCGAAAAAAATGACTGGCTCCAGAGGCTTTGTGTCTGACAAAGCCTGAATCTGTCTCTGACATCGTCAGTGACAGGTGCCTTATTTCCAGGCTCGAATAATATGTATAGATATAATTTTTTATTTTTTATTGTCACTCCTTTTTTTTTTATTATTTATGTTTTTCATAAAGAACCAAAATAACCATTCCATCGTTAATCCTGTGAATATTTCATATTCTGTGTCATATTTTGTTTTATAAGAACTAAAATTAAAATTTTAGTTTTAGTTATTTAGCCATTATTATATCCTTGATCCTGGTATTAATTCCATAAATATTTAAAACCAAGTCCTATGTAAGCTTAGCAATAAATAATATCACCCTTGTCTGCTTCCACCAGCTTATATTAATGGATGTGTAAAAATATATAAGTGTTTTATGTGCTTTTTTAAAACAATTTATGTTATATCATTATGTTAACCATTATTCTTGATTGATTTGTTATATGGCTGCAGGATTTAACACAAGTCATTTGTTTTATGAAGGGGAGTAACCGAACATACAAATTAGTTTAACACCATTCCCTGCAGAAATTTAGATTTTGAAAAGAAATCAAAATTATAACCATGATGTACTTGCCCAATACAGCCAGCAGCAGTCAGGTGGTTGCAGCTGTGATAATGCAAGGGAAATAACTCTATTGAAGTAGTACTTAGAAAATTGTCTTTACCAAGTAGCTTTAAATTGTAGATTTTTTTCTAAATAGTTTATTAAATAGTAACATTAGCTAGTCTCTTACTGAAGAGAATTATAATTAAAATGAGTTTTGAAAAAACTCATACCGCGCTGACATAAATTAGATTCGCCTGTTCCCAAAACTTTTAGTGAAACATTGAATAGTTTCTTCAGTGATAATTCTCAAGAAACTTGGCTGATTTTCTAACCCATGAGTATTTTATAATTTTAGGGAAGTTTGCGAGGGAATAAGCGAAGTAATTTATCAATAGACGACACATTTGCCTTTCTACCTACAACCAGTCCAGGAGGAACATTATCATACAGCGAAGGGAAGAAAATCAAAGCTCAAAATAAACTCTCCAACCTCTTTAACCCTCCAAATAAGGTAAGGCATAGTTATTTATCATATTTCCTTTTCATCCCTATGCATTCTTTTTCCTCTAAAATATTACAGCATTAAAAAGGCTCACAATAAGTAACATTATATTATACTTTAGCCATCAGGGGCAACAACTCTTACATGCCACATACATAGTTTCTAATATAGCCTACACTACAGGTAAGTGTTTGGCTGCACATTACACACTGTTAAATACATCATGTTCTTGTTTTCATTAAAGTTTACAACCTAGCACAAAAAATACAACTGCAACTCTTTAATAGATGTATCTTTCCCCCTCCCCCTCCCCCATGTAATATCCTATTTACAGTATTTTTTTTTTTGTTAAATAAAACACACAGCAACTTTTTTTATTTGCATATTACATCCGTTAAGAACAGCATACAAAAATACAGATACATCAACATACATGCATACAAAAAATACATTTGACATGGAATACTATATGGGGATAACGTGATATAAATAATGAAAATATGAGATAAAATATCCATGTACCATTGGGATGATACCAATTAAAATCAACAATGAAAGTATGACAATGAAATGAAAATCAGCAATGAAAGTATGACAATGAAACGAAAATATGGAGTAAAAGCATACCCTGGTACATAAGTGTATGATATCAAATATAGGGTGAGAACATTCAGCCGAAAATAAAAAAATTAGACCCGACAGATACGCAGCAGTAATTTAACATGTCCTTATTCTGTATATTCAAGAAATATTTGTAACAGTGGATTAATGATCATAAAGGACTAATGGTAGGCTACAATTTTGGAATATATCAGTAAATATTGATATTTCAATATTCAAATTGATTACATACCAAGTGAAAGAGAATGAACCACATATAATATGCAATTAGAAATCAAGGAGACAAACCTAGACCCCAAATATATGATCATTGAAATTAAACTTAAAAGTACTGCCAAATTAACTGTAAAACACACACCATTAATTGGTGGAAGTACACATTAAAACCCCTGTCAAGCAAGCAACAACTTTCTTTTTTTTTTTATTTGCATATTACATCGATTAAGAACAGTATTCAAAACATACACATACATCAATATACATGCATACAACCCTTGTCTGCTTACACCAGCTTATATTAACAACAAGAAAACAGAATTATCTGAAAAAAGATACCACACTTCAGTATCCAGATATTATTACATCACATCAAAAATACCATATAAAATAGTCTGATATCAATAGGAGTATGTGGAGATTTATTATGAAAATTGTCAAATAATGAAACTATGTGGATTTAGCATTAATTCATCAAGTGTGAAAACAAGCAAACGGAACTTTCAAGCCAAAGGATATTATGTTTTGTTGGTCAGTTCCACGAAAAATTTAAAATTAAATGAAATTGCCTTTAAAACGATGATACTTCTGTCTGAGGATTGCAACACAAACTACAATCGACAAACCACTAAAAGATGAAACACATACATTGTAAGTTGATAAAGGTAATTTGTAAGCATACATCATAATTTGATAAATCAAATGAGTTTAATGATATTCATAGAACATGATTAATAATTATGTAGATTATGAATTTATGTAGGACACCAGCTAATGATCTATTTTAGTCTTGTATAACCTGGACTTGTATTTATCTAGATATTCAGACGTCAACATAAAAAACAAATGTCCATAAAAGGAGTGATGCATCATATTTTTGCCACAACTAACGTTAAAGTTAAAACCGGATGACATATGACTATTTTATTATTTTAGTGTAAGGACCCGTTGTAATTCATGAATTATTCATAAGATGTCATTTGACTCAACTTATTTTTTACAAATTGCTGACTGTCTATCTGTAAGTGAAATATAAAACTTGAAATATTATATCTCCTGTTTTCACAAGTTGAACTTCGCCACCAGACGGCATGATTCATACAAGATTTTTTAAATAAAGATGTTTAGAACGGTTGAATGAATATATTATTCAGTAGATTCAAAATGACAATAAGCGTTATCTTAAGAAACCTGAATTATTATGCGTGGGTCATTGTGATCTGATGTGTTGACAGAAAATATGTTATTGTGGGGGCTGCTCTGTATAAATAGGGTAGGGCTAGTTGTAGAACTGGTGTTGATTAAAGTACAAATTATTTACACTTTAAAGGAGCTAAATCGCTAATATTTGGGACCTAGAAATTGACGCAAATGGGGTTGTGACACATATAATAATGTAATATTGATGTATGTAAACTGGTTTTTACCTTCATCAGCCCGGTTGGTGCTGAAAAGTAGGAATTTAAATCCCATTTTATTTCATTTCTAAACATTTTTGTAGGCTATAAATTTTCACTTTTCATAATGACTTCATGATATTTCGAAAATAATAAAAGAGCACCCACAGCCTTTTTGATTTTGGCCAAAAATAAAATTGTCAATTTCGTTGGGTTTTGTATGTTGATGTCATAGTTTAAAGTTTTACAACCATAGACAAAGTCAGTGTTGTGATATAATGTCGACACAGGGAGCTAAAAATTAATTGTAGGCATACCATCTATCTGGTTTGAGGGATTGTTAAATATTTGCTGCGATTTATTGACGTATATTGGGCAAAAATAATCATATTTGAAAAAAAATTGCTCAGACCGTCAACCTTTATGTCTACCCTACGTCAAATTCCAGCAGCCAAGACATATTTTATGTGTATGTTGATGTTCTCATGGGATATCAGTTATTCGTTCCATATGAATGACTAGAAGATGTTCTTTGCCATGGCGCAAGAATCACAGTCTGGCGCCACTGACAAAGAGGAAAATCCAGAGGTACTTTTTCAGCCAATAACGAAATGAAACCCCGGCTCACATTCATGTAGATAATTTAGATTTAAAATTATACATGTGTAATAAATATACAAGATGTCGCCACTATACACAGTTTGATATGACAACATATGTTTTATGTCGATCTGTCAAATCAACACTATTATACATTTTATTACGTATTATTTCTTTTATATAAATATAAGTATATAATTTGCATAGGTTTCTCACTATCCAGGAACTCAAGATTTTTAATGTCTTTTTGTAGAAAGTTCCTACAGATTTCCTTTGGTCAGTGGCACAGGACAGAGGACAGTCTCTAAATATTTGGATGGTATGGAAATCCAACAACCTGTGTATGCCATTGGCAGCATGTAAACGATTCCGTGACAGCTAGAAATCAAAATAAGATTATGCCATCGTTGGTCAAACATGTTAAAACAAAAATTCCTTCATAACACTCTGTATGGCATGGCCTAGACCCATATTTCTAAACCCGGTTGGTGCAGAAACGACAGATGGATAAATCCCATTACAAATTCCTGGGCCATAATAAATCACATTAAAAATTCCTGGGCCATAATAAATTGAGTACAAAATATTCTACTTATTATGCATACAATAATTTGTGGGAAAAGTAACCAGTTTTATTGCTAAACTAAGACATTAATATCAATGTGGGAAAATCGTATACCTTAATGAAAATAATCTTGCACACCTTCACACCTTGCAGAATAAGATGGAAATACAGAATAAGATGGAGAGAGAGAGAGAGATATGGGGTTTAACCTCCACTCGTTCAACCCCATTTCTCTCTCTCCATCTTTTTGGAATAAGAAGGAAATACAGAGTATAATTACTGTCATGTATTCTAGACAAAGAAAATCACCTATTAAAGTATATGTTTTATTAATCCAAAATAAGATTATTTTAAATGGATTAATCTTTAGAATTTAAAGATAAGTTCACAAGTAATAAATGTCTATATGGCTGACATAGGTCAAAGATTAAGAGAAAGTGTTAAAGACATTATTACAATCTGGGGAATCATGGACATTTTAATCTGTTTTACAGTAATTATCTACCTGAGGTTAATCTCTACAAAGGTTAATAGCGTTGTTTTAGCAATTTGATCCTTTTGTTTTATTTTGTGAAAGATTAAGTACTAATTGATTCACTTCAAAATTTTGGATTAACTTCTCCTCAAGCCTTGATGTCTAATTATCAGAGGGGGTGTGTCACTATCATGTGGATTAAAATTGCGATATCACCTTTGATGGAAGAGGATTGTTAATCCTTATTTTGAAGTAGATTAAAGTTCTTTAAGAAATTTGATCAGTGCATTTGAATGATTCTCAAGGTTACAGCATGTTTCAAGTGTTTATGAACAAGGACGCACAAAGTTCATACTGATATTAATTCTTGACTTGGTGGAAGTGGACGTTAAAAGCCAGGAACAAACGAAAAAATTCAGGATATATACATTTGGGATATTCGTGTGGTAGATTTAGTTTAAGTTGGATTCAAAAATGACTATTAAAACAAGTTGGTTTGTTCATTATATATTTGTAAGTAATATCAAATATTTTCTATTTAATTTAAATTTTATAAAGTAAAAACTGTTCAGATTTTCTTGCAGTTATCACAGCTTATTTTAGGAATATTATTTTGAATTTTAAGACTATTCTATAGATGTTCAGATTCTAATAATATGACCAAAAGTGGCAGAGGAAGACTACTGTCTTTAATCCACAATATGTTAACATGTGACCTATCAGACAGTGCAGGGGGGCTGTACATCAAAATACATACAAAACAAATCATACCAGATACTAAATACAGACAAAACAAATCAGACCAGATACAAAATACAGACAAAACATATCGTACAAGATACAAAATACAGACAAAACAAATCAGACCAGATACAAAATACAGACAAAACATATCGTACAAGATACAAAATACAGACAAAACAAATCAGATCAGATACAAAATACAGGCAAAACATATCGTACCAGATACAAAATACAGACAAAACAAATCATACCAGATACAAAATACAGACAAAACAAATCATACCAGATACAAAATACAGACAAAATAAATCATACCAGATACAAGATACAGACAAAAAAAATCAGACCAAATACAAAATACAGACAAAACAAATCAGATCAGATACAAAATACAGGCAAAACATATCGTACCAGATACAAAATACAGACAAAACAAATCGTACCAGATACAAAATACAGACAAAACAAATCATACCAGATACAAAATACAGACAAAACAAATCATACCAGATACAAAATACAGACAAAATAAATCATACCAGATACAAAATACAGACAAAACAAATCATACCAGATACAAAATACAGACAGAACAAATCAGACCAGATATACTAAAAACAATATTTAAACATAAAAAACAAAATGTATTAGCTGAAAACAACTGTGGTCTGATGCAGTGCAGGTTTGATTAAAATTGTAATAGAATTTTGAGCTTATTGTGTATACAGTAAAATACTAAACATTAGAGCAGAAGATATGAGAATATTTTATCAGATGCTCATAAAATATAGAACATGTTATAATTCAATTTATAACTTATGTTGATAATCTTTGCTTCATAGATAATAAATCCACATGATTTTTGTCTTCTATCTACTTATTAATTTGAAAAGTAACCATGCATTATAATAATATGTAAACAGTAGGTAGAACAGCAGGCACTCCAATGTTTTTATTCCAACTTTATTACGTAATTTACGTGCACTGATTCAGATAAAAAATAAATTGGCAAATAAATGCAGAACAGACATACCGGTTAATGAAATCATTAAGTGCATACATTGACTTTTTGAAGGTAAAAGTAATATGTAGGCGTGCTCTACCTATGGTGATTGGTATTTGGGATATGAAATATACAGTTATTAATGCCAACTGTAATCATGGTTTACAGAGAGCTTTAAACTAATTAATGTCATTTTTGAGAGATTTAAAAACAATCTGCAGAAAATGCAGATTATTGTGAAATTTTCGGTTTATAAAATCTTTGTATTGAATCTTTTTGGACTGATATTCCTTTCAGAGATTCAACTTGCACCATTTTGTATTTTCTTGTGGATTCAAGATCCGTTGAATTACAATCAGCAACTTTAATAAACAGATTACAAAACAAAATTTTCTTCTTCTTTGAATGGTATTTAGTAATTGAACATATTAACACAAGGTACAATTTATGGATACACAATTACTGAGTTTGATACTAAAAAATATAGGGTTGGGATGGCCTTGTGGTCTAGAGTGCCGCGCTTCGACCTCTAGCTGGTCGCCACCTCTGGCTTGCGGCTGTGGTTTTGAGCCCTGCTGTGAGCGTATGTGGCATGGAGATAGGGACGCCTTCTCAACCTCGTGGGTTTCCTCAGGGCACTCCGGTTTCCTCCCAAAGCTAAAGACCCCTACGCGCAAGCGAATTATTGAAACAAAATAAACTATATGTTAGTCCCAAAATGACGTAGTTGTGTTGAGTGGACATTAAACCCCATTTCTCTCTCACTCACTAAGAAACATTTTGACGAGGATAATCTCGTCTTTTTACCTATTGTTAAAATTATACTCTCTTCAAAACCAATAGCGGATAAAATATATTAAAGGTCACTTTAATTCAGAGATTGTGTGAGATTGTCATAAAGTCTTGAGATTTGAACCCATATATCTACTGGTACATTGCTATAAATATGGTTATAAACCTAGTTAACCTGGAAATTAATAGTATAAATCAAAGAGCTTTAGATTATCCCATAATTCATGGATTAACTATCTACCAAGTACATTTCTATGAATTGACAGATTTGTTGTGGTTTAATTGGGAGATAATACATTCTGTTAACAATTATTTCTGGTACACTCAGTGGCAGAGCCACTTTTGAAAATCATGGCAATCCCAATTTTGCTAAAAATGACATAAAATTTATGGGGGGGGGGGGGGTAGATCCTTTTTTTGTGCATTATATTATATTAAAGTGCAACATCACATGTTAGAAAGGGCTTTTCTCGACCTAAAACAGGTGTGTCCAACAGCTGGAGAAGGGCGTTTCCCTAAGCAAAAAGGACGTGGCTAAAAAAAAAATTTGGGGGGCATAGCCCCCATGCCCCCAGACCCCCATAGCTTTTTACCCCCCCCACTCAGCTAGCGCCGCTGCTGGATACACTAAATTACCTAGTCGAAAAATAAGCTGATATGAAGCATGAACTGCTATTAGGTTTGTGATTCCTCATTGTCAGTGGTGTAGGACCGAGTGCCTGGCAAGGAACAACTTAACACCATTCCAATGTCCTGTGTAACCTTGACAATTGTAATACGATATAAGAGTAGGCCGTAGCGCCGCTGTCTGGGCAAAATTTCCCTCATAGCACACTGTATGGCATATGCCCCTCTTCGAGTCTTCATTAACCCATTTCATTCCAACTATTAGGTTTTCTGTATCCAGTTTTCCATTCTTTCTGACATTCCATTTTCTCTTGTATCATGTACTTAACATTGACAGCAATGTAGTTTAATATTTCATCGCTGTTTTTGTTAGAAATCATGAACCATTTATTTCGTCAATTTGAGAACCACTATTATATACAAAGTCTATTATGGGTGGAGGAAGGAAAACCAAATATTTCTTGATGGTCATTTTAATTGTCCATTGTATCAGTGAAGTATTTGCCCCATGTAGGTAATATAAATATTGACTGACCACAGTATGTGTATACAGATTGAATGGAGGTGTCCCTATGTTTTTTGTAGGGTAATTGGCAAGTATGGTATGTCGAATTTCTTGTGAAAATAAAATGAAAATACCACTTCTTTTTCTTTGGCTCATGTTTCACATAGTGACATTAGGACCTGTCATTCACGATGTACAGGTATTTAAAGGGTTCATTTGACCCCTTGTTTGACCCGACAATATGTACCATGCACCCCCCAATAACAATAAAGTCTATAATTGAGATTTAAGGGCCTTTATAACGGCAGATTTTTAATCACCTTTTAATAGGACACTTGTCCAAGGAACAATAGAGTCACACTTTGAGGACAGCCCAGAGTTAATTTATTTTAGCTTTAGGTGTGCAATGTGATCTAATCCCCCTTCATGCCATTAACCCTTTGTGGTTTTGGTCTTTACTGGATTTTTTCATGGTATTTGGTCAGTTAAAGGGCTTAGTAGTGGGTGGTATCAAGAGTTATTAGAAACCATCTCCAGTACTTTTTGTTGACCTGTAAAATCTTGCAGGCATTCCCTAGGCTTTTCCTTTGCTACAAAGCAACTTTTCCTCCAATTAAAAAGAAATTACTTTGATCTTTAACCTTTAATCACATTTAAATAAGCAATTATTTTATGAAATATAATAGGTTTTAATGGCTTACTTTTCTGCACCAATCAGGCTAATGAATGATGGGCATATTATTATTTATATTACCAGTATTATTATTAAGAACATTTATATAGCGCACAATTCACATAGTGCTCAAATCGTGGATTGCAGCAGCTACAAAGATATTAATAAAATTGTTCATGTATGAAAATATCTTAGTCCTTGTGCCAACAAAAGGTTATTATTATAAGGGCGACCCTTTCTGAGAAAATTTTTTTTTAACTATTTTTAGTCAAGCACATTGAATATATTTCAAACAAATCCATGGGAGCCGTTTAAAAAAGCTAATTCAATCAAACTTTAAAACAACCGTGGTGTAGATACAGAAAACCCCCAAATAGTATTGCGAGAACGATGTTAATTGTGTTTAAAATACTATTTACTCGGCACAGAGTTGTCAATTACTGTCTATCTTAACATATATTAGCTTTAGGTAACCTTTAGCTATCCCCCCTTTGTAATTCTATGTTTGTATTGTAAACTTTTAAGTAATTGTAATTAAACCAAATACTTCCAGTGTACTTGATGAGAAGTGTTTTGATCAATTGAAGACTGTGTTATTTATTTCATGAAATACTGTCTGTCTGTGTTAGTCGATGAAATGTTAATGAATAATGATTATTGTACACATATACCAATTCATGGGTTGAAGTCAGTTCGGCAATTACTGTTTGGACAATTTGGACAATTTGTTAACAGATACAGATTTTAAAAAAAGGTATTCAAATTAACAAATCAAATTGATTTCGGTTACAATACCAGACACAATTGTGTCATGATACGACTTTATGCACACTGAAAGTTTCAATAATTTTTTATAAATTGAGACAGATTTTTTTCATAATGATATTATGAGGTATTCAAATGATCAAATAAAATTGCTTTCTATTATTTATCAATTTCATAAAATATATCAATTACAGTACATTAATTGGTTGTCTGGCTTGCAATGATGGTTTAATGATTTTAACCTAGATTCACTTTTTTGGTTGTTTTTTTGGTTGTAAAAATGAAATTATTAGATATTCAAATTATCAAAAAATAGGTTAATGTTATTTTCTAACATCAATATGAAAATTGTTTTTTTTATTGTGAAAGATGGTTTAAAAAAAATAAATTATTAGGTATTCAAATTATCCAAAAACTTAGTTAATGTTATTTACTAACTTGAAATATATTATTAGAAGCGATTTTTTATATCTGTTATTTTATTTACTTGAGAATTATGAAAATTTCTGAGTTTTTTTTAATGTGAAAGGTAGTGTAATATATCTTATTCAAAACATGTTAAGCTGTCACTAAGTTCAATAGTTGTATTATAAAGATAGGTGAAATGGATTTTACTCCATGGCAACAGATGGGAGACTCCACAAGTTGTTTTTTGTTTGCCAAGTAATTTCCCATATCAAAATTGTTTGTACCTTGGGTTTTAAGACAGCTGCGTACATTGGCATTAATACAGTATGAATAATGAATATTAGTGGGGAGGAAGCATCTCTTCATAAGTTGGGGGAGAGTGGCCGATTGGTTCACTCGTGCGCGTTGCATCATGTCATTAAGGTCTGTTATTGCATCAAGTAGCATGGTTTCAACTATCCGCTTGTACATAACAAGGAGTATGGCTGCGGGTCCAACCTCGTGGGTTTTCTGCAGCTTCTTTGGTTTCCTCTCACTGCTAAAGACCCTACGTCCAAGTGATTGATTGAAATAGAATTAAACCATTTGTTTTACATTGTTTGATTGTGAAAAGCACCTTGGAACAGCTTGTTTGCTGCAGCACTCGGCGCTATACAAATTGACGATTATATTATTAGTAGTAGTACCGAAATGACCTAATTTGTGTCAAGTGGGTGTTAAACCCCATTGTCTTATATGTGTCATTGAGTCAACTGGCATGGTTTTGAATCGCCGGTTGTACGTGGCAAGGTGTAGGATCGCCTACGAACCTTGTGGGTTTTCTCTGGGTCCTCCGGTTTTCTCCCACAGCTAAAGACCCCTATGTGCAAGCAAATTATTGAAATAAAATTAAACCATATTTTAGTCCCAAAATGACCTAGTTTGTGTCAATTGGACATTAAACCCCACCTCTCTCTCACTCTCTTATATTATCTACTAACCTTTTAAAAGAAACTTCTGCAGTTGACAAATTTATTTCCCAGGGAAAAATAATTCACCTTCATATAGATCTTCTTTGATGATTGGCAACTTGTTGGAGGGAACAATATCCGAACCGTATGTGATGTTGATATTGAATTAAGTTTAAAGGAATTTAGTGGGCAATGGATGAAAGAAAGAAAATTTATCAAAAACTCATTTATTTGATGTAAAGTTGACTGTTGTCTTAAATAAAATTTGTTTGAATTCCTTGTACTGTAATAAAGCTTCAAATAAGACAGCAATTTTTACTAAAAATCACAAAACAGAGATCTACCTTGTGAATTGTCTTTTTTCTTTTTTTTTATAACTAAATTAGAAATATGTTGACAAGTAAGGAAAAGAGAATGGGTGGGAGAATTTGGTTAACGTTGTTTTTTGTTTTGAAAAAGAAGAAAACGGCATATATCTACCCTAAGGTTATGAAATGACCAACAAATAGATGAGCCATTTTAAATTTTGTTTAAAAATTGGGCTTTGAAAATACCGTCAAGATTATAAACCTCTAAGATCATTAATCAACCCAATAATGTACAGTAGAACTAATATTTATCTACATGTTGATATCTATTGATGTAGATATGTTCACTATATAGGACTTTATCATAATTTTAGACGACTGACATGACTTTATTATTATAAGATAGAGACCGAATTCTATACATTATTCAAATAACCAAAACACACTAATTCCAGACATTATTATTGTGGACATTTCTTGTATGTTGTATATGTCAGTTTATTGTTTATGTAAAGGACATTGGGTATATTGATATGGATTAAAACCATGACATGCTTCATTAAAGGATAACATTATTGTTAAGTCTATAATGTATACAAGTTTGCTTTGGGTTTTACATGTAATATATGATGATATTAAAAATGGGAATTAAAGTGTATTGATCTCTTAAAGATATACTCCTTCAAGGATAATAAGGTCAACTATTCAACCCCCCAAGATTCATGTTATCTGAAAATTAGATAATTTAAATATACCATTCTTAATTAAATGTTAAACAATAAGTTTTAGCTTATTTGAGCATGTATTATTTGGATTGGCAATTTCTAACTACCGGTAATGAAATCTGTTTTTATGTATTTTGCAATTATGAGATTTTCATGTCACTGCTAAATTAGTTATATAGCTTCTTTCAATATTGATAACAAATAGTATAAAATACCATTTGGGTTTGCAATAGCTCCAGTGTTCTTCTAAAAAACAATTAAAAAAACAAATTATGGGAAACTTTCTTTTTCATTCCAAGTACCATCTGCTGTAACATATCTGTTTAACTGATGTTTAAAATTAACAACAGATTCAAATTTTGAAATGGATCACTTGCTTGACTAATACTTGTATCTTTAACAGAAATAATTTGACCGTATTTGATTATGACAGTGTAAGACGCTTGTCAGATATGTAGGCTACATGCCAGTTAATATAATGTGTTATGTATATTAATATGTTAACAGGGAGATTATTGGTATGTTATGGTCAAGTTATGACCTCTTTAAGCCAAATTCTTTTGATATCTAAAACCTCTTATTATAAGAAGCAATAATATCACTACTTGAATGACTGTGGATACATGTTTTGGCCCCTTTAGGTTAAGCCACTTTACTCCTTGTGGGGGTCAGTTACGTTCATTTATATTGTATTTTGATTTAAGGTATTTTTTCTGGAATTTTCATTGAATAACGAAATATGAATCCAGGGTTGTACGTGGCAATGAGTAGGGTCCCCAGTCCAACCTCATGGGTTTTCTCCGGGACCTCCGGTTTCTTCTCACTGCTAAAGACCCCTACATGCAAGCGAATTATTGAAATAAAATGAAACCATTTGTCCTAAAATGACCGAGGTGTGTCGAGTAGACGTTAAACCCAATTCCTCACTCTCTATATACATGCACATCAATATGCACACTTGAAAATATAGAGAATAATCCCCCAGGAACAAACTAGATTCAACACTGTGTGGTTTTTAAAAAATATAATCTTCACCAAAACGCGTGAATATGCACACTTGTCCACCTCTGTTTTATCCTATCCTTACAAACTTGTAACCCACTTTCCTTGTCAGCTCTATAGTTAAACTCTGGGCTTGAAAAATCCTGGTGGTTTTTCTTGGCCTACCCCAGGATCAGAACTCAAAACATTCTAGTCAAAAGGTCAGTGGCCTGCTGCTCAACCACTGCAAACCCGTAAACTATAAGGTGTTGTGTGTGACACCTGCTGTCTTAATTAGCCCAGTTGAAGCAGAACAGTAGGACGTTAAACTCCATTAAATTTCATGTCACTTTCCAGTTTTCAAACAGTATATTATTCAGATAATTTTTGCAACCTCATATCCTTTCCCGCTTAAAATGTTGAACTTATTCCTCATTTGACAAGTTCATGTAGTTCTTAGAAATAGTAAGGGAGAGTGGGGTCAGACAGGCCAATTTTTTTTATTTTGCAAATAACTTTAGTAACAAATCAACGAGGATAACTAATCTTTGCTACTTCATTCGTCAGGTACTAATCTATAAATATACAGAGTTTCAATGCTATACCTAAAAGAAAAGTGAAATAATACTTATTTTTCTGACATCACTCAGGATGGCTCATCAGAGCAAATAATTCTTCGGGGGCCTTTTTATTGTTTCGTGGTCCCTACTCTCCCCCAATTGTTGCATAGAGAAAAATACAGTATTTGTGTATCCATGATATTGTACCCGTAATTAATACTATATGTCAATCCAATAAATCGCAGTATTTATCATTCTTATCAGTTAATATATATATATAAACATATCTAATAAAATAAAAGTGATATCGGGTGTTCTCTGAAATATTTTGTAATTAAAGCTGCCTTGAAATGATTTTTTTAAAAATGGCCTATCTAAAATTCTTCATTTTGGCTTTGTCGAACTTATCTGTAATCTAGAGCTAAATACATGTATAAGTTACTAAATATATTATATTACACTGTAGTAGCACACCTCTACCAGGTAAATAAAGATATGTATAACAGATATGTAGTAATTATATAGGATGTTGGTTATTTATTAACATCCTGATCAAAGAGACATTCTTTTCATCATTTAATGAATATAATATGTAAACATCATGTATTTGTTATAAACTGTGCATCATACATGAAAAAAAAAGTTTTTCAGATCTGTAACTTTGAATTACATAAAACTGTGGGGTGTATAAATCAGAAATCTTCAATGAAGTACGTAGAAGAAGAAATAAATCAGATATTGCTGACAAAACAAACTATTTCTACATGTAAAATTTATCATATGTTGGCATTGCCTTTGATGTTGTGACATGCTTTTGATATTGATTTTAATCATAACATTTTTTTATGTATCAATTGTATTGCATTTTCATCATGTGACTTGAATTTTAAAGGGTTTCTATAAAGGACAGCATACGTCACTCCTTTTTTTTTAATAGCATCCTTTTCTTTTCTCTCATCCTGTTTTCTATTTTCACACCCTATTTTTTTCCGGCCCAATTTATTTCTTCCATCTACAAATACTTATAAATTCAAGGTCTCTTTCATGAAAAAAAAATCCATTAAGATTAAATGATATTGGGTACTTCAATCCTCATATGGGCTCAGTGGGACCTCATCATTTTTATTCGCATTTGTCAGAGATATTGGATGCTAGCTGTCCAGGAAAGTGTTACCTAGTTCTGTTGTCCATTTTTTCGCCAATTTAATTGACATTTGACATGAAGTTATTATCTGAATCATATGTATTTATTGGCTTTTATTCTATTTTATTACACGATGGCCTTGGTACAAAACTACAAATGTCCTTTAACACGAACATTAATACATGAACAATAAAACTATGTTTTAATATCCAGGGGTTATAAATTCTCCCCTAAACCCTCATTCCACAAAAAGCCGCTTTAATGGTATATATCACCTAGACAGGATTAACATGTTTTTTTGCTTGATATTTTTATGGTTGTAGATAGATGGACTTGTAGAGAGATTATCAAGTATTTAGTATATGATATTTCAAGATAAAATAGATTTATGACCATTTAAGGTTAAATGTGGTTTTGAATTTGAAGGTCATGAGCTGATAATACTTATTAAGGTTATGATGAATATAAGCAGGTATATTTCCTCGTTTTGTTTTGCCTTTGTTTTTCCGGGCCAAATTTTGGTTGTAAACGAGTTTGAGTAGAAAAGTAGGACACTAACCTAAGTTTATTTCATATCTTGATTTTTTTACCGTTAACAAAACTTAAAGTAGCTAATATTTCGGACCTAGAAATTGACAAAAATGGGGCACAAAGCATGTAATACTGTAATATAAATGTATATAAACTGATTTACATTCGATGATTTTCATTTTTTACTCCAATTTTAAATCAGCTTTGTTCGGCGAAATAAACCAGTCTACATACGCCGTTTGATTTGATGCAATGTGTCTAGCCTCGTCTCTTGAGTCTCTTGTTACAACTGGGGCTGAAACGCATAATTATTGTACACTATTCGTCTACCATGGTAAAATGTTTCTTTTGTCTTAAATATTGGATATCAAAAGCCCATCTTTTTCTGGTAAGATCACAACATCAATGTTGATGAATTTGACAAATAAATCATGTTTTCAATGTTGAAGATTTTGGATGATATTGAGTTAGAAACTTAGCTACTTTAAGTAAAGTATTATCTTTCAGTGTAAAAAATCACCCATAGTACACAGCCTAGTTAACTCGGTAGGTACAGAAAAGTAGGACGTTTAGTTATTGACTTCAGTTCAGTTCATTTCATTTCTTGTTTTGTTTTTTTAACATTACTGTTAACTATAATTTTAGTAAAATTTAACTTTTGGTTACATCTTTTATTTCTAGTTTGATGTGATAAATACTGTTAGCACCTTATCTGAAAACATTAAAATTAACAGTTCATTTATTGTTATTGTGAAGACTGAACATATAATTATAATGACACAGAAACAATCCTTTATCTTGACATTAAATGTGTACATTTCTTCTACATAAATTAAAATATTATTTTTATATTATAAAGATAGAAGCCCAACCCCCTGTAGAGTTATCTCCAAATTGACGGTCTCTCATGTAGGAAATCTCTAAACCCTTTATACCTGTACTCACTGACGACTCTAATATACCTGGAGTCATTCAGGTGTGTCTGACCAACTCAGGTGATATAGACCAGGCTTAAAGCACGTCAGTTAGTTAAGTTGTGTCATGGTAGCTGTATGGAGGTAATATTTTCACCTCTCTTAGTTCAACCTGTCTTCAAGGTGTTTTATGGAGTGTGTTTAATTGATCCACCATCATAACGTCAGCTCGATACTTTGTGGAATTTTGTGTTCACCACTTGGATTTAAATCATTACTATCTTGGTAATTTTTCTTTTTTTAACCTTTGAATCTTGAATTGTAAGAAACTAAAAGATGTTAGTTTTTGGTTTGATATAAATATAATGTTCAGTCAATATTTTGTAGTTAATTATTCGGTTAATTATATGGAATACTGTACTTTGTGTTAACCGGATGGATTCAGACCATAACATCTCTCAATAAATCTTTCATTTATGATTTGTATTAAATCGAAGAATCCTGATAGATAGGGTTTTCTTGTTGAGGTTTTGATAAAGTTCATTCAGTATTTGAGTGTTTAATTGTTAAATCATTTTGATGTTAAATTCTTTGTTACAATTGTTTACACTTTTCGAGTTGGTCTGGGGTTTGATTTTTCGTCTTTGTTTAGTCGTGTTACCACGTGTAGTTATATGTGTAATCTTATGGATGGCCGTGTAAATGTTGCAAAAGGTTTGATTGTTTATAAAGTTCATCGCAAAATTTTTGAAGCATTGTTGAATTAGAGATCAATAACTTGTTTTATACTATGATTTAACTCTTGGTTATTAATTGTGAGTCATGTATAATATTTCCGTTATGCTTTGATTAGTCAGCGTAAATTCAGTTAACATATATAGCAGACAAGATTTCAAAAATAGGGAATGCAGGAGAATTGAACAACCTTCAAAACAACATAACATTACAACAGCACAATTAGTTACATATCTTGAAAAATATGCTTTTGAAACAAGGAAGAATTTAAAAAATAGTTAACAAAATCCGCTGTGTTTCAGGAGTGCCTCTTCCATGTAGTATGTATATATATATAGGTATTTGTTATTATGTATATTATGTCTATGATCAATATGATAATTACTCTACCTTCCCAGTTTTATTATTAAACTATTTATGTTGTATGTTTACATGCAAGGAATACAGATATTGTTAAAGAGTTTTTATTGTTTGATTCTATGCTATTGTTGTACCAATAACTGGAATAGTTGAGCCATATACGTCACGTTTGGTATTTCTAGAAACTTGTCTGATCTTCCATGCCTATTATAGTTGTTGTTATTCTTATAATAAATTAATACAATCAATACCCAGATAAACTCGTCATGGCAGAACTTCAAATCTCTTTCTAATGAATGCTCACCTAATGAGGAACGTTAGAGATCCCGTTGACAATTTCAATATTTTAAATCAGTATTCAAAAACTAATTTGAATATTCGACTCAATTGAAATTTGTGAACCGATTTTTGGCGCATTTTCAGATTTGTAGATACTAAAAGTCTGTTAGATCAATATGTGGCTCTGGTTCTATTCATCTCTGTTGTATTGTCCTTAAGATTTCATTTTATGATTTGGATTGATTTTTTTTTGTAGTGGTACTGGTAGGTCCGTCTCTTATCAGTTTTAAAGCAAAACGCTACTAACCATCCTGTGTGAATAATTTGTAATTTTATGGACTATGGTCCACCATATTATCACACCCACATGCTGGTACAATTAATTATCTTTGTTTTAATTTAAATGTTATGAAAGGTCAGCAGGTGCAGGGATATAAATTCACAGACTACCTGCAGTGTGCTTTATCATATTAATGGTTGGCCGTATATATAATTATGTTATTTGATGAGATATGAAATAGGGTTTAATGTCCTACTGTTCTGCTCTGACTGGGCTAATGAAGATGGGCATATAGTGTCAATTGAGAGGAATTTTGCCTGGACAGTAGCGCTACAGTATACTGTTGTATCAAGTTCCAACTACCAAGGGATCTTTTACGTGTAGGCCAATGTGTACACAGGACCTGCACCACTGACAAGGGGACAAAACCCTGGAAAATCCTTATGAACTTTTTTGACTAACTCAAGGATTGAACCCTGACCTCCACTTCTGCTCCTTACTTGATGAGATGAGCAAAAAGGGTCACAGGGTTTCTTAATTAGATTTAATACCTATATTACGATTGCTATAAACATTTGCATGCATGTGGAATACTGACAAATAAGCTTTCCTTTTCTGTGGCAAACAACATGATCAGAATTTTCCATGTATATTTATTTTTACATTACATCATTGCATAAATTCGTAAATAAACAAAGCCATTGATTTAGTGTTATGAGTATATATCAATTAAGTACGGTAATTCCATTCATTACAATCATACAATTATTATAGGTATAGTCAATACATGTATTGTATACAATAATCCTTGGGGCAAACTATGATATACGGGATGATAATCTAATTACAAAGCATTGATTTTAACCTTTTATCAGTTGGGTTTTAAGAGATTTAGGGTATTTGCTACTATGGCCTCGGGTTATAAATATTACATCAGAAAACATACTGAGTCAGCTATATATCATCTAGAATAAACTAAAGAAACATGCTATCCTATCAGAAAACATACAGAGTCCTCTTTCTAGTATAAAATAAAAAATATATATATCTTAAAGTCCTCTTTCTAGTATAAAATCAAAAAAGTCTATCATAGAGTCTGCTTTCCAGTATAAAATAAAAAAAATCTATCACAGAGTCCGCTTTCTAGTATGAAATTAAACAATTCTATGACAGAGTCTGCTATCTAGTATAAAATAAAAATTTTCTGTCATTTATTCTATTTAAACATAAAAAATATACACACATGGAATGTATTTATGTTATAAACTATAGAAAAAAAAAATCCTTTCTTTTATTTTTTTTTAAACAAGAAAAATATATATTCACATACAATCTATATATGTCATAAATTGCAAAATGAAATGAAGTAGGAGATTGGCTAACATATCTGCAGACAGTTTTATGGTATGAACTCAGATAAGTGGCGAAAACATTAGATTTGCTAGGTCATCTTGATCAACAGGCATTATGCAAGAGATAAATCTGCCTATTGCAGGTCTTGATTTATGCTTTAAATGTCATAGATATTAATTGACATACCATAATCAACTCTAGGTTTTTAACAGATTTATATATACCCTTTGCAGTTAATGATATTGAGACTTTGTTTATTATTGTAACAATGATAGCAATGACAATCAAGGCTGCACTGTTATTATAATGGTGATAACTTGGCTTGAAGTGAAATTGACGGAAATTTTTTGACTATTTTAACTATCTATTTTTTAATTATTAAGGTGAGAAAAGTTCACTCTTTATCTTATCTTACATAAAGCCCCTTTAAGAGTTCTGTTATGTTGAATTTTACAAAGGATGTCCTTCATCATAGTTTTTAATAAATATTTGTGTAATTATATCTTTCATAATTTTTTTATGTGTGTATGATTAATTTTTACAAGAGAGAAAGAAGGAAATGAAAACAGTATGAAAAGGAAACTTGTACGACCGGATGGGTGACTATAAATCAAGTAGTTGATGAGATATAAAGTTTGAAATATTTGAAATCAGGGACAGTCATTTTATATGTGAAATTTGGCAAGACATTTTATCTTCATTTAATATCTCATGTCATATAAATTTTCAAAACGATTTATATAATAATTTATTGCTTAATGAATAAAGGGTATATTTGCACGATAGTAAGTTGCGATGCACTTTCTCGGTCGTCAACATGCTGTTTATGTAAAATTAGTCATTTAAAGATTGATGACTGGATATGGTAGATCATCATATTTTATTGGGTGCAAATATGGCAACATACTTTGAAATAAACACAGACATTGATTGAATTAAGTTCATATCTATAAATAACGATAAATCTCACACGTGTGACATAAAATGCTTTTTCTTCTAGAACACATCATACCACTAACAAGCTGTTGTCTTTTTCCAGGAAGGCTATTCGGTGATTCTAACAAATTGAAATGAAAAAAAAGTCTGTCTACCATCAAGACTTAATATAGATCTTTTTGAGAATAACAAAATGAATTATGAGGAGGGGAGAGATTTTGTCTAGGCTTTGGCTTTTCCACTAACTCGAATTTCTAACAGCTTAGGAATCTTTTACATATTTTATATTTTCTTATTACGGCCGTTGACAGATGAACAACTTGACATGCTGTACATGTCATCTCTATAGGCTCCATTTAAAATTACAGAACTGACCTTGACAAAATCATGCTTGATATAATCGTGATGGTTCTTTCTAGAATTTGAATTTAAGGACAATCATGGATTAATATGAACAAAACAGGATATTTCCGTGAAAGAAAAACATGATTTATTTATTTATAGAAGCTCACAATATATTGGGAAGCAGTGTATTTTATGCCATATTTAAGGGATTTAGTTATTAAGTTCTGCTTGATGATTTACATGTAGTGTTTATATGGGTAAGAGTCTTACTATAAGTAATGTTTATGTTTTAACAATAGATATATGACGTCCATAGGCTAAGATTGGAATGTGGTCGTAGATATATAATACATAGATAGATCAATACGGATTTACATCCTATACAACAGACCTGATATAGAATAAGATACGAGATATTTATGATTTTATTAGCAGATATTGTTGTTATATAGGAACGATATAAACAAACCGCTTATTTTCATTTTTGCACTCTATTTTTAAAAGCATGTGGGCAATGATGTTTTTTATTTGATTGATTAGTTGTGAAAGGATTAGGGTTGCCTGTCCAATCTCTTGGGTTTTCTCCAGGTCCTCAGGTTTCTTCCCACTGCTAAAGACCCCTACGCACAAGCGAATTGTTGAAATAAAATTGAACGATGTGTCATTTCTGAAATAACCTTCTTTCTTTCCCGGTGTGTTTCTAATGCAATAGGTCCTGTGTATACATTGGTGTGCATGTAAAAGATGCCTGTCTTCATTAGCCCACATCAGAGCAGAAGTGTAGGACATTAAACCCCATTTCTTTTCATTTATGAAATACAATTGAACGAATTTCACAATTTATATGAATTGTTTTATATTTGAAATTGATAACATACAAAATTAAGGTGTGTGCAACTAACCCTTTATTTCTTGACATAAAAGACAAGAGAGCAATCCTTTAAAATTCTGAAAGCAGTTAAAAAATACGTATTTTTCTGCAATGCAGAGTCATGGTCTTAAATGTTCACTTTTTGCACAGATAAATTTTTAATGTTCATCCTTGATGTCTGCCATAAATTGAGTTTAAATTAAATAATGCAAAGATGTTTCGAAAAGCTGTATTGTTGTTTTGAATGAATGTCAAGTGACAGGAAGATATATTTTGTTTTATCCGCATGCATGACTTTGTAACGTGATAACTCATGTTCTTTAATATCGTATTACAGACAGACTTCTTTATATTTATGTTTATAAACAGCATGCTATTCAATCAACAACTAACTGACTCAGATTTATGTCGAACTAACATTTAAACTAATTTGAAATTTGGTAGGGTTTAAAGTCCTACTGTTCTGCCCCTAACTGGGCTAATGAAGATGGACACATTGTGCTGTGAGGGAAATTCCTATTGTCAAGGGATCTTTTACGTGCATGCTAATGTGTACACAGGTTCTCAGTTTTTCGTCTAATCAGAATGACTAGACATTAAAAAAGAGACTGATAGCAAAAATTTTCTTACAGCCAATAATAGGCAAGGACATAGATTTGGAGTAGGAATTTTGTTCAATTTTGCTGTGTGCTATGACTGCCAATGTATCACGGGCATGAAATGAAATGGGTTTTATAATAACATCCTACTTTGTTGCACTGCACTGACTGGGCTAATGAAGACAGGGATATACTGGGCAATGTGCTATTAGGGAAATTTGGCTTTAAGGTCTTTAAGGTCTACTTTTTTCATGGGTTTGTTAACTTGCACGCCAATGTGTACAAGGCACCTCATTGTTTTTGCATCATCCAAATGACTATGCATTGTCTCTTGCCAAGCACTCAATCATACACAACCGACATTGGGGAACCACACCTTCCTAAGCATAAGTGAAATAATAAAAATAAAGAAATATTATATGCATGTGGATGGTAAACCCTATAAAATTTATATTTGAATTTCATGGTGGGAAGTTAGCTTTGTTCATTTCATTTCCACACTGTTGACAGCCCGTGGCTATAGAAATGAATGTAATTGAGATAGTTACCATATCAAATTGAATTTAATTGATACTGGAGAAGATAGGACAACCTAATGTATAGTAGACTATATGTAAACTATTGGAGCTAAAATGACCAAATGTAATATATGGGTCATGTAAGTATTGTTAGTAACTGACGGGAGATTATGTTCTTCTTTCTGTGTTCTCCAGGACTATTATGACTTTCAAAGTCCGAGCAAAGGAGAAAGGATGACTATCTTGTGTAACACGATCCATTTCTTTAGTTTCAAACCTTAACTTTAAATGGAGTAAAAAGATTTGTGGATTATTTAGGGTTAAGAAATTTGTGTAGATTTATTAGATTAGATAGCTGGATATTTGATAGACAAATTGAGCTGAATACTTTGGAGAATATCCTTCTACGTCTAGAAAAGCGCAAGTCCATAGTTTACATGTCAGTGGTAGAACCTGCTTTGCTGACAAGTATAGTGTACTCTAGTTGTTCATAAAGGACAAAAAACTGAGATCCACCAATCTAATGTGCAAATAAAAGAACCATTAAGAGTAGGCAGAAAAACTTCAGTCCAGGCATAAAAAAACATTACCACAGCTTACTCTCAAAATGACTGAAGTATAGTGTTGGCGAGACATTATTTGCTTGATAAATAAACTCTTCAAGTAACTTGTATTCCATATGATTGTGTCATACTGTTACATCACACATCATTCCCTTTGTAATTGTCCTGTGTGCCACTTCTGATTTCAAAGCAACAAGCAACTTGTATGGATAACATACAACATGGACATTGGGTGTATTTAGTAAATTTATACAAGACAACATGTAGTAGTAGAAGAGCTGTACAAAATGAAAGTTGTAAAACAAGAAAAGAAAAAAAAGTAAATTGTTTACACTGACTGGTAGGAATATTGACTCTAGTGAAGATACCTCCCATCTTTTTCAGCAAATAATGGAAAGTTTCATCTCTTTCAAGGTTTGTCTTGTCTTATCGTTATCCAACTATTTGTTTTTTATAAGAAACATCCGACTGATATGGACAATGACCGAAAGTTGAAAACAGGTGTTAAATATTAACAGCAAGAGAGATGTGACACAAACAAGAAAGTTTTTTTCCTGGTTTGGATCTGGGATATTGTTGATTATAATGATACCACCACAGCAGCTTTGAGACAGGAAATCATCTTGTTGATCAGATTAAGATATTATCTTGAGTTTTATTTATAATTCTGAGAAAATGCAACCTATGTATATTTCATTATTAGGAACTATAAATGTGGTGTTATGCTTGTGTTTGTTATATAAGGTACCAGTATTTGAAATCTTTTTTTGATTCTCTACAAATATTGCTTTGTAAAATATGGTTTTCAGAAAGTCCTTATGATAGCTGTAGTGTACTTAATTAAATTGTGTAATGTGTATAGTGGTACATGTGGTACTATTGTATATTCTCTGGTTGTGTATTATGGCAGTGATGTATATTCTCTGTATGTGTATTATGGTAGTGGTGTATAGTGTATATTCTCTGTATGTGTATTATGGCAGTGATGTATATTCCCCAGTTGGTTGTGTATTACGACATTATTGTATATTCCCCAGTTGGTTGTGTATTTTGGTAGTGGTGTATATTCTATGGTTGTGTATTATAGCAGTGAGGTATATTCTCTGGTTGTGTTTTATAGTAGACTACTGGTGTATAGTGTATATTCTGTGTAGTAGATATTGTAGAGGGAGAGAAAAATGGAGTTTAACCTCCACTCGACACAACTAGGTCATTTTGGTACTAACATATGGTTCAATTATATTTAAATAATTCCCTTGCGCATAGGGGTCTTAAGCAGTGGGAGGAAACCAAGCCAGTTGACTCAATGACCGGCTTTATGATACAGCCATTCACCCCCTCCCCCTGTTTTTGATATTTTATATTCTAATTGTGTATTATCGTAATGTGTATCAATTGTGTTATAAGTCACTAGATTAATTGTAAACCTAGTAGTAGGACTAGACTAATTACAGAAGTGTGTATTGCATGAGTAAAGGAATTAAATTAGCTATCAGCCTAATTATAGATCACAGGACAGTGAATGTGATATCACCTATATCATTACTATAATTCAACAGATGATGACAGATATATTGTTTAAGGTGTACATTGCACCAAACCTACCTTCCACAGGTTACACTATCCTAGATTGTTGAGTAATATAAGTACTGGGTATATATATTATACTTATACATAGTAATAAAAATAATTAAAAAGAAGCTAATCATGGATTTATTTATTGTTTTGATCAGGTGATCAAGATTTCATGGGTTCTTTGAGTGTATTAGTATTAAATATATAGTCTGTTTAATGATCTACTACCTTGTAAGTTTGATTTATAAAAACCTAATAAGTCTGTTATCTGGTCTGTTATATATGAACAACAAACGAAACAGAAAAATTGAAAAAGGGCATTTAGTACAACATACTTAACCGTTTATTTGATTTGTTTTGTTCAATATAAGGTAGAGGATATTTCTATTAGGAACTTAGGTTTGTGTTGATTTATTTAGAATATAGTCTAGTTTTTGGTGAGTTAGATAAGGGTTCATTGTATATATGTAAATATGTATTCATTTAATCTTTTGTAACATAATGCACGAATAAAGTGCATTATGATTTATAGGCAGATTGTGCAGTTAGTCATGTATATGTTGTTTGTTTAAGAACAAGAATCAGTTTTATAGGCAATTTTTTCAGATTTTATGCTTTGTTTTATCTTATATATTTATTCGTAAAAACTTAATCAGTGACCCAATGATTGTGATTCTTCTGGACACTATCAAGTTATTCATGAGTTATTTCATTATATTGCCAAATGTTTAATGCAGAAGGTCTATCATTGAGTCAACTGGTGTGGTTTCAATTCCCTGCTTGTCTGTGACAGGGAGTAGGGTCGCATATGTCCTTCGGTTTCCTAACATGGCTAAAGACCTCTACGCGCACTGAATTATTGAAATAAAATTGAACCATAGGTTGGTCCCAAAATGACCTTGTTTGTGTTGAGTGGACATTAAACAGGATTTCTCTCTCTCTCCCTTTTAGAAATACAAATTTTATAATGTTGTATTGTATTTTACAACGATATCAGCATTAAATCATTTTGTATTTAAGTCAGGTGTTGAAATCATCTTATAATCAGTGATTGATAATTCAAGACATAATTTTTTTTAAAAGTTTAGTGTTTTTCTAGACCTGTTAATAAACCAGTCTTGGTTTTTGTGAACATTTTTCTTGCAAGAACAAATTTGATTTTTTTTATGTGGTAATTTATTTAATGTTTTTCTAGTTGTTTTTTTTTGTATACCGGGTATGTGTATTTTTACTTACATCTTCTCTTTTCAACAGAAACTTTCAACCGAAAAATGTAATATGCGTGTTTTTCTGTGCCATGTTTCTCAAGATAAAAGGAGTTGGTCTTATCATTTAATTACATACCTTGCCGTATGTTTATATTAACAGGTGTACTAACGAGTACAGTTTTACCTGAACATGTAATTCTATGCACCTTGTAACATCCGATGCTTTAAGATATGGTGATGTACCACCTCATGAGTATTGCCAAACCATCAGAATTATTAGCTGTTTAGTCCGAGATAATGATTTATGTAATTCCTGGTAATATTTTTCTTCTAGGTGTTATATTAAACGTATGGTGAGGATAAATGGAATTTAGTATATAATTTGTAAATTTGATTAGAATGAAAGAGTGTTAGATCAATCCAAGCTGCAAATGTTTAATTCTTTATTGAATGTGGGAGGTTGGGTAGTCTTATGCGTGCAATTTGTTTCATAAGGTCTATAATTGAGTTAAGGGAGGTGGTTTCACTTCCAAACTTGTATATAGTTTTATATGTATCTAAGATAGTTTTATATGTTTCTAAGATATTTCTGGTATAATTACAATGGTTTAGGAAGTCAAATTACAGTTTTATATCTGAAAAAAAAAGAAAATAAATTAAAGGAACAATAACACTCTTGCTGGATTGACAGCTAGGTCTAGAAATAAAATAGCTTTTTTCTAACTACTAGATGTTTAAGTGTCCTACCTGTTGTGTAAATTATGCATTACATCCTATTTTACCTGACCAGATGGTTCGAAAATATTTTAAAATCTAAGTTACATTTGAAAAGGTTTACGTAAAACTTTTCAAACCATGTTATTCATTTTTACCAATTTTTTAAATTTGGTGTGTTAAGATGAAATTTGTATCATCAATTAATTTGAATATTGTAAAATAGTACAATTTGTTGACCAGAATAATGATTGTGACATTATTCAGTTACAACAAGAGTATTATTGGGCCTTTAAGACATGAACATAGATATTTTATCTAATCATGTGAACTTCAATTACAATTCCATTATTGTTAGAAGGGGAAAAAATACATGATATTTAACAGGTCATGGTTCAATTGTTTTGTATCTGTTACAAGATTAAAAGATGTACACGACTGATCATGATTTAACAAAAGGTTAATGTCGACAACTGGTTGATCAAGCATGTCATGTCACCATGTCAGACTATACACACTTCAGGATAAATTTGCTAATAACCTTCGGGGCTCGTTTTTTTTGCCATTGTAAAAACCCAGAGGAAGTAGTTAACATGTGTCTATTCGTATAAAAATAATCCTTAATTATTTTTACCTGTAGAAAAAAAGTTTATCAAGATCAGATACAAAAATAATAGGTGGGATAATTAAGGTATCAAGTATAGTTTAAGGAGAAAAAAGCACTTTGAATGTCTGTGTTCAGATCTGATATCGGCCAGATAATGTTAGAAAGTTTTATTTGGGTAAAATTAGTGAACATTTCCTCACTGATGTTATAAATTTTTATTACATCATGAACAAAATTAACATTTTTTTTCTTATTTCTTACTCTTTATTATTTTTTTTGACGCCAATAATTTTTTTTTTATTCAGAGGAGTAATTACATGTCTGCCTTGTGAATTATTGCCAAACAATAGGAGTTAAAAAATCTTGACAAATTTGCTTTCAGGAGGGCTATGTTTATTTATTATGGGAATGTAATTGGTAAAATACCTGATTTTTGTGATAAAACATAGATAAGTAAAGTTTTTATCTAGAGGATTAAATGTTGATGGTGTGTTAAGATGTTTTTTGGTCCCCCCATGTAAGAAAAAGATTATATAATCTGTGTACTTAGATATTAGTATATAAGTAGAAGCTACATGTGGTCTATCTGAGTTTCAGTATTACTTATATCACATGTGAGTTAAGTCGAGCGAGGGTGTATACTAGTACTGTAGCTCTGTGTTGGTATATGTGCTGAAACTTTATAACAGTATGTGAAGTCTTGCTTTGGATGTTATTTTCAGTAATTGTTTTCAAATTGATGCGGAATAGTTGTTTCAAAAGGGTTAAAAGGTAATTTGTGGATTGAATTGTTTGGGTATGTTGTGGAGCGTTTTATTTAAGATATTGAAATTATTAAGAAATATTAAGTTATTAAGTCAGTCAGTCTTATTATGGTAATGTCTCCATTTAATAATAAGTACTTTCCATCATTAATGAATTGAAATTAGGACTTTGAAGTCCATTTCATTTATCATGGGAAGTACTTATTTTTAAATGGAACAATTACACAATAATGGATTACATATATTTTTAAAAAGGCGATGCATCATTTATACACGCTTTAATCTTTACGTAGGGCTTAAGTTTTTAACAAATGCATTAAAGATTAAGAAAAAAAAAGGTGATAGAGCATTTTCTATGTTGGAGCATTTTGTATGGATCAATCACTTTAAAATTTTAATATAGTCACACAGTTTGTTTTTAAACATGAAACCTGCTTATAAAATGTGAGAGCAAAAGATTTTAAAATAATTTAGATTTTCTGATGGATGAATTTAATGGATTGATACCCAATTTATCAATCTTAGGTCAGACTTCTATAATGTTTAGTAAATAAATCAAAATATAATTAAAATTCAAAACTTATCAGTTTGGTACTAATAGATTTTGGGAAGAGCACCAAGTACTTTACTTATATCAGTTACTTTTATTTGCACACAAGGACGAAACAGGAAGCAAAAAGGTGTTTCCAAGGAACAAAATTCATATTGATAAGAGGCTTGATGTTAGTGGAATTTTTGTTGTAAGATATGAAGTTGGTGTTAAGTTTATTTTTCATGAGGATTTGGTTTAACGATGAAGTGATTAGTGATGATAAAAAGTTCAAGCAAACAAACCTACTATCTTCGTTCAATGATTAACTTAGTTTTATTTGATAAATCATATATGCTCTACCTGATTTCTGGTATTAAGGAGACATGTTTGATATATGTTAATCATTTATCGCCTGTATGAGTAACTAATCATGTGATAGATTTGATGTCTTTTCAAATTCAAGCAAGCTCTTTATTCAAAGTCTAGTTTCAGTGTCTCGAGTCTAGAGATAGTTATATTTCGAGAATAGGTTTTTGAAATTTGTCTCTTTTCAAATTCAAGAAAGCTTTGTATTCAAGTCAAAGTCCAGTGTTGTGAGTTGAGAAATAGTTTCAGATAGGAAGTTTTTGAAATTTGTCGTTGTGGTCTTTAATAATAGTTTGAATATTTACAGATTTGGATTAATATACGCAGAGAGAATATAAACTATGTACTGACAGTTTCTTACAACCGAAGATCTTAATGTAACCGTTGAATAAACCATCACCAAAAGTGCCTTAAAGTACCGTAGCAGATATTTAAACAATTGAGCATTTAATTGATAGTTTTTGTGGACAATGTTACTTTAAAAAAACATCATAACCAAAAATTGGAGTGTCTTAAAGATAGATACTTTTCCGTGTTCAGAAGCTAAATGACTATTTTGGAGTGATAAGGGAAGTGATCGAATGTTTTCTAGCGGAGGAGCACCGGAGGTCGTGAGAAGACGACCTCACTCAGTGAGATCAAGTGCTCATTCCATCTATAGGAGATCCTGGCCTTTGGCACCAAACTTTAAATATAAGGTAAGACCATGTTATGATCTTTTCATATTTTTTTCCCCACAAAGTTACAAGGTACACACATGATTGCACCAGATAAGAGATTAAATTACAAGTTATTTTCAATTTTAATGATCAGAAAAGGTGCCAAAACTGATTAGGAGAAGCTTCATGTACCGGTTGCAGTTGCAAGAACCTGTAAAGCAACATATTTTCCGATAACAGCCTCCCTCTTCAGGGACATTATTCAACACAGGATAATGTGTCTTATTTCCTCTCCTTAACCAAAATAAAAAAAAAAAAGTTTAAGGACACAAGGCAACTCTGATTTCAGCCCAAATTATGATTTACTGGATTAGATTGTATTTCAAATTGTTTGAGTTTAAAACAAACTATTATTCGCAAGACTCAAGTTGATATTTAAAAAAGTTTTTACCTAATGAGGAAGTTTAGAACTTCAAAATCTACTAATTTATATTTAATGGAAAAACCCATAATCTGTTAATTATGAAGTAAAAGTGACAGTTGTATGACTGAAACTATCACTTGTGATGGTGGGGGTGTTACCACAATCCTGTCAAAATTTGACCACTGTATTTAACCCCTTTCTGACCTTTCATGTCATGTGGAAAGGAAGGGGGACATAATTATGTTAAAATTGGATCTTGTTGTCAATCATGACCTTTTATCTTGTCCAAATTTAGACTTGCAAAATATACTAATAAAACATTGAAAAGTCTTGAAACATCTAAGAAAACATTGAAAAGTCTTGTCTTGAAGCAGATCTTTAAAGGGATACCTATCATTTCTGCTTACCGGTTACATTTTATGGATAATTGGTTTGAAAAGGAATGTATTGAAAAAATTGTCTGGAATCCAACACTATTTGCAAAGGGGTATATCTGGTGAAAAATTTTATGAATGAAAGGGGAGGAAGGGAAATGTCACAATTTCTGTAATAACATTTAAAAGTAGAGATATAACAGTAAAACAATACCTGTAAGAGTACTGAAACGTTGTATGAAATAAACTAAAAAGTAGCACAAACTTTTGATTTTAGTAAGAAAATCTGTATCTTAAAGTATAATCATTAGAAAATGAAAAAATTATTCTAGAAACTTTTTTTAATTTAATTTTGGAGTGGCATCTGATTATGGAAATACACTGACTGTAAACTTGAGAATTACTCAGTTATTTCTACACATTAACCATCGATGGTAATGGTATTAGATTTGAGATTGTAAAAGCCTTTTAAAAACACCATAGATGATATGATTAGGTTGTTTTATAACTTTCTATAATAATGACCATATAATAGTCACCATTATGATTATAATCAGTCCTTATATCACATGAAATCTGTCTGTAAGATCTTAATACAGAGAGATTAGCATATGATCATATAATAATTTATAATCCACTATATATGTGAATAGTAATCATATAATTATGATGATAAATGTAATAGCTGTAAGGGTTGTCTTTGATCAGGCTTTGTTTTTGTCAGGGTATATTAAATATGGTGTGTTATATATAGTTACCTAATCTCAGGTAATTCTAGGTAATTGACAGGTGCTTGTGGTCTACATGTATACCTGGGAGCTAAATATCCTATATTTAAACAAAGAATGGATTAATTGTCTTTAATTTTGATTTCTAAAATAGTTCTCTTTCAAAGAATTAATATATTTAATCTGTAATAACAAATCTCCAGTGCTTTTTTTGTCCAGCATTAAGGACATCTGAGGCTTCACCATACTGAATCCTTTCATGGTCCAAATAGTACCACAGCATTTTTCATACACAATTCCCACTTATCATAGGTCACTTCTACCAGCCAGCATGAATAGTGTTGCCTAGTGGTTCAAATGGGATTAAAAAGTAAGTAAGCAGAAATCAAAAAACATTGCCATAACTTTACTTTCCATTCAGTCTTACAATAACTGTACATTCACTCTTACAATAACTGTACATTCACTTTTACCATAACTGTACATTAACTCTTACAATGACTGTGCATACTGTACATTCACTCTTACAATGACTGTTCATACTGTACATTCACTCTTACAATGACTGTGCATACTGTACATTCACTCTTACAATGACTGTTCATACTGTACATTCACTCTTACAATGACTGTACATACTGTTCATTCACTCTTACAATGACTGTACATACTGTACATTCACTCTTACAATACCTGTACATCCAGTCTTACCATAACTGTGCATTCAATTTTACAATACATGGAACTGTACATTCACTCTTACAACAGCTGTATATTCAGTCTAGAAAGTACTGTACATTCACTCTTACAATAACTGTACATTCAGTCTAACAATAACTGTACATTCAGTCTTACAATAACTGTACATCCAGTTTTACAAAAACTGTACATTTCTTTGATCATATACTTTGTATACAATTTTATTACGGTGGAAACAAATAAAGAATGTCAGTTAATTTATTTTTTCAATGAGATCAATGTAGCATACATTTTGTAAATCCAGAAAACGATAGATTTATCCTTACTCAAAATGACATAAATATTATGTTGATGTGACTTTATGCGTCCGTACTTACCTTCCTAAATTCATATTATTCACGTTGACAGTTGTGTTTTACGTCACAATATATTGAAATTATACAAAGCAGGCGTCAGAAACAGATAGAGAGCTACCTGTTGGCTTTTAGACATGACATCATCGTTCGTGTGTATTCTGATTTATATTCTTGCTGCGTTACATGTAATATGATATGGAAACCTTGTCTGACGTATCTCAGACATAAATGTAATAAGACGGGAATATTTGTCGTTATTTTATAACCTTCCTGCCAGTAGTATTCATACTATTTTATTTGATGTGGTATGTCAGTAGCGTCAAACAAATGTCAAATTGACACCTAAATGAATTGTTTGATATCAGAAGTGATTCAGTTGTGACATTGTATCTCAACTCTAGTCACTTTGTAACAAAAAAAATATACTGAATGAAGAGAGGTTTGGGTGGCCGAATAGTCTAACCATGCAGTGCGCTTTAGTTCATAAGGGCGGTCATTGAGTCAAGTGGCATAGGTTTGATTTCCACCTGGTATGTGATAGGGTCGTTGGCCAATCTCAAATGTTTTCTCAGGAGACTCTGGTTTCCCCTTACTACGAGGCACAATTACTAAAATTGAACTATGTTAGTTTCTGTCTCTTTCGGACAAAATTCAAACACAAAATTGCTATGTCCTAAACTTTGATAGTAAACCCCGCCTAACTTTTATCACTCTCACATACTAAAGAGTCTTCCTGTAAGAAACAATAGATATATACTATACAAATATTAAGATAAGATATCCTCCAAGTTTGTTTAGATTAAAGGTGTATATTAAGACATGAATAAATAATGAAGTTTGTTATCTTTTCACCAGAGATATTTCTAGTGTAATGTCTAAAATGTATATTTTAGACATTTATTTACAGTGGTGTAACTAGGTTTTTACAAAGGATTGGACTTGGTACACAAATTTGATCTCTCACTTCCTGAATATCATGTTTTTGGATAATGATCAACATCCTTTTGGGGGCAGCCTATTTTATGTTATTGCGTAAATGAACGGGTTTAGGGAGGGTGGGCCTGTCCTGTTTTATTGTGGATGAGAATGCTTTTCTCTCACAAGACAACGTAAATTAACTGCGTAAATCCGATGCCAAAGTGTGTCTATTTAGCAGTCTGAAAATTTTGATGTCATACCAAAATATTGTGCCATTCCAAAATGATTGCCAGATTTTCTTAAAAGGGTTGTAACTCATTTAAGAAATTCCATTCTTCATAATGGCACCCATAATCAGCAAGTATTTTCGATCAGTTGAACGAGAGCGATGAAAGGATACTAATGGTTAATTAGGGTTAAGATGATATAAAATAAGAAGGTCACCTAGTGGATCTATGTATTTATAGGTTCAAGGACTAGGATTACTTGTCAAACCTCGTGGATTAAAGGACAATATTGGTGTCAGTCATTATCACATATGTGATAGAACTGGTTAAACACTTTCCAAATATAATTTGTCCCATATAACAACTTTTGGTCTTCGAAGGAATTATTAGTGAGCAGAATTTTCAGACGTTAATCTGTTGCAACTCGTCACTTCAGTCAGATATATATATAGTGATAACTCAGGTTTTCCTTTGCGGTTCGTCACTTCCAGCATGGTTCCCCCTTGTCAGTGGTTCAGACAAGAGGGCCCGGCAAGAGACAATGTAAAGTCATTCAGATGGGACAAAAAACTGGCGAACATGTAAAAAGTCCCTTGGCAGTTGGAATTCAATATAAGAGTAGGCTGTTTGGGCAAAAATTTCCCTCATAGCATACTATATGGCATATGCCCGTCTTCATTAGACCAGCTAGAGCAGAGCAGTTATAAGATGTTCAAACCCCATTTCATTTCGTTTTAAACAAAACATCGCATATACAAGACTTATATATCTACTTATTAAGATTCCTGAAGAACTAATACTTAAATAGGTTTGGCCTAAAGTCAGGGAATTCAGATTAAAAAATAGATGAAATAGTGAAATATATTAAAAACCTGATTGTAGTTATGTTAGTCTCCAATAATGTTCTATTTGTGTTGAGAGTTCATTCAGTCCCAGTTTGTCAGAAAACCATGAATCTCTTTATTACACTAATTGTTGATGACATTGATGATGATGATGTTACCTAAATTCCTATTGCTGGAGAAATATTTTCTAAGGGTAGTCTGACCCAATACATTAGCCAATTGATTGTAAGAATGATGAGTGATCTCGATCAATGTTTCAAATCAGCTTTGATCTCTGTCAACTTGGTTAACATGACCTTCAGGTGTTTATCGCATAGTTTTATTTTGTTACATTAACATGAAATTCATAATAACAATACCATATACCTGGTAATAAAGCAAGTATTTCTACTTAAATTTAAAGATAAATTGTCTGATTATAACAATTAAAATGTCACTCTTATCAAATGAAAGTTGGTTTAGCATCTTACTTAATCTTCACGAACTGGTGTTATGATGACAGGCATACATGTACATCATGAAGTGTGCTATGAGGGACATTAATTTTGTTATTTCAAACTGTAAAGGAATCTTTAACGTGCTGTTAAGTTCATGATAAAGATTAAAACTTATCTTTCAAATTAAAATTGAAGTATATTTTAAATGAAATCAAATAGAGATGGAGTTGAATGTTTTGTCAACACACTACTTTGTTCATTCTGAGACTAAAATATAGTTCATTTCTTCCTATGAATGGAAATTTTTCCTAAGCAGTGGCATTTTTCCTGCTCTTCATTAAACTCAAACAGTCAAGGGTATATTCTCCAGTGTGTACATTGGTGGATTGTTGCCCCATCCAAATAACTAGGCATTACATGAAAAGTTTGAGTCTATCCTTGTCACTAAACATAATATAATTAAGACTAACAGCCTTCGCAACTGGTCATAAAAATGAACTTTAAGAAATGAGAAATCAATTTAATACATTTTATTGCATATTTTGAGGTTATTCTGTTAGACTTGTTTTATTTCAAATTTCTCAAAAATATTTAGATGTGAATCTTGAAATTATTCAACCAGCAACTTTCTCTCATGAGAATTCATCTCATTGATTCAGTCACCTGGCCCTGTCTACTTTTGATTGTTTAAAATGTGATCAGGAGGTGAGAGACTTTAATCCAACAAATGTTGTATTTGGAATACAGGTAGCATTGTTCACTAAGCTGTCATGTGAAAACTGTAATCACCTCTAACCTTAAGGTGTTAAAACAGGTGACCAACCACCTAGCTCCCCTTGACAAATTGCCCCTACAGCAATTATCCCACAATACAACTGCTGATGATGAGGTAACCATCTTGAGTTTGATCTGTTCATGTAACCATGATATCAGATTTGTAGATGGTGAGAAATGTGCTTGTCATAATAATTGTCGTTTTCTTCACCAAGAATTTATATACCCAGTTTCTGATGAGCATTGAGATTTAGAGTTGTATTGAAATACCTTCTCCATAATTCATCATTTTGACCATTTGTGTCTCAGTCCTCAGAGATGTGAAAGGTTTCAATTTAAAAGTATTTCTGGATCTGGATGAAAGTATAAATATAGCACCTTTAATACATATTCTTGTGGACAATTACACTGCAAATTTGATGAAAAAAAGAACCTTAAAAACAGATGAAAGATTTTGTAAGAAAGAACTGATCTGTGTGTCACGTTAGAGGAAAATTAGGTCATCACCTAAAAACCACGACGGTCCATTTACCAGACCTATCAGACATATTTTACACGTTGGGCAAATATTTTTTTTATATTTGTTTTGGAATGGATACCGGAATAAAGACTACCCAGTTAACTTTATTGATCTTTAAAAATATAAAAACATATATAAGCTTATATATGCATTGATCGTACAAAGTTTTTCGTGAAAAAGGGAAAAAAATCGACAAAAGCAAGAAATATGCTTTGCTGATAGTTTTTTGATGAATTTGCCACATACAAGCTGTTGGTCGAGGAGCCCACGTACAAATATATTGTGAAAAATAATTTGATGTATCGCAAGCAAACTTGTGTAATCTTCTAGAAACGTGGTCTACAAGTAATTAATTTTAATGTTTTAAAATTCCAAGAATTTGTAATGTTTTCTGATGTTCACTTGGCTTGTAAATCAAAGATGTTTAATATCTCTGCGATGGATGGAAATTTACTATTGGAAGTTAGCAAAGTTCTGAAAAGTGGAGAAGTATTCAAGAATTTATAAAGCAATGTTTCGATTGAAGTAAAGCAAGTCGCTTGGCAACAAAGTTTATTTGTTAAAGATTTCCGATCCAATAAGGTTGTTGACCTTTTGCTTTTCTGCGTTTTTTGGGAACATCAATTTATATCTAACAAATTTAACATAATTTGTTTTTAAGAATTTCTCAGTGAATTTGTAATCGAAAGTGTTTGCTTGAAGTATGAAAAAGAAAATTCAATTAGTCTCATGTAAATTTCGTAACAATTTAAAAGAGCTGAGTCAGCTGACACACAATTTTTTTTGATTATTGACATTTGACGTAAAATATTTCATGATTCCAGTCGACGTCTGTCCTAATGAAAATAAGGAGGTGATACCTGTTAAGGTTGTTGACCTTTAAACACAAACCATTGACTTCTGTTCAGAGAATTTCAAGTGTGTTTTTGACTTCAATTTTAATTATTTCTCGTTTGTAGGTGAATTCAAATAAAGTCTTGGATAATTTTTGAAACCATCTTGAATATCTAAGCCTTGTTAGTTTTAATGAGCCAAGTACGTTGGAATAATTAAGATAAGTGTAAGTTCTATGAGAATTGTCTGTACTGATAAAAGATAATACAAACTGTCTTTATCTCAAGCAGAAAGTCGAATCAAGATTAGATTTTAAAGGTCATTTTTATGAATAACTGTAGACGGAACTTTAATAAGCTATAGAAATCCAATATATGCTTTGTAAATTACATGTCCTTTCTTCTAGTATTGCTATAAAATTTCTAATCAAAATTTGAAATCTAATACAAGACTGAAGTCAAAAAGTTATTTTGTCGAAATATAAATATTATAGAGTGAATCTAGAATTACTAAAGAACAGATATTCTAAAGGTACATGTATATATTAAAATAGGTGTTCTGGATAAGTTTCTTCTCTATTAATAAATAGTATAAAATTAAAGAATGGAATTTAAAAGCTGATTTTATATTATAAGTTTTAGAAATTAGCTTTGATTAAAGATCCGTGAACAAAAGTAATTCAATATAAAACATGTATATATTATATTTATGAGGTGATATACACCAACATATATAAGTATATTACAGCCAGCCAGATAGAACACATGTGGCTGCTTGCTCAAATGGATAATCAATTTCTCTACATTAATATTGAAATTGTTATTGGCAGAGTGGATTAGGTGTATAGCATATATACATGTAGTTGTTATAAAAACTCTCATACGTACATTACACAATTTCAGAGGAAAGACAAGAACCCTGTGTTTTGTTCTACTGTGGGATGCCAAAAAAAGAAAGTTGAACAATTGACTGTGTACAAATATTTGCAACGAATACGGGATCAAAGGCAAGAGAACAGCAACTTTCGATTTTCTGTTATTTAGACAGATTCGTGACAGAATTGAGTAGCTAGTGTACTTGAATAATTTTAAAATCTGACAATTTGTGATTCTTCATACGAAAGTCTGGATGGTAAAGACTTGTAACCACTGTTGATTAAGGTTAGAGATAGGTGGGAGAAACTAATTAATAGTGTTAATTAATCTAACTTGTGTACGACGGAAAACATCTGATTGTTTTGAAGCGTGGAGACTGTGATAGTAAATTATAACATATTCGAGGTGCTTTGGTAACTGTTTTCATTTATGAATTAGAACAGGGGTCAGAATTGTTTCTATGTCAGATTTAATCCTGTTCTACCTGTGCAATTTTAATTGTAAGTTTTATGGAAATATCCTCAACCTAAACATAACAACGAAGTCTATGGACTTACTGTGGTATAAGTACAGGACCTATATCACATACGAGATATCTATGTAAGTTTCATTGTCATCTAAGAAGAGACCGACGACCAGGTTGAACTAAGGACCAGGAATCTATAATCTGCTTTATAAACAGTTATTTTTGTCCCTGGATATAGCCGGTATTAGAAATATCCCTATGATATTGGTCAAACTGACCATATTGATGTTTTTGGATGAAGATCTTTTACAAGGGACAGTGAAGACAAGATCTCGAGTATTGTAGACAATGGACATACCTGTACACATGTGGATATTTAATGCACCTTACCTGTCAATGTATGATGTAATATTGATTAAAAGAAGTTAAATTTAGTCAAGAGATTGATTGATGGATTGACAGGTTGTTTATTACATGACATCAGAATTCACTGATGTTTAACAGACATCATGTACAGAAGCAAGGTAACTTGATAGTAGATTTACTTCTGGGTATAATATTGCTTAAAGCGACAATTTCAAATTCTCTAAGAAAGTCAAAACATAATTATTTCTAGGTCTTTTGCTTAATAAGTTATCAACTCACTATTATATGGTCATAGGCATTATTCCCCAGTCCCCACCCTTAAAAATCTATGACACAGGAAATAACAGCACAATTACCTCCCCTGTTTTGATATTGACAACATGGGGCAGCCATTTTCCAACATTGAAATTTGAAGTTGAAAATGATATTTTTGTCAATTTCTCATCTGGCAATAGTCAATTATAGGATTAAAAGGATTATTCTTTAACAAGGTAGGACTGGATACTATCTATTTTAAGGCTTTATTTTGATAAATTTTAAAAATAACTTAAAGATGTGAAATTGTAGCTTTAATGATTCCTTAGTTCCATGTAAAATACCAAGTTTAGTAAGAGTAATTGATAGTTTGAACATGTAAGAATATAGATTCAGGCACTCTATTACTTTAATTATTCTTTTAGAATAATTTGTAGATATTTGAATTTTTATTTTAAAAGTTAAAAATAGTTAAAAATAGATAATAAAAAGAGAATATTTTGAAAACTTTAGTCAAATTACTTCACTCTTAGCCTCATTATCATTGTGAGAAGAACAGTGTAGCCTTGATTGTCATTGCTACCGTTGTTACAATAATAAACATATCGATTATCTTTGGTAAGTTAATAAATGTCTAATTGATAATTCATATAACATTTAAGGCCTAAATAAAGACCTGCAATAGGCAGTTTTAACTCTTGCATAATGCCTGTTGAATGTAGGAAATTATAGGTAATCATAATCATACCCAACATATCAACTTTTCTCCCCTTGTCAGTGGTGCAGAGGATGGAGGGCCTGGCAAGGAACAGTATCGAATCGATCGATCATTAACATATTGAAGTTCATGTATGCATCCTTGACATTTGGAAATTGAAATAAGAATAGGCTGTAGCATTGCTGTTTAATCAAAATTTCTCTCATATCAAACTGTATGTTGTTTATGCCGTCTTCATTAGCCAAATTAATGAGAAAAGGCAGGATGTCGATTCAGCATTCTCTTTAACTACCGTCCAACCACATAATTACACTTTAATGAATTGCCATGAAAAGGAAGGAAGGAATGATCATATCCATGTAATATAAGAATGATCATCAATTTTAGATACTTCTTGGCCAGTGCACAAAAGGCAATACATTATTTAGCACAGATATGACGTCCACAGTTATCTTATGACATCATAAATTTATATAAACTTATACCATATGTTTATACTTCTGTTGTTGATTTTTGCGTTGTGGTATGATAAGCAACTTTTAAAATATATTCTTTGCTTGTCCTGTTAAAGCTATCTTCAATTAAATTCATTCTATTTTTAGGGCTTACACATCTAACTTAATTGAAAAGAAATGTTATTTTAAGAAAATTTACTTTTTTGCATTAAGAAAATTTACTTTTTTGCAATATTAAGAAGATTTTCTGAATTTCTATTCACCAAATTTGGGCTAACAATTTTCCTGGACAATGTATTACTTTGTGATTTGTTTATCCCCTATGGTTTCTGTAATGCACCCAGTCCAAACAAAGTACCCGCCACACCTCACTATAAAGTGGTACATATATATATATATTATATCAAGTTATTATATTGAGATATCTGTTGTTTCATATAAATCAATAAACAGCTGTTTATATATTTTGGATATTTGGATATTTATCTACTTTACATCTATCTGTAGAATAGACCAATTTCCTTTAGGTCAACATCCATACACAACTTTTGTAGCATGTTGGTAGTACAAATAACATTTAAAAGAGTAGGATCATCAGCCTAACCTTGTATAATTATTTCATTCTCTATCAACAATTAATCACCTGTCTAATCTCACAGGTTTTCTCCAGGTCCTCCTGGTTTCCTCCCACTACTAAAGACCCCTTTGTGCAAGCGAATTATTGAAATAAAATTAAACCATATGTTAGTCAGAAAAGTTTGTGTCAAGTGGTTGTTAAACCCTCTCTCTCTCTCTCTTTCTCTTTCCCCTGACAAACAGTTATGGAAGAAAACTCTCTCTCTCTCCCTCTCTCTCTCCTGACAATTATGAAAGAAAATGTCAATCTCTATACAGTTTAATTAACACAGAAATAGTAATGAACCCTTTCCAATTAGTAGTTTTATCAATTAAGCCACTCCTTGTTGAAAATAGCTACTGACGGTAATTAAAGAAAAAATATTAACAACCGTAAATCAGGTGTACTTTGAACAAAAAGCATTGATTGATTATTTCCTTGTACAATTAAACAATTATACAGTAGGAGTGTTGAGGTTTAAAATAGCTAAATAGGTGAGCAAATATCGATTAGTTTGGATAGTTTCTTGCTGCTATTCTCTTGAGTTATGTAATATGTATTTTAGATCATCAGGTCTGTTATTGAGTCAAGTGGCAAGATATCAATCCAAAGCTTTTTACCTGATAAGGAGCAAGGTTACCTAGCTTACCCTGAGGCCTTTCTCCGGGTATTACAGTTTCCTCTACTGCCAAAGACCACTACAGCTAAAGACCCCTAGCTTACCTAGAGGCCTTTCTCTGGGTATTAGTTTCCTCCTACTGCCAAAGACCCCTACTGCTAAAGACCCCTTTATTGAAATAAAGATTAACATGTTTGTCCAAAATGACTTTGTTTGTGTTGAGTGGACCTCTCTCATTTATTTTGGGATTCTGTGCTCAGGTGGTCACAACTCAATGAAATGATTTTGGAGTAGACTTTAATGACAGAATAGTTCCTTTGATTGCTTCACAAAACATTCTTTAGCTTTGATATATTACTTAACATAGAATTTAAAATATAATATACTTGGTTATTTCTTATATGAAGACACCTGTTCAAATAATTGATCCAAGTTCAAAACGTTATAAATATATATTACTAATAATCTTATTGACCAATTCATGATATTCAAAGGTTTGTTTTCTTTGAAAAGATAGTATTGATCATAACAATATACTTGAATATACATAAACTTCTCATAAAATATACTAAAATTACATGTTTATACAAGCATAAGGGCTGTTATTATCCTCTTATTATGCTGTTATTACCTGTATTAAAGTTTGAATCACATATCATAAACATCGCATATTTATATAAGCAGAAAGGCTGTTATTATGCAGTTATTACTATAAAATTTGAATCACGCATAATGAACATAAGTATGTGATAAATCAATGGATTACTACATCAAATAAGAGTTTATATAATGTGATAAATATAAGGTATTTGTAATAATCTGTAATGGTAGTATTCTAAAAACGATTGATGGTCTGTGGATCTTGGTTCTGATGCCACTTCTAAGCATCTTTCACAACATCAACACATTAAGAATGAAGTGGTTTTTCTCTATCTGATTGGGTGGTCTAATAGTAATGCCTGTATTAGATCATAAGGTCTGTCATTGAGTTGAGTGACATGGTTTCGATTCCCAGCTTATATGTGACAAGGAGAAGGTTGCTTGTCCAACTTCAGCTGCTTGGTTTTCCTCCAGTTTCCTCCCACATATTGAAATAAAATTGAACAACATGTTTGTCCCAAAATGACCTAGTTTGTGTCTAGTGGGTGTTAAACCCTATTTCTTTCTTCTTCTCTCTTTCTTTAATTTTAAGAATCATAGTTATTCCAGTTATTTGTGTATTTTTTGACCAAAGACCTATTTATTGGGTGAGGGTGTGTCAGTCCGTCTATGGATGTAGGAGATCTCTCTTTATTTTTCTAACCAGAGAGCAATATATTCTTATTCAATTTTACTACAAGCTGTCACCTCATACAAAACTTTTCTTCATTGCCATTTGGTGAAAAAATGTATGTATTAAGTTTTGTACCGTCCAAATGCCTTTCATTTGACAGGCTTTACTCTCATACTTCTTACCTTGTAAATTATGCACAGAGGAGAGATTTTCCTAAGTATTATTATTTAAATAGGTATGTTATATTTACTTGAAGTAAATAAATCTACTGTTATATTTACATAGAGTATTATTATACTGTTTACTTAACAAGGACATTAAATATTAATACTTGTATTATTTATTCACCCAGAATATTCATTAATTTCACATGTTGAGGGAGTCACAGTGGCTATGTGGGTAGGGCGCTGGCTCAATAGCCTATAGGTCTGGTGTTCATTGGTATTTTCTGACGTGGATTCCCCCTGCCATTGTGCAGAAAGAAGGGCCTGACAAGGACAGCTATATAGTTGTTCAGATGGTTCAAAAAATGAGATCCCTTGGCAGTTTGAATTCAATACAAGAGTAGGCCATAATGCCATGGTCTGGGCAAAATTTTCCTCCTAGTATACTTTATGACATAAGCCGGTCTTCATAAGCCCAATCAGAGCGGGACAGTAGGATGTTACATCATTTTTTTTACATATTGAATATTAACTTTTATATATATAATATTTCTATCACCTACATACTGAATATTCATATTATCTAGACTTAGATACTAAATATTGAAAAATTTACATATGTAACATTTCTGTAACCTACATACTGAATATTTATATCATTTTTATCATGTACATACTGAATATTCATATTATCTAGACTTACGTTCTAAATATTGAAAATTTTTACATATATTATGTAACATTTCTGTTACATGTACCTACATACTGAATATTCATATCATTTTTATCACATACATACTGAATATTCATACTATTCATATTCTGAATATTGATAACTTGAACATATGTAACATTGCTATCCCCTACATAATGAATATATTTATATCTGCATACTGTTCTTATATACACTACATGCTATAGTTTTACATGTGTCATCATGCTACAAGTAATGTTATACATGAAATGCAATACAGTATGTGCTGTCAGAAAGATACAAATAGAATACATAACAAACATTAACAAATTAACCATTACATAAATAAGAATAAAATGTAATATTCTGTGCTTTATCTTTCATTAGAGATCTAATATTTAAGGAAATTTCCATTTGTCAATGCATGTTTAAACCTTAAAGCCTTATTAAATTAATTTTATTTACTATTTACTATTTGCATCCATTATATTCAAAATTTGTTTTCATTTTTCTTTTTCCAGGATCGAGAAAAACATGAACAACTCAACGAACTTTTAACCAACTACAGTACAAATGGATTACCCCCCTTACATCCACTTGTTGCTGTGGGAAAGACTCCGTTTAATGAAGAGAATTTTCATCTGGAGCAAGACTGGAGACATATTGTTGAAAATTCAGCAGTAAGTGAAATAAATCTTATTTTAAATAGAAGTCAATTATCCATCTTGTTGGCTTGCATTTGAGATCTTAAAACCGTAATCAACATAATATATTTTAAATCTCGAATCTGTCACCAAGATCAAGCATTTTAGGTAAAAAAAGAGGAATTGTGATGTTTGGCCACATAGGGATTTCTTTTATCTCTAACTCTGCTAGTTAGTCAACCAGAAGAACCCTTTCCACTGGAAAAATACAAATCCCAAGAAACAAAAATTGATTGTCTTCATCGGACTTGAAACACCCTTGTACATGTCTCTCACATTTTTTTCTGTATGCTTCAATTTGGTTTAGCAATAAAGTCATTCTTCACAATACCGGTACTGCTTTTTATACATAGGCCACTTTGACACACTTTATTTTGGATTAATATTGAATGAGCTCAATCTTAAGAAATATATACTTGGTTTGGTATTTAGATGGTTGAACCAATGAAAATAAAAGTGCAAAAATTTCATTAATATATTTCAGTTTTCAAATATATGCTTTGTAAACATGTCTGTCTATTCTTTGCCGCCCCCCACCCCACCACAACAGTCATAGACATTAGGATAAAAGAAACACTATATACATGTATAATATATATTAATATTCTGACATGTAAAGGTATATTGTTACCTGTATGACCTATATGTTTACTTACATATACCAGTTATTTATATACATATCAAAACAACTTGACAGCTTGTCAATCAACTCTTCATCAAAGTTTATTGTTCTACTTTTACTTTATGTAACATCTAATATAACTCCCATAACTTTTTACTCAAATTTGCTATTTTTTGATAAATTACTAGTACTAAATAGGTAATCATGCCCCTGGCTTTAATTAAAATATCTCAACTGTAAAATTCTTTGGTTTTACATTTATTTTAACAAAATGGCTGATATTTACCATAAATATAAATTTAAATAACAGACTGGCTATTATTGTGATTTTATTCTGTCCAAATGTAATTCTTGAGGACTATGAAGAGTTATTCCCCTTTAGTCTTCAAACATTTTTAATAATGGCCATCATGTTTGTTATACATGTAGATACATGTTTCATAACTTGTGTTCAGTTTCTTGGTGTTGATATCTTTATATTTTCTAAAATTAAGGTGTTTCCTTTGATTCAATTTTACTGTGATGTGAACAGAGTTATCCCCCTTTAGTCTCCAAACTTGTTGCAGTCTATATATGAAGTTCTTATCTGGATTATACGTAATATGAAACTGTATATCGGTTGCTTTATATCAGAAATCTTTTTTAAAACTCTTTTTATAAACAGAAATTAATTGGTTTAAATTTGCTTTCTAGGAATTGTCTAAAACCCAGCATGATCAACAAGAAGCCATTTGGGAGCTGATTGGAACAGAAAGATCTTTTATACAAAATCTCAGGGTTATTACATCTGTAAGTTTATTGGTTTTTGTTTTAGATAAAATAACAGTAATATGTGATACTTAAAATATATAATGTCAAATACATATTTGTAAGTGAGAGTGGGGTTGGATGGCCGAATGGTTAGAACATGCGCGCTGTATCATTGAGTCAACTGGTGTGGTTTCGAATCCCCGGTTGTACGTGACAAGGAGTAGGGTTGCCTGTCCAACCTCGTGGGTTTTCTCTGGGTACTCTGTTTTTTTCCTACTGCTAAAGTCCCCTGCGCGCAAGCTAATTATTGAAATAAAATTAAACCATGTGTTTGTCCAAAAATACCTAGTTTGTGTTGAGTGCGACGTTAAACCCTATTTCTCTTTCTCTCTCTCTTGTAAATAAGAGATCTATGATAAAAAAAATTATTTGGAAGTTATAATGGAATTCGATCAATATTTAATTTAGGTCATAGAAATATTTTAATTTCTATGCGTTTAATGCGACAGGAGAATTTTGACTGCACAGTGGTGTTTCCACCCACACTTTTACCCATTTCATGATCAAAGGATCTTAAACATGCACCGTTTAAAGGCCTGCCATGTGTGATTCCTTCATTACCAGTCTGAATACAGGACTGAGCAAAAAATAATTATGAACTCATTTAACTCATTTATATTTTATGTGATATGTGCACAACCAATATATATGGATGATGGAGTAAAAAGTTATATGATTTATATTATGGAAGGCCACAACTGATAGCCAATTTGATTTGAGTATTTTTTTGTATTTTTCAGGTTTTTAAGAATTGTTTATTAAATATACAAAACAATCAGTTATTATCAGAGGTAAGTTTAAAATCTTCTTCTTCTTCTTCTTAAATAGTTATCATCACAAGCTTGAACTCCACATCACTTGGGGATATACAGTCGCTCTTGTTTTCCATGTATTTGTTAAGTCTTTGGTTGACTGGCAGTGACATTGACCGACAGGACGACTTACCTGTCATTCAATTTACATTGCATCGAATGAGAATTAACTTTAAAAGTTTAAGTTTACACTCAAATGCTTAAAAATATGTCAAGATTTGAGGTGATGCTAAAAATAAGAATTGAGCGTCCAGCCGTGGTATATGAGGTGGAAGCCGTGGTATATGTTGAGAGAAATGTTTTTTCTTCTGTAAAGATATTTCCAAATAAAATTCAATATTTCTAACCCCATTCAATAGAATAAATATTATTTTAATATGAAACCGTTAATTTCAGATTGAAACAGAACAGTTATTTAGCAATATAGATGATTTAGAAGAAGTAAATTGTCAGTTTTGGGAGAAATATATTTTACCTGTTTTACAAGAAAGTCGATCGTCCCGTCAACCTCTCAATCCGTCATTATTTAAACATGGTTTTACCACTAAGGTAAGATAAAATACAAAATTAACTCACTTATTCTGCATTATCATAAAGCCTGTCATTGAGTCAACTGACATGGTTTCGAATCCCCGTTTGTACGTGACAAGAAGTAGGGTTGCCTGTCCAACCTTGTTGGTTTTCTCTGGGTCCTCCGGTTTCCTCCCACTGCTAAAGTCCCCTCCCTATGTGCAAGCATATTATTGAAATAAAATTAAACCATATGTTAGACCCAAAATGACCTAGTTTGTGTTGAGTGGACGTTAATCCGCATTTCTCTCTCTCTCTCTCTCTACCTTGTCTTTGTACTCTGCACATGGAAATAAGGCATTTTATTATACAGCTCTACTAAAGATACATTTACCTATGTGGTAAACCCTGATTGATCACTTGATTCCCTGCTTGTACGTGATAAAGAGAAGGGGCCCCTGTCCAACCTCATAGGTTTGTGTCAAACCCCCTGGTTTTCTCCCACTGCTAAAGACCTCTTCCCACAAGCAAATTATTGAAATACAAATTTACCCATAGGTTAGTCCCAAAATTACCTAGTTTTTCAATATTTATACTTGACTTTGTTTGATAAGCAGAGTGATGATTAGTTGGTTGAAAGGAACAAAAAATCAAAGTTTACTCTTGTTCACATTAAACAACATTTGAGAAGAGTAGGTCGAAGCACCATTATCCCGGCAAAGTTTTCCTCCCTTGCATGGAACACAATACAATTCGGCTTTTCTTTATATCTTAATACAAATTGTTTAGTGGCATTTGGTAACTCGACTGTACAGGTTAATTCTATGGAACTTTCTCAGCAAGCACTGGAGATTGAACCCAGGACCTCTTCAAAAAATGTAAATAGAAAGAAATTAAATATTTCTTATTATAATATTTATAGTTTATGTTCATAAATTACTCAATAAAATAACATATTTCAAAAACTATTTTTCAGTTCTCTAAATTATTTTTTCCGTATACAAAATGGTGCATGGATCAGAAGAACTGCGTGGACTATCAGAGAACAAAATACAACGAAAATGAACTTTTTAAAACATTTGTTGTGGTGAGTGCTACTGTTAATTTGATTTTTATCAGAACAACTAAAATGGAAGTGTGATTAGTTTCTTGTTATGCATTAAGTGATTTTTGAGTGAATGAAAGCGTAAATTATTTTCTTTTATTTCAGTGGGCTGAGGCCCAGAAACAGTGTAACAGATTAAAGTTAACAGATCTTTTGGCTAAACCTATGCAGCGTTTAACAAAATATTGTCTCTTAGTTAACGCCATCTTAAAGAAAACTGAAGATGAACAACAACAGAGAGATTTACAGTCAATGGTTCGTATTATCATTAAGTCGTAAAATTATTTAAAGATATTTCTTGAATTTAAAATATTTTGGAAAAAAATTGGTATTCAAAATTACAGAGAATCTGATATTCAAAATTACAAAGACTCAGGATTCAAAATTTCAGAGAATCAAGATTCAAGATTTCAGAGAATCGAGATTCAAGATTTCAGAGAATCGAGATTCAAGATTTTAGAGAATCGAGATTCAAGATTTCAGAGAATCGAGATTCAAGATTTATAGAGAATCGAGATTCAAGATTTCAGAGAATCAAATATATATTTATAATATAATGGCTAATACAATGTTAGAGAATTAGTATGAAAAATCTGATGCAACGGACTAAGTGGGTGGGGGGGGGACAACTCCAGAATGTCTACAAAATTAGAAACACAATGATAGTACTTGATACTGATATAGAATATATTTTGTGAATCAGCTTTTGGATATCTTTAATTTCCTTTTTTTTTTTTTTAGATTGATAGTATAGATAGATTTGTTACGCACGTAAATCAACAATTGAGAAACCAGCAAGATCAAGAAAGATATGAAGCCATTATAACAAAGATAGAGCCGTACGAGGCTGTGGAGGCACCTAATGAAGAATGTGTCAGGGTAAGATTTTAGATGAGAAATCTTTTTTTCTTACGATTATTGGAACCCTCTGTACTGTCAACACAAGAGCATGGGGAGATGTCTTTATACACAAAATATGTCAGACCAGTCCAAACACAAGAGCATGGGAGATGTCTTTATATACAAAAAACTTTCAGACCAGTCCAAATTGTTACACTGTCCATTTTGTTTTAGGCCTAACAACAAGCTTTTAGTAGACTTATCGTCAAGACAACTTAATTTAGAAAATTGAAAATGGTGAAAAGGGGAAAATAGTTTGTGGTTATATGAATTTTTGGGTTATGTTATAAGGTCATCATCTCAGATAACAATGTCCTCACTGTTAGAATTGTTGTATGCACTGAGACTCTCTGTGACGTTTAGATTGAAACAAGATATGATTTCATTGTTTTCAATGAAATGAAATTTATATATTTTTCAAAATGCATAATTTAAATTGGTATTTTATTTGATATCCCAGGGCAAATCAATTTCGGGAAGGGGTGTCTTGATTCTTATTGTACAGAGAGTCTTAGTTTTTAGTTATATGTTATTTCTTTCTAATCAAAGTTACTCAGTTTTTAATAGCTCAACTGGTTTTATCTTAGAATAATCACAATCTAGGACTGCTTGTACCTAGGACAGATTTTTGTTGGGTTTTTTTCATTTTTTTTTTTCAAGTACAGAAAAATAATGTTGTACATAGTTGCTTTGGTATAATGCAAATTAGTTAAAGAGATAGATGATAGAGCAAGAAAATAAACTCTGGTTAAGCCGCTGGTAGTAGATTGATTATCTGGTTGTGATTATGCTAAGTTAAATTATTTATATGTAGTGTGGTATCATCTATTACTGATGGACGGAATAAACACATGTTAAAGTCGATCAAAATTCTGAAATGAAATGGGGTTTGACACCCTACTGTTCTGCTCTGCTCCTACAGAGGCTAATGAAGACATTGAATATAAGAGTAGGCCCTCATAGCACACTGTAAGGGGTATGCGCGTTTTCATTAGCCTAGTATGAGCATAACAGTAGGACGTTAAACTCCAATTCAATTCTGTTCTGTTTTTACGGAGACATGAATACGTTTTTGTGTTGATTAAGTCGTGGAAAATACATTATTTTGGAAAAAATAGAAATGACACACAAAGGCTTGAATTAAAGAAGAGCTATTAAGATCTGAAAGTTCTGTTTCCTTTGTAATTTGCTAATAATGTTTTTTTTATTATCTTATTTCTAAACTGTTGTTTAAATCCCTTTTTCTCACAGCTAATATTATACTATCACTCCTCATCATATTGTTTTTGGTTTTGCATGAAATCGTTCGTACTTTCTAGATCTGTGCAGTAACATGTCATATGTCTGTGCATGCTCATGTTGTTTTTAAATCTAGTTTTTAATATATCATTTACTTTTTTTCATATCACTGTGCAATTTGCATGTAGGGTATGCCTTTTATTCTTTTATTATCATTGAATTCATTTTTCATATCTTTTTCATCATACCGGTAATAAGTACTTCGGTTGCATAGTTTATATCATTATTTATCATAGTAGTTTGGGTGTCTTTACATAAACACTATTGGTAAGGCAGGAGATATTTTTTAGGACATCAAAAAGTCAATGTAGGTGTGATGTTTTCAATAACTAGGACAAAGCCCTCTTATAAAAAAAATATTAAATTTAGATTGAGTGTAGTTTTGTACACCCAAATCATCAGAATAAGTTGCTTGACCCAGTACAAGGCAAAAGTTTATGCAGAAGGGAGTTGGACTATCCTCTTCCTTTTTTCCATCAAATAGCTGACCCTTTTCATCACTTCCTAACCCACCTTTGATATTATAAGTCATTATGAGATCATTGAGAACAATTTTATTTTAAGGTAAGACATTACAATAAAGGAGAAAATGTGGATGACAAGTTATTATGAAATGATATATATAAAGTATGATTGCAAAATACAAGATGGTTTTCAGGTTTCCAAAAGGATGAGAGAATTGAGCTGATACATGTATACCCAACCAACTAGGACCCTTCTGATTGGGGTCAAAATAAAAAGCGTGATTTGATCTGATGTGTTACTTTGTTTGGCCATCTTCATTAACCCAGTCGAAGCAGAACAGAAGGACATTTTACCCCATTTCATTTCATTTACTTTGATTGGGAGAGTGCCAGTAGTAATCTTTGTAAATTTAAATTTTCGATTTGAACTAGAAAATTTGATCTCTGTCCATTTATAAATTTAGGTTTCATTCATGCCTCTATTCCTGGGTAATCTGTGGCAAAATAAATTAACACATCGAAAGTAATCACACCACAAATTTAATATTTAACTCAAATCAGAGACGACCAAGAATATGAGTGTGTTTTAAACTGTATGTATGTATGTACGAGTATTTAAGGCACATCAGAACGGTTTAAGAAAGCCAGAAAAGGTAAGAAGAGTTAATAGAAAGGTTGAAACTCTTGTACTCTGATCATTTCAAGTCTTGGAAACGAGGTGAGATAACTCTGATTTGCTGTTTGGATTTGGTGGTATGCAAGATGGAGCATGGTAGTTAGGACTTTAGGTGTAAATGCTTTTTTAGGCAAGCAGATGTATCAGCTTATAGATTGTTGCTGTGTTATGCTTTGTTGTATATTCCGTGAAATTTAAAGAAGAAAAGGTTGAGATTTTTAGGGGAATTCATAATCATTTATAAAAAGAATAAAAGGATGTCCAAGTCTTTGTTTAATAAGTCCCAATTTTTTGCTTAAATGGATCTTTTTATTTTCCATTGATGAATCAGTGTTTTTTTCCATCAAGTTGTTTAAATTTGAATTTAACTTTTGATTACAAAAAGTCATTGAGGTATCATGTGGTATCATTTTTCAAAACATCTCTCGTTTCTACATTTTTAATGTCTATCTCATATATCCTATCAATCAAATTCATTCTTTTTCTCATCATTGTCTTCTTTGCTTTCTCAACCTCCTTTTCACAAACAAATTCCTTTTATTTCATTTGTCCAATGCTTTTCTCAATATTACTCCATTTTAATTCCTTTTTAGTCCCCCTAGCCTAACTGAATGTACGACCTTTTCAATCACAGATCTGATGTTTTTTTTAATCCTAATCCTAAGCTTAACCAATTAGCTCCTATTAGCACCAAGTGGCACCTGTTTAATCTTAGTGGCCAAAACACCTGTAGTCCACCTAATTGAACCAATTAAGGCTTTTTTTGGTACTCAGCACAAGATCCCTAGTGCTCAGCAGAAGGGCTTTAAAAACTTTGAAGAGGCATTTCTACGTTGATCCTACATATTGCGTAATCTAAAATGAATATACACTGCATACAATTGTATACAATATATTTACTATTTAATACAGAGCGACGCTTTGACTAGTGTCTCGAAGAGAAGGCAAAGACGCCGCTGTCTTCATAGAATTTCCCTCATAGAACACATTTCCTACTTTCATTAACTGGGTTGGTGTAGATATTAAACCCCAATTCATTTTGAATCATTGCAAATAAAACATCTTATATTATCAATTAGTAACCGTAAAAGTGCCTCTTTAAACTAGAGCCATGTTTTTACTGAGCCGATTGACCCTTGTGAGCTCTGCCCATTAATATCAGAACTACCCTGCATGTCAAATTATAATTTTTCTATTCGATGTTGTAATTATATAACCGCACATTGCTTCGTTTATTCACAAAATTAAATGCGAAAAACATTTCCCAGGATTTTCACAAATCTTGTACATTCATGTAAGTCGGTGAAGGTTTTTATTCTTTGTCCCTCTCTTTTTATTTCAGGTTTTAAATTCCATATTAATTTTTCCTGTGAATTCAATGTTTTAATCATTATTAATAATGTATAAATTTACATGCTTCATTCATCTGTTGTCATCTTTTTTGGTTTCGGACTTAATTCATAATTAACGGCTCTCTTAATTACTTAACATACTAACTCAAAATAAATATTGTACCTCTGAATTTGTTTAAGTCGCCTACTGCACAGAAATATACCAGATTTTTTCACGTTGTCTCCTATCTTTTCAGATTCTTCAAGAATACAATTCGAACTTTGACCTGCGAGCACCAATGCCAGGAATTAATCAGATTGGAAGAAAACTACTAATGCAGTCAGCTCTCCGTCTCAAAGAACCTCAAACTAGAGTAAGTTGCTCAGGTTTAAACCCACTGATTTTCACCCCCGTCAAAAATTAGTATTAAATTACTTTCAAGTTTTTCTCTATTGAACAGTGGAAAATTCCTCTGTAAAGAGGAAAGTGTTTAGCTGAGCTTCAAATGCATTTAATGAGTCAGTGGTTCTTATGATTTAAGGCAATGAATTTCATAAGTTGGATGGCTGAATGGTTAGCGTTCCCGTACTGATCATTATAAAACCTGTCATTGAGTCAACTGACGTAATTTTGAATCCCCGGTTGTATGTGGTAAGGAGTAGGGTCGCCTGTCCAACCTTGTGGGTTTTCTCCGGGTCCTCCGGTTTCCTCCCACTGCTAAAGACCCCTTCGCGCAAGCAAATACTTGAAATAAAATTAAACCATATGTTAGTCCCGAAATGACCTAGTTTGTGTCGAGTGGATGTTTAATCCCATTTCTCCCGCTCTGATGATATACTTGATTTATAGAATATATTTGTATGTTTTGTAGATATACGTGATATATATAGAGTATATTTGTTTGTTTTACAGATGGATGTTGATTGTTTTCTATTCACTGATCTATTTCTAATCTGTAAATCTAATAAAAGAATGGATAAGTATAAAGTGATGAAACCTCCGATGAGATTGGACCGAATACTCGTACATGATCTCAAAGATAAAGGTAATTTATTCTATTTAATTTTATGGAACAACTAAATAAAACCTGTCTTGTCCAGAGGCGTTGGGTGATCAAGTTGACTAAAATTGAGAGTGATCACCCCAATTTTTTTTTTCGACTTGGCACACTTTGTTTTCATTTGAACTCTTGAAGAACATTAGATTTCAATTTTATTAAACTAAATTCCATGTTATTTCACACTTCCAGTGGGTATATACCCTACCTAATTGTTTTGTTCCATTTGACAGACTCCTCAACGAGATCGAATCTGGGACCTCTTTATTTATGATCCTGCATCATATTACAAAAGACCTGCACATAAACTATATTAGGAACTATATGTAAGATGCAATGTATCCAAGTGTTTTGGGCCATATTTCTTTTACCAGCTTTGAGTAGATCTTTTATTCAGAAATTTTATTTTATTGTTTTCAGGGAGTTTTCTGTTAATTTATTTGAATGAATACCATGTGCCTAGTACAGCGTACACATTCCATGCTAATGAGTCAGCTGTAAAATGTTGGTTAGAATATATTAGAAAAGCTCAGGTGAGTTGTTTTATCTGTTTTTATATCTGGATTATAATGAATCTTTGTATGTGACTGTTAAAGACCCCTACGCGCAAGCAAATTATTGAAATAAAATTAAACCATATGTTAGTCCCGAAATGACCTAGTTTGTGTCGAGTTGACGTTAAACCCCATTTCTCTCTCTTCCCTCCTACCAAGATAACCAGATTTAATTTTTAAAAATATAAGATTTTCTATTATTGGTGTATGATGATCTTAATATTTAATTTTCAGGATGCTTATAATGATGCCAGGACTAGAATGGACAGGGAAAGAGTTAACAAATCTCTATACAGTATGGAACAAGTCGAATATACACCTCTAGATAAATATACTTTATCAGGAGACGCCGATGAATACTCGCGAGCAGATAGTGTCGAATCGACTGACGGACGATTTATACCCAATATTATAAAAACAGCTGCTACTCCGGTAACTGATCAAGAAAACTTTTCACAAGATTCAAGTCGTGAAGATTCGAGTGATGCTACACTCTGTTCGGAGGAGTCATATGGTGACAGAAATGGAAAAGTTTCTCCATTTAGTAATTCACCTACGAATGACCATAAACACACATTATTAAATATTTCAAAAAGTGTGCCAACTAATAACAATGTTCACAATCTTTCAATTATGTCTCAAATGTCGGACAGTGATCCCGATTTCTCAGATATGTTGGACGATGATTCACAAGCGAAAAATAATTCACGGAGAATCTCAAGAACGCGCGCGGAGAAACGTTATCACACGGCGGACTCGATTCAAGATATGAACAAAAAAGATAAAGACAGTAGTATTTACAAACGATTGTCGTGGAATTACGGGATGGGTGATATTATGGATAAACATTCTTTACGAAACAAAGCTATTAGCTCAGACTCCATTCGTAGTTATCCTTCCTCAAGTGGTGTTAGTTCCACAGGTTCGTTACATATTCATACGGAGAGTGAAATCAGTGAAGAGGTTGAGAGCGGATTAAGTCCCGATTGCTCCATTCATATCCATCACGATGCTTCGTCTTCTATAGACAGTAGTGATTTAGAAACTGTGACCTTAACACGCGAGACAAAAAAGTCCAAATCAAAGTCCACATCGGATATTGTCCAAATGTTGAACGATATTCGTACCAGTGACCAGGAACATGGAATATCCTCTGTAGATTTACCAGAAATAACAAATCGAAAGAAACTCACACATGCTCAAATAGTAAAAATGAAGAAACAACTATTACTTAACTCTAATGTTGAAGCCTCGTAAGTACCTTTTATTATTCTTTGAATGGCAGTTAGAGAAATGAAATGAAATTGGGTTTAACATCCTACTGTTATGCACCTAACCTGGTCTAATGGAAGACGGGCATACGCCATATTGTGCCAGAAAAGCGGCGTTACGTCGTATCCCAACTGCCAAGTGATCTTTAAGTGCATGCCAATGTGTACACGGGACCTTGGTTTTCGTCCCATTCAAACGACAAGACGGCTGTCCTTTTCAGGCCCTCCTTTCGGCATCACTGACAAAGGGAAACCACAAGACAGAAAATCGAGATAAACTTTCTCGGCCGATGCAGGGATCGAACACTCGACCTCCAGGCTAGCGAGCCAGCGTCTTTCTCACTTAATCAAATAACACACTATTGATGGATAACAATTACCTATGGTTTATTTCACTGCGATGTTTCAATAATATTTCACTAGTCGTTATCAAGCGTGAGCAACTGTCCCAAGCCATACATAGATAGGTATAACCTGTTATTGGTATAGATAAGAACATGAATAAAAGATCCCACAATTATTAAAGAGGTTCAGACAATAGCTTTCACATGGCTTTACTACTTGTGATAATGATATTATTTCACATTGATCAATTAATACCCTAGGTTGATATTAGGTGGCATTTATCAACATTTATTACCCTGTGATGGTATTATGTCACATTTACCACACATAGAAATTTCTGATGTCGTGTTGTAAGTGTAAGCGATTCCATATAAATAATTCCATTTGCTGTGGAATTCGTCATACTATATAGAGTTGGGAGAAATGATGATATACCATAAGATGTAGGTAGTTGTGTGGTCTAGCGATGTACTGCGTGCGCATGAAACCGTTAATTTTGTGATAGGTCATGTGGCATGGTGTCCATTTCCCACTTGTATGTGACAAGGAGTAGGATTGCATGTCCAACCTTTGTTGGTTTTCTCCAAGTCCACTCTGGTTTCCTTCCACTTCATGCAAATTATAGAAATAAAAAACGGAACCATATGTTAGTTCCAAAGTGGCCTAGTTTGTGTCAAGTGGACATTAAACCCCATAAGATGTAGTGCCGCTTTGGGTTGTTTTCTTGTATAATATGGCAAGAATTTTCGTACGTTTAATTTTAAATGGAAACTTAAACTGTATCTTTGTATTATATTTTTCAGGGAAGTTTGATGAACATAGGATGTTAATAAAACTGTGATTAAGTAGAAAGATCTCTCTGATCTCCTCCCATCTACAGTCAGGGAAAGATGATGCTTCCCTCAGGACTTCACAAGACATATCTACCTTTACAGAATCAGATGACAAGTCTGGCTTCTTATATATCATGCAGCTCAGCTACTACATGGTGTTGGTGATGGTCACTGCTTAGAGAAACCACAATACATCATGAGTTCACTGAAGTTCTTTCTGATCACCCATTTCAATTAATATGGTTACTGGTGGTTTGGATGATAATGATACATCTTTAACTTTGTCAATTGTCTTTGGATGCTAATGATGCATCTTTAGCTTTGTCAATTATCTTTGGATGCTAGTGATACATCTTTAGCTTCGTCAATTGATGTGGGACTTGATCTCCATGATGAATGATCTGTTCTAGAGAAGGAAGAGGGTGTATTTGCTCTCCAGAATTGACAGTCTGGATTCTGATAAATATGGGATATTTGTTGGTAGGATTTCATTAGATGTATATGAAATCTTTAATTGGTACCATAACATATTAAATTTAGGGATTAAGCAAATGTTGGTATCACCGTGGTAGGAAGTGGACATTAAGCCCCGCAAACAATTGAATTGGTAGTAAATTGTTAGAAATTATATGCATTACTTTAACCATAGTTAGTGGCCACTTGGATTGTAATAGTAGTAAGCCCCGTGAACTATTGAATTGGTAGTAAATTGTTGGAAATTACAAACATTACATTGAACCATAGTTAGTGGTCACTTGGATTGTAAAAGTAGTAATTTGTTAGATATTGTTAGAAGAGGGAAAATAGGCGTATTGTGTTCAGAGAGTGAAGTAGACATGTTAATAAAACTGTGATTAAGTAGAAAGATCTCTCTGATCTCCTCCCATCTACAGTCAGGGAAAGATGATGATGCTTCCCTCAGGACTTCACAAGACATATCTACCTTTACAGAATCAGATGACAATAGTCTGGCTTCTTATATATCATGCAGCTCAGCTACTACATGGTGTTGGTGATGGTCACTTCTAAGAGAAACCACAATATATCATGAGTTCACTGAAGTTCTTTATGATCACCCATTTCAATTAATATGGTTACTGGTATATCTTTGGAAGCTAGTGATACATCTTTAGCTTCGTCAATTGATGTGGAACTTGATCTCCATGATGAATGATCTGTCCTAGAGAAGGAAGAGGGTGTATTTGCTCTCCAGAATTGACAGTCTGGATTCTGATAAATATGGGATTTTTGTTGGTTGGATTTCAATAGATATATATGAAAATCTTTAATCGGTACCAAAGGAATGTTTGATCATTACAGTGATCTCCTTCAAATAATAAATTCCCATAATATATTAAATTTAGGGAATAAGCAAATGTTGGTATCACTGTGGTAGGAAGTGGACATTAAGACCCGCAAACAATTGAATTGGTAGTAAATTGTTAGAAATTATGAGCATTACATTGAACCATAGTTAGTGGCCACTTGGATTGTAATAGTAGTAAGCCCTTTGAACTATTGAATTGGTAGTAAATTGTTGGAAATTACAAACATTACATTGAACCATAGTTAGTGGTCACTTGGATTGTAAAAGTAGTAATTTGTTAGATATTGTTAGAAGAGGGAAAATATGCGTATTGTGTTCAGAGAGTGAAGTAGACATATCTCAATATATATATACAGAGAGAGAATATCAGTGGATTAAACCACACCCATTAAATCAGTGCTTTCAAGATGAATGTATAAATTTGTACATTATAGTCTGTATTTATATATAAATAAATATACATTTATTAATTGATGTTCCTTAATTTGCAAATACATGTATAAAAATAGAATTAAGTAAGATCATTTGTTTTATATAGCGTTATTGTACTACCAAATGGGATAATTACATTTTTGTGTGGAATCTAGACTTTTTGTTGGAAAGATGCATCCTGCTCTAAGGGTATCACAGGTACACATTGTCTTCAATTTCACTTCTTGTCAAAGCAGGCAGTAAAAAATCAACCAGAAAGCCAGTAGGACAACTGTAACTCAAGTTATGATTGCTTGAATTGCCATTCCCAATAACAGATTGGCATGAGTCTTGCATTAAAAACTGTTACAGAAATATTGGAAAGTTGCATCTAGTGTGTTGAAATGGCAGTTGTAATTACTGACCTGACAGTTCCTCCTTTAGAAATAATAGAAACGGACAAACAAATTGTTATCAAATACCTCTAAATTTTAAATTAAACAAAAGGAATTGTCTATGTTTGTATTTTTAAAATGCTTAAGATAAATGGTGGTTAATATCTTGTACGGTGAGTTATAGAAGAGGGTGGTTTATATAAAGTATTTAAGGAATCATCGTCTTATTGCAAATGTAATTTTTATTAACTAAATATTTGATTTTTTGAAAAATAAGTGCACATGGTCGTTTATTTTGGACATCATGTTTTCAATTTAAATATGATACTTTATAATATCATATAATATCATATGATTTACAGCTAGAGTTACCATTTTAACAAACAAAAAAAATCAAGGAATTATATTCATCAAATTAGTATCAAATTACTTGAGTATTAAATATCTTTTAATTATTTTGGAGTCTTCCACATCAGAGTTCATCATTGCACATTGTAATTTTTATCACTTTTCAAGACTTTCTGTTAAAAAAGTTTTGCCTAATTTGTTCCTCAGAGTATATATGAGTTACAATGTAATTTGTGTGTAATTTTGTTTAGGTTTTCTGTACTATTGTTATATGAGTATAAAGCCCTTGCATGGCAACTATTAATATGAAAGTCTTAATGTATACCTCTGTGTCAAATTTATATAATACTATTTACAATATATATATAACCCTGAAATTTTACTGTTTATCACAATAGATGAAAATTCTGAATTGTAGTTCTGATTTTATTTGAAAATTACAGATTGATAGTGAGAATTTATGGTATATAGTAAATAAAAATTTACAAATGATATATAAGCATTTTTCTTATGACCGAGAATTCAGGGTTTCGAATCTAGGATTATTTATGGAATATGGAAGATATTTTATTTTTTTTCGCCTGAATTTTCCTTATTCTTTCATATGAATTAAAGATTTGCGTTATTTTGTCATATGAGTTAAGATGTAATAGAATTAATTAAATTCCTGTTGTAATGGTTTATTTTAAGTGCTAGCCTATTGTTTATTGTTATTTAAGAAATTTAGAATCCCTTTCAAACCGCTGTATTGTGAAATTTGAATATCTGAAAAAAAAATCCCAACATTAATTCAAAAGGTTCAATTCTGTTTTGAAGGCTTTTTATATCACTTGTAGATGAACTATTTGTCATTGATAATTTGTTTTTGGTCTTTTCAATTTAAATACATTTTAGCGCGGGCCAAGTCTTTAAAAAGTAGATATCTTAACACTACATGATTGTGACTTTAATATGTACATAGTCATGATAAGGTTTGAGGTTATCTCCCCTTTACTGATTTGGTTTGAAGTTATCTCCCTTTACTGAAGTAATCCGTCTGCATTTAATTCTCCATGGAATCTCTTGTGTAGCCTATTCCTCTAACTTTATACACCCTTTCCTTGAATCTATGATCCAATTAAAATAATAATATTTCTTTAAAAACTTAACAGATGAATCTTGTGTTCGGAAACATTTTTTAGTTGATAGACCCTTATGATTGAAAAAGATCAGATTGAAAATTTAATATATCATTAAAACATTAACGGATGAATCATGTGTTAGACATTCTTCCATGGTAAAGAAGATGTTAGGTGATCATTGGGTCAGGTGCCATGGTTTCGAATTCCCGCTTGTACGTGACAAAGAGTAGAGTCGCCTATCCAACCTCCTGGGTTTTCTCTAGGGTCTTAAAACAGTTTGAAACGCAGTTACAAAAATATTTTTTCTGCCCTCTCATTTCTGCTCAGAAGAATGTAATTGATTAATTAATGTATTCAATGTAATGTGATGAATATAGTGTTATATATGTATGTAATGACAAATATGTATATTGTAATTGTATTATATTAGGTAGTATTTATATGCAATAATATACTTATGCAACAAAAGGTCTCCTCCTCTCCTATAAGCTTGTATATTATTCAATTGTTAATAGCTGTACATAATATATATATACATATATCATTTCTACAGAAAATAAAATGTAAAAAAACTTATTGATTGTGCTATGAAATCTTTTTTTTTCGTGGTGGGGTGGGGGAGGGTATTGCTTGGCTTGTGCTTTAGAGCAGAGAGTCTGTCATTGGGTCGTTTGGACTGGTTTCAATCCCAAGTATGTGGATTTTCTGGGTCCTACCCTTTCCTCCTTCGTTCGTTTCTAGAGTCCACCAAGTGTGATAAAGTATTTCCTCCCACTGTTGACGACCTTTATATACAAATATTACTTTGTTCCACAGATCGAACAAAGCTTTTTGTGAAGTTTACACTGAAAATCTTGAGATTCACAAACTGAAAGTAGAACTCCGTCATATAAAAATCCGGGCCGGCAGAAGCTACTCTTAATTGGGCTCCCGACGACTAGAGATACAATGACCGTCGAAGCCCCGGAACCTCTCGGGGTCTTATCGTCGGAGACCTGTTCTCGGCGATTTCTAGCTAATAACATTATTCAGCAATGAAGTGAAATTTGAATTTTGTTCTAAATCTCTTACCATGGAAACACAGTCGATTGTTGTTCACAGCGATCATAGAACTTTTTAGTTCTATGCTGGATGCTGAACTTGAAAAATAAATGCATAATAATAACATAGCCTAGACGCATCGTGTGAATGTAATGGATTTTGCCTGTGCGGACGAATTTTATAAATGATCAGTTAAAAAACCACGGTGGAAAAGCAGAACTTCTATCATGTCTACCTCAATAGTAGGGGTGCTAGATGACCGTTGTTTCTAAACCCGCGGACTAAAGTGGTACTATGCCTAATGGAGGCACCATCATGGCCGAAGATCAGAATGGGAATTCGTACGTTGCACACCCCCCTGGGGTTAGGGACTGTACGTCACCGGAATCGTGACAAAAGTCGATTCATTATAACTTGTTAATGTTAGACAGTAATAAGGCATTTCATAACAACATCCGAACCATTATAAATAATCAGAGAGAGAGAGAGGGGGGGGGGCTACAGCCAGCAAATTAGAGAAATATGAATACACAATACACCCAGCTATTATTTCTAACATTACTTTTGGTCTGGAATGTGACTTATTCTACATGTTTACACTGAGGTTTCTTGGTTCAATTCACAGTGACATTTATTGCCTGTGTAAACTTTTCTCCAAAATTAGATCGTAACATATGTCATTGAGTTCAGCGGCTTTGTTTTGATTCCCCGCTTGTATGTGACAAGATGCATGGTGGTCTGTCCAACTTCGTTTGATTTCTCCGGTCCCGGTTTCATCTCACAGCTAAAGACCCCTTCGCGCAATTGAATCATATTATGGTAGTTCCGAAATTTAACCGTTGGTGTTTCGACCATCCCCCCCCCCCTTTCTTTATATAAAGACCTCGTCCTGTGAACAACACATAGCACATGTTAGTTGATTTCAGCCATGATATTGGAATTAGTATATAGGGCAAACAAAGGATCAATTACAAAATGGCAAAATGACTTCCTAATATGGACAGATTTGAAGGACTTTCTGCTTTAAATCAAATTATTTTGCCCCTAAAATCAATATTTCACGTCACTGATATTCATTTTTAAAGATATCTTTACGTTTATTAATGTTTTTTCTCGTGTAGGCGAAGAATAATTCACTTTATCTGCTCGCGGGTGCATTGCTTTTAATTTATGCTCACAGTTTTCCAGAATTCATTTAGTATTTAGATATGTTCAGCATTTTATCATAATATTTTGTCAGTGGGCCCGCAGCTAATCCAAAAATGTTGTTGGGGGGGGGGGGACTTCTGGGGGCGCCGATGAGGCTCCATCCCCGCAACATTTTGAAAAGTAGGGTTTGCACGTATGAAAATAACGGAAAGTTTCAATTTTGAAGCTGAATTTGTGATATTGGCGTGCTATTTGGATATGAACATCCTAAAAAAATGAAAGAAGAAAAACAAATTCATTCTCGGGCGCCTAACCAGTCTCACTCGACATTATGGGTGCCCTCCAATTATATTATTGGCGCCCATTATCTCGTCGTGGGCAGCCCACATCCCCGGCATTATGGGCGCTCCTCCGGGATGAGGCCTCTCACCAAGCATGCTGTTTTGGGCTTCCCATTGATCAAGTCGAGGGCGCCAAACCAATTTCATTTGGCATTAAACATTATGTGCGACTCGACAATCATATATTATCATAATAAGGCGCCCAACCAATCATGTCATTATGGACGCCCCTCCGGAAAAAGGTACCCCACAAATTTTTCGTAAAAGATTCAAAATTAAAAACATGAATTAAAAGTCAATATTGTCCTATTGTCGTGAAATTCAGAACACGAATCCTGTATTTCTATAATTTCGGGCGCCAATTGTAAGAAACAAAGAAGATACAGTTAATGACTGAGTCACAAACGACAAAATACTAATAACAAAAAACACGATGTAGGATGTACAATGAACCATCAAGTCGTAAAATGCTGCCATTTAATATTGAACTGGGGTGACGGTGGCTAAGTGGGTAAGACGTTGGCCGAGAAAGTTCATCCAGATTTTCCGATGTGATCCCCCTTGTCAGTGATGCAGGACAAGGGGGGGGGGGGGGCTGACAAGGAATGGGACGGAAAACCGAGGTCCAGTGTACAAATTGACGTGCACATAAATATCTCTTGGCAGTTGGAATTCGATATAAGAGTTGGCCGTAGTGCAGCTGTCCGGGCAAAATTTTCCTCATGGCACACTGTCCACTGTCTGGCGTATGCCCGTCTTCATTAGCCCGGCTCGGAGCAGAACAGTGGGACGTTAAACTCCATTTCATTTTATTTTATTCTACTGTTGAACTGTTAACGAATTTCACCAAATATAGTTGATCAGAAAGTACAGCCAATAAAGTTTATCGCTTTACGCTATATCAGTTACTATGTGCTTTTAGACCGAACATAATTGATTAGCAAAAAATCTGAAAATTGAATATACATGTAAATCACTTTATTTTATATACATACATATTACATTCATATGTGAGTGGGGTTGGATGACAGAATGGTTAGCACGTGCACTCTGTATCATAAGGTCTATCATTTAGTCAACTGGCGTGGTTTTGATTGCCCGCGTTGTACGCGACAAGGAGAAGATTCGCCTGTCCATCCTCGTGGGTTTTCTCCGGGTCCTTACTCCTGTTGCTAAAGACCCCTACGCGCAAGCGAATTATAGAAATAAAATTGAACTATGTGTTAGTCCCGATATGACCTAGTTTGTGTCGAGTTGACGTTAAACACATTATTTTTTCTCTCTCTCTCTCTCTCTCTCTCTCTCTCTCTCTCTTACACTCACACACACACAACATTAATATGTGCATTTTGGGCTATTTTAACGTACAAAAGAATAGCGCCACGTGCATGGCGTAATTTTATAAATGAAATATAGCAAAACACAATCTACAGATGAAATCTTTCAGACTTTCAGCCAGGAACTTTTTTCAACAATAATAAGGGCAGAACACACAGATTTCGTTCCTGTTCTCACACAAGTGTTGTTCATTAAATGTCAAATTTTATTGTGAAAACATTTCTGTATTTCATTACTTCCATGTAATCGTTGTTACGAGTTGAATTGAAATTGTTTTAAACCAAAGTTTAAGAGCATTTGGTGCATTATTACATCCTTCTGAATCACATGACATGATGTCAACTCCGCGGGATAAGAGCAGACTGTTGTGACGTTCATGCATTTATTCAAGTTTGTAAAACAGCGGTATTTCCGCATAACAACACACATGCAGGTGTAAAGTTTAAATTTTAGGAAGGAAAAAATTGAATTTTGTTGGTATTTTAATTCCTAAATACCAGCGGTTTAGCATTTTTAAAAATCGTTAATCCACGAATAGTTTTATTATAATATTTAGAAAATAATACTATTTGTGAATGATTTATTTTTTGTTTTTGTTTTGACGTTTGCATTAGCTACGGAATCTATCAGATATAGAAATTTGCATGTTGCATAATTATCTTTAAAGTTTTATTTTTCTGCATCAACCGGGGAAATGAAGACGATCATAGGCCTTGCGATGTGCCATGAGAGATAATTTACGTGCATGCCTATGTATGCACGAGATCACGTGGCGTTGTTCCTTGCCAGATGCTCTCACGCTAGAAAATCGAGGGCATCTTTCTCAGTCAACTCCGGGATTTGAACCGAGGTGGGTCATTTATCTGGTAAGTCTTGTTCTTTTCTATAAAATCCAATCTGATTAAAATACAGATCTATATTTCGTTTCGTTTTTTATATATACTTTCGATGGCCTACACTACATGCATAAAGATCAGACAAGTTATAGGTTGAGTTCACATCAGGGGTCAAACTAACGATCGGCATTTGACCCGATGATGTCAGGCATTGATTAATCAATCATCGTTGACGTTTCTACCCACCGTTTCTATGCACCAAAAGGCCGAGAACTCTCCGTAACAGACCGTTTCATTGATTATCCCTCACATCATCCATGTCAATGATAATAACTCTTTCAGATTCTTGTGTAGTAAAAACAAGTAAAACGAAATTTTGAACTATAAAAACGAAACGAAAAATGATCAGTGTTTTAATCAGATTGTATAAAATCTGGATACAAATCGTAAACAATAAATTGTAGGCTAAGCCCAAAAGCCTCTTTAATTGTTTACACCTCAGGGTAGAATGTCATGTGATTCGATTCGTCAAGTGCAGAAACTTAGTTTTAGTTCACAACAATTTAAGTTACATGCTCGACGTTAAGGGTCACGATGTCAATTACCTTAGTAATTAATCCCACATTTTAATTGTTTTCTCACATTGATACTAATTAGATGAAAACATAGACCAGTTCCTTAATCCGTTAATATAACATAGGCCACACGTCCTGCCCCAACAGGTCTCTTGACTCCATCCACTCTCTTCCTTATCTATTGCTCATATATAAACTTTTATTTGTATATATCATACTTTACATAAGTTACGACAATACCTCAAGATGTTTGGCTCTATTTGTGGTTTATTATCTTTCAGTAAGTCTTTTAACTTTTGAAAATTACATTCAAGTTAACTATCTTTTTTTATCGAAATTTGTGAACAATATTATGTGTTTGCATTTTTAAAATTTATCACAATTATTCAAAATTTTAATCAATCTGTTATATTCACACTTTATTTTTGAATCGGAGGAATTTTTAAAACCAAAAAGCTTATCGCTGTACCATGAATATATTACGGAAGGAGAATACCCTGGGAAACTTTTAATACGCTCAAAAGCCCAAAATTTCCCGTTATTCGATAAAAGCAGGAAAGGAACAAAACGATATCCCATGGGCCGCTTCAATATTTTTTCCTTAAATCCTAGGATTGTTATTTAGAAAAAAATATATTATAAGCCATAATCCTTTTAATCGTTAATATTTTTATGATTTATCGTAAATTAAGTAGCACACAATGCCATATTGTACATTGAGAAATATTATCATTTAATTGTTTTGAATTAGTCAATGTTTTAAAAATGAGGAATGAATCTATTCATTTTATAATTTATATCCTAATAGAATGTTGACCTATCGCTCTATTTGAAGTGGGAATGAATGAATGAAATGGTCTTTATCGTCCTACTATTATGCACCTAACCTGGGCTAATGGAAGGCGGGCAACGCAATACAGTGTGCTATGAGGGAAATTTTGCCCGGGCAGTGGCGCTACGGTCTACTCTTATATCAAATTCCAACTGCCAAGGGATACTCACGTGCACTCTAATGTGTACACGGGACCTCGCTTTTTCGTCCCATCCGAACGACTAGGCAGCTATCCTTGTCAGGCCCTCCTCCTGCATCACTGATAAGTGGGTAGGGTTAGGTTGGGTGAATGGCAAAATGCCAACGCACATGGCTGAATAATTGTTTACTAGAGCTATAGTTCTATATAATTTCTTTTTTATTTCAGTGACCATAATATGGTCAACAGACGCCCAGTCCTTTAATGGCGGTGGGTTCGGAACGTTGGGTGGAGGCAATCCATACGGCGGGCCTGCAGGTTATCCACCAGGGTTTGGAGGTCCATTAAACACACCCGGAGCGGCTGGCTTAGGGGGACCAGGATTAGGAGGGCCGGGCTTGGGCGGGCCAGGATTAGGAGGTCCTGGACTAGGAGGACCTGGATTTGGACCACAGGGTTTAGGAGGACCGGGATTGGGTGGACCGGGACTGGGTGGACCGGGATTGGGCGGACCGGGATTTGGGGGACCGGGATTGGGAGCACCTGGATTAGGACTAGGACCCCCAGGATTAGGTGCAGCGGGATTAGGAACTTCTGCTTTAGGAGCAACAGGTTTCGGTACCGTAAGAAGCAGTTATGGTTCCCCTGGCTATGGTCTCGGAGGTTTGGGTTCCAGTGGTTATGGTAATAGCTACAACTCTCGTTTTGGGAACGGAGGCTATGGTACGTCTGGTTTGAGCGGATCCCGATATGGATCAGTTGGATACGGAACAGGTAGCCTTGGTTCTGGCTATGGTGCAAGCGGTTTGGGTACAGGCTATGGACAAGGTCGCTTAGGTTCTGGTATTGGAACATATGGTTTGGGAACAGGATATGGAACCAGTGGTTTCGGAACAGGTTTTGGAACAGGTGCTTTGGGAACAGGCTATGGAACAAGTGCTTTGGGAGCAGGCTATGGAACAAGTGCTTTGGGAACAGGCTATGGAACAAGTGGCTTGGGAACAGGGTATGGAACACGTGGCGTGGGAACTGGAATTAGTCCGAACACGTACGGAACATCTGCATTAGGAACACCAGGAATTGATACAAACGTCTTCTCTATTGGTAAAAAGTAAACACCATACAGTTTATTGTATTCAAAGGTAAGTTTAATGTTTTCTTGTAGAACTAAAATTAACTTGAGAAATATGGATTTTCTAGGGGCAACGTTTGTTGACGCATTTTGACAAGATCATCCAAAATGGGGAGAGGGTAGTTTAAATACGCTGAAAGGAAATGGCAAATTGATTAACAATGTCAAGGAGTACTTCATCTTAATAGTACACGATGGCAGAATGTATTACCAATTGTTCTATACATTTTAAACAGTTGCAACTGTAAGTTTTATGGACACTGGTCGTTTAATTGATAGTTATATTCTATCACATCACAATCTACAACTTTATAAATGTGGCTAGGGTCGCGCTAGGCGCAGAGTATGCTTGCTCTTCCGGAAGGTTGATACCACTTGTCTATAGAATATTGATTAATTCAAACCCTTTTTGGAAGTCTTCTGACCTTTGTGTCTGTTAGTTCAGAGCGAAAATCAGCCCGTAATTAATAAATGTATATTTTAAATGTATTTTTCAGGTATTGACGAGCGGGTATATGTTTGGATTTCGATGCTACATCTGTCACCTGTACATTCACATCCCTCTGTACATTATCATGATTATTCTCTCATGTATTAAGTTTCCATTGAATAAAAATATATTAATAATGAGTGTGAGTTTATTGAAATAGTTATTCGGGGATTCTGTTGGAAAACAACAACGATACGAAGAGCAAGTTCTTTACACACAATGTAAACGGGGTGGTTGGTCGAATGGTCTAACAATATAAATTATCCAAAGCTCATGGTATAATTACAATATAAAGGATTAAACTTGACAAGAATTGTAGAAAGGTATCATGTTACAGACATGTTGAAATCCCACTGTGAAAACTATTTGTCATAATATATATTGTAGACTGTACAGGGATGTGTTAATATAATTTCGCTAAGCAGATTTATTTTATTAATAATTTATAATCTGTATTACAATAACAAATATACCACTGGTGTTAACAAAATGGGGGATTGAACATAGGAATAGCCCATTACGTGACGTTAATCATCTGGCGTAGGCTAAATCACAGCAGCAATAAAGCATGGTGCCGACCCACAACGTGAATAACTCGTGCCTGAAGAGAGATGTTGGATTCTCAAGTTAGACAGGGTTTTCTCCGCATACCTGTAACGAGATTCCGAGTGTAGAATGGTAGCTTGGAAATTTCGGGCGAAACAACACAATATGCGACTCTAACTTTCGATATGAATCCCTCTAACAATATCTGACCACTATTGTGTACATTAATCGTCGCTGAAGAGTCTTAAAGCATGACATAATAACACCTCCCTTGTTTTCCCCATTGCCCCAATGCATTATCTTCCTTCAAACGTTGGAATTTCTCAGCTGGCAATAGTGAATTATTCGTAGCTATACAACCTTAAAAGGGTTTCGTTGGGTTGATTCATAATTAGATATTTGAACAGGTTTTCCATACATAAGCAACCGAAATTGTCGCTAGTTTGGAAAAGCAAACGTCAAAACACTTGACGAATGGACAAGGGCGAAGACAATACTCTCACAGGTATAGTGTGTGGGTGTATAAAGTTAAAACACTAACTGCTGTAGAGAAGATCGTAGTCTGTTAAACAGAATAATCTATTAAAGGGAAAATAACACTCTTGCCTGCCCTTATAAATGGAAGAAACAAATGTAACCGGTAATGTGTGACGACGCTCCGATGAGATTTAGGGGGTTGGATTGGATGACTGAATAGTTAGCACGTGCGTGCTATATCATAAAGCCTGTCATTCATTCAACTGGCGTGGTTTCGAATCCGCGGTTGTACGTGGCAAGGAGTAAGGTCGCATGTCCTGCCTCGTGGGTTTTCCCCGGGTCCTCCGATTTCGTCACTCTGCTAAAGACCCCTACGCGCAAGCGATTTATTGAAATGAAATTAAACCATATGTTAGTTCTGAAATGACCTAGTGTGTGTCGAGTGGACGTTAAACCCAATTTATCTGTCTCTCTCCCCACAAGGAGATTTTCAACCAGGGTATAAGGCGTAGGGTGACTGTGTGCCCTCTCTATCCTGAAGTAGTGCCCTAACTTCTGAAATAGTATTCTCCATTAAACAAAAACCGTCGAAATTTAAGTTACCTCAAATACTCATTGAAATGCCCGCGTCAGTGTCATCATATTCCCATGGTCCTAATGGCGATATTGTACCCTCTTTCCCTGCTTCGCTTCCTTTTATCAAACCAGTTCCTGTGATACTAATAATAAACAATCGCGTCCGTTCGTTCGTTCCTGGAGTTTTACGTCCACTTCCACCTAAGAAACTGGCTAGAAGAAGCCACAAAATAGGTATGGTCCAGCTTATTGGGGTAGGACATAGTATCTTCACAGAGAAGCGCCCAAGAAAAGGCTCTGGGTGTAAGAAAAGAAAGAATAGCGATAATGCTAAGATCTTAGGTGTGGTAGGTAAATTTGCGTTCAATGTACGTTTATGTACCATCGATCAATCTCAGTGGGACAGAGGATCAGCCAAGCTTCTGGTGATCGAGATCGACTGTATGTGGCTGTTATTTCTGTGATTTCTTATTCGATAAGTGTGTGCGTGAATCAGTGTAAGTATTTCAGGCAAAGGGGACGGGGGATCAGAGTCATCTCCTGGAAATTTTTAAAAATTACATCGCCGTATATTTAGGGCACTTTCCGGTGGGTTTAGATAGAAACTTGAACCGTCCAAATCTGTGGAAGAACATTTCAAATTGGGTTTGCAGTAGGCCTATATAAGTCAACATATTTGAATAGCATGCAACCTAAAGTATCCCACATCCAAGTGCCCAGACATTCATAAAACAACGCATGTCCTTCTAAAAATAACGTATCATCCATAAAGCATTCCCCCCCCCCCCCCAACAACCCTCCTCCGCCACAAATCATGTACTGTAGAACCCTGTCGTAAACACACTTTCGCCCCTTTACTACAGCACCATCCTCTATCACATACCACATCGTTCATAAAACAACCTAAACCCCCCACATGCTAATAGCGCGACCTTTGAAATATGTAAAGAACTAATTGCCCCTTTTCTTGACGACGACAAGAAAATATGAAGGTGGTAAAATCCCAAAGAATTGTCTTGGCCAACACAGGAACCGAACCAAGCACCTTCCGGTTAGTAAGTAAGTGGCACACGGAATGAGGCACCGTGGCGCAGCCTAACGTAAACAAAAGAGAGGAGTCTTGGTCTCATTACAGCTGCCCATCGCAAAATCAGCAATGATATAAAAATAGCATTTAAGAGGGTATGGCATCGTGACTTGATACACAAACTAAACTAATTCGGAAGTAGAAATGGTGTTTTAGGTCAGAAAAAATCAGTTATTATTAATAATGAGTTCTCAACTTTTAACAATTTATATTCTGGAGTATTCCAGGGGTCCGTACTCGGACCGGTCCTTTTTCTGATTTGCATTACCGATATTACAAATGAAGTTAGTTCCCGATAAAGACTATTCGCAGATGATACCTTGTTTTTTTTTAGTCATTTCGACAATTACACCATAATTTTTTAGTAATACGCCTTATCTTACTTTGTCACATTTATTGTCATTAAATAAGCGGCTGTGCTGTATTTAACATATTATAACCATTTAAACATCAATAAAAAAAGTAAACCAGGTCATTTTGGGACTAACATATTGTTTAATTTTATTTCAATAATTCGCTTGCGCGTAGGGGTCTTTAGCAGTGGGAGGAAACCGGAGGACTCGGATAAAACCCACAGGCGACCCTACTCCTTGTCATGTACAACCGGGGATTCGAAACAACGCCAGATGACTTAATGACAGGCTTTATGATACAGCGCGCACTTTTAACCATTCGGCCATTCAACCTCACAAACCACCAGAAGCCGTACAAAATAGGTTACGTGCCTTTGGTTTGAGATCAGACCTACCTACCGGTCTTCTTATGTTTGACGGACCTGGATAGTCAAGACCATTTTTTACGAAACATGCCGGAGGACTAGATGAATTACCTCTAATTTCGTAACTCTTTCGTAAGGCAATTCAACATTTGTTTTGAGAACTATGTATAAGCAAAAGGAAATTCTATTCTTGGCTAACGAAGGGTTTTCGGAGATTTGAATTTTATTAAATCAAAAGATGCCACTCCTAACGGTATAGTTTATCAAAAGCTTCTGTATCGACCAAAAAGCTATTATAACCGTACTGGCATTCAGAATCGTTAACAATAGACTTGTACGGCTTTAATAGTTGATAGATGTGTTGAAAATTTCACGTACGATTGTTATTTATAACCCAATAGAATATACTCCAGATTATCCACATGTAAGCGCTTGGCTATCTATCGTTGAGCTGGAACAATCTGTTTAATAGAGGAAATTTTGACTGTTTGGTACACCATATCAAAGATAATCTTTATCCAACGCCCTCGATTATGGAACTCCCCCCCCTCTTTCTATTCGCAACGCATCCTCCCTGCACTCCTTCAGAAAACGGGGGGTTGGATGACCGAATGGTTAGTAGGTGCGAGCTTTTTCATAAAGTCTGTCATTGAGAATGCGTGGTTTTGAATTCCTGGTTGTACGTGACTGGGAGTAGGGTCTTCTGTCCAACCTCATGGGTTTTCTCCGGGTCCTCCGGTTTCCCCCCACTGCTAAAGACCCCTACGCGCAAGCGAGTTATTGAAATAAAATTGAACAATATGTTAGTTCCGAAATGACCTAGTTTGGGTCGAGTGGACGTTAAACCCCATTTATCTCTCTCTCTCTCTCTCTCCATTCAGACAACGACCCAAAACACATCGTTTCCAAAAGCACTACATTGTTTGATTCACGTACACTACTCTTGCTTTTTAACTTTGTTTTTATGGCGTATTATATGTTTTATGTCATCATATATGTTTTTATTATATTAGGTTATGTCATCTTATATGTTTTGATTTCATATTATATGTTTTGATTTCATATTATTATATGTTCTTATTTCATATTATATTTTTTTTAATTTCATATATTAAGCCATATTATATATTTTTAAATATCATATATGTTTTTATATCATTACATTACATGTTTCTATTTCATATTATATGTTATTATTATTATTCACCCAGTTTAACATAATGTTTCTATGGTGAACGACAATTTCAAATTATCCAATGTAATTTACGGAAAAATAAAAGTGCTTCAAGTTCCTTATGCATATTAATCACATTTCTCGACGTGACTGTGATCTCGACCTTGAAACCACTGTCCAAACTACACACTCCAGAGAAATTATACCATTCATTAATTACCAACGTATGTTAGAAATAATACTTGTCTACGATAATGTCAAACTATCTTCCGACGTCAACACAGATATTCTAAAAATATATCAAACTTACAAAATACAATCTTGTGATGTGGAATTTATTTATTTTAATATATTAATTTAAATTCATTAATTTATTTTATTTTGTTTGTTTATTTACATTTACTTATCTACTTATTTGTAACAAAACCGAATTATTGCAATTGGTCTTTGTCTATGTTATATATTATACACCCAAATTGTACATACATGTATACACCCAAACCAAACGAGAAGGAAGCAAAATAATTTAATCGGATTTGAATTATTTTTTATCCTAATTTTATGCCTAAATAAATACTCTTTAAAACAAAACCAGCATTCTCTGTGTTATATAATACGAGAGAGAGAGAGAGAGAGAGAGAGGGAGGGAGAGAGAGAAAATGGGATTTTAGCCCACTCGACACAAGCTAGGTCATTTTCCACCTAACACATGGTTCAATTTAATATTAATAATTTACTTACGCCCAGCCGTCTTGAAAGTGAGGGGAGAAAACCGGAGGACCCGGAGAAAACCTACGAAGTTGGACAGGCGACCCTACTTCTTGTCACGTACATTCGGGGAATCGAAACCAAGCCAGTTGACTAAATGACATACATTATGATACAACGCACGGGCTCTGACCCAGTGATGCTCAACCAGTGTACACACATGACTGGTGTGCCGCGAGATCCTGATAAGTGTCCCGCGAAATTTTGAACGGCACACTTAGAAAATGCGAAAAACTACGTGATACCAATTGAGTATTCGTGGTGTCTGCTGATTAGTTCCTTTTCTTTATTTTCTTTAGTCCCTGTCTAAGTTTATATGTCGTCTGACTTACCATGTTTTTTTTTTGCAAAATTTAGCCAGGTATGCCGCCATTTTGTCATGTGTTCCAAGGTGTGCCGTTTGCAAAAAGAGGTTGAGAGACACTGCTCTAACCATTCGGCAATCGAACCCTCAAAATACTGCAACCATTTATAAATCATAGAAAGACTATTATTAGATATGACGAAATATGTTTTATAGAAATTGTGATGATGACATAGTGCACGATGCATGTCATTGGCTGTTAACTAAATGGGAGCAATGATATGAACCTGGATGCCCTCGAAAATAAATGATGTTACTTAATGTATTTAAATTTACGATTAAATCTACAAAAAAATAACCGCGACTTAAAATTGTAACGGAATTAAATATAAAACTATAAAGGCTTAGGGAGATAAAGAAAAAAAACGTGTGCAATTAATTCGGGGCATGGCCTAATATTATTTAATTATATTTAATCTACCAGGATCATGTTAAAGCTTTATGTATACCATACTGTGTGTCTCAGTAGTAGCCCTTTGATACCACACCGTGTAGCTTCGTGACGTAATTTTAAGGATACTTAATTGCTTAAATACAATTTTTATTGGAGATATGATCAAATTGGCCAACGTTACCACAAGAGGAGGATCCGTTATACAGACACGTTACGTTACTTCAAAGCATTGATAGAAACCTCGTGAACACTCTATTTTACAGACATATAAAATCTGATTTTATATTATTACGAAATAGTTGTAAAGTTTGTTGGAGTACGTTGCTGGGACATAGCTGTAAAGTTTATTGGAGTACGGGTTGTTGCTAGAACACAGCAGAAAAGCCGACACAGTTTTCCTAGCTGCATTTCAGAGAAAGCATGGCGACCTTTCTGACGTTGTTTTCTGAAACTGAATCTGGATTCGAAGTTTAGAAATTAACTCATTGTAGAGAAAGAAATCATTCTTTCAAAATATCTAGATTCAGACCGAAAAATTGTTTTACAAATCTGTCTAATGAATACTGTTAAGTAAGGCGAGTGGGAGTCAAAGAAGGAACTGATAACTTTTCAGACACAGTAAACAGAAAAAGCATCCATATTCAAGCTTATTGAAGAATAATCTGCCGCTATAAACACCTTAAGAGGGAAAGAAGCTTTGTGCATGACACTATTACTAGCATTTATCTAGACAATGGCTATGGTCTTGAATAGTAGATGATTATTCAGTTTCGTCTTTTGTATCCTCTAACGATTTAAAGAGACGGTTAAAAAAGGCCAAGAGATCTCTTTTCCAGGTGTATCGTTAACCACGAGAATGAAGTTACTATATACAGGCCCTTCCTTATTTATTTTAGGTAAGTAAACACCAATTCCAAAAGACCTTTGAAATTGGAATATTTTAGAAACAAAATAGCTATACTTAATTCATTATGAGTTATTCGTCGTGGTGTTCAAGATCGAAATACACTGGAAGCTAACTCCGCCGGCGGACAGGAACCATTGGACACTTGTAGAGCATTACAATTAAAATGAAGATTTGTAAAGGACATATGAAATAATCAGTTCAAGCAGACGTAATACATTTTGCCTGACAATTTGTGAAATTGGACGAAACTTGGACGAAATTGCACGACGAGTTTGGCATAGGGTAATACCAATAAGTAATAGATATGCCCTAAACTAGTCCAATGTTAAGTAAACCAGCCCAGGGATAGGCTAATAAGAAACATTTTTCAAGATTGAATTTGATCTTGAGATAGTTTGCAAATTATATGTATTCTTACGAAATAAAAGTGACGATGATTTTATTTCTGATTTTATAAAATGTATATTTTCGAATATCTATAGCTAGTTTAGCCACAAGTGGGTTGCATACACCTCGTCAATTGTCTCATTTCGTTTCAGTAACTCAAAAAAACTTCAATCTCGATCAAAATAATTTCAGGGCAATACTTCACGTTCGGCTTGCCAAAAAGAGGAACCGTGTCAAAATCCAGAATTCCTCATGTTTAGGTATTGCCATAAAGCATGAAACTTGCATATCGATATTCAGGGGGCTGCTGGTGGGTGCATATCTTTTGCTTGGCAACACTTTAATATTTCTTTATGAGCTACATTTATTAAATATTTAAAATTCTTATTTATTTATATGTTTCAGTTCTATCGTATTTACTAGAGTGCACGGCAAGCCCCAGCTGGGACGAATATTCAAGCTGGGAAGAACATTATCCTGCGTACTCGTATGCTGCATCATATGACAGTGGTAGTTCTGATTTAGGTTACTCAAGTATTTATGACTCGGGTTACTCAAGTTATTCGGACAGTAATTCTTATGATTCGGGGCCTGTGCCGCTCATCGATTATTCTGCAATAGGAGACTACTCGTATGACAATCCATTCCCTATAGACTATGGTTCGTCCTTGTATGGATCATCTGGATCATCAGGCTCCTCGGGATCTTCAGGTTCATCTGGATCTTCGGGTTCCTCGGGATCTTCGGGTTCCTTTGGGGCGTACGGTTCATCTGGATCATCCGGGTCATCAGGTTCATCTGGGGCGTATGGATCATCTGGTTCATCTGGTTCATCTGGATCATCAGGTGCATCTGGATCATCAGGTTCATCTGGATCGTATGGATCATCAGGTTCATCTGTACCGTATGGATCATCAGGTTCATCTGGATCATCAGGTTCATCTGTACCGTATGGATCATCAGGTTCATCTGTACCATATGGATCATCTGGTTCATCTGGATCGTATGGATCATCTGGTTCATCTGGTTCATCTGGATCGGGATCGCTAGGTGGTTCCCTTGGATCTTATGGTGGTTCCCTTGGATCGTATGGTGGTTCCCTTGGATCGTATGGTGGTGGTGGTTCCCTTGGATCGTATGGCGGTGGTGGTTCCCGTGGATCATATGGCGGTTCCCTTGGATCGTATGGTGGTGGTGGTTCCCGTGGATCGTATGGCGGTTCCCTTGGATCGTATGGTGGTTCCCTGGGATCGTCTGGTGGTTCCCTTGGATCGTATGGCGGTTCCCTTGGATCGTATGGTGGTTCCCTGGGATCGTCTGGTGGTTCCCTTGGATCGTATGGTGGTTCCCTTGGATCGGGATCGTTGGGTGGCTCCTTTGGGTCGGGATACGTACCAAACCTAGATCTCCCGTACAACCCTTCCCAAGTTTCGCCTTATAATACACGTATTAGTCAAATACCCACGGGTACAAATATCCCAATAGGGGGACAAACAAGTACTGGACTGGGCCAAAACAACTTGCCAATAGTCGACCAAAATAACTTTCCCTTGCTCATGTTTTCACTTTTTAGAAGGCTACTTCGGCGACCTGGTTTCCAACAAAGATCGGGGTACATACCCAGACAACCTTACTATACTCCACGGCGATATCCCTATTATTCACCATTGGGGTCCTATACACCACAAATGTATCCACGGACCTTGCCTTTCTCGTCAGGTATACTACCAGCACCGTTATACAGTCCACCCGCAATGATGCCAACACCATCCGTAGCTTACCCATACCCTACTCAAGCTTTACCAATGGTTACTACGACCCCTGGTAGTATCCCAACGTATCTACCACTATTTTGCTCACAGACGCAACAAATAGCCGCCGTCCCAACTCAGTATGCTTCAGTTCCCCAACCTGCTACAACACGGACCATACCGATCATTGTTGTTCCAAATTCTGTAGCCAATTTCCCAACACAGTCGACTGTCGTAGGGTCGCAACCTACTTTTAGCATACCAGCTATCACATCAAGTTCCGTGTCGTCAACCCCTGTTGTTGCAATACCTTCATCGCCATTTGTTGCCATACCGTTACCGGCTGTACAAACATCAAACCCTGCATCATATGGAATACCCATTTCTACTAACGGCATCTCATCCCCAGCCCAATCCACTGATGCTATTGGTAGATCGATGACATCTATCATCAGCGCTATTCCACCCAATTCATCAGGTGCATTATCATCAGTGGCATATTCGCCAACTTCCCAGTCTAATTCCTATCAAGTACCGTCTGCTGTATCTCAAACTAATCCTTTTATTTCCACTAACGGCATCTCATCTCCAGCCCAATCAACTGATGCTATTGGTAGATCGATGACATCTATCATCAGCGCTATTCCACCCAATTCATCCGGTGCATTATCATCAGTGGCATATTCGCCAACATCCCAGTCTAATTCATATCTAGTACCGTCTTCATATCCAGTATCATCTGCTGTATCTCAAACTAACCCCTCTATCTCTACTAACGGCATTTCATCTCCAGCAGACTCAACCGATGCTATTGGTAGATCAATGACATCTATAGTCAGGGCAATTCCCCCGAATATGTCAGCAGCATTATCATCCGTTGCATATTCACCAATTTTCCCATTTACTTACCCCCAAGCTAGTGGCTACCCAGTAGTTTCTGGAATACCATCATCCATTTCTAGTAACGGTATATCATCTCCAGTGCAATCAACTGATGCCATTGGTAGAGCACTGACATCAATTGTCAGAGCCATTCCTCCCAACATGTCTGCAGCATTATCATCAGTGGCGTATTCACCAATAGGCAGAAGATAAGGTATGTTTGTTTTTGTTTTGTAGTATATATTTATTATATCGTAGAATAAATAAAAAAGACCAAAACGCATTTGATATATATAAGGAAGCAATGCACATGTAGATGTATGTAAAAAGGCGTTTCCACCTTCTCTGGGATAAGATACCAACATTTCGTAGATTATTTTAACTAGATTTTAATTTTCTGCCAATATCTATGTATTCAATACGTTATTATAACGAACAATCATAATTTTGGTGGAAAATGTCCAATACTTGATAACACTTCTTCTACCTAATAGATTTTGTTACTGTGGACTGGGTTGATGACCCAGCTGTCTATACTAGTTTGGCTCCAATGATGACTATGTTTAATCTGATAATACTTCTCGTTTAAGAGAGAGAGAGAGAAATGGGGTTTAACGTCCACTCGAAACAAGTTAGGTCATTTCGGGACTAACATATAGGTTTAATTTTATTTTAATAATTCGCTTAAAGGGGGCTTTAGCAGTGGGAGGAAATCGGAGGACTCGGAAAAAACTAACGAGGTTGGGCAGGCGACCCTACTCCTTATCACGTACAACCGATGATTCGAAAATACGGCAGTTGACTCAATGACAGGCTTTATGACACAGCACGCGTGTGCTAACCAGTCGGCCATCCAATCCCCCACCTCTCGTTTAAGGTTTCAAAGGTTATGTATTTACTTTTGCAGGTTTCACGAATACAGTTGTCTATCTATTTAATTCCACAAAGGGAGTTGTACCAGAGAAACTAAACCCAGATTTACCATCTCCAGTATTCGAGACTTTCATTGCAGCTTGATATACTTACAGTACTCTTGAAATAGAAGCTGCTTGTTTTGTCATTCCATTTGTAAAAAGCTGTATACTCATTCAATATCCATTGTTAATTCAGTAGATCATGGGTTTTATTTACAAAAGTTTATTGGTAATTCTCAATTACAATAATTTATTTTCTGATTGTAAGTGCTTCCGAATACAACATATATATAAACTCCATACTTCTGTAAACTTCAAATGGTAAAATAATCTGTTGGACAATATTATTATATTTGACTTCCATTGTTGTCTTTTTATACCGAGATGTGCTTAATTGGTTTAAGTTTAGTGTGAATGCGAATGATCTGAGTTGTTATGTCTGTAATGTCTCGAAAATGGAACACAAAATCGTTTGTTATCACAACACTTGAACACCAATGTGAATTGTATCCCCTTCAATTATGACTTCTAATTTGTTATCGCAACACTGGAACACCAATCTGAATTTGATCACCTTCTATTATGACTTCTAATTATTGATTCAAAAACTGACCAGAATTGTATTTTGCTTAAATTTATCAGTGTATTTGTATACTGGGTAATCTATTAAGTTCGGATTATTCTAAAACGAATCTAAATAACACCTAAGTGTAATCTGGTTGTGAAAATTAAGCCTGAATTGGTTCAAAGTAAAGTTATATTTTACTTTTGTACTTATTTTTTTTATAATGAAATGGACGTGGTATGTAAATTATATGTATATATATTATATGTGTATAATGTTCTATAATAAATGGAAATCTATAAAAAATAAATTGTGTTGTACCTTTGACTTGGTCCATTTCAGTACTAAAACATGATTCTAATAATTCGCTTGAACGTAGCGGAAGTGAACGAGGGGACCCGGAGAACACACACGAGGTCAAGTGGCAACCCTAATTGAAATGAAATGGGTTTTAAGGTCTTGCTTTTCGCCACCAATGTGATCAAAGGAAACGCGCATACACTATGCCCCATGCTAAGTTTCACCCTGGTAGTCTCGTTTTTGTTAACACCTGAAAGGGGGTCACGTGGCTAGGTAGGTAAGACGCTGGATCACTAGCCTGGATGTCGGCAGGACGGATGGCCTGACCAGGACAACTGTCTGGTCGTTCGAATGGGACGAAAAACCGAGGACCCGTGTACACATTGGCGTGCACGTGAAAGATCCCTTGGCAGATGTAATTCGATATAAGAGTAGGCCGTAGCGCCGCTTCCCAGGCAAATTTCCCTCATAGCACACTGTATGGAGTATGCCCGGTGTCATTAGCCCAGTTTTGGAGCAGAACAGTAGGACGTTAAACCCCATTTCATTTAATTTCCAGTCTAAACGGCAAGATGCGCTAGTGTAATATACCTGGGGATCGATGCGATATTGAATTATAATGTTAGATGAATATAGTAACAGTTTTTATTCAAAACGCAATTAATTACTTTTCAAATATTTAATGATTAAAAATACGCATCTGCGACGTATATGGAGCCAATGCCGATTGTCGAACAACCGATAGACCCTGTTTTCAGTTCTTGTTTACACTATCCATATTTTGCTAATGCTTTGCGTCATTGGTCATATTAAACCAATCAGCTAATAAATAACTTGATGCCAATTATTGCTTTGGCATCTGAAACCAAGTCCAGATTAACTATAATCCGTGTCGTGCATGATTCCTGAACACCCTATTCCGCAGTGTCGCATGGACACACCCGTGATACCAGTTCCCCCGGATTCGATTTGGAAAATGCCAACTGAGATTCATGTTGTGACGATGTTGTTAAGTCCGATCCCCGCAACTTTTCCCCAATACAGCTGACCAAATTTATGGACTATGATTACTATTTATTATTTGGGGGCCAGATCACCGTTACGAGAGCAGAGGCGTGCTGGGGCCCGCCGCTGAGGGGGGTCTGGGGGGGGGGGTTCTCCCCAAAAATTTGTGAAATTTGACAACCGGGAGACGCATTTTTACACCACTTCTAAGCCTGAATTCAGGTCTGATCATTACAATTAAAGTAGGAGAATTTTCACTATTTTATGATAAATATTGTCTCTTTTAAGAGTGATATCCTAATAGCCACATCTAATATGCGCCAAGCAAAATAATTAAGGGTTTTCGCGTGAAAATTAGTGCCCTCAGAGGGGCCCGCTTATACGGATGAGAGGAGTTATCAAACAGGGGCCCGGGAGGGTACCGTCCTCATAACCCCACCACCAGCACTCCCCTGTACGAGAGAGAAAATGGGCTGTAACGTTCACTCGACACAACCGAGGTGGAGTGAATCTGGGAGACCCAGTGAAAACCCATGAGGTTGGACAGGCGACCCTACCCCTTCTTACATACAACTGGGGAATCGAAACAACACCAGTTCACTCAGTTACAGACCTTATGATACAACGCGCACGCGGCAATCAAAGGTCCGTCCATACTCCCGTCATGTACGGACTACATAACGTTTAGAATAGAAAGGATGAATTAGTATTTGAACTGAAATTACACTGGGCATAAATTAATGGGTAATTGGGGAACAGGCAAAATGTCTATGTCTGATTAAACCGCAGATTCAATTTCGTTTCTTTTTTATAGTTCAAAATTTCATTTTACTTGTCTTTACTACACCAGGATCTGGAAGAGTTGTTATCATTGACGTGTTCTGGCTTATGTGAGGAATTAGCCAATGAAACGGTCTGTTACGGCGAGCTTTTGGCCTTTTGGTGCACGGAACTAAAGCACTAGAAACGCCATCGCTGATGGATTAGTTAACCGCTGACGTCATTAGTCCTAACAGCTCGTTTGATCCCTGATGTGAACTTCCACTATAACGTATCAGATCTTCATGTAGTGTAGACCATCGAAAGTATATAAAAATAACGGAAAAAAAAAGATCTGTATTTTAATCAGATTACGTACCTTTCTATGGAATATCATTACTGTTTATTACTCGGCAACGCTTTAACTCGAATTGTGTCGGGGATCACGTGGCTAACAGGGTAAGACGCTGGCTCACTAGCCTGGAGGTCAGGTGTTCGATCAATGCATTGTCCGAGAAAGTTCATCTCGATTTTCCGGCGTGGTTTATCCTTGTCAGTGATGCAGGACGGGGGGGGGGTAACAAGGACAAATGCCTAGTCGCTCGGATGGGATAAAAAAAACCCCGATATCCCGTTTACACATTGGCGTACACGTTAAAGATCCCTTGGTAGTTGGAATTCGATGTAAGAATAGGCCGTAGCGCCGCTGCCCGGGCAAATATTTCCCTCATAGCACACTGTATGGCGTATACTTGTCTTTAAATAGCCCAGACTAGGTGCAGAAGAGTAGGACGTTAAACCCCATTTCATTTCGAATCGAGTCCTGTGTGTGTAGGACAACGATGTTTAGTTTACAACCACATAAAATTATTTTAACAGGAAGCGATAGTAGATACCTACAGGGTGACTTGTTACTTTAAACGGATAATAATTAAGTAAATCCGATGACTGTCCCAGTGGGTTCTGTGTGAAGTGGATCAGGAAGTTTGTGTTTTTATGGGTTTATAACTTTAATCTCATTTAGATAAATAAAATAATATTTTTTACAATATATTAATCTCCAGCTTTGACATCAATCAGGATTCTTGCTCTAATGACATCAACCCTACTTCTTCCTCGGTTATCGCTGTTTCACGTGGCATAACATCTCTAGAGAAGATGATTAACACTATATATATAACAAGGCCTGAAATATAAAACAAATGAACACAATTAGTGAAGGCAATAATTCCGTTTCCTATATGGTAGTAAAAACGACCAGCTTTGTATCGGCATTGTTTTAATTAAGCATACAACGGTAAAGGTGTTTATTAGGCCATATTTACTGTGTAGATAATAATGTGCGCTTTTTTATGTGTTTTTTTTTCTCGAAATATTGAATACCATGTCAGCATACCATCTTTTGACTTCAACAAACATAAAAGACTTTAACATATAAATAAAGGGCCAATCCTGATAATAGTTTGGAGAATAAAACTGCTTCGTTTTGTGTTAAAATCCTTTAAAATCCTCTACTTAAGAGTCAACCAACTAATTCAATGTGATACGTTTTCAAACAACTTAAACCCGTTAGTCTTCATCTGTAAATAGAGACCAGTGTCACAGCTATAGTATGCGATGTCTGGATAAAGCCGGGCTTTTAATTCATAAAAATAATGTGTAGGTGGAATACACCTTTCATTATCAAGTACAGCACATGGGTCATTTAATGTGTAGCCCTCTAAAAATTGACCTGAAATCTTAAAAGAGTTACGTGTCCGGATAATAGAGACTTTTGGCAAGCGGAATTTTCCCATCCGTATCACGTATCCTTATCGTATACGTGATACGTTCGCGTCAGTGTAGTTTTAGAGTTTTGACAGATAGCTACCCAGATCACCATCAGTACTAGTCAAGCGCCTATTATAGTCTACCACTTCCCGGGGGGAATGAAGTCGCTCGACAGTCGCTGAGCTATTAAAAAAAATAATTATCGAATCAAATTAAAAAATCTTCGAATTCGACTCGACAGTAATTTTTGGTTTCACAAATTTCACCACAGAATAAAATCCCTTTCCGCCTCCCTAAAGGCGGCTACAGATCGACCTTACGACGCGACTCAACTGGTCGCCGACTGGTTTTCCGGCGACTGCCGCCGATCGTCGCACGATTTCAGTCGCCGATTCTAGTCGATCTGACTCTAGCTACGACCGTCGTGCGACAGTTTTTCACGATCGGCGACTGAGTCGCAGGAGTTGAACATGTTCTACTTCTACGACGCGACGGAACCAGTCACCGACTCGTCATCGTCGATGCGTGCGTTTCTACGATCGGTTGCCGACTGCGCTATAAATTTGAGCCAATCAGAGCGGCGAATGAAAAATCAAAATGGCGACCTCGTGGACGACCGAAGAAGAAGAAAGCCTGATTGCCAATCCGTCTTCCAAATTCGTTTTTTAGATAAACGGCTAACGCGACTGCTGTAGCTGCCTGTCTACGACGTTTTTGTTATATGTTGACATAAAGCCTTTGTTGATAAATCTAAAATTTAGGAATATAAATCATATCAAATAGATTCATAAACAAAAATTTGAATCCCTCGTGTTAATTTAAATTACTTTCTCAAAATAGTTTCGCTAATTAGATGGAAAGATTTTGGAATATTTAGGCATATTTTGTGTGGCGCCATTTTGAACGAGTCACATGATCTATTCGTGAAGTCGGTGTATCGGTGTCGATGTGAGCGCGCTCGCGTTCAATCGTACGGCCGAAAGCAACTGGTCGGCGATCATTGCTGAATTCGATCTGAGTGCAATCTACGATAGTCGCCGACAGTTGAGTCGCGTCGCAAGGTCGATCTGTAGCCGCCTTCAGTTTCAAATGTAGGTCAACCATCATGGTTAAAATCACACCAAATAAACCTTAGTCTTCTACAATAAACAAAGATTCATAAAAAAAACGCCCAGATACAACATTTCTCCATCTAAAAGTAGCAAAAAGACGGTAAAAAGATACGAAGATGTTATACGGACTTTTTCCGTATAAAAGCTGTTCGATACGTGATGCAGTATCCTTATGTCGTATCACGTATGACAAATACCCAAAGATTGGTGACGTCACACGCAAAATACAAACGAATACGCGATACGGAGCCGACATTTACGCTTGCCAAAAGTCTCTAATCAGTTAACATGTTCACGTACAAACGACTAGATATTTTGAGCTGAAATTTTGAGATAAGGTAAATACACCTGTCCTCTATATTTTTTGCGGTTAAATTGCATACGTACTCAGACATTTATTTTTGCGATAGTCCCTTTAAGAAACTCCAATTAATATTGATTTTATGACAGGATATAAATTGACTGTATTATTTACCTATAAATATTAACACAATAAATGTTATTAAACCATTTAGATCAATGGAGTAGACTAATAACATCATATTCACTCCTATTATTATAACTGGAAGAAAGGGAACAAACGGCACCTGTAATAAAGAAACAAAATAAAATAAAACGAGACATTTATTAAATTTTATATAAAATAACCCTCATTTAATGGAGAAAGTGCTCTCAATTATATAAATCATAATTAAACTCGGTTGATTTAATGTGTTATTGCGTGGGTTATGCTATTAAAGTTATGTTTTTAAAGATTCAGTGAATATCCAATGGTGTACTAAATTTAGAAAATTCATTTTCGGCTCACTGTTCAAAAACAGACCCTATTTCGTTTCGTTTTTTACATTTCAAAAATAAATATAAATGTGTAGTTCAATTATTTTATGTTGGACATATCTCAATAATAACTATTGACTTGAATGAAAGGTTGCAATCCAACAAAACAATCAACGCAAATAATCCAATAACCAACACATGTGTGCAGTCATATAACCCACATAGTATATTATGACAAAATAGATGGGGGTCTTTGAAACTAGGAGAAACCGGAATACCCAGTGGAAACCCATTAAGTTAGACAAACAGTCGTACTGAAATCGATGACTACTCGATCACGGCCTGTAGCCAGCTCATAAAATTTGGAGTGGCTACGGAATTTTTATTTGAGGGGCTGAGGATGTGGTCGGCTAAGAACGCTCCTAAGAAACCATTGTTGTTGGCGAAATATTGGGGGGGGGGATAGGCTAATTCGATTTAGACCAACCCCCTCTCCTCCCCCACCCCGTGGTTACGGGCCGCTCGATCATCATATCCACCCTCAAATTCACGTATAAAAGACAATCAATTCAAGACAACATCTTACCTTAAAACCATTGCCAGTTGGTGGTTTCAATTTTAATTTTATTATAAAACTAATACCAACTATTAACAGCGAAAACAATATCACAGTACACAGTGCTGTAATATTAGGCTGGGAGGATAAAACAGGTGTCCTTTGTATCAGTAAAGCAACCATCAAGGCTATTACAACCAGAAAAAATATTAAAAATCCCACGCTGAATTTATCTATTATTTTAGAAATCTGACATTTTGATATCATTGTTTTTCTTTCACTGTCATCCACAGATGATGAGTCCGAAGTCCTTGACCGTAAGATTACTATATTAGAACTTATTATGATGTTGATCACAAAAAGAGTTAGAACGTTGAACTGGACTAAGTCTGCTATATCCAAAAACAACGAAGATAAAGCCACAAAAATCCCAATAGACATCACACCGACCAGAGGAACTTGCGTCCTTTTGTGAACCACACCGAACACCTTTAAGAATAATCCATCATTCGCCATGCAGTAAGCGTGCCGGGAAGTACTGTACAAGTTCAACAAGCTCAGGTTACTGATCCCCAAAACTGGCCCAATAGTCACCACATACTTCGCCCACTGTATATTGTTGAGCGCAAAAGCCGATGGAATTGGTGCCTTGGTGTCGATGAGGTAAACAGGTGCCAGCATGATCAAGGAGAACGATGATCCTGCATACAGAAGAGTCACAATCATTAGCTCGAATAGTATTGCTCTGGGTATAGATTTAAGCGGAGTTTTCGATTCTTCTGCGGACAAACAGATAACATCAAATCCCTGGAAAGCATAGAAACAGGCCGACGTCGCGACAATCACCCCCTTAACACCAAAAGGGAAAAATCCTCCGTGATCCTTATTTATGACGTTTTCAATGTTTCCAAAAATAAAACCCATGACGGTAACGAATAGGAGGACGGATATGGAGACCATAGAAAGAACAAAGTTCACCTTAGCCGAGGCATGGATACCCAAAGACACTATGACAAGAACAGTAAGTTCAAAACAAAACGCCACAAGATCAAGGGAGTGACTAAATGGCGGCCCTAAGTTCATAGTTCCAAATATATCAACAGTTTTATTATGAATAGCACCGTCGAATAAAGAATCAAAATATCCACTCCAAGCTCTACAACCTATGGCACCAGACGTCAAGTAGCCTGAAGTTAAAAAAAGATAAGTAACAGTTAATTATTGAAGAACATAAAATGAACTTAGTGTTTTGCCGTGCATTAATAACATGGTGTGGTAAAGGTTTTAAGACCCAATGTGATGACAAGGGTTGGTTTCCAAGAAGGTACAGGAAGATGATGAGTAAGAAAGGTTTTAAGACCTAATACAATGCAACTTCTCGTTGCCTACGTCAAAGCTGTCACATTAGCTGTGCCCCATAAGCAAGAACAGTGACGGCAAGGGTTAGTTTCTCGAGAAGGCACAGGAAGATGATGAATAAGAAGTGCTGAATTGGCGCCATGTACTTGTCTCGCTGGACCATCAGCTTGAGCTTTAAATCAAATAGTTCTCTAGTGATATCAAAAGCAAGAGTGAGTTGTAGCAGCTCATAAAGTCTGACAGACAAATATATAGAAATATGAAAGCTTACCTAACAAAATAAGCCAGCCAACGAGAAAAGCGAGAGTGAGCTGAAGCAAAGCAGGTTGTAGTCCGGCACACAAATATATAAAAAAATAATATCTTACCCAACAAAATGAGCCAACCAACGAGAAACGCCATTATTTCACTCATACTCTCATAAACATACGTATAGGAGCCACCAGTCTTGGGAATTCGGGATCCAAATTCCACAAAACATAAGGCATTCATCAAAGTAACGATTCCCGCCAGTATAAACGATATCAGCATTCCGGGTCCTGAAATAAATGTAAAGTCAAGAATTGAGAACCGAGCTGCAACAATTCGAACGGTTCCTTTTGGCCCACGCTGGAATTCGAAATCACGACACCCCCAATGCCCTAATATACGACTACTGCTGCCACCACGAAAACACAGTCCATCATCATAGACTCTGGTTATCGACAACCCTTATTACCCCGGTAGCACCACTCGTCATTGTTGTCGTCTATCTTGACTCTCTGGCGATGTCTCGAAAAAGTAAAACTAAACAAACTTGCAATTGAATAATATAATATCTAGTTTGGAAACATACCTGCATATTCTTTAGCTGCCACTCCCACTAGCACATAAATACCCACACCCACAGTTGCTCCAACTCCCATAAAGGTCAGATGAAAGGTGGAGAGATAGCGATTTAGTGCCGTGGTCGTATCACTGCTCTCGATCGTCTTCCTCCTGGTCATTCTGTACCACAGATACCCACATCTCTCACTCATATTTAAACACGTCATGGTGGCAGATATCATCAATGAATTACCCAGTAACAGGCGTCTCTGTATAAAAAATAACTATATATAGCTTATAATTAAATTGGCAAGACATGGAATTAAATAAAACGGGGTTTTACAGCCCTAATTTTCTGCACTATACAGGCTCTTGGTTAATGGGTTAACGTCATACTCACTCATCCATCGTGACCTACTGGCCCACAAATGACAACAGACCAGCACAAAGCACAGATAGAGAGTAAGACATCACACAATCAATAAAAACATTAATAAATGTATATCCTTTCGATGTTAACACTATTTATTGATTTAAATATATTGATTAACCTAAATTATTATCTAAAAATTTGTCATGGTATATTTTTTACACCCGGATGAATAAATCATAGATGTCATCATTCAGTGGTTCGATGGCTCTGCCTTTTTCGCTGCTATAATATTATACTAACTAGCCCATTATAATATCGATATATAAACATATACATTTTTACTTTATCAGAGGATGGCAACAGGCCGTGACTTAGTTCTGCTCCGAATGGACTAATGAAGGCGGGCATAAGCTATACAATGTGTTATGAGGCCGATTCGAACTGCCAATTGATATTTTACGTGATTGCCAATGTGTACATGGAATCTCGGGTTTCGTCCCATTCGAACGATTAGACAGTTGTCCTTCACGGAAACCGCAGAATTGAAGCACACTACCCTATATGCACGTAAATTGTTCTGTTTAACTGATTATATTTATTAAATCCTATAATTAGAAAATATACTATATTATAATGTATGTAATCTCTTTATTTGAATCAACATGTAGCCTTAATCTTGAAGCTCCGTGGTCCAATCTTCAACCTGTTTGAGGGGGGTTCGGTGGCCGAATGAATGGTCAGCACGTACGCGCTGTATCATAAAGCTTGTCATTGAGTCAACTTGCGTGGTTTCGAATCCCCTGTTGTACGTGGGTTTCTCCGGGTCCTCCAGTTTCCTCCTACTGCTATAAAGACCCCTACGCGCAAGCGTATTATTGAAATAGAATCAAACCATGATGTTAGTCCCAAAATTTGTTTGTGTCTAGTGGAAGTTAAACTCTCTCTCTCCCTCTCTCTCTCTCTCTCAACCTGTTTGCTCGATGCTTACAAGATGTTATTATTTCTATTGATTGTGTTCCAAAAATTCGTATGTGGATTGGATGCCCCCATACTCCATCCCTACCCGCGCCAACTGGAACATCCTGACAACAAATGGAAGCAGGGAGCTATAATATGACAATTAATGTCTTTTAACAGCTGTGTACTAATACATGTAGATGTAATATTGACTACTGTGCTTATTATACTATTATTATATGAGTCATTGTATATTTATTTTGTAGACATGGTTATAGTATAGTATATTATTTGCTAATTAAAGGATTTAATGAATATATTGTAGACATGGTAATTAGTTATACCGATCCATGGCATGTTGTATGGTATATCGTCTTCGTTTTAAACACAACATATATGATTATAATCAGAATCAAGCCTATTAATGACTGAAATTAGTCATAATTTCTTTGTGTATTGTTATGTGGATATTTGTACGCTCTATTATTATTTGGGTATTTAAAGTCGATTCATATCTTTCAATACGGGGGAGGGGGGGGGTCGTGCGACACGGTAGAGAAAACTACCAGGTTGGACAGGCGACCCAACTCTCTGCATCACTCGACTTTTCGAATTAATGCACAACTGTTAAACCACTCAGCCCCCCCCCCCCCCACCTCGAAAAGTTGCATGCATCAGTTTGACAGGATAACACACAACAATGACGAATGTTTACAAAGTTTGTTTAGCTAAACGTGTGATCCTGCTTATTGCATTGCCATAGATAAACTACTGAGTCGAGGAGCGATAACTTAAGCTTGGATAAGAAATCGATATGGGACATGTGGCCACCCTCAATCTTACAATATGTAATACCTATATACACGAGTAGGTTTTTTAAATGTCTCGGAATGGAACATACACAATCAATCAAGGTGTTTCTGTTCGACCACACTTGTAATGCACTCATTAAGGACTGACTATTATCCACATAAAATCTACCTGTCGGCATGTATACTATTTGTTGACGGTGGCACGTTTACTTAACATACTTACATATTTTCTTATTAATCCTGCTTAAAATTCTCTCAAATGTTTGTCAGCCATTTTGTAAACCGTCGTTCAACCTAGTGTCGTATAGTACGTCACATATGACCAAGTAAATATAATATAAACCAAAGAGGAGATCTACGTGCTAGTTGTATAACAATATTTACCATCATACTACCGCATGAGTTGACTGTCTATCGATGCATGAAGTCCCAGTGATCACGGTATAGCCTACATGAATACACATGTACAGGTATTGGACACATTATTCGACATAATACACCTTAATAAACCGAGACACTGAGACAGGTCACAGCTGTGCCATACTTGGTGATTTATTATTACCTTAGGCTTAAAGCTATAACCACACAGTGTTGACAATAAAGAAATACAAATACAAGTCGATTAAAGAAAAAACAACAGCACGTCAAACCAATATTGATTAAAGGGAACCAACTCCAGTTGACATTATATCGATGGATGAAATGAAATGGGATTGGACGTCCTACTGTTCTGCTCCTAAACTAGGCTAATGAAGGCCAATGCAGAGTCAGCATCTTACCCACAGCCACGTGACCCCAAGCAGCCAATACAATTCTCTGTCTCTGACCTCAAACTACATAGACAATGAAAATGATTATAAACGTCTCACGTTTCTCTCCCAACCGGCACTTAGTGTGTTATTTGTCCGTACAACAATTGCATTACAAGGGTTCTTTTACGTACACGCCAAAATCTACGTTTGATCTTATATTTTTGCGAACCTTCTGAACGACTAGACGCCTTTCCTACCCAAGCCCTCCATCTTGTATTACTGGCAAGGGGAAATATCGCCCGATATTCCACAGAGCCCCCAGACTAAAGGGTCTGTGCCTTACCCACTTAGTCCCAACGGCGCTCCCAAAATGAAATGGAACTTACTTTTCTGTAATAATCATGTTAATGAAGACGCCGCCTTACAACATAAAATACAATACTCATCCTTTAAACTGCCTGTGTCTGTGGCCTGCTTGTTGGTGATTATTGAGACCCTTGAAGTAGCCTACTTCTCCAGGGGTATCATGCGAGGCCAATTTAGACAATATTTATTTCCAATGCTCAATCATATTCAGTTTCTAGGTCAAATGGGAAGACCAAATATTGACATGTACGACTACTCCCATGTCACAGGCATGTTTGAAAGAAATTTCGCTTGCGTGGAGTTTATTACAATAAGTTGCATCTGCCAGTGGACAAGGGAGGGCACTCCAAAACAGCATTTTTCAAGATAAAACTTCAACTGGGTAAGAGAGACATAAACTTAGCCTTGTCGGGACCGACATTTATTTCAATAATTCGTGAGTGAGTAGAGGTCTTTAGCAGATGGTCCCGAAAAAAAATTCACAAGGCTGCTGCACTGGCGAGCCTACTTCTTATTATTACATGTAGACTGTTGCTCCTATTGTTGCTTGCATTTAGATTTCTCCAGTTATTTAAGACATCTTGTATTATGAGTAGGATAACATTTATCACATTTAAATATATATTTTTTGCTTTCAAAGTAGATATCGAAATGAAATGGGGTTTAACGTCCGACGTTAATGCTCCGATTGGGCTATGAGGACGGGCATACACTATAAAGTGTGCTATGACGGGAATTTGCCCGAACAGCGGCACCACGGCATTCTCTTATAACGAATTTCAACTGCCGTGGGTTTTGTTACGTACACGGTAATCTGTAAAGTAACGGAGCCTCAGTTTTTCGTCCCATCTGATCAATTATACGCATTCTCTTGCCAGGCCCTCGGTCCAGCACCACTGACAATGTGAACAACGCTGGAAAATCCCGACGTACTTTATTGGTTAGCGAGCTAACGGCTTATTCATTGAGCAATCGTGGCGTCCCCGAAATGGGTACCATCTAACTATTAAAAGACGCAATTCCGACGGTGTGCTTTGCATTTATTTGATACCAAAAGTACATTGGGATTATTAATACGATTTCGATTGTTTACAATTTTTGCCTCCATAAAATGCTAAAAGGGTATTTAAATTCAAGTGGGCAGCGAGACTATTCAAGCAATTACACGACTAAAAAGGTTTACCCATACCATAAAGGGAAGTAACTGTGATGGACATAATTGTTACGCCAGCTATGTAACCCTGAGCATTAATATTTTAAACGAATTTATATGGAACAAGTTGAAAAATATAATGACACAACTAAATATAAATAAAATTATTAAATGGTGATCATGTATCAATCTATTAAAATCTCGTTCATCCGATATTCTAGAGAGTTGATTATAGGCTTGCCATGTGCATAGATGTCTAAATCAATAAATGAAAAATTCTTATAATGCGCAATTTCCAGAAAACTGCTGAACCGCGCATGGAAAAATCATCAATGACACAAAGGTGAAAACATTAGTCAAAATTTAAGATTATCGCCGTAGGCTTCATGGAAAAGGTGTGTCTTCAGTCTCGATTTGAAGATATCGATTTTGTCCAAAGTTCTAAGCTGCAGGGGGAGCCGGTTCCACAAATAAGGACAAGCAACCATGAACGAGCGGTCATTGACTAGCATGGAGGCAGTACTTCGATCAAGTACTTTCTGATAAGACCGATATTTCGCAGATGGTTGAATGATTTCCGACAAAAAGTCCTGATATGCGATTAAAATGTAATGTGTGGGTAATAACTTGGTCATCAATGCAGAATTATCTCAGTTTTATCACCGTTCAACTTCAGGTAGTTGGTTGACATCCAATACTTAATGTCGGTCACACAGGCTTCAAGTCTAGAGATAGATTCAAGTGCAGACTGCCGATCAGTTGATTTAAAAGGCAAGATAAAGCTGAGTGGCATCTGCATAGGGATGAAAGGATAGGTTATGTGATCTAACAATGTCACCAAGCGGAGACGTGTAGATGATGAAAAGGATAGGCCGATGCACAGAGCCCTGGGGCACTCCATCGAGCAGATCTCTGGAGTCGGAGGAATGATCACCGATGATGACACATTGGCTACTGCCTATGAGATATGACGTAATCCACTCCAGGGCAAATCCGCCAATACCAACTCTTTTTTCAAGAATCGAGAACAGCATACCGTGATCGATGGTATCAAATGCAGCTGAGAGTCGAGCAATACGAGAATTGCCGCACCACTTGTATCCACTGTCTGAAGGATGTCATTCTGCACTTTGAGCAGCGCTGTCTCTGTGCTGTGGAATGAGCGATGGACTGTGTGCTGTGGAATGAGCGATAGACTGACTGCAGGGGTTCCAGACAAGAATGTGCTGCCATGTGCTGTTTGAGTCTTTCCGCAACGACACTACACGTTCAAACAATTTGGACACGAAGGAGAGATTAGAAACCGGTCGGTAATTCTTTAAAATAAATAATAATTTATATACGAGTAACATTTGAGGCGAACCGAAAGACCATGACTGCCATAGGCAGATTAGGCTTTTGTATAATACATCTTTAAATAAATTACATAACTGAAGCCCAAATGAAAAACATATACATCAAATACTAATATAAAACAATACAAGTTGTAAAATAAATCCTAACTAAAGCTAACTACTAAAGTAAATCAATGCAAGTGGTAAAACACGAGTTAACTATGCTAAATACTAAAATTCAAAAATCAGCCCATTAACAGTTTGTTTGCAAACTTGCAAAAAATAGTTCATTGTTATGCATATTTCAGCATCGTGTCATTCTTTCCTTTTCATCCAACCTCGGGTGTTTTCTCCGGGTCCCTCTGACCCCCCCCCCCCTTTGCGAAATACCTATTGTGTGTCGAGCGTGTTCCCACACCTTCATCTCCTTTTCAAGTACAAGAACAACGAGACGAGTGGTGCCTCGGGTCTAGTTCCTGTTCCACAAATAACCGTGCCGTGAACAGAAAGTTGACATTGTGACACTTTTGCAATTTAGATTCACTTACGATAACTTCTGAAATGTCCACATTCTTGTGTTCATAGATAAAATTCTATAACTCCCTTTCTTTTTAACACCTGTTTACATATGAAGGAAAATAACTTTATCTAAGGATAAAGTAATTGATTTGGAACGAAAAATCGAGATCCCGTGTACACGCTGGCATGTGCGTAAATTATTTAAAACACAAGAAATAGATATAAATTTAGAAAACATTGCGCGTTAAAAGAGAACAAAATAAAGATATGCACGTAAAAAGGGACAAACAACAATATACAACCGCGATCTTCCTTGTAAAATCAGGCAGGAAAAAGTGTTTATTCGGAAAGTTTTTTTTGGTGCATATAAACCGACAGATTCATAGTTTAAGAGAACTAAGATTTGCAAATATGTTGACAGAGAACGCAGTCTGTTAATTTAATGCAAAAGACACAGAGTAAATATTTGTGTAGAAATAGCCGCACCCACCTTAAGGCTGACTATCTGGAATCAGTCCATTAGCCCCAATTATTCGATTTAAACGAGCTAATCGGACCTAGAAATTGACAAAAATGGGTCGCAACGCATATAAGAACGTAATATGAATGTATATAAACTGATTTACATTCAATCGTTTCCATTTTTAAGCTGATATCAAATCAGTTATGTTCGGCGAAATACGCGAAACGTCTCAATCGAACGGCAATCTTTAGCGTCCGGTTATTCCAGTCTACATCGGTAGTCTTTATTGCGCATGCTCCACATTAAGAATATGGATCACCGTTTGACATAACTTGTGGAATACGTATAGCCTCGTTGATCGATTTCCTTGTTACAAATGGCGCTGAAACACATTCTGGTACACCATTCCCCAGTTAAGAATATGGGTCACCGTATGACACGACTTGTGGAATGTGTATAGCCACGTTCTTCTATTCGTGTATCAATGGTGAAATGTTTATTTTATCTTAAGTATTGAATATCAGAGTATGTTGAGTTAAAGACTTGGCTACTTTAGGCCTTTCTACAATCAGACGTGGCTTTCTCCATCCTTCAAGGGGGATTGGGGTGGCCAAGTGCTCTAGAGTGCCGCGCTTCGACTTCTAGCTGGCCGGCCACCTCTGGCTTGCAGATGTGGTTTCGAGCCCTGGTTTGAGCGTATGTGACATGGAGATAGGGGCGCCTTCTCGACCTCCTGGGTTTTCTCCGGACACTCCGGTTACCTTTCACTGCCAAAGACCCCTACGCACAAGCGAATTATTGAAATAAAATTATATGTTAGTCCCGACATGAGCTAGTTGTGATGAGTGGACGTTAAACCCCATTTCTCTCTCTCTCTCTCTCTCCATCTCTCAATTTTACCTCTACGTCTATGCACTTATATATACTGTTAGCAATTTTAAAGCCGATTAGGGAGGTCGGAATTTCCCATGCGCCAAGTTATATACCGCAAGGAATAAATTTTCCCTTAACCACAACCATGAATTTATGATAGATACATTTTTAATAAAGTTTTCCCTAACCCCAGCCAATGATTTCCAAAGTCTTTTCCCTAACTCTAACCAATAATTCCCTAATGATGAATTCTACCTTAACCCAAGCCAAGAATTTCAAGTAGCTATATTTCCCCTAACCCTTAACCAACAATTTCCGATTAAAGAGGTTTCCCCTAAAACTAACCGAGATTTCTCGATTGATGAGTTTTCCCCCTAAAACTAACAGAGATTTCTCGATTTATGAGTTTTTCCTCCAAAACTAACCGAGATTCCCCGATTGATGAGTTTTTCTTTTAACCCTATCCACGAATTCCCAATTAATGAGTTCTCCCCCAAAACTAATCGATATTTCCCACTTGATGAGTTTTCACTTAACCCTATCCAAGAATTCCTTAAGGTTGAATTTTCCATATGGGAAAAGGCTCACTAATCCGCTGCTAATATATTTACTTTGTTTTACAAATTGTCCTGCTTAATTTGAATTAAAAGTATCGTTCCTCTAGTTAAATAATTGAGTCTTTTGGGCACACAATAAAGGATGACCAAATCCCTTGACGCCACTACAAATACATTTAATTTCTTGGCGAAAGTGGTGATACCTCTTTAAATAGGTCACGTAACAAAAAAATGACAAATGAAATCGACTACATGTACTTGATCCATATTAGTTTAAAGTTGGAGGTAGATTGAGGAATTGTCGAGTATCTTAACATAACGTCGTTTACATAGTTGCCATGTCGGGTTCATCGACACATTGATCACTAGTCTGTCAAACACGCAAAACGCGTCACAGGCCAATACGACAGTTTCCAGGGGTCGGTTGCTCAAAACTTAGTTATTTTAACGACCCGTTAAACTCTAACGGACATATCTTGGTAACGTGTTGTTTGTGTTAAATTTACTACAGAAAACACTATAGAACACTTTATTTTTATATAAGCATAAATCTATAGGAAAAATTTGCACCACAGAATGTTCGGTGACTTTATTTCCAGCAACAATCTTTCTCTCCGTTAAAGTTAACGGATTGTTAAAAGATAACGGAGTTTTGAGCAACCGGCCCCAGGGCTACAATCGGGAATTTGAGTTAGGTGTACGCAAGTACAACAAATCACTACATTTATTATATCTAAAGAAACGCAGAGAGAGAAGAAGGAGGGAGAGAGAGAAAGAGATCGCATGTAATTTTACAGATCATACGGTTTTTTACATTTAAAAGGTCTTGTCATGTTAATAAATGTCTAATTAATAGTTTATATAACATTTCGGGCCAAAAGAGAGATCTCAATAGGCAGATTTACGCCTACTCACATTATTTTGAAAAACTTCCAGGTGAGAAATATAAAGTAAAATTACGGCAATTTATTTTTTTTGTTTTTACCATAAAATGTTCGGAATATTTACCAAAATGATGTATATTTACCAAGATGATGTATATTTACCAAAATGATGTATATTTGCGCAAATGATGTATATTTACGCAAATGATGTATATTTACCAAGTTTCATTCTCTTTTTACAATAAACTTTTATGAAATCAAAGGCACATTAAAACCCGATACATGCTTAAAAATATGTAATATTTCAATATTGAATTGAAAATAGCAAATTTCCTTTATTTATACGATCTATACTGTGTATTTATTTTCAGACTGTAAGTATATTCATAAACGTATAAAAAAATGTTTTGATTTCCGGCCATAGGTTGTATTATCTCGTAATCAAGATCGCTTGATTGGCCAGTGTTAGCTGGACTGTCTCTAAAGCAGAGTTTCAATGCATGCAGTAAACAGTACCAACAAGCTTCCATCTGTAGGCATGGAACCGTTGCAATCACTGACGAGCGACGGTTTCAACCTGTGTTACATATTGGTTTACAGGATTAATCTACCAGACAGGATTAGTGTCATGTTTTTGACTCTTATCAGTTGAGATTTTAATTCTCTCACGGTGAAATTGTTTTTTTAATTAAACAAAAGGGTTAACGGAAAGTTTTTTTTAAACATTTATCTGTAACTTTTCATTTACTGCTTTTAGGTAAATTTACATTTGGAAGTTACACCAGCGGCCGCCAGACAGGATACGCCCACATTTTCGAGAGATAGAGAACAAGCTAAATGAGAGTGATTTTTTCCTACAATCAAGGGCCATAATTCATGAAGTTACAATTCGATATGCGCAAATATCTAGATGAACCAAGATCTTGGGGTTATAAACATGCATTTCAAGTTTCATCAAAATCGGATTAAAATTGTGACCTATACGGGGTCGACAACCTTGATATACCAATTTTTCTTTTACACTATTCGCGTACAATCGGCGGTCATTTTGTCCCACAGTTTTGGTCCGATTTTCATGGCATTTGAACTCAACTTACCTTTTTAAATCGGATAATAATTGTTACCTCAAGAGAGGGACCACAAGCTAATAAAAGATATTTTTCGTACAAAATCGGATTCAAATTGTGACCTCTACAGGGTCCACAACCTGGTTGTACCATATTTTTATGGTGTTACGGGGATATATTCAAACGGTTTTTAAAAAATGATAATAACTGTGACATTTCAGAGGGACCACAAGCTAACAAAGGCGATTTGTCGTATAATCAGGGGCCACAATTCAGCATGTTACGATCCAATATGCGCAAATATCGACTGGAACCAAGATCTGTGGGTTATAACCATGCATTTCAAGTTTCATCAAAATCGAATTAAAATTGTGACCGTTAAAGGGTCAACAACCTTGATATACCATACTTTTACACTTTTCGTGTACAAGCGGCGGCCATTTTGTTCGGCAAATTTGGTCCGATTTACACGAAATTCGAACTCAACCTTCCTTACGGTGTAACGGTGATATAATCAAACGGGTTTTTTTTTAAATCGGATAATAATTGTGGTCTCCAGTTGGACCACAAGCTAAAAAGGGCGATTTTTCGGAGAATCAGGGGCCATAATTCAGGAAGTTACGATCCGATATGGGCAAATATCGAAAGGAATCAAGATTGGGTTATAAATAGGCTATAACATGCAGGTTTCACCAAAATCTATAGGGTCCACAAGCTAGGTCGACGTTTTTCTTCGAGTACTTTATCTTGCTTATAAACCGTCTATGTTTAGATGTACGTAAAATTGGAATACCCCAGAACTCCCGTAAGAAAAACCTTATATCATGTTTTTTTATTGAAAAAAAAAACTGCTCTGGAAGAATAACCAGATACAGGTTTAAAAAAACCCAAAATTTTAGATGAATAACTCCAAATTCCTCTCTACATATTCAGCCAGCAGGTTATTCCGTGCATAGAATATAACCCAAAGATCAAAGACATTTACCGTTACAGGTTTATAATTTCGGGTAAAGTAACACATAAAGTCAAATTACAGAAACTCTGTAATACTTCAGCTGGATGTTTATATACAGGAAATTAACTGGCAACGTTTGCTGCCAGTAATTTTCATGTAAAAGTAAATTAATGCTTCTGTGCCAGCAACTGGAACTATAAATAAAACCGCCCGAACGTGTCACTTTTTGAATGCACATAAAACAAAATCTCCACCATTTGTCAATTTGATTAACCGTATTATGCTTTTTACTGGTTTTTGACAGAAGTCGTTATTAACCCTGGTTTTGTATGCCCTGTAATCATTTACATATTTGCTTTGTGAAAATGCAATTGAGGTTCTCACAGAACGTTTCTATTTGGGAATCGAGGAGAACGTAACGACAAACAGAAAAAAAAATGTATTATTGTTATTCAATTTTTAGAAGAATATGCGTGGTGGTGACACAATTTAAATTTACATTTTTGGTTGTGTTTTTAAAATGTTCAATAACTGACCCATCTTTCAAAATCAACATTGATAAAGTAATGCATTTTTTTCACATTGAGCTTTTAACTCAGTATTGATGGCCGTTCCGATTTTCTGGGGATTCTACCACTATCTACCAACACCCAGCCCCCCCCCCCCAAAAAAAAAAAATAAAGACAAAAAGGGAACACGCGCAGCTTACTAATTTTTTTTACGGGTATTGTAATTTATTTGGTTATGTTGTATTACTAAAGCGATTTGTTTTGGTTCAATCAGGGACGCGAATGAAACTAAATGTAATATAATGACTTTGAATATCACACTTTTCTAAACTAGCCGGGACAAGGAAGACAGATGCAGGACATATATATATATAAATGCTGGTTGTTTATTATTTATTATACGCACAGACTTTATCCAAGTAGACGATGATAATTCAACATAACTCACCAAAATATTGGGAAAAGACAGCATTTTGCTTTGTACCTGTCTTTTTATTTTAAATCGTTGCAATTAAGCATGCACGGTGTTGGGTTTTTCATCGAGTATGTTAATGTTATAAGATCACCTTTTTATGGGTTTTTTTAAAGATGGAACAAAACATTTTCTATGTTAAAGAAAATATAAGAAAAAACAAGAACCTGCAAAAGATGGGGTTTTAACGTCCACTCGACACAAACTAGGCCATTTCGGGACTAACACATGGTTGCTCGTAGTTGTCTTTAGCAGTGGGAGGAAACCGGAGGTCCCGGAGAAAACCCCTGAGGCTGGACAGACGATCCTACTCCCTGTCACATACATCCAGGGAATCTTAACTACGCAAGTTGACTCAATGACAGACGTTATGATACAACGCGCACGCGCTAACCATTCGGCCATCCAACCCCAACCCCCTTCTCGTCACAGAGTTTTGTCCTGGTTCAATACCAACTGACAAGGTTTTCCAATATGTCACGTTATTTTACCACCGAAACGAGTACACACTTTCCTTGTAATTCCTTCAATATGGGACTCGAATAAAACATCATCCGTTATGTTTCGGGGGTTGGCATGGCCTAGTGGTCTAGAGTGCCGCGCTTCGACCTCTAGCTGGCCGGCCACCTCTGACTTGCGGCTGTGGCTTCGAGCCCTTGTGTGAGCGTATGTGGCATGGGTTTCCTCCGGGCACTCCTGTTTCTTCCTACTGCTGAAGACCCCTACGCCTAAGTGAATTATTGAAATAAAATTAAACCATGTGTTAGTTCCGAAATGACCTAGTTGTGTTGAGTGGACGTTAAACCCAATTTCTTTCTCTCCCGTTATGTATCTGTTTGGTGACTTGTTGTCAAGTGAAACCTATTTTATTTCAGCTCAGAATTGATTTATCTTAAGTTTGTTTTCCGCTGTCTTTATGTTATCTTCTGCTGACGTGCTTTTTACCAACCAGAAATGTTTATTTTTATAAACCCGTGATTAGGAGTTGCAGTTCTTGTTTACATCTATTTATGTAGTGTTCTGTTTTATTTATATTATTTGGTATACATGAAATGAAATTGGGTTCAATCTTACTGTTCTACACCACCCAGGCGAATGTAGTGTGCTATGAGGAAAACTTTGCCCAGACAGCGGGGCTACGGCCTACTGGTGTGGGTTCTTGTACGTGAACGCCAACGTGTACGCGGCACCTCGGGTTGTCATCCTATCCGAACGCTATTCCTTGCCAGGCCCACAATCTGGTATTTTTTGGTCCGATGAAAAGTGTTTTATATATATTATACTGTATCATAAACATCAATTTCCGGCACTCTCTTACGTAAATAAAACAACAAGACACCGAAACTACCCAATTTAAAGTCCATATCCTCAATAACCAGTATGCCCATATTCTAGAATCTACCTGCTATATAGGGGGCGTGGGGGTGGGATGGCCTAGTGGTCTAGAGTGCCGCGCTTCGAACTCTAGCTGGCCGGTCACCTCTGGCTTGCGGCTGTGATTTCGAGCCCTTCTGTGAGCGTATGTAACATGGAGATAAGGACGCCTTTTCAACCTCGTTCCTCGTGGGTTTCCTCCGGGAACTCGGGTTTCCTTCCACTGTTAAAGACCTCTACGCGTAATAAAAATTGAAAACCATACGCTGGTACCAAAATGACCTAGTTTATGTCGAGTGGACGTTAAACCACATCTCTCTCTCTCACCTTCTATATAGCTGGAAATAAATCACGGTTCCATCAATTGTGTCCATGTATGACAAAGTGTTTCATATCTCTCACCAAATTGAACAATATCATTTAGGTACATAATTTTGTCAATATATGATGTGTCGTTCCAACTCTCTATACACTTCTACTAAGACACGATCGTATTAAACATAATTTATTGAATGTGTTCATTACAAGCTATACCTGATCTGTGTACAAGACCCCCATGACTTCAAAGGAATAGGCATTGGTCAGTAGGTATGCCGTGACGAGATAAAAGAGACAATTACATGTATGTGCGCAATGATATATATTGGGAAGTTTACTGACAGTTAGAGAGGAGTCGACAGGAGAAGAAAGGCTTTGACGAGTGTATCGACTCACCCGACTTCAACCGCTGCCTTGGCAGAGGGGCAGAAGTGTAGATTTAATATTTTTAGATGTGTTCCTGTAGAAGTCTAGTTGTATGTATGTTATACCCCCATTTCACTGGGCCACGGAAGACTTGTGGAAGGAAATCCGTAAGTATACCGCAAAGTCCGTAAGTCTTTCCTCTCAATCCGAATGGCTCCGCCAGGAAGGGTAGTGAATCCGTAGTCATTCCTCACCGTCCACAAACTTTTGCGAGCCAAAAAATGTTCCGCGAACTTTTCTTTAAATATCGTTTGCGGAAAAATTTTCGGTGCTCTTCCCCTGTTCAACAGGGATCAAACCGAGTCTTCCGCTGTAATTCCGTATACAAACGTATTTGCCGCAAGTTGTCCGCATGTATACCGCAGGCATTCCGTTTATAGATATTTCTACCTCGACGGTAGTGCTGCGGGAAAAGAATAACGGAGAAATTGAGGAACACATGGAAATGAGCACAGAAGTCATAAGGATAATTTGCGGGTCACACTCGGCAGTAGCGGAATAACTGCGGTATCTGGCGATACTAATCCGTTTGGCACGGTAGAACTGCCGAATAATAGCCAAGTACTGGCCTTCTACGCGAAATAAATGCGCAACAAGTATGGACGATCTTCGGCAACAACGTTTGGTCACGGATCACTCACGGCGTACCTGCGAAAAAAATTAGTAAAGAACACATGATTTCGCCTATAAACTTGCTGTTTTGAAGAGGAAAGCACATTATACCATGGACAACTTGCGTCAACTGTGTTTTTATACGGAATAACAGCGGAAATCTTGCGAATATTACGGATCGCTCCCGGTTTAACTGCGGAAGAGCACGAACAAATTTTTCCGCAAACGTGCTTTTGAACATGTTCAAAATAACGTTTGCGGAAAATTGTGGGTGCACGGAAGGCTGTGGATGTTGTGGAATGAATACAGATTCACTGCGCTTTCTAGCGGAACAATACGGTACAACAGGAAAGACATATGGTACTTTGCGGTATAATTGCGGTTTCGCTTCCGCGTGTCTAGTGAAATGGGGATATAAGTCCTTACTTTCTGTCTTCAAAACAGTGATTTTATCGGCGGAATCCGGTTTCATCCTTTGATGTTTACCGATTTTCCGCAAGTACGTGGCGATTGGTCCGAGACGAAATGCGGTTGCCGAAGATGGTCCGCGCTTGTTCCGCAATCATTCCGAAGTTCTACCTTGTCAAACTGATTAGTACCACCAGCTGCCGCAGTTATACCGCTTATTTTCCTTCATTGCCGAGTGTAGTCCGCAAGTTGTCCGAATACCTTCCGTGACGACCCGCAGTTTCTCCGCCGCTTCGCCATCATTTGTACCGTAGTTTACCCGTATCTGTTCCGAAAGTACCGTTACTGTTCCGAAGGTATTCCGAGAGCGTGTGAACTGGATATTTTCCGTTTAAATCTTTTTCCACTTTTCCGCGTAAAAATGCCGAAGCTCTTCCGTAGAAGCCATTCTGCGGACGTCCGTGAGTACCGCAGCTTTCCGCAGCCCAGTGAAATGGGGGTATAACCGAAGCTGTTTTAGATACCTGATGTAAATAAATCCCATATGTACGATACTGATATCTGTTATACACTTATAGTGTTACACATGTTATATCTTGAGAATTTCCCTATACAAATAAACATTAATATGTTTGTTAAGATTAGTTGCTCCGATCTTACTTCTTTTATAGTCTTTTATATCAAAAAACAAAAAATATAATCCAATAATTCTGTCACCATTGTTTTCAAAGATATTATATCTTGTCATTGTGACACATTTATGTTTATTCTAAAGAGAATGTTTCTATTTTGTGTATTTACAAAACATTCTTGGATAAATCTTCTGAGAAGCGTAACGGTAAACATAATATACATTACTCTCTATTCCGTTTCATTTCTGAATATTATAATATTTGGTGGATTACAGACAGCCGGATTTACGTCAGAAACAAAACCTACGTTATTTAGTTGCAAACAAATAGAGAAAACTTTCCCTCTGATGTCTTTGTGTGCTTTAACACAGCAAAGGCTACGCTCGTATTTTTCGTTACATTTTATATGTGTTAATTTGTTTTTCGGGGTGGAAATCGTTTCATATAATGGACACATTTATGCTTGTCCACGGTGCTTAGACTTAAACAATCTTATGTAAACATGTCGAATTCTGCATACTATGTTTAAATTAAAATTGAAATTAATTTTTACTGGCATTGACACATCAGATTGACTTTATTCGACATTTTTCTAATCGTTTAAGGCGGGCATTATTCAGAGACTCATTCAATATTTGACAAGGCTTCTTCAGTCTTTATCATACAATGGACCAAATCGGTACATACGTTAAAGAGAGATAAAGAGAGAGAGAGAGAGAGAGAGAGAGAAGAGAGAGAGAGAGAGAGAGAGAGAGAGAGATGGGGTTTAACGCCCATTCGACACAAACTAGGTCATTTTGGGACTAACGTATGATTTTTAATTTTTATTTCAATAATTCGCTTACGTGTGGGGGTCTTTAGCAGTGGGAGGAAACCGGAGTGCCCGGATGAAACCCACGAGGTTGAGAAGGCGCCCCTATCTCCATGTTACGTACGCTTACACAGGGCTCGAAACCACAGCCGCAAGCCAGAGGTGACCGGCCAGCTAGAGGTCGAAGCACGGTACTCTAGACCACTAGGCATTCCCAACCCCCCACACAATAAAGAACCCCCGACAGTTGGAAATCGATGAAACGTGGGCGGAAACGCCGCTGGCGGGGGAAATATTTTCCTCGTATTTATTAACCCGGTTGGTGAAGAAAAGTAGGAGGTTAAACCCAATACCATTTGATTTTTTTAAACCTTCACTACCAATCTGATAATTTTAGATTTAGTTTGTCCCAATCATTCAGAGGTCGATTGAGGACAGACGAAAATATAAAATCAAACAGCAGCTTGGTTATTCCATCAATCTAGCTGGTTTATTGTTAATTAAAAGTGGGAACAAGCAATTAACTAACTCAATAAAAGTAAATTGTTGCTAATAAATAAAGATTTTATTGGGTGTTGTTTTTTGACAAAACAATTTTTATTATTTAATGTAGTAATTTCATGTAGTTTTAATGTACTAGACAACAGATGTGTGCTATCAAATGTCTGTTCGTCCACCATATGGATACAGGTCACCAAAAATGTAAGGCGAAAGAAATTTTTAGTCTCTCTCTCCCGTTCCATTTTCCCCTTTTGCATGGCGATTTTTTGAGGTTTGTTAAGTTGAAATGCAGGGCAGGAAATTGCATGTTTATTTGTCTCCACTTCCACCTTGTGTATCTCAAGTTTTTCATGGTAAACCTCATACATGTACATGCTTTTGGGAAAGAGTTTGTCACATGTTGCTCCATCTGTGGCAGAAAGCGTTCTACCCAACGTAAATTTGGGAAAAAGTTAGAGTCGGTCTAAGAGACGAGAGTTAAAATTTTAAAGTCAATGGAGAAATAATTAGTGACCTGTGGCCTGTCTGTGTATAACAAGGCTGTGACTGACATGCCTTAGTTTTGAAAATATGGTGACTAAATTATCAGAAAATATGTATAAAATATTTTATTGTACTCAGTGTTTCTATCAAGTACCCTTCTTAATTTTATAGTATTTCAGTAAATGGAAAAAACTTAACATAAAAAATAAATAACTAAATAGCACTGTGAATTGGGCATCAACATTAAAAATATATATTTCATATGGGCAAGTAAACTACCATTTCACAAGACACTTATTAAACACAGTTCACAGTGCCGGACTGGTGGGCCGAAGACCCACTTGCCATACCTTTGACAAGGCCCACGAGCAAATGGTGGGCAAAGCCCGCCTACGAGCGCCGAAGGCGCGATCGCTCGAGGGAGTCTGGCAGGGTTCCCCCCCCCCCCCGAGAAAATTTTGAAAAATAGAAAGCCGCAAACCCATTTTCCAAGCACCTCAGGCCAGAGCAGCGGATGGAGATATATGGTGACCTGCGAGCACTTTAATCACACATGCTGTCACCATCTTGAGGTTAAACTCACGAATTTATGCATAATTTCACCAGGTGGTAGAATTTGTTTCTTCCAACGAAATCTATCTTCCTGCTTTTCTTTCCTTTCCCTGTTTCCTCTCCTTCCCTCTTTTACTACCTTTTCTTTTTTTTTTTACTTTTTTCTTTTTTTCTTTGAGGTTTAGGCCCATTTTTTTTTCCGGCTTAGGCCCATTTGCCAAGTGGGCAAGTGGGCACAGTCCGGCACTGACAGTTCATGATCACTTGACACTTATTAAACGGTTAATCCATATCTAATTAGATGAACACATTTCAGCTACAGACCATAAACCCCAAGTCCTAAACCCTTAATCCCCTTAATCAATATTTTGAGCTGGATGAGAACAGGTCATTATATGATCAAATTACACTTTATCCAGTGCCCCCATAAAGTCTCCTTTCCAATTTTACAGCACTCTGGGTCATTATATGATCAGAATAAAGATGTATCCACTTTCTCGATAGTGTTAGTCAACTATAATATTCTACGTCACTATGTGAACAGAATGAACATGTATTCGGTGTTTCAATCAAGTAGCCTCCTAAATCTACAATATTCTTGGTCACATATGATCAGATGTATAAATTAACAGAACACGTTTTTATGGGATACGATCACTAGTTATATTCTATAAAAGCACGACGTTTCGACAAGTATCCTCTTATCGTCATCAAGCACAAATGTATGAAGATTACGTTTGGAAAATCGAGTGGTTTACAGATGGCTATACTATATACCGGAAAACACCAGAAAACAACAGAAAACAAACAGAAATTGCCGAAAAAAACATTTTATATTGAATACCGGCAAACACCGGCATAACAATAAATACCGGAAAGCACACTAAATACCGAAAACCACCCTATAAAAGTAACCCAGAGCCTTGTCTTCTTGAAAACATTAGTAAAACCTAACCCTATCCCTAACTCTAATCCATCGCTGGTTCTCTGGAAAACACCGGAAAAATCTAAACCTAACCCTAAACCCCCGCACACCAGGCACCGGAATACCTATTGAGGATGTTTTCCGGTATTTAGTGTTTTTCCGGTGTTTTCCGGTATTCGGTATGAACAAAGTTTTCCGGTGTTTTCCGGTTGTTTTTCTGTGTTTTCCGGTGTTTTGGGGGTATATAGTGTTGCCGTTATCAGGTGGAGTTTATTTCGTTATGTAAATTATAAATTTGAAAACATTGCAGCCGAGGAAATTGGTGTTGCGTGATGATTTTTTGACTGGCAAGGTTATATCTTTCCATAGAGATTGGGGCGGGGGTTTGGTGGCCGAATGAATAGCACGTGCGTGCTGTATCATAAAGTCTGTCATTAAGTCAACTGACGTGATTCCGAATCCCCTGTTGTACGTGGCGAGGATTGGAGGCGCATGTCCAATCTCGTGGGTTATCTCCCGGTCCTCCGGTTTTCTCCTACTGCTAATGATCCCTACGTGCAAGCAATTTATTGAAATACACTTAAACCATATGTTAGTCCCGAAATGACCTAGTTTGTGTCGAGCGGACGTTAAACCCATCTTTCTCTCTCTTCCCATAGAGATTGAGGTGGTATTGTGTAAATCGACCCACCCGTTTTAGTCTTTCAAAACCCATAGGTAAATTTATCACCGCTTTCAAGATTAAAATATAGATACTATTGAGGACAGACGAAAATATAAAATCAAACAGCAGCTTGGTTATTCAATCAATCTAGCTGGTTTATTGTTAATTTAAAGTGGGAACAAGCAATTAACTAACTCAATAAAAGTAAATTGTTTCTAATAAATAAAGATTTTATTGGGTGTTGTTTTTTGAAAAAACAATTTTTATTATTTAATGTAGTAATTTCATGTAGTTTTAATGTACTAGACAACAGATGTGTGCTATCAAATGTCTGTTCGTCCACCATATGGATAAAGGTCACCAAAAATGTAAGGCGAAAGAAATTTTTAGTCTCTCTCTCCCGTTCCATTTTCCCCTTTTGGATGGCAATTTTTTGAGGTTTGTTAAGTTGAAATGCAGGGCAGGAAATTGCATGTTTATTTGTCTCCACTTCCACCTTGTGTATCTCAAGTTTTTAATGGTGAACCTCATACATGCTTTTAGGAAATAGATTGCCACGAGTTGCTCCATTTGTGACAGAAAGCGTTCTATATCCGACGAAAATCTGGGGAAAAGTTAGAGCCGGTCTGAGAGACGAGAATTAACATTAAAGTCAATGGGGAAATAATTAGTGACCTGTGGCATGTCTGTGTATAACAAGGCTGTGACTGACATGCCTTAGTTTTGAAAATATGAAGACTAGATTATCTTAAAATATGTATAAAATATTTTTTTGTACTCAGTGATTTTATCAAGTAGCCTTCTCAATTTTACATAATAAAAATGTACTTAGTGGTTCCATCAAGTAACTACACAGCTCAAAACTTAAATAATCATGTTAGCGTGACTAAGGTGTTAATTGGAATTTCTAAAGCAGGATTAGCTGTAGTCTTTTTCACATTGGGAACCTGGTAGTAAAACAAAATCACTTTATTCAACATTTTTTATAGTAAAACATGTTTATTTTAGCAGGTTTAATGTAAATGGAAAAACTGAATATAAAAATAACTAACTAAATAGCACTGTGAATTGAGCATCAACATTAAAAATATATATTTCATAATATGGGCAAGTAAACTACCATTTCACAAGACACTAAATTAAACACAGTTCACATGACACTTATTAAACGGTTAATCCATATCTAATTCGATGAACACATTTCAGCTACATACCATAATCCCCAAGTCCTAAACCCTTAATCCCCTTAATCTATATTTTGGGCTGGATGAGAACACCCCACTACAATATCGTAGGTCATTATATGATCAAATTACTCATTATCCAGTGCCCCCATACGGTCTCCTTTCCAATTTTACAACACTCTGGGTCATTATTTGATTAGAATAAAACTTTATCCATTGTCTCAAACGCGTTAGTCAAACTATAATATTCTACGTCACTATGTGAACAGAATGAACATGTATTCGGTGTTTCAATCAAGTAGCCTCCTAAATCTACAATATTCGACAAGTATCCTCTTATCGTCATCAAGTACAAATGTATAAAGATTACGTTTGGAAAATCGAGTGATTTACAGGTGGCTATACCGGAAAACACCAGAAAACAACGGAAAACAAACGGAAACTACCGAAAAACACATTTTATATTGAATACCGGCAAACACCGGAATAACACTAAATACCGGAAAACACACTAAATACCGGAAACCACCCTAAATACCGGAAACCACCCTAAATAAGTAACCCGGAGCCTGGTCTTCTTGAAAACATTAGTAAAACCTAACCCTATCCCTAACTCTAATCCATCGCTGGTTCTCTGGAAAACATCGGAAAAATCTAAACCTAACCCTAAACCCCCGCACGCCAGGCACCGGGTTACCTATTTAGGATGTTTTCCGGTATTTAGTGTTTTTCCGGTATTCGGTATAAATAAAGTTTTTCGGTGTTTTTCGGTTGTTTTTCTGTGTTTTCCGGTGTTTTGGGGGTATATAGTGTTGCCGTTATCAGTTTATTTCGTTATGTAAATTATAAATTTGAAAACATTGAAGCCGAGGAAATTGGTGTTGCGTGATGATTGTTTGACTGGCAAGGTTATATCTTTCCATAGAGATTGGGGCGGGGGTTTGGTGGCCGAATGGATAGCACGTGTGTGCTGTATCACAAAGCCTGTCATTGAGTCAACTGACGTGATTTCGAATCCCCGGTTGTACGTGGCAAGGATTGGAGGCGCATGTCCAATCTCGTGGGTTTTCTCCTGGTCCTCCGGTTTTCTCCTACTGCTAATGACCCCTACGTGCAAGCAATTTATTGAAATACACTTAAACCATATTATGTTAGTCCCGAAATGACCTAGTTTGTGTCGAGCGGACGTTAAACCCATCTCTCTCTTGAGGTGGTATTGTGTAAATCGACCCACCTGTTTCAGTCTTTCAAACCCATAGATAAATTTATCCCCGCTTTGAAGATTAAAATATAGATACTATTTACAAAGACTACATCAACACATCTCGTTTGGCTGATCATGTGTATACATCTAAACACAAAGGGAAAAATAGGCCTATATATAAACAGTTACCAAGCTTCAATAAGCTAGAATAATGTACGTGTTCTATACCTTTTTGTCGAGACAAATGAACCTTCTTTGCTTTCGGATAACATAATTTTCGACATAATTTCAACATTCTAATTTGAATAAAATGAAGAAAAGTTTCTCTGGTTATTTCTTCGGTATAGTCGCCTGGTAGGAAAACAGTATAGTATGTTTTCTATTAGCCAGTTCGGAGCAAAATGAAATGAAATGAAATACAATGTAGTTTAACGTTCTACGGTTCTGCTCCGAACTAAGCTAATGAAGACGGGCACACGCCATACAGTGTGCTATGAGGGAAATTTTGCCCGGACAGCGACACTACGGTCTACACTTATATCGAATTCCAAATGCAATGGATCTTTTACGTGGACGCCTGCAAATATTAACACGGGACCTCGATATTTCGTACCATTAAAACGACTAGACACCTGTCCTTGTCGGGCCCTCCGTCCTGCATCATTGATACCGTGTTCCCCTAAGTCAGTTGGTAGCAGAACAGTTGGACCTTAAAGCCCATTTCATTTCATTTGTCCGAAACTGTTTCTTACCCCATGTCGTGTCTATATTTACGTTGAGATTCCCAAAGTAATTCAGATGTGTCCTTTAATTAAAGGTCCTACCGGGTTTAATTAAATAAATATTGAAAATAGTACAAAATGTACTCTTAGTAGAACTAGTACAAACAAGCGACAGTTCTACTGGAATGTCTTAGTTGAGGTCGCTGACATTTTTTTCCCCTCCATATTTGACGATCCTTGTCGTATTGATGTGTGGAACAAATGAATTAAGGAAACGCCATGTGCTTTAAAAACTTATACGAATCTATTAAAACGAGCGAAAAAATAATATTTCCAGGTGGTTTACTTCAAAAAATCGATGTGCACACATAAGCGCATTATCCGCTATAATAGTAAAAAATCATAAAAAATAGAATTCGAATATTTTGAGAGTAAATATTGAATCAAATAGCAATTTCACATTCGTTTATTATTGAAAACAAACGATGGCGTGAAATGTCAATTCTCGTTGTCGATCGAAAATGTGCTAAATATGAATACTTTAAATTCTTATTGAAATCATGTTTGCATGTTTTTTTAAATGTGTTGAAAGATATGAACTGACACTTGCCAATAGACAAATATTCATTTAAGGTGGAAATTTGGAAGGATAATAACTCATTCGTGTTCATATAAAACACAATTAAAGGAGCTAACCCGCTCTGAGTTAGGCCAAACTGTATATTATGTTTAATGTTCAATGTATCAAATGTTCTTAAATGTTCGGGATGGGTTAGGTCTGTATAGTTAGGTCTGTCAAAGAGTAAACTGCGGGATGGTTTCGATTGCCCGGTTGTCCGCGACAAAGTGTGGGGTTGCCTGTCCAAGCTCGTGGGTATTCTCCGGGGCCTTGGCGCATGCTTTTTATTGAAATAAAACTGAAATATATGTTAGTCCCGGAATGACCTAGTTTGTATCCAGCGGACGTTACACTCCATTTACCCCCTCCCTTATTAAGGATCCCAAACATTTGGTTGTTAATATAGAACAGGCTATATATGTCAGTTTCAAATTGCATGCTGCCGGTGCCACTCAACACTGGATTACAAACCCTAGGCCAAGACGATAGTAGGCCTACCATACACTTTGATGTTACCTCCTTCGATATCTTCTGAAATCCCTTAGACAGGTTGCAAGTGCTCTGTTTAGAACACCTCGCCTCATATTTGGGGTATTATTCTCCCAATTAACCACAGCTTCTTAAATCCAACTCTTAACTATCGCCCTAGTTATTTGTAATCCTTGATGCCTCCTAGGATTATGTTTACCCTTTCTCAAACAAACTTAGCTTTGTTTTTTTTCTCCAGAATTTAAAACAGCAAATAAGTTCTACATTTGCATTTAATAGTAACTTAAAGCCATGATAAGATATGTTTTGCATTGTCTTAGATTTGTATACATGTAGATCATTTGAAGAGTACGTTTTGTAAATCATTAGGAAAGTCCAATTTAAACTGGGGGATCACGTGGCTTAGTGTGTAAGGCGTTAGCTCGCTAGCCTTGAGGTCGGGTATTCGATCCCTGCATTGGCCGAGAAAGTTCATCTCGATTTTCCGGTGTGGTTTCCCCTTGTCAGTGATGAAAAACGGAGGGCCTGACAAGGACAGCTGCCTAGTCGTTCGGATAGGACGAAAAACCGAGGTCCCATGTACACATTGACGTGCACTTAAAAGCTCCCTAGTCAGTTGGAATCCGATATAAGAGTAGACCGTTGCGCCGCTGCCCAAGCAAGAATTTCCCTTATTATATAGCGTATGCCCGTCTTCAGTTAGCTCAAGTTAGGTGCAGAAGAGTAGGACGTTTAACCACATTTCATTTCCGATTTGAAATTTAAAATAAATTGATATTGGTAAATAGACCAATGAATGATTATGATATGCCTATTCATGATCTGTATAGTCATATTTAACCCCTCATTCAAATAGGATCGACCCTCTCTGTCTTTGCTAAGATTTTTTTACATCAATATGATTTGTATTGAAACTGTTAATGCCACTCATGTTTTCTAGATCTCTTAGCACACAAATTAGGTAAATATTTCAATTCTTCGCATTACTTCTTTGCGAATTTATTTTTTATTCGGCAAAAAATGTAATTCTTCGCATTTCTTCCTTGTTGGGTGTTTTATAAATGTATCAGTGCAGATTTGGGGTTATTTTATTAAAATCCATTTTAAAGATATGAAATTTACAATCAGGATTAGTTCACAGAACAGTCATCGATCAAGGCAGATCGGAGAAAGGCAGCCATTATCAAGAATATCTTTTAGCCAGTTGCTGAAAATCTTACTTGACAAAAATCTTACCGTAACATTAATAGATTCTTGTTCAACGAGACAGGCGAATAAATAACATCCTTTTATTGCATAATACAAATATGTCCAATGCCCATAATGAGTTTTCTGCTTTCACGAATCCCATTTCATACATATATTTTCCTGTTGCTAAACTCTAATTGATTTTTTTTTGTTCTCTAGTTGATTTTACATAAGCCATAGTCTTTCATTGCAGATCGGAAGACTTTTGCACTTTCCCCGGATGTTGATCGCACAAAACTAGGGTTTCTTCTTTTAGAAGTTTTAGCAATCGCATATAACACTAAATTTCACAAATTAAAAGCTGAGCCAGGACATGTTCTATACTATTAATACTTCTAAAAGCCAACGTAAGCTAGACTTATTTTTAAAAACGATGTTGTATTATCTATAAACAATTCTAAATTTATTTGGATTTCAAATATTCTCATAAGCGAAGACATTAGACACCCAAATATATACATACTTGAATTGAATTGTATTTCCTTGTCAAATTTGACGAACACCGGAAACTTTGTGTTAAATAGTATGACAACCTTGACAAGTTTAATTTCCCGTTTTGTTAGTTTGGCCCTAGTTCATAGAGTGAACATTTCTCAACTAAATCCCGATTCATAACAAATCGGTGACCTGTAACACCCTTACAACTTAAACATACATTATGCAAGAGCTAAATCTGCCTATTGCAAGTCTTTCTGTAGGCCTGAAACGTTATCTAAATTATTAAGTAGACATTTTTTTAACCTATCCAGACCATATTCAACTCTCGATGCCATCAATAGCTTGCAATATTTATCGGATTGGAATACATTTTTGAAAAATAATTAAATCAATTAATGGATTATCGTGACTTTGTTGGGTTTTTTTTTATCGTACCGACTTTAGTATTGATGATCGAGGATAGCATAAAATTCAATAGCTAATATTATCTCGGTTCAGAGTGAAACAATTTGACTGACTTTTTCAGGATATTCTCTTTATGTAATCTATAGTTCCTTTATAAAGTATTTTGGGGTAAAGTCCACTTAAAACAGCCAGTCAAATCCTTCTCTTAACAGAATTATCGGACAAGAACGCCTTTTGATCCAGATTTTCGACAGTTGCATTCACATCAATCCCATTATCAATATATTGGCTAAAAGGGATTGATTATTTATCTGACTTCGTATTTCTATCCATTTTGTTTTTGCTTGCTATTCAATCCTTTCAAATGGCGACGTGTAAACAACAACAACCACGTAATTGCACGTGATTAATTCGGTATTGTTCGTTATTTGACGGAAACTCCCGAGTAGTTATCCAATCATAGTTGGCTTTTAATGGAAGAGTCCATTTATGTTAAGGGTGGACGGGTTCGATAACATATCAACCCGAGTAGGTTAATATCCTATACATATGCAGTGCGGTAGTTCACGGACGTTGCTTCCGGTAGTATTAAACCATTCACGTTCCCACTGTAAAGTAATTCATATTAATGGGCCGACAACAAAGGAGATGAGCTAATTGTGATTTAAAAAAAAAAAAAAAAAAAATCGGCATTATGTCAAATGGATGTATTTTAATTTTATAATTAATTACTGTATGTCGTTTCAATAGGACAGATATTACTAATAATACTTCTATTGTACACCACACATATCAGATATGTTTCACGTATTGACTGTAGACATAAGATTCAATGAACCACTTGAAGAAAGGAATTCATGAACCGGTGGGAAAAAAGCTATTATTACATTTGTTAGATGCATGTAAAGAAAACAGGGGAAATTGTGGCGCCATGGTCCAACCTTACATCATTTACTGTTTCTCAGGCATCTGATTACGCTGAAGATGCCAAAGCTAATGTTAGCAATAGCTGCTGTGAAAAGAGAGATTTGCATTTAATCCACTGGTAGTCGTAGCAGTGTTAATAGAGCTTTGTTTATTTGTCGTACATCTTAAGTGGGTCTGGTTTTGTTTAAGGAAGACATTTTGGATATATCTGTGAAAATAACACTATCTATGGTCTGTAGAAGGCAGTAATCCACCTTCCTATACGAGACCTGAAGCAACACAGTTTGACGGTGACCATGTTTAGTCTAGGTTAAACACACTATAAACCGCTGCTGGCCTTAGGTTAATATTTAAAGTATTTCTAAATAAAAGCTGTTTCCTGCTATAGGGACATCAGGAAGAGCGAAATCATCCTGATATCACATCACAAAGATATTGGTCGGATATTATTGATAGGCCAAATTCTTTTCATTTCTACTGCAGCTTAATCGATATGTTTTCTCTTTATAAATACTTCAATTCTCACAAATACCTGCTACTGCTACAAACTTTGACTTCCCTGTGTTGGCTTTTTCTTACGGGGAATAATATGCGTATACCATTTTTTTAGGACTTTGAATTTTGTCTAATGGTTTGGATTGTTCGTAGGGCCTACTTTGTTTAAACTTGAAAAAACGCAATAGAAACCGCCATAAAGTATTTTTGCGCTATACAAATTAGGACTTATTATTTATTTTATTTATACCATAAGCGTATTTGGTTAATGGTGGATGATATAATTATTTTGTGTTTAAACGGATCTAGAATAAAATGGCACAAAGAATCACTTTCAGTTTACCTCATATACCCACGGTGCCAAGAACCCTTTCTCTTCCGGACAAAAAATTACAACGAACGAAAATCCACTTCACACATTTTCAGATATTACTATACCTATATACACGAAGTATAATAGGGGGATCTCGGTGACTCGGTGATTAAGGGACTGACTTGCTAACCAAGTAACAATGTTGGCCGAACAGTCAAGTAAACAGCAGCGAACCAATGCACACGTTGACAGCTCCGGAGATCGAAATAATATAAAGGGATAGCGCGGCTGTCCGGGCAAAATCCCCCATTGGCCAACTGAATTGTTGGTCCAGAAAAGTAGAACGTTAATCCCCATTCAAGTTAATTTTATTTAATTCAACATCTACGCCCACATATTTAAATGAAGTTTAAAATTAAAGATTGTTGCCAGCCCTGGGGTGTGTTTATTAAAAGCTTGTGTGTGTGTGTGTGTGTGGGGGGGCTGAATGGTTAGCGCGCGCTATATCATAAAACCTGTCATTGAGTCAACTAGCAATAGGAATCCTCGGTTGTACGTGACAAGGAGTAGGGTCGCCTGTCCAACCTCGTGGGTTTTCTCTGGGTCCTCCGGTTTCTTACCACTGCTAAAGACCCCTACGCGCAAGTGAATTATTGAGATAAAATCCAACCATATGTTAGTCCCAAAATTACCTGGTTTGTGTCGAGTGGACGTTAAACGCCATTTTTTTCTCTCTCTCTCTCTCTCTCTCTTTAAAAGCTTGTATCAACAATCCTGAAAGTACTATCGTACCCATCTATTTTTTAATTTGACAATCAATATTGATCAGTTAGTCAGAAGGAGTTTACAAGTCAACGACATTTTCTGTACATTTGACTACTTTGTATACAAACCAACGTAAAAGGACCCAAGTCCGTAACTCAAAATCATCTAAAATCTTTAACATCGAAAACGCGAATTTTTTGCCATTTAAATCAACATTGATGATGTAAACTTACCGGGAAAAGATAAGCTTCTGATATCCGATGTTTTAGATAAAAAAATTTTTTTTAACATTGGTACAGAGTCGTGTACCATAGTGTGCTTCAGCCCCAGTTTTAATAAGAGACTTAAGGAGCGAGGCTAGACATATTGCAACATTCCATACGGCGTATGTTGACTGGAATAACCAGACGCTATAGAAATTTGCACTAGATTTAGACTGCATGGCTTTTAAATTGAGGAAAAACGGAAACCATTGAATGTAAATCAGTTTATATACATTCATATTACAGTATTATATGCGTTGCGACCCACTTTTGATAATTTCTAGGTCCCAAATGTTAGCGATTTAGCCCCTTTTAACAAAAACAACAGTCGTAGTACTGTAGTACTGTTCAGTATTTGTAGTGCGTAATATGGTCGACCGAATGTAAGACATTGTTGTTGCTTCGAACCACTACGAAATGACATGGGGTTTAATTACCCTACTGTTCTGCCCCAACTGTAATAGTGAGGATTCTCCAATAGCAAATTAGAAATTTGTAAATAAATGAAATGAAATGAGATTTTAACGTCCTACTGTTCTTCTCCGAATAGGGTTACTGAAGGCGGGCCTACGCCATAGAAGTTTGACCGGACAGCGGCACTCCTGCCTGCTCTTATATCGAAATCCAACCCTCAAAGGATCTTTTACGTGCATACCAATGTGTACACGGGACCTCGGTTTTTCATCCCACCGAAAGTCCTGCTGGTCGTGAATTCCGTGTTTTAAAGAACACATATCTTGGTAGTTCTGTCTGCTATTGTTGTCGGTTCTCTTTGTACTTGAAATAACGATGGCGACACCTTTCTGACGAAGGCTATTAAAATTCAAATTATCGCCCCTTTTAATCCCCGATAACGCCAGACCCGTTTCAGTTATTTGAATTTATTGCATTCTTATAATTTAATCTATGCCGTTGATTGGACCGTACGGATTTTAAATTACGAATATTCTTCTGTCATAGCAAAATTTTGAGACTTCTTCCCAATCAGGCTATGGTAATAACATATTCTTAAGCTAAGCAGTAGGGGTTGGCGATACATATAAATTATTTAACAAGCCTAATATCCCTACAATTGAAAATGGCCTCCATATGGCCAACATACCTTAAATGCAGATTTGTTGGCAATCTTTTGCATTGTGCGGGCCAAGGTCGCTTCTATAACTACTGACAAAATTGCTACAAAAGGTGTTCTCACGCGATTAGCGCGTGTTGTACTTCTTCTTCCTGTTACCAAAACCAAGATTTCTGGCAAAGATTCTAGAAAGGATCTGTGAATGTTTGATAATTAATCAATGTAAGACCTTTCAAATGTAACAAAAGCAATTTGCGTTAATTTGGAACAATTCCTAGTTTGTTCGGCAACGATTGGAGATGGGTAGAAAATACTCAATCCTTTTTACGTCCCTTCAGTTTTCTGCCACTGTTCATATTTTTAAGAAAACATATTTATGTACTATTTTTTTTATAATGTTGTATTAGTTTTGCTGTGTAAATATTTCTCAAAATACATCCAAATTATCTCTTCTCTCGAATATCTTTACTATTACTAGGGTGTGTGTTATTCAACAAATATTCTGGAAGCCAAGCCGTACGGTGTTGAAAATAGGTGGAAGAGTATTAAAATCCATAACACAGAAAAATAATTGACACCCGACCCCTCTGACCCCCATGTGCATATCCCCTGAAAATGGAGTACCTCAAATTAGCTAAAATATCAGTTTTTCTGTCATTTCATAGTAACCAGTTTGTTTAGACTGCCTTTCACAGACTCACATATAGGTTTTCGTGGTCTGCGTGTCAGAATATGACATCGAAAATGATCCGCAACAATCCAATATGGCGGAAATCCAACATGGCGGTCAGAATGTCGCCTCAGATATGTATTTTGTGCGTTTCGTCCAAACATAGTGTTGTAATATGTCGAATAATATGTTTTTGACAGTGTAGAATCCGAATTTGTGGGGATTTCAAACAAAAAAGGAACCACTTATTACATATTTATCATGTGGTGAAATATTCATCAATTCGAATAAGGTTACATATAGTATCATTATTTTGGCAAAGTGAAGCTATCTCAGTCTGAATTCAAATCCCTCAACAATACACCTGCTTTACAACTGAGATTGATTACGTAGGCCTTCAAATTGGCCCCATAAACAGATGCTGGCAACTTTTTATGGTCCTTCAATAAACAGACCAGCGGCTGCCAGGCAGGATACGCCCACATTTTCGAGAGATGGATAGAGAACAAGCAAAACCGAAAGTGTTTTTTACTACAATCAAAGGCCATAATTCATTAAGTTACAATTTGATATGCGCAAATATCGAAAAGTTTCAAGATATTTAGGTTATAAACACGCAATTTAAGTTTCATCAAAATCGAAATTAAAATTGTGACCTTTACAGGGTCCACAACCTTGAAATACCATTTTTTAACAGTATTCGCGTACAAACAGCAGCCATTTTGTATTGTAATTTTGGTCCTATTTTCCCGAAATTTGAACTCAACCTTCCTTAGCTTGTAACGGTGATATAATCAAACGATTTTTTAAATCAGATAATAATTGTGACCTCCAGAGGGACCACAGGCTAAACAAGGGCGATTTTGCGTATAATCAGGGGCATTAATTCAGGAAGTTACGATCCGATATGCGCAAATATCAAAAGGACCCAAGATCTTTGGGTAATATCTATGCATTTCAAGTTTCGTCAAAATCGAATTCAAATTGGGACCTCTACAGGGTCGACGACCTTGATATACCATTTTTCAACAGTATTCGCATACGAACGTTGGCCATTTTGTATGGTAATTTTGGTCCAATTTTTCCGAAATTCGAACTCACCCTCCCTTAGGGTGCAACGGTGATATAATCAAATAATTTTTTAAATCGGATTGTAATTGTGACCTCTAGAGGAACCTCAAGCTAAACAAAGGCGATTTTGCGTATAATCAGGGGCCATAACTCAGGACGTTACGATCCGATCCGATATGCGCAAATATCAACAGGAACCAAGATCTTTGGGTTATATCCATGCATTTCAAGTTTCATCAAAATCAAATTAAAATTGTGACCTCTACAGGGTCCACAACATTGATATACCATTTTAAACAGTATTCGCGTACGATCGGCGGCCATTTTGTATGGCAATTTTGGTCCGATTTTTGCGAAATTCAAACTCAACCTTCTTTAGGGTGTAACGGTGATATAATCAAACGAGTTTTTAAATCAGATAATAATTGTGACCTCCAGAGGGACCACAAGCTAAACAAAGGCGATTTTGCGTATAATCAGGGGCCATAATTCAGGAAGTTACGGTCCGATATTCGCAAATATCGAAAGGAACCAAGATATATGGGTTATAACCATGCATTTCAAGTTTCATCAAAATTGAATTAAAATTATGACCTCTACAGGGTCCACAACCTTGATATACCATTTTTAACAGTATTCGCGTACGAACGGCGGCCATTTTGTATGGTAATTTTTGCCCGATTTTTCCGAAATTTGAACTCGACCTTCCTTAGGGTGTAACAGTGATATATTCGAACGTTTTTTTAAATCGGATAATAATTGTGACCTCCAGAGGTACCAGAAGCTAAAATAGGTGATTTTTCGGACAATCAGGGGCAATAATTCAGGAAATTACGTTCCGATAGGCGCAAATATCGAAAGGAACCAAGATCTTAGGGTTATAAACATGAATGTAAAGTTACATCAAAATCGGTTCCAAATTGTGACCTCTATAGGGTCCACAAGCTAAAAACATGATTTTGCGTACAATCAGGGGCCATAATCCATGAAGTTTATATCGAAAGCAGCCGAGATCTTTGGGGGATAAACCTATATTTCAAGTTTCGTCAAAATCGGGTAAGAATTGTGACCTGTAGAGAGTCCACAAACAATTGTGGACGGACGTCCGGACGGACGGACAGGGGCGACGACATAATACGTCCACATAAAAATCTGGGCGTATAAAAATGTTACTTTGTTTAGGTGCTGATAAGGCTGTACCTCGAGCATATCTAACTTCGATATAATCAAATGATTGTTTCGCCTTTTGTCACGGAATCAAATTTCCTTTCCTTGACAGCTAGGGGGTTGGGGTGAGCGTATGTGGTATGGAGATATGGGCGCCTTCTCAACCTCTTGGGTTTCCCCCGGGCACTCTGTTTTCTTCCCACTGCTAAAGACCCTTACGCGCAAGCGAATTATTGAAATAAAATAAACCCATATGTTAGTCCCGAAATGACCTAGTTGTGTTGAGTTGACGTTAAATCCCATTCCCCTCTCTCCTTTACAGCTAGACCCTTTTGCTGCAAGAGCTTCTGTTTCTCCTCCTAGGCTTTTATTACAGCGGGAATTTCATACCTAGCGACATTACTATATCCTCGGAAGGTACCGGAAGATTGCGATTCGATCAACTCCTGTGATATGGCTTTCACCTGTTGCTGCAAAAGCTTTTGTTTCTCATCCCACGTTTTCATTACAGCAGGAATTCATACTTAGCGATATCACTAACATACCCAAAAGATTAGGATTGGGTTAAGTCCGGAGAATTGGCTTTAACTTGCACAGTGGATGCACATTTCAAATCATTAGCACCTCTTTGCTTGAAATGACCACTCAAAATCTAGATAGTGTATTGTAGCACCTTCTAGGTTTTCTGAATCCATTCCTGACAGAGCAATTTAGGATTAAACAACCTGCATAGCTTCATTTCTCAAGAACGTGTCGATCAAACAAAGCACAGCCAAGATATATGCGAGTCACTTGGTAAAGCAATTGAAGGCATTCGCTCAGAGGTTGTCAAGGTTCTTGTAGCGGGGAATCAGATATTGCAACGCGGCGCTAAATACTTGAAATGTGCATCTATTGCGCAAGTGACAGCCATATCCTAGGACTTGACGGAATGACAATCTTCTGGCACTTAACGATGATATAGTTATATCGCTTAGTATGAAATTCCTGCTTTAATAAAGGGCTAGGATGAGAAACAGAAGCTTTTGCAGCAACAGGGTCTAGCTGTCAAGGAAATAGCAATTTGATTCCGTGACAAAAGGCACAACAATCATTTGATTATATCGAAATAAGAAATGCTTGAGGTACAGCTTTATCAGCACCTAAACAAAGTAACATTTTCTGTTTATTAAAGGACCATATAAAGTTGCCAGTATCTGTTTATGGCCTAATTAAGCAATCTCACTTGTAAATGAGGAGTGATATGAATTCAGCTCAATATAGCTTATCTTTTCCAATATAATGATACTATGTAACTGTATTCGAATTGATGAATATTTCACCACATGATAAATATATTACTAGTGGTTCCTTTTTTGTTTGATTTCACAAATTCTGATTCTACGCCCTCAAAAACATAGTATTCAACATATTACAACACTATGTTCCGTCGAAGAGCAAAAACAATTACATACTTGCGGTGCCATTTTGGCAGCCATATTGGATTGCCGCGGGTCATTTTCAATGTCATATAAGGTCTCACAGACCACAAACACCTACCGATGAGCATGTGAAAGGCATTCTAAACAAACTTGTTAGTGGTAAAATGACAGAAAAACTGATAGTTTGGCTCATTTAGGGGCACCCCATATTCAGGGTGTGTGTACATGGGGGTTAGGGGAGTCGAAGGTCCAAATTTCTTTTTTATTATTGATTTTGATACCTCTCCACAATTTTTTAACACCGTACCAAAGGAATCGACTATTAGCACACACCCCTACTATTACACCTTCTTTTTTTTCTTTAAAAGGACAAGGAGTAGGGTCGCCTGTCCAACCTCGTGGGTTTTCTCTCGGTCCTCCGGTGTCTTCTAACCTCTACACACAAGCGAATTATTGATTTTTAAAAAAAAATTAACCTAGTCTGTGTAGAGTGGAGGTTAACCCCAATTTCTCCCTCTTTAAATAATCCACATCTGCGAGTATTTAATTGCTGAATTAAAAACCAGAGTGTAAAGAGCTCCAACAACCCTGTCGCAAAGTGTTTCAACACACTAATTATTTCCACGACCGTCCAGGAATACAGTCCATTAATGAAATGATTGTCACAGCATACGACGTCGGTTTCTTTTAACAACATTATCCGTAAAATCCATATTGAGAACAAAAAGTGTAATTAATCAATTAAAACACCACTAAAACAATCCCGACTTTCTTTAAGTAACATTTCGTGAATTCCTTACCGTTGACATAAAAAGGATTTCAGTCTCTCTATACCAACACAGGCGGGTAACGAACAAGCAGGTACTACCTATTGTGCTGTAACCAAGAATACCCTAAATAACTCTACTTCTTCCATGAAAACTTGTGTCCTTTTAAGTATATTTACTGACAAGTTGTTCTGGCATCACCCCAGTCTCATCGACAGTAGCAATCTATCATTGACTCTGCTAATTCAGTGGTTTACGCTTAGATTTAACATTCTGTATTCCCACAGATATTTATAGTCTCCAGACCTTCTGATAAATCTCATGATAAATCTCATGATACACAAAGTAAGAATTGAAGATAGTGACAAGTTACTTTAAATTGAATCCCGATTCTAGAGAGAGAGAAAAAAAATACTGTCTGAATATAGAGACTAATTGAAAAGGCCCGCCGTGTTCTCGCAACACCAACTATTGGTGGCAATATCATATCTTTTAATATTACATACGCAACGTGTTTGACCATTGGTGACAGAACTTGAGAGCAACTTTTTTTTGCAACTGGTGTACTACAAGGTACGGTGTTAAGGCCGATCTTGTTTTGGGTATAAAAGTACCAGTTAAATACTTTCATTTATATCCTGACGAAATTCATTCACAAAATATCTTTAAAGCCTGGGTCTTGAAGATTTTGGCGTCATAAGAAGCCCATGTCTACCAATATCTCAGCTTTTAAACTACGTAGGTTAGCAATGGTCAAACTTACATTTGCCGAGTCCAAAAAAAACCCAAATTGGTATACATGTACTTATATTTCAGCTTCTGAACCGGTTGATAAGACAGGGTTAGAAATGGCGGAAATTATGAAGATAGAACTAGAAGATGCCTGCCAACATATATTTTGAGGAAATTGTGTATTTTCTAAATTGTATAATTATAATTTTTGGCCCTGAAAATGTAGGTTTAGACAACAAGAATACGATTCTAAGTGGGTTAGAAGCTGCGTCCTTTTTTCACAGGTTAAATCTTGAAAATCTAAGATGGCCGCAATACCATAGTTGTAGGAAGTGGTGTCTACTAAATATGAAAAGCTTATTTACTATTTATTTAGTACGAAGCACTACCGAGTTCGTGGAAAATTTGGTGCCTTTGTCCGGAATGTTTACAACCATGTCAAATCTGCTACTTAGTTGCTTGAGCAATATAGCTTTCCATGGGAAATCACAATGTGCGTTATTTAAAATCCAAATTTCCTTTTGTTTAATTATATTCTTAACATCGGCTTCCCAAATTCAAAAAGTCAAACCCGAATTTGGCAACAACATTAATTGAGAACAAAGACTGGTACAACCATCATTTCAAAAGATATCTTATGACATTCTTTAGGCAAGATTAAGGCAAGATTTAGTTGTTAAAGGGGACCTTTTTTAATTCTTGGATGGTTGCCTTCTACAACTGCGTGTCGAATTCCTTAAACGTGTTTTTCAGTAAATTTAAATCTCAGGAAAATAAAGACAATAGACCCACGGAAACTTTTTTTCCGCAAAAGAAGTATCCTGTCGACTATTTTTTTTTAAAAGCGAACATGGGAATTAGAATGGATTTTACATCTAATTCGCATATAGATACAGATTTAAAAAATAATTATTCTCCTCTGATGTCAAGTGTGAAAAGTGAAAAAAGAAATACATTTTAGATAAATTTGTATACACTTTGTCCGTGGAATATTTGTATTTGACCAATCAAAACGGATGTTGTATTATTGTTTGGCAGCCGTGTTCAGGACTTTGACCAATATTAACTGTATTAACAGTAGGTGGCCCGGTCTAAGCAACTGGGTAAACAAATGTTTCAACAGAAATTGTTTGTCAGACTAATTTACAGTAAGTAGAACTAATTGTTCCAGTCACACTGCCACACATTGTTTGGAATCGTGATACATATTCCTGCCAGATAAGATTTGTTATATTATGGTCATTGCATATATTGGGGCCGAGTTCAACGAATACTTGAATAAATAACCTAAAAGTAAACTGTGAAGTAGCCCACCAAATCCTTTTTGGTCATAATCGGTGGTGTCCAAATTCGGACTTGTCTAATGAAACTTTGGAAAAGTTCGAGGTACGACAATCTCAACAAGAGTAACGCTAGAGCTGCATGACACGCCCTCATCCCTGGTAAGTTTTAAAATGAATCGAATGAAATATGAAATCGCTGCAATGGCTGTATTTACAGACAAAATATTAACATAAATGTGGGCATGACAACGCCCCAGGTGATGGGCCATATACAAAAATCATTAGTTGCTGTCTTTAAGTTACAAGGAATAAGTATATCAAGTATTCAGATGGTCCATTTCAAATTGCAGTCTGGGACCTCTGGCCTATGTCCCAAATGGCCATGCGATTAAGTGAACCTTCCCTGTGTGGCTTTCTAAAACACAGAATGCAACCAGTAGTTCCGTCTGTATTGTTTTGGGTAACAAAGAACAATTATTGTGCTTGGATAGCAACGATAGACTGAACTAAATACTAGTAGTCTCTCAAATACATCAGATCCAACGTCGCCCATTTTCTGACATATAGCTGAAATAGAGGTTACATACGAACAATTCTGGTGTCATTTAGAACAGATTATCCAGTTTAAAGCGAGGTTAAATTATTATGAAACAATGATAGAAGTGTGAATACCGCAAATAATTGGGAATTGTGAAGTATGGCAACTGCTTGTCAACCCCGCCGCTCTATGCGTACCCACCGCCTAATTCTTTTGCCTTATACAACTCTCTTTTAAAAAGACATAGAAATAGAAGGCACCGATTTAAAAAATAAAATAAATATGCACCCTTCTATTAAATAAAGAGCTGAATTAAAAAAACTAATAGTTGTTTCTAGTGACACCGATACGCAAAATTAATATTGATTAGAATTTTAAAAATATCTCAAGTTGATGCACTATTCGTAAAATATAAGGGATGCAACAGGCGCTCTATTTATTTCATTTGATGTTTACTGAAACAAGTCAAACAGTTTCTTTAACCAAATGCCTGTTGCAATCGATGGCCTACTCGGTAATTCAGAGAATTGCATTTACGAAGTTGCCTCGGGGTGGTTAGCAAATCGTTTAAATTTACTCGGCATATCATACCGGAAGTAGACATGCGTTATCCTGCTCAACCAGGTGCTTTGTTAAAGAAGTTGATAGGAATGTAGCGATACGCTCGCTGTCGTATCCTAATCACACCGGATAGAGAAACGATTTTCTCGCATTTGCCAGTTTCTTCCAACACTCACGAAAGTCAATTTGATCAGAAATGTTTTTGCAGACGAGACAATTTTATTATTTGTTGTCTATCATTTGTCTTGGTTGTTGATGTTTCTCTTTTATTTTGACTTAAAATAAAAATGTCTGTCTAATCGGGTTCATGTTGTCATTTCGTGTATAAATGTATTTATTGTTTTTTTTCTAATCGCCCAGACCAGAGGTTTTGTTGTTTTACACATGGAAGACAGATTTGCAAAGACAACGATGTATATGATGATCGTGCATAACAGCGGTTTCTTTAAGAATGATTCATCGGTAAAAAATGATAAATATTAAAATTACGTGCAGATTTTGATAAAGTAACCGATAAACAGACATTTGGATATATTAGTTATAGGAGATTTCACAGAGAGAGAAATCCGCTACGGTTTTTTATGCGCTCTTCGATTTAAAGGAGCTAAATCGCTAACATTTGGGACCTAGAAATTCACAAAAGTGGGTCGCAACGCATATAATACTGTAATATGAATGTATATAAACTGATTTACATTCAATGGTTTCCGTTTTTACTCCAATTTCAAATCAGTTATGTTGGGCAATTTTAATCAAGTGCAGATTTTTAGCGTCTACTTTTTCCAGTTTACGTAACTCTGTTTGAATTAGTGCAATGTGTCTAGCATCGTCCCTCAATACAACTGGGGCTGAAGCGCATTAAAAAAATGTTAAAAAAATTATTTTATCTTAAATATCGGATATCATAGGCTCATCTTTTTCCGGTAAGTTTACATCATCAATGTTAATTTAAATTGACCAATAATTCGTGTTTTCGATGTCAAAGATTTTGAGGATTTTGAGTTACGGACTTAGGTCCTTTAAAAGTTTCCGAATATTTTATATTAGTACCCGTATTCTGTAGTAGGCCACGCGTACTCCAGTACAAATCCCATTGATAAAAAAACATGTGGGACCACCTTCATATACGAAGGATTAGGACAAACACACTTAATGTAATTTGATATTAATTTTGTTCTTTAAAATGAAAAAAAAAACCAAACTGTTCTTTAAAATATGGAACAGTTTTTTTTTAAAGTGGAACAAAACTGTTGTTCAGTTTCTATTTAACATGAACCGGACCTATTCTTTTAACTACAAACTAACTTAGCATGGGACTGAATTGTTCTTTAACAAGGAACCGAATGGTTTATTTCTTCACTTCTTGTGGGGAGTTTGTTTGTTACCGGATTGGAGAGATTCGCTCGATACCATGGGGTTGTTCTAAATGGAGTCGAACTTATGTTTCTAATTTCAACAATGCCGGTTTATCAAATTGTCGTCATGGTTTTCAGTATCGGCCATCTAGTAAGGGCAACAATTACATACCCGTTCTTACCCGGTGTAGGGAAGCCACGGTGTAAGACGCTGGCTCGCTTGTCTGGAGGTCGCGGATTCGACTCCGGTAGTGGCCGAGAAAGTTCATCGGGATTTTCCGGCGTGCTTTCCACTTGTCAGTTATCTTGCACGTAAAAGATCCCTTGGCAGTTGGAATTCGATATAAGAGTAGGCTAGCGCCGCTGTCCGGGCAATGTATCCCTCATAGCACACTATGGCGTATACCCGTATTCATTATCCCAGTCAGGGCAAACAGAAGGACGTTAAACACCATTTCATTTCATTATGAGGTGTAGCCAACAAGGAAATGGTGAGTAAATGCAGATGTGACTGTTATCCCTCTTTTGTTCTTGTAAAACTGGTGATGTGTATGGCCTGGTTTTGACATTGTTCGACGTATAACACAACCACATTATCAGCAGGTTTCAAATATTTCAAAAATCTTTAATCTAGTTACAGACTCCCAACGTAATACCTGAATTAAAATCATTTTTAGGTCTCGGAGCAGGTTCTGTTCAGCTTTGCAATAAGATTAAATAAACCCTTAAGTAAATATATTTTACTTCAACTGGCGGAAAAGACAACAAGTAAAAAATCGTTTCCAAAACTCGTCCAAACATACAAATTCTACAAAGAGAATTTAAGAATAAAAAAACAAAAATGGTTCCAATCCACAATTCAGATGACAGCGTCTTTATGAATTGTGGTTAGTTATTTCTTTTAAAAATAGTAAATGTCATTGCAAGTCGTTTAGTGAGTTAAGACGCTGAAGAACTCAGGTTCGCTCACGGTGTTGACCGAGAAAGTTTCTTGGCGTTTTCCGGTGTGGTTTCTCCCTGTTTAGTGGTGCCGGACGCGCGTGTTGGGTCTTGGAGGTGGGGCTAACATTGACAGCTAATTAGTCGTTCAGATGGGACGAAACACCGAGGATCCGTGTACACAATTGCGTGCACGGAAAAGAACCGTTCACAGTTATTAAACACCCTTTCATTTCTTGCGAGTTAAAAGGCGGCATGGTTGTTTGTTTTCACTTTTGTGAGGTTAAACGGTGAAGCAAAGAGTTACTATTTTTGTCGAGATGTCATTCCTGTGGGTTTGTTTGTTACTTTGCCTGGGGCATGTCTCCGACACTGCTGCATCTATCTTGACCAAACTAGCGTGGTATGTCGGACATTTGAACTAGTTGTGCCCCTAGCTAAATTTGCGATCAATAAACGGATTCATTTAGTTTTAGGTCTAGCTTGATTGTCCAATTCGAACGGAACATTTACTGGTGCATATGTCACACACAGTACTCAAACTTGACCACTTCGATCTATGTCGACAAGGTGAGCAGTCAAATAGAAGTAGGAGTACCGGTCACTTAAGGTTTGAATGGATAAAACTAATAATCGACTTTGTATTTAAAGGAGATAATAGAAAAAAAACGTCGTATCTTATGCACAAAACTTACAATATAAGGTTTAAAATGTGCATTTTTTGAGTACTCAGCGCACTTAGAATTGTTTGTGAGATTCTTTGCTTCATTTTCATATGTGTTTACAATATTTTGGACAAAAATATGCAATTATCGAAAGACAGTCGAGCGAAACGAACTAAAAAATACTATAGCTCTCTGAAGCGGGTCAATGCAAATGTTATTTTCGTGTTTTTATATAATAAAAGATGTTACGCTGCACCAGTGAAAACTATAGTTCTCCCCTTATTAAAATTCCAATTTTTGGGTATATTTTAAGCTTGGTAAAATGCAAATACTTTTTTTTACGGTTTTGTGGTCGGGACACTCCTCGTAGTCATTTTATAATCGTGGGAATGTGTAGTATTATGGAAATCCATTATGTTTTTTCCATCCGTTTGCTTGTTTATAAGCTTTTCCTGAGAAAATGTTTAATACATCATGCTAATCCGCAAAGGATTAATCCATTCAGTAGCCTATCAATGCATGGATATCTGATATCATCTAGTAGGGAAGTATCCATGACAAGAGATATCTTATTTCCAGACCACAGCTAAGCTAGATTAGCTTTAATCTGTACCACCTAAAACAGATTCTGAGTTGTTCAATACCGCCACAGAAATCGTGAATGACAACTGTTGAGATCGTTTGTGCTGTGGGTTACCCCTAACAGACACGCTCACCAACTAGGATAGATTAGCGGACACTGTTCCCGTGGTCAAAAAAATTACAAATTGTGCCAGGATGCGTAAAATACATATATAGTAGGTATGGAAGTAGAAATGGTTCCACTAGTGATATCTTTCGTCTTACTCAAGCCATAGTAGTGGACCATCGTAAGGCCCAACTTTGCGAAAGTTTTGTAGTCATTTGACTACAAAAAAGTTATTGGCCTATCACTCCCTTAATTTCCAATTACACGGATCCAAACTGTACTGTATATAGCTTAACATATAATAAACGAATTTTCATTGAAATAAATGGCATATAAATTCGTCGCCATGACACGTATTGAATAATTTTGTAGTTAAGAACCCAACAGTTCTTTCAAAATCATTCGATACAAAAATCAATGCAAAGAGAAAAAAAATGAAATTCCACGCTTAAAAGATTGTAGCTTACGTATCTTCACTGCACTAAAGCAATCAACAATGCCAAAGTTCAACAATACCAAATTGTTTAGTCCCTCCTGCCTCATAGTGCAACGATAAAAGGTATTTCAAATTATAGAATACCAGCGCAAATAACATAAATAAATAATAATATAGTTGGTTATAGTTCAATTTCTTTTTTCTTTTACTTGGACGTTCATATAATTTTTATAGCAGTTAAAAAATGAAACTTTCTAAGGGGCCAATATACCCATTAGTCGCAGAAGAACACAGAAATAGAACAAAAATAAACACCCCTCTCCAAATTTGCATAGATACACACCACTGCGATAGTACGATGATAATGGGCTATGGACATAACGGCTATAAACCAAAACAGCCAAATTTATCTATTGAAATAAATGTGTCTATGTTAGATATGTAATAAATAATAAAATGTAGGTTCTTATATTATACTATATTTATATTAATAAATATCGTTTGAAACATAACAAAAACAAATGTTGGTTGTTTTGTGGGGGACGTTATGACCAAATCTACCAAATTTGTTTTGGCGTTATGACCTAAGCATGGTCGTCTTGACCAAAATGGATTTGTGTGTCTGAACTCTTTTGATATGAATAGTTCCCATCTGAACGAGAGAATTCATCATTATGAAACAACGATGCTCCAACATTATAAATTTAACCAAGGAACGTATAGCCCGGAGCCCGTTCCTCTGTGTGCGGGGGTTTATGGTTAGGTTTAAGAATTTGGGAAGGGTTTAAATCTCCACATAAGCACTGGCATAGGGTGATGAAAAATTAGCTCGTGATATTACCTAGCCTATGTAAAATACATACAATACATTAGGTTTATACAAAGGTAATTTAACTATTTTCTGGTACTGGTGGCGATCATGGTCTTCCTTGGGTGGTGCTTCTGGAATTTTTGTTTCTGAAGAAAAAAGAATAAATTTGGACTCTCGGGGCAGAGCCGTATGAATTTTTCTCATGTTAGGCTAAATGTTTTAATTTCTTCTGTTGTTTCAAAATCGCTCTTAGTCTGTCTATTCGGGTTACCTATTTAGGGGGTCGGCGTTAGGGTTAGGTTGTTCCAGTGTTTTCAAGAAGACCAGACTCCGGGTTACCTATGAAGAGTGTTTTCCGTATTTATTGTTTTTTCCGGTATTCAGTATAAAATGGTGTTTTCCGGTATATAGTAGAGGTCTGATATATTCATATGGGTGAATCAATCGTCAGAATACAAACCTAGATATGAGTTATCCGTACAGTTTACGAATGTACGTGGGGGATTGAATATGTACACAATAGAGTCAAAGAACGATCTTATTGCCAATATTAACATGCCTTAGTAAGAATTAATAATATGTCCACAATTTATTGTGTCGATGAAGAGGTGATCAATGAACAATATTTAGCACGAGGTCCAAATTCCTTAGCAGTGGTCCTGTAAAGTTTATCACCAAACAGAGAAATAAAATTCATCCGCGTGTCTTGGCTTGTGTCTTGCGCACAGTAACACATATTAAGTGCCGGTATGTGCCATAAAATCCCATTGTTGCCCTCAGAAAATAATGTTGCATAAATAATGTATTAATAAATTCAGTATTAGAGGGGGGTGCGCCGCAAAATGGGGACACTGATCGTGGAGACGGGGCATGTCGCTAAGAGGAGGGTCCCCCCCCCCCCCAAAAAAAAAACAACAACAACTATTCGTCATTTCCTTGCATCTGCAGCCATTCAATATTTGGGTCTGAGAAAAGGCACTTCAGATGTAAAAAAAGAATATTAGGGGAGGGGGGGGGGCTCTGAGTAACGTTGCCAGGTTAGGGCGGGAGCATATAAATTCGTCGCCATGACACGTATTGAATAATTTTGTAGTTAAGAACAACCCAACAGTTCTTCCAAAATCGTGCGATAAAAAAATCAATGCAAAAAGAAAAAAAATTAAAGTCGCCAGCTTTTACAAAGATGTTTTCAGTGGGAGCTCTATTTCCTGTTGCGACTGAATAAAATGGCAGTACACAATTAATGCAACATCAATAAAATGGAGACGGGTGTTGACCGACGACCACGGGGTATTGTGCTTCTACATGTCAGGCTGATAAAAATGATCGAAGAACCAGAATTCCAAAATAAAAAGTTACAAAGTTGTTCTCACTTGTACCAGTGGGTCTCCAAATGACTAATGCCAACACCATGCAAATAATGATGAAACATTTCGGTCTCGGTGTACAAGAAACCGCCCGAAGAACATTCAACAAATTATGACCAGCATCTTCCCAAGGACTGAATGAATTCACCTAATCGAAAATGTTGGGAGTCAACCCATTCAAAACGTTTATTCTACTTTGACAAGAATGTTCGCAGTTATGTTGATTTAATTTAAAATGGTCAGCATCTCACTTTATATTGGGGGGGGGGGGGTAGGTGAATCATTAACCAATAGGTCGCGGAATCGATCCCAGTATTAGCCGATAAAATTATATTCGACGAAGAGGAAGCAGGAATGCCGCTGTCCAGTCATATTTCCATCACAGCATACTACATGGGGTTTACCCATCTTCACAACCCCGACAGTTGGATTTCGTTGACAACTAGACGGGAACGCCACTACCTTCATCAACCTGGTTGGTGCAAAAAGGTATGCTGATAGTAAACTCAAATTCTTTTGATTTTCTATGGAGCAAGGTAACAGAATATGCCAACCCCTTATATTGTCTGTGGGGCGTCGATGACCGAACGGTTAGAGTATGGTCGCTTGTCCAACGATGGTTCTTCCCGGGCCCTCAAGCTTCTAAAGACCCCATGCACAAGCGAATTATTTAAATGAAATTGAATCACGTGTTGGCCCTGACGTTAAACCCCACTTCTCTCTCTCTCTCTAACCGTTGGCTTTAATAACATATTTTAGTGTTTATCCCTTAGAGTAGATAGCTTGTGGTCTACAGCAACCAGTATTCGAATTATTTACGTAACGGTTTGTTTAAGGATACCTAAATGCCAGACATGTCACCTACGGTGTATTGTTTGGTAATAGTATCTCTTTTCCTGGCATTTATTATCCAAATATAACCCATACGAATTCAACATTTCAGACAGAAATGCCGGGATGAAAACTGAAAATTGTCCGCTTAAGTAAATTTACCAAGATATTAATATGAAAATATTAAATTTTAAAACAATAATATAATAATAATAATGTCCTAAAATCCAACCGAAGCTGCTCTTTGGTAACATTATGGTCAATTGAAAGAAAAAAAAATACTAGCTAAAAGGAGTACATGATCAACAATTAAAAGAAAACGTTTCTAAAAGGATGGTTTTTAAGATTCTGTTTAAAACTGCCAATTGATGCAAAGTGCTTGAGTTCTATAGGAAAATCATTAGAATTCCACAGTTCAGAGTTTGCAGTTACGGATTTAATAAGGCACTGAGTTTCGGAGCAAAGATTTCTGGTAGAGTGGTAGGGTTGAATTAATTATTTGATATCATGAGGAGAGTCATCACATGACAAAGCACAAAAGGTCAGCACGAGAATTTAAAAATCGATTCTTGTCTTGTCTTTCAAAACTGGGGTAATATTGGTGTATAATTTAGTTCTTGTAACAATTCTTGTAGCTTTGTTTTGTATATTCTGTAGTCTACTAGTATTAATTTGATATGCTGGCCATAGATCACGAATAAGGATAAGAATTTAGAATAACTCCGTCCTTCATGCTACATGCGTGTAATGTCTTAAGAGAAAACACACGAAGCATAACACAATTAAACGCAGGGGGTATTATACAGATTTGCCCAAATCCGTTATACATGTATGGCGGTAAATATACAACAAGAACACGCCGAAAATCTAAATATGATTTATGGAACCAATTGTGTTATACATTTTTAAATATTTATTTTGTTGTTCATGTTTGTTTCTTATGTTATCTCCTCAATACCCAATTGTGTTTTTACTATATTTAAAAATTGACAGATATTTGCTAGATGCTTAAACAAAACATTCAATAGGTTTATCAAATTGTTTTTGAAGGGTTCCCAGTCAATTTTTTCGCGTGTGGAAAGTTTGGAACTAACATACATAATGTTCTTTGTTTGTCTTTTCTGTGATTTTAGTTTGTTTTCTGTCATTAGATTTTTATGTTCATTTTTTCCTCTTCGTAAATTTGTTAATACTGGCATTGTTGGAATGAGTAGATCGCATGGGGTCTATTTATCGGTATACACGCCTGTTCTTAGCGTGAAAAAAAAGAGGTCTTAAAACATTAACAAACAAAGTACATTGTTTAATGGAAACGATATAGAGGAATCTAGCCCCCTATTTAAACAACCGGGACCGGTTTGAATAAATTGCTTATCGTTAAACAAAGCCAATTTCTCAAGATTTTCGATTACTTTATTTTGGCACCATAGCTGTACCTAATCACCGAGCAAATTACCTGTTCAGGTTGAGCTTTGTTTGTTCTAGAGTCCGGTACATAACTTTGTTTGTCAACAGCAAAGCGTCAATCATCAATAAATGATTGGCTGTGCCAAACCTCCGGTATTTAAGCAGCCGAAGCCTTTGCCGGGTAACAGTTCTCAACCTATCGATCAGCCAGAACAGACCAAACGTCTATTATTTTTAGGAACGGTTGTGCCCGCTTCCAGCAATTTATATTTAGTGGACGTCATATCACCATTCATCGTTTGTTGATACCACTTTCCACTATTCAGGATAAATTAGAATTTTGTTTTGAACATTTTATTTAAGTTTGTATTTTGTCTTATAAGCAATAAGTTTGAGTCTGTTCAAGTTGAGAAGATTAACAGGGACCGGGGGCCTTGAGGAGGAGTAATACATCAGAAAGGACAGCGGCTTGATTCGTCGGGGAAGTGGCTTTAAAAACTATTCATGAGGATTTGAGATTGAAAACTGTGGAGAAAGGATTTCGCGTTTCTGTTTGCAGATACAGGTGCAGATTGAAAATTATTCACCTGGAATTGTGAAGGAAGAAACTGCAAAATATTTGTGAAAATATTCGACAAAGGAACACAAACTATCCAACTTTGTATAATCATTCAGAATGTTGACTTTAAAAATGTTTTCGATTACGGTAGTATTTGCCGTGGTCATGTTGAAACTAACATTCGCAGGAAACTGTGGTGGTGTTCAGAATAAATATGTCTGTCATCCATCGAATCCAACAATTTTCCAGATCTGCATTGGGGACCAAATGTATACTATGCGATGTCCTGGAGGACTTCATTTTAATTCCAGAACTCAAACCTGTGACTGGCCGAAAAATGCCTTTTGTGGAGAACTACGCCAGCCCAAGAAGCCAGTCAGACAACCCCAGCAGAAAACACGAAATCCTTACTTGCCACCATTTCAATCCAGATCCAAATCTAACACCAATTCTGTAACTAGAAGATCGCGGGCAAAATCAGGAATTAATTCCGTTGCCGCGGCGAGAGGACCAAGATATAATGCTCGAAATCAGGTCTTTGAAAAAGCCACCCGTACGAAAATCCATAGAAAGAAAAGTCGGAGTGGGTACACAAAATCAAGATTACGAGTACGGCCAACAGCCAGTGCGATGAGAAATAGCAGAAAGAGTTACACAACAAAGAGTTACACAACAAAGAGTCACACAAAACAACCTAAGAATAAATGGAATTTAGTACACCACCCATGGTGGGCTGCTAAATCACCCGCAACCAGACCGTCTCACCTCTCAACAATAGCAGGACCTACCCAACCGACCCATGTACCCAAACAACCTATTGTGTTGAACGAAGCTCCTGTCAGGCCAGGTCATGATACTTCAAGATATACTCCTAGAAAGCCAGACCTGCGCTACGCCCCCAGAGCACCTAACTCGGCCGCCAATCGTCAGCCACCTAAACCTAAGCCCCCGGTCCCTACAACTACTGTTAGTTCACGAACAACTAAATACAAGCCAAGAAAAACAGGTAAGTTTAATTATTTCATTACAACAGATAATAAAACAGTATTACATAGCTTTCCTCGAATTTTGACACCTGAACAGAATGGCAAACCTATGCAATTCTTGTCAGAAAGAAATGAAATGAAACCGGATTTAACGATCTTCCTTTCTATATAAACCGTCTTTCCAAAATACGTGACACGGTTCCTTAAAAGAACCTCCTCCCGTGACCATGAAACTATCTCGACTAACACCGAGTGCAAACCTGTGACTTTCTGGTTAAACTTTTAGCACCAGATTAAATATTACACACGGAGTTTAAAATCACATACAGTTTAACGCTTGCGCGTATACAACAGGTATTTCGGGACCCCACGACCATATCATAAACGTTTGTGAGGAACTGGTTCATAATTGTCTGGCAAGAATTTGTCAGCTACCTAATGTCGAGTATTATGTTGTAAATAGAGTGGACGTGAGGCAGTGGCAACATTCATCATTTGACAAAAGCTCGAATATTACGTTGCCGTACACGAGGGGTCTTTTGGACCTCCCTCCCCTTTCCTGTCTTTTTTTCTGGTTAAAAGTGTCTAATCTATGTTGCGCTCGGTGCTAGTTTTGTATTTGGAATCTTTCTTCCTGATGATATTATTTTGGTCTTTCTAGTAATCTAGATTTAAAAGCAAATTTGGGTACTCTACAAACCCCATCAAAAGACCTATTCTACATGGAACATGACAATTATGTTATGGGTAGATTTGTATGGCTTCAAAATACCTTATAATTCATATCGTCACTGCTAGTACCTCAAATATTTTTTTCACTCTTGTTGATTATTCTTCAGTCTTAATATAAGGCTGTAATTTGATCGTATTTGAATAAAATTATGCATTTAAAAACCTATTTTTGTGTGGGGTCTTAGAATACCCCTTGTGACCGACAGCGTTTTTCGTGCAACATGTCCGCACAAGGGTTAACGTACTTTAATGTAAAAACATGTTGGGCCAGGTCTTTAAATTTGATCAATTATAATTGAAATTGCTTTGATTTTATCCCCCCCCCCCCTCGCTAACTACCCCACCTTTTCAGACCAACAACTCCAAACGTTAATTGTCATTTATTTTAGAACTTGTGGATAAATATGTGACTTGAGCTTTTTTAGATCTTTTTCCTAAGGCAAACTATTTATTTGACTCTTTCTGGGTAAGTTTTAAGTCAAATGTATAAAAGTTTTAACACATACGCTGTGGAAAAAGTTGGCGTACCGGACACTGGAGACATATTATGGTAGTTACTCATCGAAATAAATACACGATTTTGGTTGAAGAATGCATTATGGATTATGCTTTCCTTTAGGAGCGGTCTCGGATCGGACGATGTCCGCTGACCGTTCCTATCCGTCCCTACATAGCTGCAATATTAACATACCGCTCTTTCTCACCGTGATTCTTCTTTGTTCGCCAAAAGAAATAATTTCTCGCCACATCTGAGAAAAATTTATAATACTTAAAAATAATGTTGAATTATTATACATTTATGTCAGATGTGCCGAAAAATAAATTCTTGGTGCGAACAAAGAAGAATCATGATGAAAATAAAGAGGTAGGGAAGAGCGGCATGTTAATATTGCTGCAATATAAGGATGGACAGATACGGTCAGTCGACATCGTCCGATCGGAGACCATGCCCAAAGGAACTAATTAATTATACATTGGGATTTAATAACCAAAAAATAAAATGAACTTAATATAATGAAGTTTTATCATGAATTGTTAAGATATCATTAAACATATCACGATTCCCACCTAAAATTTAACAAAAACGAATATTTAATTACACGTTTCCATATAATTACATTTGGTCTTATTAGTCAGTTTTCGATTCAGTTTTTAAAAAACGCCACCGTATCTAGTTTAAAAATGATAATCTTGTAAATTAATTTCAAGAGGTACTCATAAAATATGTTACAATTTCACAGAAAGAGAATTTGCGAAAATATCTGGTTGGCAGACACAATGGCGGCTCAGTGAGTTGGACTTTGGTTCGATCTCCGGTGTTGACCGAGAAAGCTTATCTTTTTCTTGGCAACATTTCCCCTCATAATATACTGTATGCCGCATGCCCGTCTGTATTAGCACAGTAGGAGCAGAACAGAGGGACATTAAACACTATTTCATTTCATTTCTGGTTTGCGCTTTAGTTAGTCAATACATTTTGTTTACACGCTAAAGACATGTCTAAACAGGTTTTCCTTCTGTCAAGATTAAAGTTTCACCCCTAGTCAAATTCAAACAGATACAAACAAAACGTCCATTTTAAGTATAACACAACAAGAGGTCGTGGTTACTTTGTTTGAATTTTTGTGGTGCACGTCACATTTATGACGTTATAGTTGTGGTATTGTAAATCCCCGATTTTGTTATAATATTATTTTCTCGGTGTAACAAGAATGAGGGCAAACAATACACCCCCTCCCCCGCACCAACAACACCTTTATCCAATGGAATTTAAAATGATATACGTGTATATAGCCATATACATGCTTCGTGAGCCACCTTTACTCCATCCTGATTGATGCAATTATTGTAGCTATCGCGTAATTCGTTGACACTTTTTTAAAAATATTTCCTGGGGGAATTCCGACCACCACCACCACTTTCACCACCCACTGGAAAATCATGTTACCGCCACTAAAACCATGTTAATGAGGGAATTTTCCTAAGATGAGCTTCACCTAAGTTATGTACAATCTAAAGGGAAATTGATATTTGATAAACTCATTGATGAGTATTTCATATGGAAAAATTTATGGAGTAACTAATAACACGCTTTAAACAAAAGGTCGCGTCGAAGTAGTTGAAACTCACATTTTTCGGTTTGTTTAGGAATTTAAAAATCTGGAAGTATTTTGGACAATTTAACTTATCTCTTATATAACTATATAACTTTTCATACGGTCATGGCATAACTTCCGACACTATCTGTTTTTCAACTGAAAATGGTTTATTCCGCGCGGTGCCAGATCTAGGGGAGGCAAAGTGGGACAAATGTCCCGGGCCCCCAACATTTGGGGCCCTGAGCAGAAAGGGATATTGGGGGTCCCGGGACTGGTAGGTACCAAATGATTTACGGGGGGGGGGGGGGCAGAGATCGGTAAGGCCCTAAAATTAACTAAATTACATAATTTAGAGGTTCTACCAATCCCGCGATTTGATTGCTGGGGCCCAACCAGTCCCGGGAAATTGACGTAATCATAGTATTGTAAATCAGACAACGGAGTTTAATGTTATATGTCACCTGTAATAATTTTACTAAAGTACAGTAAATGATAGCATCATGAAGGAAAGGTTCTGTTTAAAATACTCAAATTGTCAACGAATTCTTAACGTCAATGAAATCACTGCCCAAATTGTCTAAGATGCACTGAAATTAATCCTTATTCTAAAAAAAGAAATTCCTGGATGAAAAACACCCCAGGCACTCAAGGGGGTGGAATACATACTAGTACGATCCGCGGTCAGTACGAACAATTTGAAATGGGGCCCCCGCACAGTTGGTATGTCCCGGGCCCCCTACAAGGTTAATCCGGCCCCGATTCCGCGCCTAGGAAGATCGAAAAATGATTTAAACTACACTATTAATGATTTTCTATAGTTTCTGTTGAATGAAATGAAATTGTCATTAAATATTAAATATAAGGTTTTTTCTACTTTCAGGAAAATGTGACCCAACGACGTGCCAATTGCCAGATTGCCGATGCGTTGGTACCGATATCCCTGGTAATATATCTATGTCTGAAACGCCTATGATGGTGATGCTTACATTTGATGATAGCGTTAATATTGGTAACAACGACTACTATCTCAAACTATTCAATGATAAATTGAGGAATCCCAACGATTGTCCTCACAGAGGAACTTTTTTTGTATCCGGAGACGCAACGCAATACCACTACGTTCGAGATCTGTACAAAAAGGGTAACGAGATAGCATCCCATAGTATCTCCCACAGATCACCAACAACGTGGTGGGCCCATGCTGGTTATGACGGCTACGTCAAAGAGATTGAGGGAATGAGCAAACGGCTGGCTAGAGAGGGTAAATTACCGAGAGATGATATCAAAGGAATGAGGGTCCCTTTCCTGCAAGTTGGAGGTGATAGTCAATATCAAATGTTAGAAGACTATGGATATTTGTGGGATTCTTCCATGGTTACCGGACACTTATTCAAAAATTTGAAACCTTCTGTCTGGCCATTTACGTTAGATTATGCTCCAAATTCTGAAACCTGTAGCCTTACTCCTTGTCCAACTAAATCATACCCCGGCTTGTGGGAAGTTCCTTTAGTACGATGGTACGGCAATAACAAGATGGCCTGTGCTATGCCCGATGGATGCACCATCGGTCCTGGAAGAAAGGGGACACTGCAATATTTGATGGACAACTTCAACAGACAGTATAAATCTAACAAAGCCCCTCTGGGGATCTTTCTTCATGCTTCCTGGTTCCGACGAAAGTCTGGAAATCTTGAAGGTATGCTCGACTTTTTGGAACAACTCACTCATATGCCAGATGTCTACGTTCTTACAGTGAGCCAAGTGATAGACTGGATTCAACACCCCAAACCCTTAGATCGCGTATCTGAACTTAAATCGTGGAAATGCTGAAGTACTTGAAAAAAACTTTAGAAACTTTTTACTAAACGGGTTTTCATTCGAACTATAAATATATTTTTGATTTGTAATAATCTTTGATCAAAATTAGTAAATGAAAATGTTTACGTTTTTCGTAAACCAATGTTGGAACAGTTGCAAATGAACTTAAGTTACAAAGTATGAAAACAGCACCGATTCCGTGTGGTTGGACTTTAGTGAAAGGTACAAGAGATGCCGAGTATATTTCTGAAAATGAATCCGGTCATGCAACATCTGAAGACTAGCTGCCTATACAAAAGGACCAGTCAGAAGAGGCGGTCTTGAAAAAAGGGATCCTGTCGAGAAGATTTGGGATGAAGACGAAGATGAAATCGTCAACAACAAGAAGAAGATTTGTGATATATATAGTGTTTTGTTTTAAATTTTTATCCGTGTGCTTTTTATTTCAGATATATTTGTTTTCGTGTGCCGTGTAACTTTTTATACCAATGTGTATATAGAAGTAAATATCGAGAATTGTGCTCTGAATGACTGCACGTCTTCCCCGTGGCTGTCGTGGCTCTATTTTATATTCGTGTAGCATATGCATGTGACATTGTTATTCAGACTTTTCGTAATGTAAACGGGTCGTAGATCAATAAAGATTTATAGAAAGACCACATGGGCTGATTGGTACCGGTAAAGAACTACACTAGCTGAAGAAGAACTCTCTACAAGCAGAATGAGCCTTTTATCCGAGAAGAACGTGTAGTTCCGGGCGGCTACAGTCTTTTACGACCATTCTACATAATGCATGCTTTATTTATATTATGTTATATTTGTGTTAGAGTTAACAATGAGTTAATAATAACTAACTTTGCATGACTCTAGGAAATGGTATTAAAATAATTTTGAAATATCAGATATTCCCTGCGAAAGTCTTTGCAATTGATCAGTGTTTATATCTCTTGAGTGACATTTTTGCCAGTATTTTTTTTTTAATTTTCAACAAACAAAAAGTTCTTCAACTCCATTTTGGGTGCATAATTGCCATATGATGTTGGCTGTCATTATTTGCTGAGATGTTAACAATGTCCTATCCAAAATTCAAAAAAATCAGGTAATGTGGAAAAACTTTAAATAATGACCCTGTTCTTTTTGTATTCTCGACTTTATTGGTTTACTTCTGTTTGTCTTCCGGTTTTTATATCTGATATTTCTTGATTATTATCTATTTGGATTGTTAGTTAAAGTACTAGAATAAGGTTCAATGGTGATATCCGTACATTAACTAAACATTAACCGCATGTATACGGATGATTTAATGTCAATAGAGCTGAGTAGCATATGGGTCATAATAGGCCTGGTAGAAGTGATGATAGATAAATCGACCTACGTATCACCATTTCAAGAAAGCACTGAAATTTAAGGATGTCATCGATAGGGTAGGAAAGGTTGCAATGAGTTCAAAATAACGGACCACAATCCTGAACTTTGAAAGGCCCACAATGGAGTCTCTTTGAGAAATAGACCCTGATTTGGCTTTTTCCGAGTTCGGTGATTTATGTTTGAAGTTTTTATCATGATTGTGGCCTCGTTGAATCCGAATGAATTCCTATGCTTTCTCGAACTTGAACCGAACACGAATGTTTGCATCAGAGATGGAGAAACAATGTGGTAGAAATATGGGCTTTTGGGCACGTGAATTGTTTATATAGGCTCACGCTCTAATGAAACGGTAATAAGTAAACATAGACACACATCAACACACACACACACACATATATATATATAATACCGATAGCATTAAGCATCTTACTGCCTCATTTAAAAATTGCGCATTTTGTTTGAAATATATATGATTTGCGCTGGGGAATGTTGAAATAATTAATTGAATTATGTCTGTCGGTTTAGGGTGTAGGCTAATACAACCAGAGAGAACAGGGAATGTTTTTGACTGATTAGTGCATGATGATTTGGACTTGAAGGTCGAGGATTGGTAACTTGGTGATCGGAATCAAATTTAAAATTTCCCTATTTTTTTAAACAAATACTTTAGTTTCAACTTTCAAGATAACATACCTCTGTTTATTTTAATTATTTTTATTTATGCAAATTAACGAATTATTAGTTTTTAATTCTTATTCTACTTTAAATTTTGATCCCTAGTTTTTAACGAATTGGTTTTTAATTCTTATTCTACTATCAATTTTGATCCCTAGTTATTAAATGTAAGTTTTCTTTATGTTTATGGCCAAAATAATGGAACTTTTCTTAGCATTTTTAATTATGTTTTATATGTGATCTTTGTTTTTTTAAAGGTGAGTGAAGAATTATTTTAGTAGAAAGCATGGCTTATATAGAATATAACATTTGGACGATAGGCTTTATATATAGCATAGGTAGTTTGGCGTAGTTTAAGTATTTAAATTTTAACAGTTTCTATAGTTTAGAAAGCTATGTTCCAGCGTAGTTTTAGAATTTTAAGATTTCAACAGACTTTAAAGATACCAAAGGTAGGTTCCAGTGTAGTAGTTTTAGAACTTTTCAATTTCAGTTGGAACTACAGATTACACTGGTAGGTTGCACATTATAAAGAAAATGTTTGGTCATTGAAAGGTGAGTCAAAATGTTTTAAGTGACCCCCCCCCCCCAAATCAATGTTTATTCAAGAATGTTTTTAGGTTATATCGAAAATATTTAGGACTGGACCCAAAAAATGAATGGAAATGGCTTAAATAGGAGTTGTATTAAATATCTATATTCTGTGGACGGTAAGTTTAGCTTTAATAATTTATAATAGTTGTCGTATAGAAAGAAAATCACAGATTTGATTTGAGAATTTATATTAATACGTTTTAAACGGTAAGTAAATAATTTGAATATGTTTAAAGTAGATTTTGTAGTTCAAAGGGTGTTTTTGTTTGACTAAAATCCCACAACTATATATGTTTTTAAGTTCAGTTCTGTTGTGTTGAAGGTAAAGTAATGTTAATATGCGTCAGTAATCTTCGCGTCAGAACGCACAAAAAAAATTGCTTTATATTATTATTTGTTAATAGTACTTCGACACCCTTGAAGTCATTTGAAGTTGATTTGAAGTCATTTTATTGTTGTAGTATATTATCGTTTTGAAATTATTATTGTGTTCGCGCATGTATATCGCTGACGCATGTCAAGACCCTAAACTATTACCTGTGTACCTTAGACTTTAGATTATTATTTGTTGGTAGTAGAATAGATCTTTATGACGTAGAATAAATACATTTAAAACAACAAAAAAGGCAACATGCTCTGGCATGTTGTGCGGAACAATACTAAGGGGGCGTACAACTACTCAAATAAATCAAACTTATTTTTCTCATCAGGAGCCATAAGATAGTCATAAGTTAGTCTAACTTCAAAATCACTCTTTTACGTCACCACTTATACACTATTTTTATATTAGATCATAAGCTATCGTTGCTTCTGATGAATTAAGAAAGAATGCGAGTTAACAATGAAGTAGATTATGACCTGTATCAACATTTTTTTAAATAATGAAATTTAGTATTGATTGAATGACAATGCAAAATAATACAATAAACCATCAATCTAAATGATAGATAAACGTATAGGTAAAGTATGTTAATACAATTTGTTTTGTTTAAATCTAATCAGATGTTACCCTGTGTCAATAATCTAGGTAAGTAATGCTATTTACACAATTGTGTTATAAAAAAACCCTACTTTTGTCATGGGGGATTTCTGAACATAGACGTCGATATTGTATCCGCCACAAAGTACTATTTGTGTTAAACTCATTCAGGCGGGATAGAAAATAACCGGTTGGCGGGAGTGATACGAATCTATGTTATGTCTCCACACCCTCAAGAGGGGTTAGAGGGCCGGATAGTTAGCACGAGCGTGTTGTATCATAAAGCCTGTCATGGAGTCAACTGGCGTAGTAGGGTCGCCTGTCCAACCGCGTGGGTTTTCTCCGGGTCCTCCGGTTTCCTCCCACTGCGTATGTTTGTGTCGACTGGACGTTAAATCCCATATCTCTCTCTCTCTCTCTCTCTCTCTCTCTCTCTCTCTCTCCACACCCTCAACTGGTTATTGGGAATGAAATGCTTGCCTTACTTTTAGAATATTTTCCAATTTCAATCTGATAAAAACACAAAAAAAAAATCTTTTACGTTCCACCAACATCAACTTACCTTGTAAGTATTTTTTTTATTCAAAAGGAATAGTTATCCTAATGCCGATTCGGAAAAAAATTCAGCTGAAATGAAGATGGTTTCTATAAAAGATAGGGTAGGTTTTTGCCACGTCTGTACTTGCTGGTGTTATTTTCTGTGGGATAAAAATTGCATAATAAACAATATGAAACTGAAATTTGTTACAAGCAACCACCACCAGTGCCGTGTAGAGCTTGGTGATTTCTCCTTCTCTGCGCGCCACTGATACACATCCAGGTGCACATGAGGATACCACAATACTAAGTGTTCACAACAATTAAAGATGCTGTAAAAATATTATATATAGTTTTAATCAAGCTTATTATAGCGTTGAAAACTGTAAAATCAGCCAGCTATGGTACACTATTAATATATCTCTTATTCTTTCGCATTCTTCGCGCGTTCAATAGACTTAATTTACGTGTTATTTATCACACGTTTATGTGTTTTAAAACCTCTCTGACCTCTAACCATTAGTTGGTAATGGTAATGATATTTTTTTAATAAACAGAAAAAGATATTAAGGCGATTTAAAACAAAACAAAATGGCAGCATATTATAGTTATATTATAAATGATCCTAAAGTATTTGGATGACTTGAACAAATCTTCAGTTTTCATTTAACCGCCCCTCCCCTATTCTTGGACACCTATCCGGTGTTTCGGGAATAGTTTACCCAATACCCTCCCCTGTCCCTAACGTTATTGATATCTGCACAGAACATAGTACTAGTGACTACTGGATAGTGGATATGTATATACTGTATATAATAAATTATATGTATATACTGTATATTGAACATACTGCGTACGTGTATATGATACATTGTGCATACAAAACAATGTTTCTGTCTCTTTTAAGATACGATGTGCATAAGATGTCTGGTGAATAAAAACATAGTGTGTATAATATTTACTGTTGACACTATGCTTTATATGTACGACATATTGTTTATGATACACCGTGTATACTAGTCTGACATAATCGAATTATTATACACCGGTGTATGAAATACAATGGGTATTTGACACACGGTGTATGGATATAATGGATATATGATACAATGCCGAGTATAGATATAAGACACACGGTGTGTGAGATATGCTGGATATATGATACACAGTGTGTGATGAGATATACGTACTGATATAAGATACACAGTGTATGTTGAGATATACTGATATAAGCTGATACACAGTGTATGAGATATACTGATATATGATGATACACAGTGTATGAGATATACTGGTATATTATGATACACAGTGTATGAGATATACTAATATGTGATGATACACAGTGTATGAGATACGCGGTGTACGATATAGGATGATGTGTATAGATATAAGGTAAGTCATTGGTTGATGAACACATGGATGAGCCATTTCTTTGAGGTAAAGTAGATGCTTAAAATATATTATTTAATGTAGTTGGATCAAAGTTGATAGTAGGAAATTTTTAAATATAACCACCCTGTAACCTAAATAACTAATGTATTGTTTGCTTTGTAGGTGCTGTTATGGAACTTGATTCATTTTAAACTTTTATTTTTAAAGCGACTCCATTACCAAGGCCTCACTAATCGTTAATTTAACTCAAGGGAAAGAAGTAATTCAAGGATTAAGAGTCAACATAATTCAGCAATAAAAGTTAAGCGTGACTAGTTAATATCGAAAAAGGGGATCACGTGGCTAAGTGGGTAAGACCCTGGCTCGCTAGCCTGGAGGTCGGGTGTTCGATCCCTGTATTGGTCGTGTTAGTTCATCCAGATTTTTCGGCGCGATTCCCCAGGCCAGCTCTCTAGTCGTTCAGATGGGACGGAAAACCGAGATCTAGTGTACACATTGGCTTGCACGTAAAAGATCCCCTGGCAGCTGGAATTCGATATAAGAGTAGGTCGTAACGCCGTTTCCCGGGCAAAATATCACTCATAGCACACTGTATGTCCGTCTTCATTAGCCCAGTTTAGGAACAAAGCAGTAGGACATTAAACCCCATTTCATTTCATTTAATAACGAAAAAATATATACTAGTATAAATATCTGAGCGCCATAATTGTTACATTAGTTAATCATGTTTTTAGAATTTTATCGTAAAATTTGTGGAAAATAACAAGTAAACCTTATTTATAATGAGGTATTATTTCAGTTTCAAATGATTTTAATAAATACAAAGATCCCAAAAACATGGAAATAAGCATTTGCCACATAACAATTTCTCAATAGTCCACGTTCAAGTTTCACATAGCCCAGGTTAGGTGCAGAAGCGTAGGACGTTAAACTCCATTTCATTCATTCATTCTGAACCCTGCCGGTGTTTCAGATGGTAATATGTTAATAATGTGGACAACAAAAATAAAGTTTGACAATAATCTCCGTTTTTTAAAGGGAGTTCTATTATGTTAGGGTTTATATTCAAGTATTTTTAAATGAACTTCATTTCTCTCGCTGTCTTTAGTTTTCTGTTTTTTTCTTATTTTGTCAGACAAAAATTTAATGAGTGTTTTAAACGTGTTCGATGTATTTTGAATGTAGACTTTTTTTTAAAATCAAATATTATCATGTGTGGTTTGTTTTAAAAATATTTTTACAGTGTAGATATGTTCATAAATAGCCTTTTATTATTTTAAGTGATTAAAGGCCAGTGTGTAATAACTAACCGCGTTATCTCTGCTATATATAATAATAATATAAATCATAGCGTTAATCGTTGCCATTACTGTGAGCTTGCTTGTCATTTGATTTTTCAATCTTTTTCATCGGAGTTTAGTTTAATTCCGAAGCAATTTTATCTCGTACACGCCATTGCATTTCAACGTGTAACATTGATGCAAAGATATTGTTAATCAGACTTTCTATTTTAGTTTTCTGCCGAATTTAAGGAACTGGTCAACGTGAGGTTCTTTGAAAAAAAAAGAAGGAAAATTAGGAAAACATTAAATCAAAAAGTTATTTGTTATTTGTTTTGCTATGAAAGTAACGAAAAAATAAATTGTAAATAGTATTGTATTATATTTATTGTACATTATTATCAACCAAATAAATATATTTGAAAATTTGCAGTTTGACTTGTTCTTTGTTTATTTTACATGTATTATGTTTCCATCTATAACAACCCTGCCATAACTGTTAGTGCCTTGATTGGTTTCTCAGCTACACGCACATCATCTGACGCACCCTGGCTATTCTTTCAGTAACCACTCTAGCGTTGGAAACGCCCGGGCTATTCCTCCGGACTTCGGTTATCAGTCTATTGTTGGAAACGCCCGGGTTAGTCTTTCAGTAATCACTCTATCGCTGGAAACGCCCAGGCTAGTCTTTCAGTTATCACTATATCGCTGGAAAAGTCCGGGTTAGTCTTTCTGTAATCACTCTATCGCTGGAAACGCCCGGGTTAGTCTTTCAGTTATCGCTCTATCGTAGGAAACGCCCGGGTTATAGTCTTTCAGTAATCACGCTATCGTAGGAAACGCCCGGGTTATAGTCTTTCAGTAATCACTCTATCGCTGGAAACGCCCGGGCTATTCTTTCGGTAAACACTCTATCGTTGGAAACGCCCGGGCTAGTCAGTAATCAGTCTATCGTTGGAAACGCCCGGGTCAGTCTTTCAGTAATCCCTCTATCGCTGGAAACGCCCTGGTTAGTCTTTCAGTAATCACTCTATCGCTGGAAACGCCCGGGTTAGTCTTTCAGTAATCACGCTATTGTCTCCCTCGATGTTGTATTCAATTCTACCCCCCCCCCTACACACACACACAAACCATTAAACCTGACGAAGAGTGAGTCGATTGTATTAACAGAATGGTCCCAAACGATGTCATAATGATAGAAGTATCAAAATTCTAAATTTGTTTGACGTTCATGCTTAACATGTAAAGCAACAATGAAGTAAACATTTTACGACCTAATAATAGAAATAAGATGAAACAGAATTAAAATTTACATCGAACAAAAAAAGAAATTGGATTATACATTGTCTTAATTTAGAAATTACATGAATGGAAGTTAGAAATTACATGAATGGAAGTTAGAAATTACATGAATGGAAATTAGAAATTACATGAATGGAAGTAAGAAATTACATGAATGGAAATTAGAAATTACATGATTGGAAGTAAGAAATAACCTGTTCACATTTACGTCTCAGTGTTACACTTGTATCCAGATTTAAAAGATTCTTACTGTTATCTGCCTCTGTTTGTTTGAAAGGATAAAATTCATGTTTTGCAAAATAATATCACTTTCATTGACCATGAAGTAATATATTTTACAACATAATAATGTATATCCACTACAGGCATCAACTAGTGCAATTTATATGAAAATGGAACAATAATTAACTATTTACGGGCGAAAAAATAATTTAAAAAGCTACCAGTTGATGAAAATTGCAAATGGATATTTAAAAACTGCAAAATGTATAGACCTTTATTATGCCCTCTCGCTATTCGTTATTCAGGATCAGAATAACATTAGAATGATACATGCAAAGTGTCCCAAAGCAGGTTCCGTCTTCATTAGCCCAGTTTGTTATACATTTTTCGTACCGTTATTCAAGACTCAAATTTTAAGGTGTTTCAGGTATCTTTAACGGGGATATTAAAATTAAGGATGTAATTAAATTCGTTACATTAGAATGGTGGCTGTCAACTTCCTAGCAGTATAAACAAGTTAAATGAGGTAAAGTCGAAAATCAATCCAGATTGGTATTCAAGAGTTCAATAACGAATTAATAATGAAATGGTTCGCCAGGTGATTGGGGAACAACGTGCAGCAGGCTTCCTCGTTAATCATTATTTAAAGGGTCAATCCCGATAATGTTTTTGAGTATAGTGTTAAAATCCCTTCAAATCCCCTACCTTAGGGCTGAGCAACTAACTCAATATATGCGTTTTCAAACAACTTAAACCCACCAGTCTTCATCTTGAAATTGAGTCCGGTGTCCTAAGCTGTATTATGCGGTGATTTGATAAAACAAGACTTTCATTTTATAAAAATAATGTGTTGGTTAAATTTACCTTCTGTTATCAAGTACAGCACATGGACCATTCATTGTGTAGACCTCTAGGCTATTATAAATGAACGGGAATCGATTATTGGGTCACCCAACGAAAAAATTGACCCGAAATCTTAAAAGGGTTACGTGTCCGGATAAGCTGTTTTGAGCTGAAATTTTGAGTCAGGGCATATACACCATTCTTCTATATTTTGGCGTTTAAATTTCATACGTACTCGGACTTTTATTTTTGATGCTCTGTTTAATTCGGGACAGTCCCTTTAACTTGATCACAAAACCAACACAATTGTCATTGTAATATGAATGTATACAAACTGATTTACATTCACATGGTTTCCGTGTTTAGTCTAATTTCAAATCAGTTATGTACTGTGAAATAAGCCAGCAGTCTCAATCGAATGCAAATTTCTAGTATGGTTATTTCAGTATACAAACGCCGTTGGGTTTGGTGCAGTGTGTCTAGCCTCGTTCTCTTGCTAGAACTGGGACTGAAACGCATTATGGTATACACGATTCGTGTACCAATGTTTATTTTGTCTTAAATATTGGATATCAGAAGGCCACCCTTTTTCGTTAAGATCACAGCATCAATGTTTATTTAGATTTACAAATAACTCTTGTTTTCAATGTTGAAGATTTTGGAAGATATTGAGTTAGAGACTTAGCTACTTTAAGTGGTAAATAGCGAATAACTAATGAAATCGGCTAATGAGGACAGGCATACGCCATGAAGTGTGCTAAGGGCAATTTTCCCGGACATTGGCACTACGGCCTACCCTTGTATCGAATTCGAAATTGCCAAAGGATCTTTTACTTGCACACCAATGTGGACACGCTGTGTTTCGTCCCGTCTGAATGAATTTCTTTCAAGCTTTTAGTTCTGAACCACTGACAAAGGGAAGCCGCACCGGAAAGCCCGATGGATTTTTTTGGCCAACACCGGGATCAAACCCACGACCTCCAGGCTAACAAGCAAGTGTCTTACTCACTCAGCCACAGTGGTCCCCTTCCCGTTAATGGTTGTTATTCATGCAGCGATTAACCAACTCTTTATCGTCTGGTTATTCGGAATTAAAATTTGAAGGCGTTTCGGGTATCCTTAATAAGGATAATTTGTGATATAATTAAAAACCATAGCAGCAAAACACATTATACAAGAGAAAAATCTGGCTATTGTAGGTCTTTCTTTAGGTCTAAAATGTTATAAAAACTATTAATAAGACATTAATTAACTAATCCAGACCATAATCAGCTCTCGACCCCAAGGCTAGCCTGCGATATTTGTTGGATTTTAGTCCGATTTGCTGCAAAACTTTCCTTCGTGATTAACTATTAAATCGAGACTATTAGTGTAGTCTTACAGACTTCAGTAATGATGATTGAGGTTAAGCGGAATTTTCACCCGCTTAGTTCTCAGTTCACAGTGGATCAATTTGACATTTTCAGCAAATTGCCTTTACATTATCCAGCTGTTAACTATTAGAGTGAGAACTGTCGACTCGTTATCTAATCTCTCATACTGTCTCTTTAACTTAGTAATAGTCGAAAAACAACCCAGATTGTCATTGGAGCCGGTGTGGAACGAAAAACGAACTGTTCTCTCTTCGTTATTCAGCTCGTTTCGAGATTAAAAATTGAAGGTGGAATTTCAAGTATTTATATCTTTTACTGTCTCCTGTTAACGTTCAACCAGGCAGACATATATACCCGGGCTGGATGAAAAGTTCAAAGGCCTGTATACAAAGTCGATGGTTTCCATTTGTTTTCTACATAAACTGAGTGCCATGGAAAACGCATCACTTAGTTTTTCGTATAACAACACAGGCCCATCGGAAGCCCCCCAATAATCTGCTCGTATATATCCCACTCTCAGCCCCCCCCCCCAACATGATCCCCTAAACATATCTTATTGTGAACAATATTCAAATGGGAACACATCAATAACAACACATTTGTACACTTATGGATGTTTAATCTGTAATAAACGGTACAAAGTCAGAGGGGTGACAACCAAAAGTACGACACAGATGTCAGTAGCGCGTGTGTGATCCCCGAGCGTGCGGACGTGCATTATGCGGTGATGAAATGTGAAGTCTCCTCCCCACATCATTACACTTCCCCCATCTCATCGATTCGTTTTGAAGACGCAGCAGTCTGCAAGATGTCTCCACACACGCTGACGGCCATAAGCGTGACAAAGATGAAAGCGACTCTCATCACTGAAGAGCACACTTCTCCATGTCTGATGTCCTTGAGCCCATAGCAAACGCCGCTGACGGTGATGATCCCTGACTGAGGATAGCTTCAACATAAGGTCGTCGTGCACGGAGTCCTACTTCTCTTGGACGGCGTCTTACGGTGTTGGCACTTACTGGTCCTTGTCTTCCGACGACTGCTGCACCTGTTCAAGTCGCTCTGCGGAATCTGTCACGCAGATGAGTGACCCGGGTGTAGCGGTCTTGAGTCTGGGTTCTAACGCGGTGTGGACCAGGACGTTGACGGTCACGTGTTGATCAAGTATCTCGAACACGTTCCACCAACCTTACAATAGTGGACTGATGACAATTTGAAGTGTCTGACAATAGCACGTGTAGCCATGCCAGCCCGGGACATTCCCATGGCTTCATTCCGTTTATTTTCAGTAAATCTCGGCGTCTCTAGCTCGATTCCTTCACATGTCCAACCAGAGCCGGACTGGTGGGCCGAAGACCCACTTGCTATAATACCTGTGACAAGGCCCACGAGCAAAAGGCGGGCGATGGCCGCCTACGAGCGCCACAGGCGCCAGGCGCGAGCGCTCGAAGGAGGTCAGGGGGGGGGGGTTCTCCCCCCAGAAAATTTTGAAAAATAGACAGCCACAAACCCATTTTCCAAGCACCTCAGGCCAGAGCAGCGGATGGAGATATATGGTGACCTGCGGGCACTTTAATCACACATCCTCGAATACGAATAGAGAAATCAAATTTGTCATAGTCAAGAATTCACAGAATTTGTCATATATTCAACAGCATATTCTTTTTTTCTTTGAGGCTTAGGCCCATATTTTTTTTTCGGCTTAGGCCCACTTGTCAATGGCAAGTGGGCAAGTGGACCCAGTCCGACACTGTGTCCAACAACAAATTACGACAGATTGACGTTTCACAGTTCATGTACTGCACATTAAGTTGCAAACATGATTTTAAAGGGCTCCCATACAATTCTGCACGTGAATATTGGGGTTTTCATGTGCATCTCGTCCAATTTTTTTTTTTGCACACGGGCCGATATTTATTGCGTTTGGGGGCATTGTGTGAAACAATTATACATACAAAACCACCCAGTAATAAAATATTTTGGAAAAAAGTGTTGCGATTTCCTTGGCGCTCAGTATAGATCTCATCGAGGTGTACACAGTTTCATCAGACACCATAAAAAATCGTTCACAGCTGTCATCATACTTGCTATTTAATTGTTTTCTAGTTTTATATTATAATACGCCCGTTTATTTGTTAAATTTGTTGTTTTGCAATAATGTATTTTCTTGTAATTATATTTATCGAATAAAATTTACTTTACTTTACTTTACTTACTTTACTAGGAAAATGACGACCGACTAAATCCTTTTTTCATTTTTGAAATAGGTTGAATTCTTACGGGACAAAATTGGCCCCGATTTTTTTTATATTATCAGGATCTGCTTCAAAACGGCACATATAATGTCACAAGACATGAAGAAACTGATCCGCTGTCTAGAGCATTGTAACCCATCTTGCAGAAACGTTTTTCCGACCTAACGTTGGCGATAATATGCTCAACCTTTTCATGATAGATGCCCATAACACGGACAATGTGTCGGGTCACGGTCAATCGTCGATCACGTCATGCACCCGGGTAATGTTATCTTGAAGGGAGGCTGTTGGTGGCTTACCAGGTCGCGGGTCGTAGTCAAATCTCTCTCTACGTGGCAAGGAGTAGGGTCGCCTGTCCAATCTCGTGGGTTTTCTACGGGTCCTCTGGTCCCCCCCCCAACTGCTAAACACCCTACGCGCGAGCGATTTGTTGAAAAATATCTTAGTCCCGAAATGACCTAGTTAGTGTCGAGTGGAAGTTAAACCCTATTGCTCTCTCTCTCTCTCTCACTCTCTCTGCCGCGCTTAAAATCCACAGCTCACTTCTTTACTGTGGAAAAGGGAGGGACATCATTCCCTACAGTGGAGAACGTGTGGGCAAGTATATGTATTGTTGAGATATACTGACGAAGGGTTGAGAGATGAGGTTTGTTATCTAATTTATACAGACTTATCTAAGTTATCCACAAACTTAAAGAGCAGGCACCGAGAGCCAAATTTGCATATTGCATGGCGTTTTTCTGGTGTAAAATTTTATATAAATTAATATTTAAATTACTATTCGCCGGATGGAACGAAAAAGCGGGTTCCTATGTACACACTGCGTGTACGTAAAATATCCCTTGACAGTTAGAATTCGATATAAGTGTAGGTCGTATTGCCGCTGTCCGGGCAAAATTTCCCTCATAGTACACTGTATGGCGTACCCCCCCCCCTTCATTAGCCCAGTTTGAAGCAGAACAGTAGGACGCTAAACTCCATTTCAGTTCATTTCTTACTAGGATTAAAAGTAGCCTAATTCAAATTTAATTGAACTCCCGCCTGGAACCGACAATAATATCCATTCATAACGTCGCTTTGAATACAGTAATTTAAATGAAATTGTCAAACTATCCATGCACTTTTCATTATCTATCTTAGAACTATTTATAGCAAGAAAGGCCAACTCTTCTATCTATATCTCACACAATGCATCTTTAACTTGTGCGGTTTGGTTTGATACACATTTTGACAAGCATATATAATTGAAAGAGAGCGCATAGCAATTAATGACATTTCTGCTTATAAAGAGTACATCGTGTCCATATCCGTGTAAGTGCCAACAACTAGAGATTTCGCTCCTTTATCGTTAAAGGGACAATAACACTCTTGCTGGCTTGACAGGTCCAGAAAAAAAAATCAGCCTTATTCTAACTACTAGATGTTGAAGTGTCCTACTTGTTGTGTAAATTATCCATTATAACCTATCTTGCCTGTCCAGAGGGTTCGAAAATATGTTTATATCCAAGTTGCATTTGGAAGTGCTTACGTAAGGCTTTCCAAACCATGTTACGGCATGTAGTTGAAATTTTCCAATTTTTAAAATTAGGTGGGTTAGGATGAAATTTGTATCATTTATTAATTGGAATATTGTAAAATAGTACAATTTGTTGACCAGAATAAAGATTGGGACAAATTATTCAGTTACAACAAGAGTGTTATTGGGGCTTTAAGGAAGCCAAATTACCCTGTAAATTTTATAATTTTCAAAAAAGCTTCTTGGGTATTATCCATATTTTTGCAATGATTTATATTTCTACTTTTAAAAAGAAAAGCGGCTATACACTTTTAGAAAAATAGTATTAACTTGTGTGTGGTCGTTTGACAAGCATAATTTTCAGTATCATCTTTATGCAGATGATACGCAGTTGTATGTCTCGTTCAAACCAATTGTTAAAGATAGCTTTGTTTTAAACTAAGTTTGTTTTAGAATCTTGTATTAATGAAATAGGCTACGACAGTGGATGCCAACAAATTTTTTTAAAGCTGATCGGAACGATGATAAAACCGAGTATCCTTTAATTAGCTCACCAACAGTTTAGTTCAAGCAAAAACTGCAGATAATATTGATATTTCTATCGGCGACGTTTCGGTGCCGCCAGTAAAAACTGCTAGAAACATTGGTGTAATGTTTGATAGTCACCTAAACTTACAATCTGAACCTACGTACGAAAAAAAAAGCCAGCTACCAGAAATTTCGTCACGTTAGTTACGTACGCTAAACTTAGAGTCTCATGTAAATAATGTATGTAAATTATGTTATTTCCATCTACTTAACATTAGTAAAATTCGTAATATCCTTGACACAATAGGCCTACAAACACGCAAACGTACCTTAATTACCCCCAAACTGGACAGTTGCAACTCCCTATTGATTGGCCTTCCATGTCGCATTATTGATAAACTCAAAAAGGTACAGAATTCAGCAGTAAGACTGATCAAAGCCACGTTTCACCTACACATAACATAAAGTCTGGTTTTATCCAGACACCCCATAATAAAGGTCACCGGTCTCCATTTCCAGATGAATAAAGGCGGGTATAAGATGTTTGAAATTGTATCAGTTATATTGAGTTAGTTGCTCGACCCTGAGGTAGAGGATTGTAAGGGATTTTAACACAAAATTAAACAGTTTTATTCCTCAAAATATTATCGGGATTGGCCCTTTAAGTGTTTTAATGGTATGGCGCCTTTTTACTTGTCCTGTCTTTTGGATAGGCTATTTATAAACCCTCTCGACCGTTACGGTCATCCAGAAACATTTTTTTATTAACGGGGAAAGAAAGAAAATGGGGTTTAACGTCCACTCAACATGATTAGGTCATTTCGGGACTAACATAGGGGTCTTTAGCAGAAGCCTAAGGAGAAAATGTAATATCTGTAACACAATCGTAGTGATATCAGATAAGAGTTTTGTAGTTAAATTAATGATTTATTTACATCAGGAGCACATCTACATAACATAAAATCTACTAGTCTTCTACAGGAACACATCTAACAATGTAACATTTCATCTACAATTCTGCCCCTCTGCCAAGGCAGCGGTTGGACTCGGGTGAGCCCCTACACTCGTACAAGCCTCCCTGCTCTCTCGACTCTTCGCTTTACTAACTGTCGGTGAACAACTCAATTATATACCAACAGTACATAGATAAGGCAGATAGTCATATCTGCAATTGTTTCTTTTATCTCGTCATGGCATGTGCATAAACATTTGAAGTCGTGTGGATCTTGTACACAGATCATGTATAGCTTGTAATGGACATATTGAATTAATTAGATTTAATAAGAAATAGCCATGCCAAGAGTTTATATATACAGGTGAAAGTCAAAATCATCTATTGTCAAAACTAGCAGACTTCAATGCACCTAAATTATAAATGATATCACTTTGTTACAGAAAGCGGAGTGCCCGGGGGAAACCACGAGGTTGAGAAGGCGCCCCTATCTCCATGCCACATACGCTCACCACACCAAGGCTCGAAACCACAGCCGCAAGCCAGAGGTGGCCGGCCTGCTATTGGTCAAAGTTGGCCACTCTAGACCGCTAGGCCATCCCAACCCCCTTTTATTACGGAAAAAAGAGCCAACGTTTCAAGTTACGGAGAGCGATCGTCTTCGTTTCAAGCCCCAAAGCAGTGGAATTTCTTGTCGTTTAGTATCCACAGTTGTACCCCTTTAACAACTTTTAAATCTAAACTTAAAACCTTTTTTTATTCCACGGGGCTTTTAATTAATTGTTGAATTAATTTTAAATCTTCACCGTATGTATTTTATAGATATTAATTTATTTAATTTTGTACTGATTTTATAGATAGGCCTATTTAGTTTCTTACTGTTTCTATATTCATTCATTTTTACTGATTTTTTTTATTTTCTATACATCATCATGACATGCATTTATTGCAAAGCGCACGCGCACCTGAGCACGTATGTGGAAGATAGCGCTATGTGTAATTAAGTGTTGTATAAAAATACTAATAATAAATTTGAGGGTACTCAGCAATGGTTCGTATGTCTGCTAATCTGAATCCGTACGTCGCAGTGTCTGTTACAGAATACACTCTTAGAAAAAATAAATAAAAATAAAACTTCTTGGTTATTTCTATGTATTTATTCAAGCATTGCATTGGTGGGTGCGTCGGGTCGAGTGTCATTTAGATCGGGACTACGAATGCTCGGAAATCTAGACAACTTCAGGACGTGGAAGTTGAAGGTGAAGGTCTCACACTTGCCGGCTCGAAGTGAATAGCTGAGGGTCGTTGATTTTGTCTCATTGAAACTTCCGTCGTTTAAAGTCATCAAACAGTTGCTGTCATCATGAGTGTATACCACAGACCCGATGCCAATAAGGTTCAACTTCTGAAGGATATTGCCAATAAATTGAGAGTTCACAGTATCAACACAACTAGCACGTGTAATTCGGGGTGAGTACATGACATGCTCGAGCGAGACCGGTTCGGTCGAGGGTTGTTGGTATGATGTTTTACTTTTTTAGTAATCTAGCATCAAATGCGAATTTAATGACAATAATCTCTTCCTCGTGTTAATGATTATATTTATATTCAAATAAATACAGTTAAATATTGAAGAATTTTTATAGATAAGAAAATAGAAGTTAAAATTCCTGAATATATCGGGGCAGTCTTAATATAGTAATTTAATTATATTATATAATAAACTATAAATGACTATAAATAATTTACAATGACATAAGTAAAAAGCCCTTATAAAAGGCCAATAGAAAGAATTGTGTGGGATTCTATAGAATACAAGAAAAAAGAATTCATTTATTCTGTATGGTTTTGTTTCCATTTTGCAAAATTTCCACAAATTTATTCATTTATCATTAGCCTATTCTTTTTTTTGCCAAATATGTCATTTTATTTTGGGAATCCTAGTGATTTTGTTTAAAAAAAATGACCCATAATATGTGATTTCCAAGTAAGTTCATGGCCATGTGACATGCCAAGGCCAAGCACAATTAAGGGACATATCCGTAGGCCCTCTATTATTGTAAATTATCTATATATAGTAGCCTACAATTACACATGTATGATACATATACCATATATCACTGCATTGTGCACTGAAGACAGACTGAAGTGTTCTTTGATGTATAGTGCACCATGTATCTAGGACCTCATTTTTTGTCCCATCCGAATGACCTGTTTATTTGCCAGACAGGATGCCCCAGGATACCACTTGTCAGTTGTGATGTAGTTTACAGTGAGTAACAGCGAAGATGAAATGTCCAGTAGTAAAGCGGTGGACACACTAGCCGAATGATTCGATCGGCGTCGAAATTCGCCTAGTGTGTCCACTGTCATTCGCCGAATTTCTAATCGGCCAAATGATCCGCCCGAATCAAACATGTTTGATATATTCGACCGAATATTTATTCGCCTGGTGTGTCCACTTCGCCGAAGCATTCGGATGAATGTAGAATTCATTAGCCAATCAGCACTCCTATCGAGAAACCACGTGATTGTTTGAAGACAGACGCCGCCGTTTTTAATCATGTGACGTGAAAAGTGATGCAATCGACTGGTGAATCGGCCGAGACATTCGGCTGGTGTGTCCACCCATTCGGCCGAATAAAATTCGCCGCCGATTGATTCGCCCGAACGATTCGGCCGAATGATTCGGCTAGTGTGTCCACCGCTTAATAAAGATGTAATACTTGTAATATATAAATTATCTAAGTGAATTCTTGTAAATGGTATATGAGAATTAACATGACAAAGGCAAACAAATATAAACCTCCCAGAGATATTTTTTGTTTGTATGACCTCGATTATTTTTGATTAAAATTCTATTTGTCACTGTGATCATACAGTTAGTGCATGTACTAAATAATACTGTAGTGATAACAGAACGACTAGGTTGCATAGTTGCCAGATGGGTAAACTTGAAACTGTTATCAGTAAATGACATTTTCTTTTGATCTTATCGGTTATCAAATCAAGATATAAAAAATAAAATATCGCTTTGAAACCTACTTTCTATACCAACAGTAACTGGGCCAGTGGGCATAGACCACGCAGTGTGATACATGCTACTGCTCTTACTTTATTATCTTTCTAGGGTTGAAAAATAAGGGAATGTTCACTAGTCCGCCTCCGCGGGTGCACTAAAATCCAAAGGTTCACTAGTCCCCCGATATATATTATTAGGGTTAGGTTTATTGATGCCCATATTTATATAGTATTTCTTATATTGGTGGACTGGGGATCACAGTGGCTAAGTGGATAAGGCGCTGGTTCGCTAGCCTGGAGGTAGTGTTCGATCCCTGCATCATCTCGATTTTCCGACGTGATTTCCCCTTGTCAGTGATACAGAAGGAGGGCCTGACAAGGACAGCTGCCTAGTTGTTCGGATGGGACAAAAAACAGGTCCTGTGTCGCATTGGAGTGCACGTTAAAGATCCCTTGGCAGTTGGAATTCGATATAAGAGTAGGCCGTAGCGCCGCTGCCCGGGCAAAATTTCCCTCGTAGCACACTGTATGGCTTATGTCCGTCTTCAATTAGCTCATTGTAAGTGCATAACAGTAGGACGTTAAACCCCATTCATTATATTGGTGGACTAGTGAACCCCTATCTAATAATAGAAGTAACAATATTAAAAATGTACCATACTTACTGACAATAAATAACGAATGTGTATTTAATAAAAATACAAACGCGACAGACGTCTCCCTTAAACAACAGTATAAAAAATAGATATGCGCCACAAATCACCATCCCGATTTTTTTCAAAATTTTCTTGGGGGACCCGTAGGATTACCTGGGTCCGCCTCTGAAATATTGTGATGACAAACACGAAGTGAAAATGTTATAGCACTGGTAAAAATATATTCTATGTATCTTTGGGTTGTGTAGATATTTTTTTTGTTTTGTTTTCGACTGAATTAAAAAGCAATAAGATGATTTTCAGGAACTGGTACTGCTAATTCCAGTGAAGATGAAAATATCCGAGTCTACTTGTGTGGACACTAGTTCCAAACCAAATATCAAATTAAAGGACCTAAATCCGTAACTCAAAATCCTCCAAAATCATCGAAAACACGAATTATTGGTCAATTTAAATCAACATTGATGATGTAAACTAACCGGGAAAAGATGAGCTCCTATTTAAGATAAAATATTTTTTTTAAAATTGGTACACAAATCGTGTACCATAATGCGCTTCAGCCCCAGTTGTATTGAGAGACTCGAAGGACGAGACTAGACACATTGCCCAAAGTCAAACAGAGTTATGAAGACTGGAATAACTAGACGCTCGACTTTTTCACATGATTGAATTTGCTGGCTTATTTCGCCAAACATAACTGATTTGAAATGGAAGTAAAAACGAAAACTATTGAATGTAAATCAGTTTATATACATTCATATTACAGTATATGCATTGCGAACCACTTTTGTGAATTTCTAGGTACCAAATGTTAGCGATTTAGCTCCTTTAAGATGCAGTATGTAAGAGATGACAAGCCTATAATCAACTCTCTAGACCAACGGATGAAAGAGATTTAAACAGACTTAATCATGATCACCATTTAATGATTTAATTTAATATTGGGGAACCAATCTATGCCACATCTTTCAAAATTTCATTGATAGCTTCGCTGAGATTAAAGTAATTTTAATGAAATTTAAATAAATTCATTTTGCATTATCTATTTTTGAACTATATAATAGTCAGCTCTTTAATTTACCAAATTTTCATATATATTTCTCTTAAAATGCTCCTTGAGGTGATCGGTTACAGAAAAGTAAAAAAAAACCAGTAAGTTATATAGTATACAGATATATGCAAAGTCATAGGGATCTTGGCATAATAAAGGAAGTGAATAGAAAAAAAAAATGCTTGGTCATGGATCATATTATTGATTACGTTTTAGTTTGTATAAATAAAATATTCTGCGTTGTTTATAAATGAAGGATTTTATACGACCAAGCCTATATTATTACAACATATGTACATTTTAGTTTGTTACAAGAGCTGTGTATAATTTAACACCATTGTTTTTATACCCCTACTTATTTGTAACTCATCTGCACATTAATTTTGTCGCCTGTCCAACCTTGTGGGTTTTTCTCAGTGTCCTCTGGTTTTCTCCCACTGTTAAAGACCCCTACACGCAAGCAAATTATTGAAATAAAAGTGAACCATATGTTAGTGCCAAATTGACCTAAATTGTGTCGAGTGGACGTTAAACCCTATTATCTCTCTCTCAACCCACATTAAATTTCTTATTATTACAGGTACAACTGTTTTAAAACAATTTTACTCATGTATATTTTACAAAGACATAGTTTACATTGGAAGCCTATAACTACCATTCATAATTTCTACTGTCGATCTGCCTTCAATGTCATATTTGAATACACACAATTCCCGTTAACAAAAATGTCTTGTGTGATAGACATATTCAACAATACTTACATGTAATCACTATATACATTCAACATATTTATTTATTATTTAAAAATATGCAGCCGTCAGTAACAGTAATAATTTTTTTAAAACTTACAATCTAAGCTTGATTGTGATATTAATATTATTATAAAATACTTGCCATCATTACTAGTCTGTCACACAGGCAAGTTTTGTATAAAAACAGATAAATGTTTCTGTATTTTCACAGAATGTTGCTGTATTTTTAAATAATAAATAAATATGTTCAAATGTGACATCGAAGGCATGACTACAAGAACTTGTGAGACAAAAGTCGGAAAGTAGAAATTGGAAATTAAGAAATAACTCATTCTTTCCTAATTTCCTATTTTCAACTTTGGTGTTTACAAAAATATGAGTAAGTTGAAAGTCTTGATGGTACATGTATATAAGAGTACAAGCCAATAACTGTGTGTTATTTCTTAGTTTCCTATTTTCGAGTTGATTTTGGCTTGTAAACTGTCTTGGCGCCTCACATTTTTTCCTAATTTCTAATTTTCGACTTTTAGTGTTTTGAAGGGACAAAAAGTAGAAATTATGAATGGTAGTTATAGGCTTCAATAGTTTACCCGTTGTCTGTATGTCATTGAAATTGATTAAATCTTGTGTAGGACAGGATACTTGATAAAATTTTTAAAACCGTTTTAGTTTGTGAACCATTGATGTATAGTACATCGGCCTAGACGGATGTATAAGTGATATCTAAACTCAAATCCTGTTCATTATCCTTCAGTTTAAAAATAAGTCATTGAAGACAAGTCAACCATGAATATTAGATCTTATTTACAAAAACCTATGGTATATATATATTTGTACTTGGATTTTAAGACTGTAAATTATGTCCCAACTCTATAGAGACCACAAGCTAAAATTGCACTTTTTTCATACCAATTGGTGTAAAAATTAGGTGCGATTATTCCAAAGATCTTGGTTCTCTTTGATATTCATGCATATCAGACTGTAGCCTTCTGGATTATGGTTCCTGATCTTTATAAATCGTGTTATTTTTTTTACATTGAATCTGTCCATCTCTTGCATGACAAGTGCTTGTTTTCCTTTCCTGCTGATTCACCCTGTGCTGAATGTGATTTGTCATTGTTTACATTTGTTCCCTTTGATAACATTTAATTCCACTCCAATTGTGGGGGCTGTAGTGTAATTGCGCAATTTACTTGTAGAAACAAAGAAAAATGTATGTCATCTGAGTAAGGATGCAGGGATACCCTTGGAATTACAATTAATTGCAATTATTGGGTCAGTCGATTAAATAATCGTCACCTTTCTCAATAATCGTTATATCATGATATATCGTGATTATTTTGAAAATAATCACGATTATGATTTAGAAGAATCAAATTTATAAAATGTGGAAAGTATATGTTATTATTTTGAAGAAATTTTCGTCAAAAAGACAAAGATGATAAAACATCTTGTGTAAAGTTTCTAGTTATCCCACTAGGCTACTACAGGTCAAAATTACAGAAGAACGATAAAACATCTTACAAGGGTAGCAAATTAGGCCTGAGGCCTTTTTCCAATTTGGCACTTGGCACAGATCGTGCGAATGATTACTGCAGGAAGAAACCGAAGAACTCGGGGGGGGGGGGGGACTTTCCTGATCTGACGGGAGACCGAATATCCCTCTTGTGTAAACAGTTTCTAGCACAAACAATGCGTCTGGATAATATTTCTTTTATTATGGTTAGAAAAAGAAATAGTCGAAGGGAAGATGGCTTTCCAAGTTTCGATAACTTTAATATTTATAATACTCCAACAAAACTCTGTAATTTTGAAACTTATGACAGTACCACAAAACATATTAGAACCAGATTAATTGACACTGGAAATCATTGTATGACGAGTTGTTTGTCTATCTATGAATATGAATGAATAAAAAGTTTACAGGTTTCGTGATATTATACTGATTAGTAGTATAGTGATAGACAATTGTTTTATTTCAACAATATTATACATGAAGTAGTGGGTCATTTTCAGGTTTATAGTGACATAGTAGAAAAATCCTAATTGCAAGCACTGTTCCACTTCACTAATTAATAATGCCATAGATAATTAAATTCTCAATAGATTATATCCATTTTCTAACTTGGTGGGAAGGGTGACCCAATTATTCTTTCAATAAACATCGTGTTTGTCTTTGATGTCAGTCACCAAGACATCTATATCAATTACCATGACATCTATATCCATTACCATGAGGACATTTGAGGCATTTTAATATGTAATACTTTTTAATGGGCCACTATCCATAAACGACGTGGATATATAGATATATATGTAAATTTAAGTTTTTTATCTTCATTACTAGAGTCGGTGTAGGTAGATATTTAATGTTACTCATTTGTAAAACAAACAAAAAAAATATATTTGTTTTAGTAATTTTCATAAAAGTAGTAAAGTACTGTTCCACTACAAGAAATATATTTCATTTTTGAATACGATACAATAGATGAAAGGTCATATTTCTTAACATTAGAAAATGGTTGAGCTTATTGAGTTACTACATAATATTTTAGACAAACCGCTTATTTTGCCAGTTAAATTATTAAACATTACACTGTGGCTCTTTTAAACTTCATTGGGATTGGAGAGAACCCTATTGACCTTCAAAATATGGAACATTGGCATTATCTTTTAGTTCATATAATGTTCACTTTCTTAATGAAAGTTTTTGTATCATTAATTTAAAGGAAATCTAAATTGATTATTTGTAAACTTGATACAAGAATCTCTTGAAGCTATTTGAGATTGCTCATTTTAACATTAGAAAGAAACCTATGTTTTATATATCTGTTTTTCAGACATCCTACATCATGTTGTTCTGCTGCCGAAATCTTCTCGGTGTTATTCTTCAACACCATGAAATACAAGGTGGAAGTACCAAAAGATCCCTCAAATGATAGATTTATTTTATCAAAGGTCTAGAAATCTTTATTTTTTTTCATTTATATGTACCGGTAGTTTAGACACGATTCGTCTGGAAATTAGGCTCCTGTTTGTTTTCTCAATTGGCAGATCAATTAGCTGAATAGTTAGCGCGTGTTAGCGCGTGCGTGTTGCATCATAAGGTCTGTAATTTAGGGTTTCCCTTCCCCGGTACAACCTGACCAGAAGAAATAATGCCTGTCCAACCGCGTGGACTTTCACCAGGTCTTCCAGTTTCCTCCCACTGGTAAAGACCCCTTCAGGCAAGCAAATGAATGAAATGTAACCAAATGTTAGTCCTGAAATGCAGAATGGATGTTTAATAAATCGCGTTTCTCTCTCCCCTGTTTTCTTAATTATTTATAATTGTATTAATATTTTTAATGTCTGGAACAAATTTATAAATGTCTAGTACAAGTTCAGATATATTTAAAATTATTATTTCCACACCGTTTATTTTATTAATCAGTGAAATCTTCCCTTCGGAAAAAATAATTCAAAGTTTTTATTCATATATTGCATGCAAATGTGAAAGTCTATGTTACAATTAATATTCACTGGAAGCAGTTTTATATAAGCATTAAGTTGCTTGTTACTGTATCCAATTTATTATATTTTTCCATTCATAGTTGTATATAAGAACTCTGAATAAATACATTTTAAATCAATTAATATTCAGCAGATAGATTAAAAGTCATTATTTCTGTAATTATGAAAATAGTTTAAAACCAATTTAAAATTAATCACATTCAATATTCAATTTTAATTAGTGGATATCATACACCATTATGTCAATAGTAATCTACTTATATATATTATTGTTGTTAAATAAATCTTATTTTTTAATTTTAGGGCCATGCTTGTCCAATCCTGTATGCAGCATGGGCCGAGATTGGTCTATTCCCTACATCTGATTTACTGAATCTACGTAAATTGTCATCTGATCTTGAAGGCCATCCTACACCAGTAAGTATACAATAATAAAGGGTGGTCGGTTGGATGAATGATTTAAGATGTGTACATTTACAACATGGCTCATTTTTAATTTCAGTAACGATATACCTTTGAAATTAAAGATCATTATCACAATCCAAAACTTAGTCTTAGGAACCAGAGAAATAAAATAAATACAATCAGGGTTTCACAAACTTGAAATTTGAACATCATGTAGTACTGCCAGGAAATAATATTGGTTCAATAATAATTTCAACAGTATCCTACTTTTGGTTTTGTCTTTTTTCATGTACCGGCAGTGCTCACTCTGGGTTCCATTTTTTTCCCGCCAATTTCTCTTTTTAATTTTTAAGCTATATATTTCTTCCGCCAAATTTTTTTTTTTAAAAATTCAGTAATTTTTATAACTTTTTTTTTTACAAAAATACATACACATTTTACAATTTACAATATTCTTCTCTGCTTTTTCATTCATCTCTGAAATATCTACTTTTTCTAAATGCCCTTAAGATTTTACGTAGTTTACTAGTTAACGTCGCTCTAATACAACGAGCGATTGACACCAACTGCTAAATAATTGCACTCGAATGTAGCATGTGCTATCGGTCATTCCAATCGAAATATACGTCAACATTTCTAGGCGTTTTGATTTATTTACTTAAAAACATGAACCCCATTCAAAATATGATAATAAATCCGACAATATGCCATCAAAATGTTGGTGATGGAATACTAAAAAATCTGACAATCTTCTAACGGACGTTGAAATTGAAGTTCAATCTTTCGTTTACGACCCATGGCATATGATTTGATAATACCTGAATTTCGACAACCTTAAAATTATATACGCATTTATAAACTGTAACAACATATCTGGTTTCATTTATTAACGATACCGGCAACTTTAGTGAGAAATATATCAAACAGCAGTCATAATCTAATAATCCAAACGAATCGACCGAGTACTGTTCACCGTGTCCGCCATTTTGAATAAAAGAAACCATAAAAAAAAACGCTGATTCGTATTGAAAACAAATAATCAAATTTTTTGTCTCTTAATTAGTTTATTACTACTCTTACTGTATATACTTATCAACACTAATCGGGGATTGTTCAAGAGACAACAGATAGGTCTATAGATACCTAATTAATTTTTAATTGACTCACTGTCAATGAACCAACAGGTTTATACAGCGTGGAAATCAAAGCTTTGTGTCATTATGACAAGAAAAAATTATTGCCAAACGTAAAAAAGAATCGCCATGTAAGAAAAAGTTATCGCCAAAAAATCCGCCAGATTGAATATTTTCTCGCCAAGATTATATTTTTATCGCAATTGGCGGAAATGGCGATCGACAGCGTGAGCGCTGTGTACCGGTATTTAAAGCTTTGATATTTTAAAAAAAGATAAAGTAAATTGGATGAACTTCCGAGTTGAAGCTGTCGAGCTATATCCACACAGAAGTTCTGCACCGACAACTCAAAATTTACTGTTACCAATAATTACCACCGCTAAATTACCGTACTTGATGGTATTGACTACTGAAATATGATCAGTAGAATTTCTGTGAAACTTGTTAATTTATTAAATATATTTGTATATTTTTTGTAGCGATTGAACTTTATAGATGTAGCTACTGGTTCACTTGGCATGGGTTTAAGTTTCGCAGCAGGAATGGCTTATACCGGAAAATACATTGATAAATCTGAGTAAGTACTGTACCTCAGTTTATAAAACTTCAATTACACAAAGTTCTGTGAAAGAAAGGGGGGTTGCATGGCCGAATGATTAGCACGTGCGAGGTGTATCGTAAGCGTGTCATTGAGTAAACTGGCATGGTTTCGAATACCCTGTGGAACGTGACCAGGAGTAGGGTTGATTGTCCAACCTCGCGGGTTTTCTCCGGAACCTCCGGTTTCCTCCCCCTGCTAAAAGACCCCTACGCGCAAGTGAATTATGGAAATAAAATGTAAAACCATGTTTATCCCAAAATGACCTAGTTTGTGTCAAGTGGACGTTAAACACATTTTTATACGCCCACATTGAAATGTGGTCGTATATTGCCGTCGCCCCCGTCCGTCGGTCCGTCCGTCGGTCCGTCCGTCGGTCCGACGTTAAACACATTTTTATACGCCCACATTGAAATGTGGTCGTATATTGCCGTCGCCCCCGTCCGTCCGTCGGTCCGTCCGTCCGTCGGTCCGGCGTCCACAATTGCTTGTGGACGCTCTAGAGGCCAAAGTTAATATTCGATTGACTTTAAATTTATACACAGTGTTTAAGGTCATGAGACGAAGAAGCCTATTGATTTTCAGCGATTTCCGATAATAACTGTCTGAGTTATGGCCCTTGATCACTAAAAAAAATCTTGTGGACGCTCTAGAGGCCAAAGTTAATATCCGATTGACTTTAGATTTATACATAGTGTTTAAGGTCATGAGACGAAGAAGCCTATTGATTTTCAGCGATTTCCGATAATAACTGTCAGAGTTATGGCCCTTGATAACTTCAAAAAATCTTGTGGACGCTCTAGAGGCTAAAGTTAATAACCGATTGACTTTAAATTTATACACAGTGTTTAAGGTCATGAGACGAAAAAGCCTATTGATTTTCAGCAATTTCCGATAATTAAAATCAGAGTTATGGCCCTTGATCTCTTTAAAAAATCTTGTTGACGCTCCAGAGGTTAAAGTTAATAACCGATTGACTTTAAATTTATACACAGTGTTTAAGGTCATTAAATAAAGAAGCCTATTGATTTTCAGCAATTTCTGATAATTACTGTCAGAGTTATGGCCCTTTATCGCTTATAAAAATCTTGTGGACGCTCTAGAGGCTAAAGTTAATAACCGATTGACTTTAAATTTATACACAGTGTTTAAGGTCATGAGGCGAAGAAGCCTATTGATTTTCAGCAATTTACGATAATTACTTTCAGAGTTATGGCCCTTTATCACTTAAAAAAATCTTGTGGACGCTCTAGAGGCCAAAGTTAATAACCGATTGACTTTAAATTTATACACAGTGTTAAAGGTCATGAGACGAAAAAGACTATTGATTTTCCGCAATTTCCGATAATTACAATCAGAGTTATAGCCCTTGATCTCTTTAAAAAAATCTTGTTGACGCTCCAGAGGCTAAAGTTAATGACTGATTGACTTTAAATTTATACACAGTGTTTAAGGTCATTAAATGAAGAAGCCTATTGATTTTCAGCAATTTCTGATAATTACTGTCAGAGTTATGGCCCTTTATCGCTTATAAAAATCTTGTGGACGCTCTAGAGGCTAAAGTTAATAACTGATTGACTTTAAATTTATACACAGTGTTGAAGGTCATGAGACGAAGAAGCCTATTGATTTTCAGCACTTGACTGAGTTATGGCCCTTGATCACTTTCAAAATTTTGTGGACGCTCTAGAGGCTAAAGTTAATATCCGATTGACTTTAAATTTAAATAAATTGTTGAAGGTCATGAGACGAACAAGTATATTGAGTTTCAATGAATTTAGATAACTTGAACAGCATGGAGGAGAACTTTATCAAAGCCAAACAAATTCCAATGATTTTCTGATAATTACATAATGAGTTGTTACTTTTAATCAGATTTTAGTAAATGTTTCATTACCGAAAAAAGTAAAATATGCGACAACTCTTGTTGACTGCCCGGACGATTTAGCTGCTGTGGGCGTATGTTTCGTTGCCTGGCAACCTATGTTTCTCTCTGTGAAAGAAAATTTGTAAAAGAAAATATGCCATAACTGAATTATAAGCATTTACCATAGTTTTTTTTTTTTATAGCATTGACTGGTGAAAAGAACACATATCTTACTACTGCCATTTTCCAACCTCGTGGGTTTTCTCCGGGTCCTCCGGTTTCCTCCCACAGCTAAAAGTGAATTACTGAAATAAAATTAAACCATGTTAGTCCCGAAATAACCTAGTTTGTGTCAAGTGGACGTTAAACCCCATTTCTTTCTCTCCCTCTACTGCCATTTGAGATCTTTTTGTGTGGCCACTAAATTTGTCATTCTCTTAGTAGGACATTAAACTCCATTTCTTCTTTCTCTCCCTCTTCTGCCATTTGAGATCTTTTTGTTTGGCCACTAAATTTGTCATTCTCTTAGTAGGACATTAAACTCCATTTCATTCATTCATTCATTTGTCATTCTCTTAAATCCACTTCCTTATGGATTTGATTTTGAAATAGATTTTGTGGTCTCCTCTCCCTCTCCTGCAAGATGGCTGAGCTTTTACGTCATTGTACAAAAATAATTAGCTATTTACATTTCTGTTAATAAAATGTTTCTATGTTTCACCTTTAGTAATAGCGAGGCCTTATTGTTTAATGCATGCTGGTTAGATCATAAGGTCTGTCATTGAGTCCGGGGATCATGTGGCTAAGTGGGTAGGATGCTGGCTTGCTAGCCTGGAGGTTGGGAGTTGGATCCCTGCATTGGCAGAGAAAGTTCATCCAGGCGTAGGGCCTGTCAAGGACAGCTGTGTAGTTTGGATGGGACAGAAAAACATGGTCCTGTGTACACAATGGGTTGCGTGCAAAAGATCCCCTGGCAGCTTGAATTCAATATAAGAGTACTAACAGTAGGCTTTAGCGCTGCTGTCTGAGCAAAATTTCCTTCACAGAACACTGTATGGCGTATATGCTTGTCTTCATTAGCCCAGTTTAGTAGCAGAACAGTAGGACGTTAAACCCGATTTCATTTCATTGAGTCCAGTTGCATGGTCTCGATTTCCCACTTGTACAACCTAAAGCCATATACGTGCTAGCAGATTATTTATATGAATAATTGAACCTTATGTTAAGACTGGAAATAACAGTTTGTCGTAACTGGATGGTCAACCCCATACCTCTCACTCGCTTATTAATACATTTAGAATAAAGAGATCTTAGTCTAGAAAGACAAAATACTGGTTAACAATTGAATGTTTTAAAAAAAAAATGACCTTATAATACTTTCTCTTTCTATATTACAGTTATCGTGTCTTTGCTCTGATGGGAGATGGAGAGAGTGCGGAAGGTTCCGTTTGGGAAGCCATGGCCTTTTCTAGTCATTATAAACTAGATAATTTAGTAGCCATCTTTGATGTCAACCGTCTAGGTCAGAGTGATCCGACTAGTCTGCAACATGATGTGGAAACATACAGGAAGAGAGCAGAAGCCTTTGGGTAGGTTCATCAACTTGTTCTTTGAGTGAATGTAGAGCACATAACCTGTTTATAGCTCAGTGGGTATGGTGCTGGAGGTCCTGGTGTTGACTAATGTTTATAGCTCAGTGGGTGAGGTCCTGATGTTGACTGATGTTTATAGCTCAGTGGGTATGGTGCTGGAGGTCCTGATGTTGACTAAGGTTTATAGCTCAGTGGGTGAGGTCCTGGTGTTGACTAATGTTTATAGCTCAGTGGGTGAGGTCCTGGTGTTGACTAATGTTTATAGCTCAGTGGGTGAGGTCCTGGTGTTGACTAATGTTTATAGCTCAGTGGGTGAGGTCCTGGTGTTGACTAATGTTTATAGCTCAGTGGGTGGGGTCCTGGTGTTGACTAATGTTTATAGCTCAGTGGGTGAGGTCCTGGTGTTGACTAATGTTTATAGCTCAGTGGGTGAGGTCCTGGTGTTGACTAATGTTTATAGCTCAGTGGGTGAGGTCCTGGAGGTCCTGGTGTTGACTAATGTTTATAGCTCAGTGGGTGAGGTCCTGGTGTTGACTAATGTTTATAGCTCAGTGGGTGAGGTCCTGGTGTTGATTAATATTTATAGCTCAGTGGGTGAGGTCCTGGAGGTCCTGGTGTTGACTAATGTTTATAGCTCAGTGGGTGAGGTCCTGGTGTTGACTAATGTTTATAGCTCAGTGGGTGAGGTCCTGGTGTTGACTAATGTTTATAGCTCAGTGGGTGAGGTCCTGGTGTTGACTAATGTTTATAGCTCAGTGGGTGAGGTCCTGGAGGTCCTGGTGTTGACTAATGTTTATAGCTCAGTGGGTGAGGTCCTGGTGTTGACTAATGTTTATAGCTCAGTGGGTGAGGTCCTGGTGTTGATTAATATTTTTAGCTCAGTGGGTGAGGTCCTGGAGGTCCTGGTGTTGACTAATGTTTATAGCTCAGTGGGTGAGGTCCTGGTGTTGACTAATGTTTATAGCTCAGTGGGTGAGGTCCTGGTGTTGACTAATGTTTATAGCTCAGTGGGTGAGGTCCTGGTGTTGACTAATGTTTATAGCTCAGTGGGTGAGGTCCTGGTGTTGACTAATGTTTATAGCTCAGTGGGTGAGGTCCTGGAGGTCCTGGTGTTGACTAATGTTTATAGCTCAGTGGGTGAGGTCCTGGTGTTGACTAATGTTTATAGCTCAGTGGGTGAGGTCCTGGTGTTGATTAATATTTATAGCTCAGTGGGTGAGGTCCTGGAGGTCCTGGTGTTGACTAATGTTTATAGCTCAGTGGGTGAGGTCCTGGTGTTGACTAATGTTTATAGCTCAGTGGGTGAGGTCCTGGTGTTGATTAATATTTATAGCTCAGTGGGTGAGGTCCTGGTGTTGACTGATGTTTATAGCTCAGTGGCTATGGTGCTGGAGGTCCTGGTGTTGACTAATAGTAAGTGCAGGAGGACCGCACTACATGCAAAACAAAAATTCATGATTTTCCACCTTATATTTGCCTTGTCAGTTGTAAAGGATGGTGCAGGATATGTATCTTGTTCGGATGGAACAACAAAACCTTGATGTACATAATCCCTTGATAGTTGAATACTATGAAGAGTTGGCAAACACTACAGCTGTCCATGTAATATTTCCCTCATAGCACACGGCTACCATTTGCAACTTTTGATGCAAAGAAGTAATCAGACATTGAATCTCATTTTCATTTCTTTGGGTAGCATCAGACATCTATTTATAGTTCTCATCATTGTCTCCATTAAATACATGGTAAGGTCGTTTCTTTAATAAGACACTGGACTTGTAATCATATTGTCTGGGGCCAACTAGAATGATTGAATTTTCCCAGTAACAGTGCTGGTCGATCAGGGTTATGCCTGTATAGCTGTATGACAAACCCTGTACACTATGATTGTGGATGTAGACTAACACAGTTTAAATTCAGAGGAGATAGAAACAATGGCGCTCCCTGGCATAACATTGGAAATGTAATCATGGAAATGTGTATATAAAATACAGTTCTCTCCTTCTCAAATCCCTCCACACCTTATATTAATTAGAAAACTCTTGTCCCATCTTAACTTAAATGAGCAATTCCAAAAAGCAAGAAAAAGGCAATGACCAGAACATTCCAATATACCACCTGTATTCTGGAATTCACTACCTCAAACTGTGAGTTAGTAAAACATGTTAAATCACCCTTGTAAATTACTTTTCCCTGAATGTATGTTTATTTGCCCTTTTTTTCTTTCTTCCTTGTTTGTTTGATATTTCTTTATTATAAGCTTATATAATATGATATATATACACACCATGTAAATATTATGACTGTGTAGTTGCTAGTTTTATAGAGTAGGAAGGACATGTTGAAAATAAGAACTCCTGTAGGCCTACTAAATGTTCCCCAGAAAATAAAGTAATTATTATTATTTTATATGATATTTGATTACTTTTAGATTTAATACCTATGTATTGGATGGCCATGATGTATGTGAACTAGTGAAGGCTTTTCACAATGCTGAAACTGTTAAAGATAAACCTACCTGTATTATAGCTAAAACATTTAAAGGAAAGGGAATACAGGGTAAGTTTTTTTAAATTAAATTTAAAGGGACAATAACACTCTTAGAATAACCTTATTCTGAGTACTAGATGTTTAAGTGCCTACCTGTTGTATAGATTATACATTACATTCTATTTTACTTGTTTAGTGTTCGAAAATATGTTTCAATCCAAGTCACATTTGAAAGTGTTTACGTAAGGCTTTTTCAAACCATGCAGTTGAATTTTTCCAATTTTTTAAATTAGGTGTGTTAGGATGAAATTTGTATCATCAATTAATATGAGTATTGTAGAATAATACAATTAATTTGTTGACCAGAATAATGATTGGGACATATTATTCAATTCCATCAAGAGTGTTATAGGGCCTTTAACAAAAAAAAGTTTGAAAACGTTCCATTTTGATATTTATGTAATAGCAGGTTATTAGAATATCATCTAACTATGTCGGTGAAATGTTAAAAAAAAAACCTGTGAATAGTAGATCAGTTGTTTTGATTACTTACATTTTACCAAGGTTATCGTAATTTTGTAACGTTTTTATTAATTTACTAGGGATTGAGGATGAAATGAATTGGCATGGAAAACCATTAGGCGCTAAATCAGAACAGGCCATGGCAGAAATTCAGGCATTAATACAGAATAATGGTCCTTATAACATAATTCCACCACAACCTCTTAGTGCTGCTAAAAAAGTTGATATATCCAATATTAGACTTCCTGAACCACCAGTATACAGTGAAGCAGTAATTATCCACCAATTTAAAGTGCCTTAGTGGGTAAAATGTTGGCTTGCTAGCCTGGAAGATGTAGGACGAAGGGTCTGACAAAAACGTGTCTAGTCATTTGGATGAGTCCAAAAACCAAGGTCCTGTGTATACATTGGCACGCACATGAAATATCCCTTGGCTCTTGGAATTTGATGTAAGAGTAGGCCGTAGTGTTGCTGCCTGGGCAAAATTTCCCACATTAGCCCAGTTGGAGCAGAACAGTAGGACTTTAAACCCAATTTAATTTCAACCATTTTACTGTATCTAATGGATCACAGACCTTGTTTTCGAATTAAAATATCCATTTTCTGGTCTGGTTTCCTCCCACAACTAAAGGCCCCTACGTACAAGCTTATTATTGACATAAAGATAATAAAAAAAGAGAAATGCATGTCAGTAACTGTCAAGTGGACATTAAATCCGTATTAACAATTTTTTTTATCTTGCGTTAAAAAGGGGGGTTGCCATGGGTGGCCAAATGGTTAGCAAGTGCAAGCTGTATCATAAAGCCCGTCATTGAGTCAACTGGCGTAGTTTCGAAACCCTGGTTGTACTTGACAAAGAAATAGGGTCACCTGTCAAACCTCAGGGGTTTCCTCCGGGTCCTCCAGTTTCCTCGAAAGACCCCTACGCGCAAGCGAATTATTGAAATGATATTAAACCATGTGTTAGTCCAGAAATGAACTGGTTTGTGTGGAGAGGACGTAAAACCCCATTTATCTCTTCTCTTGTGTTAACAAAGTATTTTCTATATTTCAGACTGCATGTAGAGCAGCCTATGGAAAAGCCATTGCTAAATTAGGAAGTGCAAACAGCCGAGTTATTGCCATGGATGGAGATACTAAAAATTCTACCTATGCTCAAAAGTTAATGGTAAACAATTAAACATATCTTTGATTTGATAATGTTTTTATTCTGTCGCCTATCATTTTAGAAAATTGAACATTGCCATAATAGTTAGATAATATTAAGATGTACTTTAAAAGTCATTGGATCTGTGGTGGAGGTAAAGTTCATCAGGATCTTCCAGTCTATTTTCTGCTTGTCAGTGGTACTGGACAGGGGGGCAAGGGACATTGTATAGTCATTCGGATAGGATGAAAAACGGAGGTATTGTGTACACATTGAAGTACGTTAGAAGATCTGTTGGCAGGTTGAATTTTAATACGAAAGAAGGCTGTAGCGCCGCGGACCGGACAAAATGTCCCTCACAGTGCACAGTATGGTTTAGCCTAATCGAAGCAGAACAAAAGGATGTTAAAAACTCCCATTAGTTGCATTGTGAAAAGTGAGATTGAGATTAAATGTATTATAATTTACAGGATATTAGACCAGAACAGTACGTAGAATGTTTTATTGCTGAACAGAATCTAGTAGGTGTTGGAATTGGAACCGCAACCAGGGACAGAGCAGTAGTTTTCCTCAGTACCTTCGCAGCTTTCTTCAGTAGAGCCTATGATCAAATTAGAATGGGGGCAATTTCACAAACAAATGTTAATTTTGTTGGATCTCATGCTGGAGTTTCTATTGGTAAAGTTTGAATTTCTTTTACGTTTGGTTTAATCTTTTCAAAAGAACTGATCATAATAATAAGTGGTGCCAAGGACTCCAGAAAGAGCAGACTAACCCAACCTTGTCATATTTTAGCAAAATGGAGTGACGACCAAAGGGGGGGGCGGGTTTGGATGGCTGAATGGCTAGCGTGCGCGAGCTGTATAATAAAAGCCTGTCATGGAGTCAACTGATGTGGTTTCAAATCCACAGTAGTACGTGACAAGGAGTAGGGTTGCCTGTCCAATCTCTTAGGTTATCTCTGGGTCCTACGTTTTCCTCCCACTGCTAAATACTTCCCCCCCCCCCCATATGTTAGTCCCAAAATAACCTAGTTTGTGTCGAGTGGACGTTAAACCCCATTTCTATCTCTCTCAGGACATAAAGGGTAGATAACTCCATTTGTGATATGAGGTTGCTTTCACCTTCTATCAGCCACTTGTGCTGCATGGAACATATCTTTAATAAAAACTTTGTATATTTTGTGCAGGTGAAGATGGACCATCTCAGATGGCTTTGGAGGATTTGTCCATGTTTGCCAGTATTCCTGGTTCAACTGTGTTTTATCCAAGTGAAGCTGTCTCAACTGAACGAGCTGTAGAACTAGCTGCTAATACGAAAGGAATTTGCTTTATTAGAAGTAGTCGACCTAATGTTCCAATATTATATGGTCAGAATGAAAAGTTTGAAATTGGTAAAGCTAAGGTAATACTCTTTTTGTAGTCTTGATACATGTAATCCAAAGGATATGCATTATATTCTACCTCCCTGAAAAACTTTTCTGGTTTTAATACATAGGATTGTCAGTCTCATTAATGTATTTAATACATTAAAGCAACAGAAGTTTTCTAAAGGGCTATATATAAAATAAGACCGACAAATTTGATTAAATTCTTAACTAAACTCTGAGAATGCTTTGTGAACTCTGGGCCAGAATGTAGAGAAACACAGAATGTAGAGTAACACGGAATTGAGTCCTGTAACTGTTCTGTCACTCTTATAAACAGAGATATTATGAGCAGCAATGTGACATAATCAAATGTCACCTATGTTTATTGGTCAAGATAGTATCATGATCAGTTTGTGCATGCCTTGTTGTTGGGAATTCTCGTCTGATAGGATGTTCCATGTTGTCTTAAATCAATTGACCTTGTCTGTCCATCTTCATGTGTTTTCTCTGTTCTCCGGTTCCCTCCCACTGCTAAAGACCCCTAAGCGCATGTGAATTATTATAATTAAAAATTGACCCATGTGTTAGTCCCAAAACGAACTAGTGTATGTCAAGTGGACATTTAACCCCATTTCTCTTTTAATCGCATATACCCATAACCTTGATTAATATAAGTTTTGGAGTAGTATGGTCATGTATTCCTTGTATTATATGTGAGTTGCCAACACAAAATGGAGCTGACAGCATATTTGAATAGTCTACAGTCTAAGCATTCCAAAAGTACAATTCTTTTTAAATTTGTCATATCATCTTGAGTTGAGTTCGGCTCATTCACAGCAACACGAAGACATACATTTATGCTCTTGTGCCTGTAGTACAAAATAAATTTGTGTGACAATCGCATGGTTTCGTGGGAGTGGGTCACATATGTTCGACAAGGGAACTAAATCAGATGGTTTTCAATCACCAAACATAAGTTATGATAGATTGACAAAATATTGTTTAATCTATTAATAAATTAGCTGTTTTAGTTGATGAACCAGTCTTGATACTATAGTAACTATTGTGTAGTTTTTTGTACTATTGTGTAGTTTTTGTGACACTTTTTGTACTATTGTGTAGTTTTTTGTACTATTGTGTAGTTTTTGTAACACTTTTTGTACTATTGTGTAGTTTTTTGTACTATTGTGTAGTTTTTGTAACACTTTTTGTAGAAGAGTAGTAAGTTATAACCCTATTTCATTTCGATTTAAATCCATTTTCAGGTTATAAGACAAAGTCCTGATGATAAAGTCACCATTATTGGAGCTTGTGTAACTCTATTTGAAGCTGTAAAAGCTGCTGATGAGTTGGCAAAGACTGGAGTCAATGTAAGAATTATCGATCCTTTCACCATAAAGCCCCTTGATGCAGCCTGTATCATAGAAAATGCGAGAGCTACAGGAGGTAGAATCATTACAGTTGAAGATCATTACCCTGAAGGTAAGATAACATTAATCAAGATGCCCTGGTCACCAACATCCAGCTCAATGGATATGGCTTGTTTTGGAAGGTTCAAGACAAAATAAGTTTATGGCATTGGTATTGGAACAGTACTATCCCCAAATCAAACTTCATGACGTATATTGGGCTATTGAAGAAGGGCATACAGCATACAGTGTGCTATGAGGGAAATTTTGCCTGGACAGCGGCACTACAGCCTACACTTATATATCAAATTGCAACTGTCAAAAGATGTTTTACGTGCACACTAATGTGTACACAAGACCTTGGTTTTTCATCCCATCAGAACAACACTGACAAGGGGGGAACCACGTCGGAAAATCTAGATGAAATTGATTAAACACCGTACCTCCACGCTAGCGTGCCAGCGTGGTGCCCGTTAGCCACTCCGGTCCCCGGTACAGAAAATGCACCATTCACTTTTACAACCTAATGAATATTTAATAGAACTGTTTGAATGGCCACTTTTAGATTGAATTATCTGAATAAAATCGGAATTTGACTACGTTTTACTTCTATCCCATTACATAATTTACCTTTTTTTTCAGGTGGAATTGGTAGTGCTGTCGCATCTGCAGTTAGCGAATGTCGTGATATAATTGTGCGTAAACTTGCCGTTAATGAAGTGCCTAGAAGTGGAAAGAGTGCAGAGCTTATTGAAAAGTATGGAATTGGTTGTTCAAGTATAGTAAAAGCTGTCCACCAAATCATGAGCTTATAAAGAAAATGAAAATTACAGATGTATACATAATAAATTTATACTAATATTTCTTTCATGTTTCCTTTTCTTTTTGTAGATTCAAAAACTTTATTACGCATATATTTTATAGTTTATTTTTATTCGATTTAAAAGTACTTATACAAACAGCTTTGATCCAAGTTGCAGACGGATATATATTTCATAGTATTTAATATAAGAGTTTCTTGTTAAATCTCGATTTTTAAAGATTTATTAATGTATCTAGATTAAACAGAAATAGAATTTCTTTAAAGGCATTTTTGGTGCAGATATTAGCAATACTGGTATGGGTATTAAAATATCATTTGTATGTAATTGTTTTCATGTTTTCTTTTGGTGTCTGTAGACTTTTGACCACATAAATCTAAATTTCATTCAGAGTTATAATTTCTCAAAATATTGACCGCATGATTTTGGATAAAATTCAGGATATTTAGGAGCACTGGCGAGTTAATGAAAGACCATAATGAACTTCCAAGATCAAATTTTTGTGATTTTAACATTACCAAGACCTTTGCGGGTTCTACCAAGACCTTTGCAGGTTCTACCAAGACCTTTGCAGGTTCTACCAAGACCTTTGCAGGTTCTACCAAGACCTTTGCAGGTTCTACCAAGACCTTTGCAGGTTCTACCAAGACCTTTGCAGGTTCTACCAAGACCTTTGCAGGTTCTACCAAGACCTTTGCAGGTTCTTCAATATCATTAAGTTATACCAGTCATAATTTGTTTTGTTATGAAGTTTGTTTTCCTGGTCTGTGGAAATTGTTATGTTGATTTGGTAAAATATTTTGAAGCATTATCATCTGTGTAGATATTATTGTTCCAAATAAGAATTAAACGTGTATTATGTTTGAATGAGGCATAAAAACCAATAATATGACAAATTTGTTGTTTTCTATTCTTCATTATTGGATTTGAATTATACGTCTGGACAAAAAATGGAATTTGGGGGACGTAAAACCGAGGTCTTGTGTACACACTGGCATGCACGTAAGAGATCTCTTGACAGTTGGAATTTGATATAAGAGTAGGCTGTATTGCCGCGGTTCTGACAAAATTTCCCTTCTGCCTGTCTTCATGAGCCAGTTTGGAGCAGAACAGTGGGAGGTTAAACCCAATTTCATTTCAGGAATTTGGATCTATTACACCAGTGGTGACATGATCTATGTTTCCAACATCTAGCTAGGTTAAAGGGTTAATCCCGATATTTGTTTTGGGAATAAAACTGCTTAATTTTGTGTTAAAATTCCTTAAAATATTCCAGTCAAGGGCCAAGCAACTACTTCAATATTTATGATACGTTTTCAAACGACTTAAATCCGTCAGTCTTCATCTGGAATTTGGAGACTGGTGCCCCAAGGTGTATTTTGTGTCATCTGGATAAAACCAAACATTTTTTTTATAAAAATGATGTGTAGTTGAAATTTGCCTTTTCTTTATCATCTTTATCAAGTACGGCACATTGGTCAATCACTGCATAACCCTCTCAAGTAACCGTAATCGGTTATAAGGTCACCCAATGAAACAATTGACCCGAAATCTTAAAATGGTTAGGTGTCCAGATAAGCAGTTTTGGCCAAACGACTCAATATTTTGAGTTGAAAGTTTGAGACAAGGTAAATACACCATTCCCCTATATTTTGGCGTTTCATTTTCATACATTCTCAGACTTTTATTTTTGAGTCTGTTTAACTCATTCCTATATACAAGACGGTAAGATGTTAAACCCTATTTTCTTTTAATATATGGGGGAGAGGGGGATGAATGGCAGAATGGTTAGGACATTTCTGCTGTATCTTAAGGTCTGTCATTGAGTCAACTGGCGTGATTTCGATTCCCAGGTTGTACCTGACAAATAGTAGGGTCCCGTTTCCAGCCTTGTGGGTTTTCTCTGGTGTCCTCCGGTTACCTCCAACTGTTAAAGACCCCTACACGCAAGAGATTATTAAAATAAAATAAAATTGAATCATGTTTGTCCCAAAATGAACTAGTTCGTGTCGAAACAACGTTAAACCTCTCTCTCTCTCCCCCCCCCCCATCTCATCTCCTTGAATACCTAAATAGATACAGCTGTTTACAATATTGTGTTGTTCAGTCTCTGGGAAGGTGGTCCATGAATAAGAAATACAGCACATTCTATGGGCCAAATTGATTTTCCTTGTTTCCAGGCCATCCATTACAACGGCCTGTTTATTTCAAATTAAGTTACACGCCCTCATACACTTCACCCTGCTAAAATTGTTTTTTGAGAAATCAGAATGTCGGACCACTTGTGAACAAACGATGTGACAAGTATGTATTTCAGGGGGGGAGGGGTATGATGGACTTGATGGGGGTCAATCATGGAGAATCCAAATATGATTCTTTTTTTTTTCACCCAAACCTACCACTCGTGACAGAAATTCATTACTATATACTGACCAAATGATGTAACGCGTATGTTATTTTAGGGGGCTATAGTGGGCTAATTGGGGTAATTAGATTCGTTTTTAAATCCAAACTTTAAAAATTAATCCTTGGTTCTTCATGGACAGACTACTAAAGCTGATTTAGAAAACAATATTCCAAGAGTAATACAGACACGTCCCTAAGATAAATATTCTTGGGAGCAAATCAAGGTAACCACATTACACACCTTTACAAATAAGGGGGGGTCCGACGGGCCGCGGAGTGGCCCCGATTTCGGGGGGGGGGGGGCTACTGACAATAACTTACGCAATGTGGCCACCCCCACTAAGGACCACACCCATACCCCCCCCCCATAACCTTTCACTATTAAAAATTATTGCCGGGGCTAAAGCCCCCTTAACCCCCCCCCCCCCCCCGGCTCCGCGGCCCCTGGTGTCCGATGGTTAACACGTTCGCGCTCTATCATAAAGCCTGTCATTTAGTCAACTGACATGGTTTCGAATCCCCGGTTATATGTGACAAGGAGGAGGGACGTGTGTCCAACCTCGTGGGTTTTCTAGGGGTCCTCCGGTTTCCCCCAACTGCTTAAGACCCCTACGCGCAAGCGAATTATTGAAACAAATTAAACCATCCATATGTTAGTCCTGAAATGAGCTAGTTTGTATCGAGTGGGACGTTAAACACCATCTCCCTCTATACTAATAAATTTTGATTCGATCCATATTTGGTTGAAGCAATATTTATATATCCAACCGGTTTCGTAAAAACTAACACTGACCTTTCCCAAGATACTTTAACGCCTTCTGGTGACTGTTTTACAAGAGTTGGCCATTATCTCACCCTACTCCTAGTTAGTATACCAGTAGAAAGCACCATTAATCATCCGCCATCAGTTTATTGTTTTATGTACCCTGTTTAACAAGCTGTTCAACAACATGTACAATGCTAATGAAGAAGATACTCAGTTATTTATAAAGGCTTGGCAATTGTAACATTCGCCTCACCTTCTTCATTAAAGAGTCCATCATATCCCTATATGACGTTTCAGAAGTGAATTTGTCAAAACGCTTAAATATTTTGTCAGTTTCCTGCCCGAAGAGGACATACACAGGGCTGTAAGTGGTGTTACGTGCACTTAATGGTACAATTCACAGGTAAATGTGCTTACCTATTGATAATTTATCTACAGAGTATTATTAATTACAAGATTCTGATATAAAGAAATGTTTTCTTCGCTAAATTTAGTGTTTCAATGCTATAGAATAGCCTGAGGGAAGGGATCACGTGGCCTAGTAGGTAAGGCGCTGGCTCGCTAGCCTGGAGGTCGGGTGTTCGATCCCTGCATTGGCTGAGAAAGTTAATCTCGATTTTCCGGCGTCTTTTCCCCTTGTCAGTTGCCTAGTCGTTCGGATCGGACGAAAAACCGAGGTCCCGTGTACACATTGACGTACACGTAAAAAGATCCCCTGGCAGTTGGAATTCGATATAAAAGTAGGCCGTAGCGCCGCTGCCCGGAAAAATGTTGGCGTATGACCGTCTTCAATTAGTCCAGGCTAGGTGTAGAAGAGTAGGACGTTAAATCCCATTTCATCATTTTATAGCCTTTGGTTTGTCAAGCACTTTTCGTGAAAGGCATACAAATCTCTGATCTATAATCCTCGTCTTTCCTCAATTTGTTATATAGTCGTGGATATTTTTAAACAATAAGTTGTCAAACAAGTTAAACAGTAATATAAGATGTGGCGATCAGGTGGCTGTTTCTGGAGCGGGGTAGGGGGTAGGTTGGGTGGCAGAATGGTTAACACGTGCGTGCTGTATCATACAGCCTGTAATTGGGTCAACTGGCGTGGTTTCGAATCCCAAGTTGTACGTGACAAGTAGTAGGGTCACCTGTCCAACCTCATGAGTTTTCTCCGGGTCCCCCTATTTCCTCTCACTACCGCTACGCGCTAGCGAATTATTGAAATAAAATTAAACCATATTTTTAGTCCCAAAATGACCTAGTTTGTGTCGAGTGGACGTTCAACCAAAGTTCTCTCTCTATCTCTCTGGAGTGGGGTCACAACCAACACGACGCGATCGTATCTTGCTCTCTACCTAATTATAAAATAAAATGTGTTTTAGCGACCTACTTTTATGAAGATGGGCACATGACGGAAATTTGCACCAGACAGTAGACCTACGGCTTACTTATATTCCGACTTTCAACTGTCAAGGTTTCTTTTATGTGCACGCCAACGTGTAAATAGGTCCTCGGGTTTTCGTTCCTTCCGAAATACTTGTCACGACCATCTTTCTGCACCACATACACAAGGAGACCACGCTGGAAATTTCCGGGAAACTGTCCCAACCAACATCCGGACCTCCTGGTTAGTGAGCCACCGCGGTTCCGTGCTACTGTGTGATTTATTCCGCCAATTACATGATTTGACTTTGGAATCGCAAAAAAACGTTCATGTTATAACACCACATTTCCTGTCGATATCCCCACCCCACCCTAATGTGTGTTTTCCATTGAATGTAAAATTTAATTTAGCTAATACTTTCAGGTGTTAACAGTCACATAGAAAAGACATTGGTCTAGCATCACCGGGGAGCATTTTAGCCTAACAATTTAACCTGAATTAACTTCTTTTAATTTCAAAACCACAGGCACCAACTATTAAAGAAGAACACACTTTAAGAATTAATCAAAATGGCCGATCCCAGCTGGAAACTTGTATGGCTGACGTTACTTCTACTCCCGATAGTTATTTCCTATAAATGTGTCCAGAGATCTTCCCGGGATATTCGGCCTGATCCGAGAGATTGTTCTATGTTCTATATATGTATATCTGGTACAATCTACAAGTATAGCTGTCAGACCAGTGTGTATGACCCCTATACAGCTTCTTGTGTTCCTAAACATTCAAAACATGATACATGTAAGTTAATTTACTTAGTATACATCTTTGTTTAATAATGCTAGGTTCCCATTATCACGATTCGTGCTACGATTGAAATCGCGGTTTTAATCGTGGTGATCCTAGTAGATCCTATAATATCAGGTCAGTCATGGCAATCGTGTTGATCGTATAGAAACGTATCCGAACATATCTGCACATAACAGCTCGTGGACCATCTTCATTAGAAGGCTTCATCTCGCTTGAACTACGCACATCTTATCTAACCCTTCACGTAACACCCTGCGCATATTTTGACACTAAGTTTGATGGGTATAAGCCCAGCTTGTGAGCCTACCAGATTCCTTGGTCGTCGCCAATACCAAGTCTCGCGCTTTCAAGCTAAAATGTCTACCTGTGATAATCGCGTTGCAAAGTTCAAGGTTCGTTCAATGTCAATGTTTCCGTTGAGATCGCCATGTAACAACCTCTGATTGGACGATCTGTCTGCAGATAACGTAGCTGAAGGTTCGGGAATTATGAAGTAAACCAGCAACGGCCAGATGTTGTAAAACTCGCAGTCGTTGCTTCAGGAACATGCTCGTGGATCCAATAGGGGCAATCCTATCGTAAAACATCGGACGACAGTAGGAACCTAAAATAAGTATTCCTTTGGGGATTTTTTAAAACCAATATAAGCTCACCTAATTTGTGCTACTTTACTTTGACAATCGCATATTCCAAAACACAATCGAGATAATGATTCACAATTCTTTTTTATTTATATCATTTTGTTTGTCCTGTTATAATCCAGGTTCTAAAGTCGATGGAAAAACACAAAAATGGGCACAAAAACGTTGTTCACCGATTTCAACATCCCTTTTACCACATCCTACAAATTGTGCTCAATTTTACAACTGTTCCAAATCTGCCCTGGAATTGGGATGGGAAGATAATTTGCAGGAATGTCCATACCCTCAGCTGTATAACGTAAAACAGCAACGGTGTGAACATTATAGTATGGTCCAGTGCGACAGTCGTAAAGAACCGTTCTCTCAGTGTGAGTAGACATTTTAATATATATTTAATTCAATTCAATTTAAAAGTTGACATTCAAATTGTGGCTTAGGTCTTGTGTTCGATACCGTATCGCCGCCCCCCCCCCCCCCTTGTCAGGGTTGTGGGATGGAGGGCCTGGAAAGGGACAAGGTATAGTCGTGCGGATAGCACGAAACACCGAGATACCGTGTGAACATTGGCGGACACGTACATGATCCCTTGGTAATTAGAATTCGGTATCAGAGTAGGCTGTCCGGGCTAAATTTCCCTCATAGCAGATCGTATTCTATATTCTAATTATCAACCATTCAGAGAGTGTATTTGAATTCCAATTGTAATGTAAATCGTCGAAATAAAACCAGGTTTTCCCCCCTACGCAGCCGGGATAGCAAAACTCGATACGCGTCATACAGCGTGCTTTAACGGAATTCGATGTTTCCATCCAAATTGCACCGCATTCGAACTGTCAAAGGGTCTTTTACGTACCCGCAATGGATACATGTGTGGACCAATTTCACCACTGACAAGAGGGAAACTGACTGTAAATTCAGAAATTCCCAAGGAGCTTTCTTGGCCAATCAAACCCTGGATTTTGGAAGTTAATGATATATAGCGCAATGTAAATCATACAGTTTATTAATAAGGAAGTGTATACCTAGACTAGCATGACATAAATAAGTTTTATATAACGCTTTTATATTCTCTACTGCTACACGTGGCTAAGTGGGTAAGTCGCTGGCTCGCTAGCCTGGAGGTTGAGTTATCGATACCTGCATTGGCAGAAAGTTTATCTCGATCTCGAGTTTCCGGCGTGGTTTCACCTTGTCAGTGATGCATAACGGAGGGCCTGACAAGGACAGCTGTATAGTCGTTCGGATGGTACGAATACCGTGGTCCCGTGTTCACATTGACGTGCACGTAAAAGATCCCTTGGCAGTTGGAATTCGATATAAGAGTAGGCCGTACCGCCGCTGCCCGGGAAAATTTTTCCTCAATAGCACACTGTATGGCGTATGCCCGTCTTCCAATAGCCCAGGTTAGGTGCAGTTTATCTCGATCTCGAGTTTCCGGCGTGGTTTCACCTTGTCAGTGATGCATAACGGAGGGCCTGACAAGGACAGCTGTATAGTCGTTCGGATGGTACGAATACCGTGGTCCCGTGTTCACATTGACGTGCACGTAAAAGATCCCTTGGCAGTTGGAATTCGATATAAGAGTAGGCCGTACCGCCGCTGCCCGGGAAAATTTTTCCTCAATAGCACACTGTATGGCGTATGCCCGTCTTCCAATAGCCCAGGTTAGGTGCATAACAGTAGGACGTTAAGCCCCATTTCATTTTATTTTATTCCACTGTTAAAACTGTCGAAACAGGAAAGTCTTAAGCGCGGATTAAATTTGATTAAAAGTCTGTAGATTCTTGATCTGTTGTGGAAGTTCATTCCATAATCTATGACCAGCTGAATTAAAGGACCTTGACCATAATATGACTTTAAGTTTTTAAGCTTGGAACAACCAGTGACTGTTTATTTTGAGAGCGAAGTGGTCTAATAGTGTTGTAGTCATAAAGGGGTTTAGTCTAGATAAGTAGGCCTATTTGGGAACTGCGTTCTTGTAATATTATTACACTAATGTTAGTATTTTGTAAAAGACTCACGCCTCAGCAGGTAACCAGTGTAACCAAGCTAGCATATCCTGGATGTGATCAAACTTATGTGGCCCTGTCACTATTCAGGCTCCGTTTACATTGTTGTGTGCATGATTTCAGACATACCAATACAGAAATATGCAAATGATCAATAGATCTGCGAGAATTCGGGTTTCATGTAACGAATGAACATTTTCTCGAAGGTTAAAAAATCAAGGGAGATAAGTAGTCAGGTCTTGTACACATCCTGGCACATCGCTTTCAGGGCCTTGTTAGTAGAGATGCAGAATGCTGTTTGGTGACACACCAGATATTTCATCCCATATTCCATTCCTATTCTAAATATTAATTATTTTTGGATATTAGTTTTCTTCATTCTTAAATAAGTTTTTCAAAATAATTTTACCAGAAATATATTATTATTAGCAAAAGAGTATTTTTATGGGAAAACTAACAGTTTTCTTGATTTTACATGTTTTAGGGTTTGAAAAATATAACTTTTCACACAACTAAAATATTATGACTTTACGTACAGTTCCCCTGATTATAGGATGATCATTAGTAGGGCGTTGTTGGGATTCCACGGTGACTCCGTGCGTAAGACATTTGCTCGATAACCTCAAGGTCCTGTTATTGTCGATTTCGGCGTTTGCTGTGGGGTAAATATGATTTTTACGCCCCCCCCACTGTCAGTGATGCAGGACTGACCTGGTATTGTCGTTCAGATGGGACGAAACACAGAGGTCCCTTGTACACTTTGACGTTCACTTAAATAAACCCTTGAAATTCGATATAGGAGTAGGTCTTAACCCCAATGTCCGGGTTCAAGTTATCCCGTAGCACACTGTATAGGGCTAACCTGTCTTCATTGGACCTGTCTCAACAGAACAGTGGGACGTTAAACCCCATATCATTTCATTTTAATTTTTTATGGCCACTTACACTGTAAATCGGGTATTATTTAATCTTGTGTATTTAGCACCAATTTCTTTCACATTAATTTTATAATTAAAAATTCGTAAAAATCGTTTAAAATTACCAAAAATCATATAATTCTATATCAATGTTTGAACTATATATAGCCGAAATTGTTTTATGGACAAATGCATAACTAATGAGTTCTATCTGTTTCTGGTTCTACACTAATGACCAAAAATAAGTATACGCCGTGCATTTCGTGCTGCATCAACCAAAGTCGTTTTCCCATACTACTATGCTGTGTTTGGGTACAATTTTAATTTGTTGCAACCTTTTTTGCGTACAAATATTGAGTTTGAACGCAAGAGACAAGTTCAGTAATGTTTTATCAACTGTTTTAATCTAAGCAAAACCTGGTCCCACTTTCAGTGTGTATACCTTCTTTTGGATATTAGTATAGTATAACTCAAAAGTTAACAGTTCATAAATGATTTCTTCTTTCAGGTGATTATATGATCCATCAATGTCGGACATCACACTGCATACCCTGTTCTGTTCGTTACCCTTCTTGTGTAGGACTTCCGAATGGTCTTAACGTTTGGGAGGCTCGCAGCGAGAGTCCATATTTTGTGGTCTGCAAAGAAAATCGAGCGGTTTATTCTGGGTCGTGTGGATCAAAACCCTTTACTCAGATGTTTGACAGTAGAAAGCGAATGTGTGTAGACAAAACATCTCTTATCTAAACCTAATTTGATTAAAACACAGATCATATTTCGATTCGTTTTTTTTTTATAGTTCAAAATTTCGTTATAATTGTCTTAACAATTACACTAGGATCTGGAAGAGTTATTATAACCCGAGTGCTGGCTGAAGTGAGGGATTAGCCAATGAATAACCACTAGAAACGTCAAAGTTGATTGATTAATCAATGTGTGACGTCATAGGGTCAAGGGCCCCGTATGACTTCTGAGGCGACCTCCCACGGCTAGATTTAATTGATAAGGCCAACATCAAGTTTAGTTAAAGGTCACGAGAGGTAAACAGGACAAGCGCTAGTCCCATCCCTGGATCAGCCCTAATGCGTACCCTTACTCTAACCTACAAACATACCAACAATCACGTGCCCTAACCTTTTATTTTACATCTCAGCGACTTTGACGAAAATTGAGCTGACCTTAACAAATAGATTTAGCCACCTTCCACCGATCAAATCTTCATTAGTTAATGCCACAGATTGTAACACGTCGTTGAGATTTTTAATTTAAACCATAGATTGACTGGATGTCAAGATCTTTTGACGAACTATGTTACCTGTATCATACGACAGACTGACCTGAACAAGAGTTTTGGTTTGGACAACCAGGACGACATTAATAACAATGGAATTGGGTATAACGTTCTAGTTTTCTGCAACAACCGGGATAATGATACATCAATAGAAATAAAGTTGGATTTAACATCCAAGGTTTCTGCACCAATCGGTTACACATCAAAATACACTATACGAGCATTTTTGGCGTTACTCACCAAGAATCAGAACGGTCCAAGGGCCGAAATAATCTAGAGAAAAGAGTACTTGTGGACAAATTATTTGGGGGGGGGGGGGCTCCGGGACCTCTGTTTTCCTCCCAGTGCTAAAGACGCCTACGATCAAGCGAATTATTGAAATAAAATTAGGCCCATATTAGTTATATCATGTTAGTCCCGTAATGACCTGGTGTGTGTCGAGTGGACGTCAAACGCCATATTTCTCCCTCTCTCTCTCTCTCTCTCTCTCTCTCTCTCTCTCCCTCTCTCTCTCTCTCTCTCTCTCTCTCTCTCTCTCTCTCTCTGTCTCTCTTTAATGGTCTTATTACCGAACACATTACATTAGCTAAACAAAACTATATCATATAAAAATAGATCTACATTTATATAAGACTAATACATTTCAATTCAAACGGGGAAAATACGAAGTTGGATGGACATTGTTGTGTATCAACGACTCTGCCACCATAACATTCTACATAAAATGGAGACCACATTCGCCCCCTCCACGCGTTTATACCATCTTCCAAACCGGAACAGGTGGCAAACCTAACATTACAAGGAATACAGGTTTCTATGGTACACTGGTTTCTCGCATATCCACCTGAAATATGCAAAGAGAGAGAGAGAGAGAAATGGAGTGTATTAATAATAATAATAATAATGTATTTATAATGCGCAAATTACCAATTTAAATTCCTGCTCAATGGCGCAGTTAACATTTTGTGGATTTCACACATAGAAAATAGAATAAAATTAAATGGATGATAAGAGAGAGAGAGAGAGAGAGAGAGAGAGAGAGAGAGAGAGTATAAATGAATGAAATAGGGTGTAACCTCCTACTAGAGAGAGAGAGAGAGAGAGAGAGAGAGAGAGAGAGAGAGAGAGAGAGAGAGAGAGAAAAAAAAATGGGGTTTAACGACCACTCATCACAACTAGGTCATTTCGGGACTTACATATTGTTTTAATTTTATTTCAAATAATTCGCTTGCGCGTAGGTGTCTTTAGCAGTGGGAGGAAACCGGAGTGCCCGGAGGATACCTACGAGGCTGAGAAGGCGCCCCTATCTCTGGATGATAAAGATTATAATAAAATATGACATAATAAACAAATTAAAATAGCTACAAGTAAAAAAAGAATAAAATAGAACAGCGCCAAAAACAGTATACAATGAACTCTGATACCTGCATTAAAAGCTATAGTAATCGACAAAAAGGTGTGTTTTAAAATTACGTTTATCGTCCACTCGACACAAACTAGGCCATTTCGGGAATACCATATAGTTAAAATTTATTTCACTAATTCTCTTGTGCTTAGCGGTCTTTAGTAGTTGAAGGAAACCGGAGGACCTGGAGAAAATCCACGAGGTTGGGCAGGCGACCCAACTTCTTGTCGCGTACATCCGGGATATCGAAACCACACAAGTTGGCTCAACTGCAGGCCTTTCTTTAGGCCTGATATGTTATCTAAATTATTAGACATTTATTAACTTATCCTCCAGACCATAATCAAATCTCGATGTCATCGCTAGCCTGCGATATTTACTGGATTGTATTCCGATCTGCTGCTCAACGCTCATTTATGATTACATGAAAAAAATGAATAATCGAGACTATATTTTTATCGTACCGACTTCCGTAATGATGGTCGAGGTCTAGGCCCAAAATTCAATTGCTAAATTCTCGATTTAGAGTGGAACAATTTGACTGAATTTTTCAGCAAATTCCCTTTACATTATCTAACTATTTTAGTTAGAACTGACAGCTCTTTATCTAATCTCCAATGCGGTTTCTGTGGTAATTTTAAATGGTTATCCTGATAATCACAGGAAATGTCAACTTTGCAGTGGTCCTTATATTAAAATACATGCTAACTGTGCAAATCTCTTGATAAAGAAATGGAATTAGATGTTCGAAAAGGTAATGTTCATATCTGAATGGACAGATTAAATTTGTACACCATTTTTTATGCTAGATAACAAAAACCACAATTTATGGCCGCTTTTACATAGGGTGATGTAGCAGGCTAAGAGAATATTCGAAAGGTATACAGGGGTCGAATGTGACAGAGATTTTTTGGCTGAAGTGATACGGAACATGAAAATGGTGTCGGATGTCACAGACATCCTGAGTGATCAGAGATCGGTTGTGACAGAGTACACTGTACATACACCGATGTGACCGAAGAGATTTATGTAAAAAATTTTGAGTTCATGCGATTCAGGCCCGAAGCCAGAAACCAAAATTTAGCCGTCATAGGAGGGCGAGGAAGATAAATTTCCGACGACAAAAAATCAATGAACTAAGGTCATCGCCGACTGCCGTAAGCAGGAGGAGGGGAGAGCACGAAAATTAGAAGCTGAGAGAGTGAATTTAGGCCTCTATGACATGCAAGTGGCGAATGTGTCGGAAAATTAAGAGTTTCCAGCCGACATTAACTATCTCTCGGCCGAATTTGAGAGGATATCTCGTACTAAAACCCTCTCCCGGCGAAAATGCGAGATAGCTAACCAGCGATTTTTTTCCGACGCAGACAGCTTCGGGCCTGATGCGATTCATTTCCGAGTGAGTTCCTGGGCTAACATTTATAAATGTATGAATTATACCAATCTTGTTACTAAATGCCTCTAAAAAATTATAATTTAAGTATAAGAATTACTCACATGCATCGGTTGGTTCATATCGACTACCACAGTTCACTTGAGAATAGTGTTCACACTGTTTTGTATTTGTATTGAAGAGGTTGGCATAACCACACTCTGCAAGCCGTCCCCCGGAAGGTGAACACTCATAATATTGGGCACAGTTATCTTGTTTGGGTATTAAAACTCCTGAATATGAATAGAGATTGGAACATGGGTCGTATTCATAATCTGTAAAATAAATAAGTGGTCAATTAATGCTTGGACACTAAACTTGAAATAAAGCATTTAGAAAGGTCGGGCATGTATATTGTGAATATTTAAAAAATATTAAATGAAATGGCGTTTGACGTCCTACTGCTCTGCTCCTAACCTGGGCTAATGAAGGCGTGCATATACAGTGTGCTATGAGAGAAATTTTCCCAGTCAACGGCGCTACGGCCTTATTCTTGTATCGAATTCCAACTGCCAAGGGCTCTTTTACGTGCTCTCCAAAATGTACATGGGGCCTCTGTTTTTTGTACCATCCGACCAACTAGACAGCTGTCCTTGTCAGGCTATCCGCCCTGCATCACTGACAAGGGGAAACTACGCCGAAAAATCTGGATGAACTTTCTCGGCCAATGCAGGGATTAAACCCCGACCCCCAGACTACAATCCAGCGTCTCACCATTTAGCCACGTGATCTACCATTTGACCAGGAAGATGATACAGGCGGAGCAAGAGAGCAATTTGCATGCCCGACCTTTCTTCCTAAATTTATTTTATTAAATTATTTGTGAACCTAGGGGGGGGGGGGGGGGTAGATGGCTGAATGGTTATCGTGCGCGCGCTGTATCATAAAGCCTGTCATTGCGTCAACAGCCGTGGTTTCGAAAATTCCGGTTTTATACGTGGCAAGGAGTAGGGTCGCCTGTCCAGCCTCGTGGTTCTTCTCCGGGTCCTCCGGGTCCTCCGGTTTCCTCCAACTGCTAAAGACCCTTACGCGTAAGCGAATTATTGAAATAAAATTATAAAAAAATATGTTAGTCCCGAAATGACCTAGTTTGTGTCGAGTGGACGTTAAACCCCATTTCTCCCCTCTCTCTTCTGTCAACCTATGGTTCAACCTGTGGTAACTAGTGAGTATACTTACATGGAAGAGCTGTTATTGTATTCAACAAGACACTGATTAACAATACGAACAGCATCTTGATCTCTTTAAGGTAATACAAGATCTCTGTTGGTGACGAGGATACAAGATATCTTTAAGGTAATACAAGATCTCTGTTGGTGACGAGGATACAAGATATCTTTAAGGTTATACAAGATCTCTGTTGGTGACGAGGATACAAGATCTCTTTAAGGTAATACAAGATCTCTGTTGGTGACGAGCATGTACTTTACTAAATAACAAAATAGTGCCATTACTGTTTAAATACCTACCGCTTCTAAAACAAACTATAATAATTCATATTTTATAGACATTATTCTAATAGTATATCATTGCTGTTCAATCATAATAAATTGTCATTTTAATTCACGATGTTCCTTATTCGTATTATTAATGACCTATATATTAAAAAATGCCGTTCTCTAGCCGGAAGAAAGATTATTGCTCGATTTATAATATATACAATCCGGATCACGTGGCTAAGTGGGTAAGAATTGGCTCGCTAGCCTGGAGGTCGGGTGTTCAATCCCTGCATTGGCCGAGAAAGTTCATCCAGATTTTACGGCGTGGTTCCCCCATGCCAGAGATGCAGGCCCCGTATACACATTGGCGTGCACGTAAAAGATCCATTGGCAGTTGGAATTCGATATAAGAGTAGACCATAATGCCGCTGCCCGGGCAAAATTTCCCTCATAGTCATTAGCCCATTCAATTCATTTCATATACATAATAAAAACGCGGACAGTTAAAATGTGAATTCGACAGGATTGTAAAGGAGTAAAAGTGAAGTCAGTAACGGTGGTGAGCCATAATTGGTCCAATGTAACGTCGCCTTGCACGTATAGTAGTCAAAGAACATTGTTACAATTGATGAAGCCATGTTCAGTAGCAGCAGTACAAGGGTTAATCAGCGAACTGGATGTATGAGATGTGTTGTTGACGTTTGGGAAAGTAGGACGAGGGGAAATGTGTAGGGAGTGAAGTGCTGTAAAGGGATAGTTAGATGTATTATGAATGGTTAGAGTGGCTGTGGTGTTAAGGTGAAATACTATACCGCCACCGTAACACCATAGCTTTATGATTGTTAGACATGAGTGATGTAATGGGTGTCAACAACTGGGTATGCTGGTACCGTCGCAACGTAGCCGTGAAAAATGTATTGTTGGGGGAAGGGCGGAAACGGAAAAATATACAATGTTAACAGTATGTGCCAGGCATGAGGCTGCCCAGACCGAGCGCCAGCTCGATAGGGAGAGTGTTGGAGGGTCATTGTTTGTGGAGGGTCATTGCCTGCGCCGCAAAAAAGAGGTCTCGCCTTTTATTATTAGTATAATGACCCCCTCATGTGCGACAGGTTAGTTTGCTTCTAAAAATACTGATTTCCGTTCCAAAAAATACAAAAGTAATTTTCTACCAGATGACCATGGTTCTGTTCACCGAGACTAGATAATTTCTCTCGGTATAAGGATATAGCTATGGATAAATTCATACAAGGTCAAAAAATCCGCGGTCACTTCGGGTCACACTGTTGAGAAAATAAACCGATGGGTTTGTTTAGTAGCAAATCGAGCGTGAATCAACTCAGTTTGTACTGATCAATTTTTCAGTGATATGTATAAACTGTCTTCATACACAGGTACAGTGGCAAATGTTCTACTTCACAGACTGTTACCTCCGAACTACCTCCGCACGAAATCCCCGATTTGGGTACTTGTAAAAGAAAAATAAATAGTACCTGTGCGCATGCCATCGCGCATAACAATGCCCGAACGTACCAGGCGCTAGGTCATCAAGGGGTGGGGGCAGGGGGGCATGAACCCCGGTGCCCCCTTAGCTGGGCTTTACAGACAGGTTTGCACTAGTTTAATGTATAATGTACTATTGATAGCGGTTTCTCACTGAACAAAAACAAGCAGTTAAGAATTAACCTGACACGATTTGGATGCACATCATTGTCCTTGAACAATATGCTAATTTCCTATCCAAGGTGGAAGGATGAATGATTAATATGCTTAAACTCAACGATGAAAATCCCGAGTTTCTTCTTCTGGGCCCTGTTAACAGACTTAAGAAATGTAACATTCGATCGATCATTATCGGAAACACCGAAATCCCTGTGTCTAAAATTGTAAGAAATCTTTAAATTCTTTCGATTCTCGTCTCAGTTTTAAAAACCATGTGAACAACGTCTGTAAAATATGTCATTTCCATCTCCGAAGGATAGGGTCCATTCGTCATCTATTAACAGAAGACGCTGATGCAACCTTAGCTCGATCCTTCGTCCTGTCCAGATTACTATTGTAATTCGGGATTAACTGGTATTACGAACGAACAGATTTCAAAACTCAAAAGATTACAAAATCGTGCTGCTTACAGTGTCACAAAAAAACTAAACCAAGATCACACATCACCCCAGTCTTGAGCGAATTACATAGTCTCTGTGTTAGAGAATGGATCAACTTTAAAATCGTATTATAAACCTATCATTCAATATACAAATCAGCACCAGGTTAACTTCAAAATCTAGTATCAGTGTATCAACCTAAATGACCATTAACATCAGAAGGGAAACTGTTATTGGATGTACGTGCCTATAATTTGAAATCTTTTGGACCCAGAACTTTTCGATACAGCGCATCAATTGTTTGGAATGCACTTCCAGAAATTATCCGACAATGTGAATCTGTGTCAGGATAATAAAATTACTATAACACATTATAACTTGGGCAAAACAGAAGTATCGAGAAAAAAATTGGGTGCAACGTAAGTATGTCTGTTTTAGTGGTGAATCTCGAATAACGAGCCAGATCGTTATTCGGAATTCGACACTAAAACAGACCAACCTACGTTGCACTCAAAAACTCATTGAGAAAAGCGTTCTAACGGACATATTAAGTCCAGCTTATGTCGCCCTACGTAGCGATAAAACTATCGGCGACTATCAGTAATTGACAGCTTATGTCGTCGCTACGACTGAATTTATCCAGGACTGGGCGCAATCATTAGCAAACAGTTGATCACAGTCGTAAGCGCATTTATGTCGCCCGGCGTCAGTTGAAGAATCGGGGCCACAACTGACCACGTGACTAACACGTGGGTCACGTGGTGACCTTCAAAATGGCCTAATTCCAATGTTGTTACCGCCCCTGGGTATCACGCGACTAAATAACCGAATCCTGTTGGCTACGTCGGCGAGGTGCCGACTCAAGACAGTCGTAAAAACTGGAGACAACTGGACGGCGACTCGGAGAAACTGGAGACACCAGTCGTAAGAGCGCTTAGGTCGCGCAAGTAGTCACGACTGATCAGTTCCACTTGATCGTAGACCACTTGCCGATTTCCAGTCGCCGTCAGTTTCATAGCATCGTAGGTCGACATACGCTGTGTTCTTGTTAATCCTCTTCAATTCGCTGTCAAACAAGTTCCATATAGCACGAGAGAGAGAGGTAGATTTTACAGTCAACTCGATACAAACGATATCATTTCGGGACTAACATGGTCCAATTTTTATTTCAATAATTCGCTTGTGCGTAGAGGACCCGGAGAAAACCCATGAGGTTGGACAGGCGACCCTGTTCCTTGTAAGGTACCACCGGGGATTCGAGACCACGCCAGTTGACTCAATGATAGACCTTACCTTATGATACAGCACACACGTTAAGATCTTCTTATTCATTATAAACCCTTAAGCTGGGATTCCATGTGTACGTACTGCGTAATGCGGAATGCGTAGAACGTAATGCGCATTTAACACTTTGCACTAAAATAGTAAGAAGTAATTCCATGTAAACGTAATGCGTAAAGCGTGATGCGCAGCGCGTAGTACGTGTTTCTCGGGACGCTCACAAGAGTGTCCGAATGCGCAATACGCGTATATACGGAGACCGGAACCGGGCATTCCCAAGTTTTGGGATGACAATATTCGGTAATCATCAACATATAATATGCCATTCACGCACACATGGAAACTGACAATACGCGTTACGCAACACGCATCACGTAACGCGCATTCCGCACGCACTGCGTATACATGGAATCCCGGCCTTACGCAAACTTCGTTCTTCAAACCACCCTTATCTCCTTGGGATGCCAAAAAGTAATACACTCTTCGTCCAACGCTCCTTTTCGGTAGCAGCACCGAAACTTTGGAACGATATACCCTTTAAAACAAGTAAAGGACCAGTTCAAGATTCAACGTTTTTGAAAAGAATCTAAAAACAGAATTGATCCAAAAAGTCTTCACTTAATTGGTCTATTTTACCAATTATTTTAATGTTTTATATTTTATCTGTACACTGCTTTTTATTTGTTTTACCGAATAGTTTAATTTTAATTAGTTATGATTTTCTATCTATGTTATCTATACGTGTACCCGTTGCTTTTTTATTTTTTAAAATCCTATTATCTTGTTTTACCAAACATTTTTTTTTCTTTAATTGTATAGGATTGTGTACTCATAATCGTATATATATTTATTCCTGTACAAGCGCCATTGAGCAGCTTTACGAGCTGGATTTTGTCGCTGTACAAGTTCAATAAATTATTATTATTAGAGTCAACGTGGCAATAGGGTCACCGTTTCTGGGTCAATCAATCATTCATCCTTCCACCTTGGGCAGGAAATTAGCATATTGTTCAAGGACAACATTATTTATTATCGAACATTGATTGCTTTATTGTTACATGTTGGCAGTTTATTCACCGTGTACAGATACTGAGATAGATGTGTGCACTAGTCATGTCAGGTGAACTCGTTACGACCTTTTTTTCTAATGAGAAGCCACCTATATAACGTATGCGTCAATAACCTATAACGTGGCGGGGAATGGTCTGTTACAACCCCTATTGCAATAAATGTAATAATTAACCCTTATTGTAATATCAATCTCTATTGTAATAAGTGTAATAATTGTAATACAATTTCACTTAACCCCTATTGTGATATCAACCCCTATTGTAATAATTGTAATTAATGTATATTAACATACAATAAATTCGACGTCTTAATAAAAAGGTCTATGGAATTTGATAACCATTTGAATAACAATATCCAGTAGACATGGTACAAGGGTTAATCAACGAAATGGATGAATGAGATGTGTTGTTGACGTTTGGGAAAGTAGACGAGGGGAAATGTGTAGGGAGTGATAGTTAGATGTATTATGAATGGTTAGAGTGGCTGTGGTGTTACGGTGAAATACTATGCCGCCACCGTAACACCACAGCTTTATGATTTGTTAGACAGGAGTGATGTAAAAAGTCCGACAATAATAAATAACATATTTCTGATTTTATTGTCGTCTTTTCCAACTTGTACTGGTTGTACGCCATTTTGAAACTAGCTGACGAAGACAGCTCGTGCGGCGATTGTTCGACTCCGGGCTGCTCTGTCAGTATCTAACAAACGCATTTAGTTCCCGTACAACTTTTAAAAACCAAATGTCAGTATGTTATTTCTCACATAATTGGTTATCGCAAAAACAGAGTAAACTGAAAGCGAGTTATCTCGACTTAAAAATATAGTCTATAGCCTACTTACTACACTCGTCACTAGGCTTCCTATACATATTATAATATTCCATTTACATGCCATTTTCGTGCAGATTTGTTTGAATAACAGAAATGTCCCGTGTATCAAAGATCAAAGATTAAAACCGCACGTGGTGTTTATAGTGGTTCAGACAACATGGCGCCAGAAACCATGCAGTGTTCACCTTACAAAAGGTTCATTGATTTATGGTTAACTTTATAATACCGTTTAGACCACAATAAATCCACGACGATATTTCCTGTTATTTGGAGTTGTTTAGTTCCATTTCGTGTACGGGAGGGATTTGATGCAACGGTTAGAGAGAAGAATTTGTGACCTAACGGTTGCAGGTTCGAGACCCGAATTGTTCGCCGAGTTCTTGTGTCTTTGAATAAGACACTTCATCCTTGCATTCCAGTCTACCCAGCTGTAAATGGGTACCGGTAGGATGGTGTATGTATTACACAAAAAACTGTTGCGCTCCTTGAAACTTGAAAGAGGTTTAAAGGGACGTAATCAGGCTTACCTGTATCCTAGAGACCGGGATAGTAATTTTGTCGCGCTGTGAGCACGTTTTTTAGAGTGTCTAAAAAACTGTGTTAACTGAAAGATCAAGTATTGTAAGTTGTTAAAGGGGCCGTGGAGCTATTTAAAGGGACAATATCACTAAAATACATCTACATCTCTTATATACTGACAATTAACAAAAAAGGTCCTATTGTCTACACGACTATTACATGGTATTAGTTTCCTTTGATGTCACATGTCACTTCACATTATGGAACCTTTAGTGTCGAAATGAAAACGTCAGCAGGTTATTATGGACTGGTACATGCATTCAGCAAGTTATATAAACTTGTTGACGGTTAATTCTGATTTTGTGTGATTACATCAGGAGACAAATTCTTTTAATTCATTTGTGATTTAAACCAGAAAAACATATTAATTGAGGTGTAATTTACCGATATTAGATGCCAAGTGTGACTTATTTGTCATTATGTGAATTCATTTGTGATTTAAACCAGAAAAGATATATCAGTATGTGAATTACTATTTAGATGGATCCCCCCCCCCCCCGGTAAGACTTGTACGCATTAATTTATCGATTGGTATTGTCAAGCTTGTCGAGACATGCATGTCAACGTGCATCTCACAATTTCTATGAGCTTGTAAAAAGATTGCGTGTCGTGTAAATATTTATTTTGTTTGTGTCTAGGTCATTTTCAATAAATATATAACTTTTATGAGAAAGGATGATTACCAAAGAACCGTAGGCGTGAGTGCAACTAATGATTTATCGTTTGGTTGAGACTTTCACTAACCACGTGTTTCATGTTAATAAATATTTTCTTCTGTGTCTTGAATTGACCTATTTCTAATAAATTACCCCATTTTGATCGTTGCCATTTCTTATATTTTCCACAAAAAAACTTTGCCTTGAACGCACTAATTTATCGCTAGACATGTACTTAACGACAAATAAGCGATCAGAGTATCAGAGGCATGGATTAATATAAACACCGAGTCACGCCGTGTTTCCAACACCGAGGGAGTACTATCATGTCACTCGATATTCACTCGGTAATTCACGGAATTCAACGAGAAAAAACACGGTAATATCGTGTTTCGTCAAAGCTCCGCGATGCGCGTACTGTATGTTTTAACTTTGACCTATTACTCAGTGATAAGCCTCCGCCGCAAAAAAGTTCTCGCCTTTTATTATTAGTATAATGACTTCCTCATGTGCGGCAGGTTAGTTTGCTTCTAAAAACACTGTTTTCCGTTCCAAAAAATACAAAAGTAATTTTCTACCAGACAACCATGGTTCTATTCACCGAGACTAGATAATTTCTCTCTGTGTAAGGATATTATCGCCATGGATAAGTTCATACACTGTTGAGAAAATAATCCTATTGGTTTGCTTAGCAACAAATCGAGCTTGAATCAACTCTGTACTGAAAATTCTGTGCGTGATATATATAAACTGTCTTCACACATTCGGTTTATAATTAGCGATACACAGGTACAGTGGCAAGTGTTCTACTTCATAGACTAATACCTCAAAAGTACCTCCGCGCGAAATCCCAGATTTTGGTACATGTAAAATATAAAGAAATAGTGCCCGTGCGCGTGCCAGTAATAGAAAAACTAAGAGTTCGTGCGGTACCAGGCGCGAGGTCATCTAGAAGTAATGGCATGCGTTTACGATGCATAGAATATTATGAAACACCACTACTACTGAAAACATGATTAAAGGCCGTTAACGAGTTCGAAGAAATTATTCAAATGGAATGTCAACCCCTATTGTATTAAATGATATTTAAATTTACGTAAAGTATGTTCTCTGAAAGATCGGTCGACTGGGGATTTTGATCATCTTTTTCCGTATGCATTGTAATCAATGATATTTAAGTGAACGTAAAGTATGGTCTTTGAAAGATCGGTCGACTGGGGATTTTAATCATCATTTCCGTATGCATATCGGAAAAAATCCCCATTATAGCATTTTTAAAAGCCTTCTCTACATTCAGACACGTTTACTACAATACGGGTTGATACAACAATAGAGGTTACACGACATAACCCCTATTGTAATAAAATTTATGTCAACCCCTATTGTAATAAATGTGTTTGCAATACCAATAAAATAAACACTTTGAAAGTCTATGGATTTTCATCAACATTTTACTATCAATATATAAGATAATGGTATACCTTTAATTATACTGTATAAAATATTATGAAACAAAACCACCGACACATGTTTTGAAGCCGTTTGGACCATTATTAAAATAGAATGTTAACCAATATTGTAATCAATGACATGTAAATAAACGTAAAAATATATCTCAGGAATATCTGTCGTCTGACGATTTTGAACATATTTTCCCTTTGCATACCAGATACAATAATCCACCTAATAGCATTTTAGAATCCTTCTCTACATTTAGACACATTTATTACAAAAAGGGTTGGAATTACAATAGGGGTTACATGGTATAACCCAAATTGTAGTAAAATTTCTGTCAATCCCTATTGTCAATATTATTTGTCATGCCAATAAAATGAACACCTAACTTTAAAAGTCAATGGATGTTCATCACCATTTCCGTATCGAATTATAAGATAATGGTATACTGTACAGAATATTATGAAACAAAACCACCAAAATACCTTTGGGGAATTATTAACCCCTATTGTAATAAAATTTCTGGCAACCCCTATTGTAATAATTGTAATAAATGTGTTTTGCCATGCCAATAAAATCAACATCTAACTTTAAAAGTCATGGTTTTTGATCACCATTTCCGTATGGAATTATAAGATAATAGTATGCCTGTATACTATGTTGAATATTATGAAACAAAACCACCGAAAACATGTCTCAAAACATGTCTCATTCTAATCAATGATATGTAAATAAACGTAAAGTATGTTTTCTGAAGTATCTGTCGTTTCGGGATTTTAAACATATTTTCCGTTTGCATATCAGACAAAATAATCCTCCTGATTGCATTTTTTAAAAACATGTGTTACAATTATTACAATAGGGGTTGTAAGATATGTTATTACAATAGGGGTTGATAGTACAATAGGGGTTACACGGCATAACCTCTATCGTAATAACATATCTGTCAACCCCTATTGTAATAATTGTAACACATGTTTTAGCCATACCAATAATTGCCATTAGAAGGATTTAAAAAAAACCCGGATTATTTTATCTGATATGCACACAGAAGAGACGTTCAAATTTCTCAGACGACAGAATTTTATTTAAATATCATTAATTACAATAGGGGTTGACATTCCATTTTAATAATCTTGCAAACGGCTTAAAGCATGTTTTCAGTGATGTTGTTTCATAATATTATATACGGTTTATTAAAGACATACCAGTCAGTACTCGTATATTCATACGGAAATGGTGATCAAACTCAATAGACTTTTAAAGTAAGGTGTTGATTTTATTAGTAGCGCTAAACACATTTATCACAATTATTACAATAGGAGTTGCCAGAAATGTGTATTACAAAAGGGGTTATGTCGTGTAACCCCCATTGTAATATCAACCCATACTATCGGGGGATTATTTTATCTGATATGCACACGGAAAAGATGTTCAAAATCCTCGGAGACCGATCTTTCAGCGAGGATATATACTTCACGTTTTTTTTTAACGGCTTCAAAACATGTGTCGGTGGTTTTGTTTATAATATTTTATACAGTATAAAGGTATACCATTGTCCTATATATTGATACGTACATGGTGATGGAAATCCATAGACTTTTAAATTTAGGTGTCAATTTTATTGGCATGATAAACACATTTATTACACTTATTACAATATGTGTCTAAGTGTAGAGAAGGATTCTAAAAATGCCATCAGTAGGATTATTTTTTATCCCCAGTCAATCGATCTTTCAGAGAACATACTTTACGTAAATTTAAATATCATTGAATACAATAGGGGTTAGTGTTCCATTTGAATAATTTCTCCGAACTCGTTAACGGCCTTTTATCATGTTTTGTGGTGTTTCATAATATTATATGCATTGTTAACGCATGCCATTACTTCTAGATATTGGTATTCAAATGGTTATCAAATTTCATAGACTTTTTGAAATTAGATGTCGAATTTATTGTATGATGGTAATATACAATAATTACACTTATTACATTTATTACAATAGGGGTTGTTTTTACAATATTATGGGTTGTTATTACAATAGGGGTTGTAACAATTGTCGACTGGGCAATCACAAGATTTTTCAAGCTAATCGGTGATTGCTGGTCGACCAGACCTTAATTAGTGAACCAGGTGGGCAGGTATTTTACATAGGTCTGGTGCGACTGATACGTAGCCCTACCTGATAGTGCGTACTTCCTCAAGATGAGATTGGACAGAGCATCCTTAAAAGAATCATATGCAGATTAAAAAAATGCAATTAATCGTACATTAACTTAAACTAGTGTACGCCTGTCTGTACAAAAAAAAACCAACCAGACAAGACCGGTACATTACGAAGCAACATCTGCAGAATCACATGCTTCCGTATTGCGGCGTGGACTCCCCCTGTCAGTGATACAGGACGGAGGGCCTGACAAGAACAGCTGTCTAGTTGTTCGGATGGGACGAAAAACCTAGGTCCGTGTACAAATTGGCATGCACGTCAAAGATCCATTTGCAGTTGGAATTCGATATAAGATTTCGTAGCGTCGCTGCGCGGGCAAAATTTCCCCAATAGCACACTGTATGGCGTATGTCCGTCTTTATTAGCCCAGTAGGCCCTGTATCCATAGGCTGTTCCCTTGTGGCGTGTTCTCTTGTGGCGTTGTGACCTTGTTCCCCGACCCTGTACCCGCCCGTATCCATAGGATGTTCCCTTGCGGCGTGTACAATGTACGATGGAAAGATAGGTAAAAGGAAAGACTACATACGAACGTTGATGAGAGAGCAAATTAACACAAGACACAACTATCATTATGCGAACCGTCATTATTTTATTGACATATTGATAGCTCGACGATGAACTCAACTACTGAAAATCGGAAAATCGGAAGGATGAGGAGGATGCCGCTATTGCATTCAGTGTATGATTAACCTTGTGGGGTTGGGGGACATACCAACTGTGCGGGAGCCCCATTGTCGTTTGTTCAAATTGAACTCAACTACTAAAAATCGGAAGGATGAGGAGGATGCCGCTATTGCATTCAGTGTCGGATTAACCGTGTGGGGGTGGGGGACATACCAACTGTGCGGGAGCCCCATTGTCGTTTGTTCAAACCATTCGTACTGATCGCGGATCGTACTAGTATGTACTTCGCCCCCTTGAGTGTCTGGGGTGTATTCCTTCTGGATTTCTTTCTTTTAAATTAGGATTAATTTCAGTGTATCTGAGACAATTATTTTGGCCAGCGATTTCATTGACGTTTTGAATTCGTTGTCAAATTGGGTATTGTTTCTATTTACTTTATGCTAGTGAAGTCAGGGATAAATATTAGTATGACCCAGAACTGTGGGGGGGGGGGCTTATATGTGGGGAGCCCGGGACATTTTTCCCGTTATGCCCCCTCCCCTCCCTGATCAGGTACTGATTGCATTTTTTTCCTCCCGGGTGCTCATCTCAGAAGATAACATATCTTCAGACAAGGCCCACGGTGCTGGGTCCGGCCATTTTTTGGAACTCGCAATGGACTGGGTGAATTTCACAGAAGTTTCCATACAATATCGCACTAGTAATAACGTGTTCCCTCTAGTGCAGTTGAAAAAGAATTGACATGTTCATTGTCTGTGTTCCCGGTCACAAGCCACATGTTCCGTGCACGAGGCCACACGTCCCTGGGAACATCCTATGGGAACTAGCACGTTAAAAAACAAAGGTTCATTGTCCTTGTGGCGCGTCACAAGGGAACAAGAGAACACGCCACAAGGGAACACGCCACAAGGGAACAGCCTATGGATACAGGGCTTTGGAGCAAAACAGTCGGACGTTAAACCCCATTTCCGTATTGCTGCTACCAAATATGGGTTCATCAATGGTGATAATGTACTTCGACTACATGCCAGGCGACGTTACATTGGATCAATTCTGGCTCACCGCTTATATTCGCTAGATTTTTTTACCCCTTAACAATCATCCAATTTCAGCTGCCTGCGTTTTCAATATGAAATGTCAACCCGGGAATTAGTTGGTCTTTTTTTTTGAAGTGCGATTAAAAATAAATTAATCAGGAATTAAAATGACATTTTGATTAAATGATAGAACGGCAAAGATAGAATCCTAATCATGTGTATAAAATACATAAAATATGAATTAAAATGACAACTATTATAATTTATTGCGAAACGGTAGGTATATAAACTAATTATTTTACACTATGTTGTTATTTAGTGCAGTATATCCCCGTCACCAACAGAGATCTTGTATTACCTTAAAGAGATCAAGATGCTGTTCGTATTGTTAATCAGTGTCTTGTTGAATACAATAACAGCTCTTCCATGTAAGTATACCCACTAGTTACCATAGGCTGAAAGGAAATATAGATACGTTCACCAATAATTTAATAAAATGGATTTAGAAAGAAAGGTCGGGCATGCATATTGCTCACTTTCTCCGCCGGTATCATCTTCCTGATCAAATGAGAGACCACGTGGCTAAGAGGGTAAGACGCTGGATTGCCAGCCTAGAGGGCAGAGTTTCGATCCCTGCATTGGCCGAGAAAGTTCATCCAGATTTTCCAGCGTGGTTTCTCCTTGTCAGTGATAAAGGACGGGGGCCTGACAAAGACAGCTGTCTAGTCGTTCGGTTGGGACAAAAAAAGGGCCCCGTCCACACATCGGCGTGCACGTCAAAGATCCCTTGGCAGTTGGAATTCGATACAAGAGTAGGCCATAGCGCCGCTGCCCGGACACAATTATCTCAAAGCACACTGCATGGCGTATGCATGTCTTTATTAGCCCAGGTTAGGAGCAGAACAGTAGGACGTTAAATCCCATTTCATTTCATTTATTTAAATATTCACAATATGCATGCCCGACCTTTCTAAATGCCTTATTTCATGTTTAGTGTCCAGGCATTAATTGACCACTTATTTATTTTACAGATTATGAATACAACCCATGTTCCAATCTGTATTCAAATTCAGGAGTTTTACTACCCAAACAAGATAACTGTGCCCAATATTATGATTGCTCATCTCCCGGGGGACTGGTTGTAGAATGTGGTTTTCCCGACCTCTTTAATGCCGATACACATCAGTGTGAACCCTGTTTCCAAGTGAACTGTGGAAGTCGATATGAACCAACAGATGCATGTGAGTATTTTTTTTTATACTTTGGCGGGATTTAGTAACTGGATAGAGTTTACACAAAAACACATACCTATAGAATAACTAGAAAACGTCGAGGGAATACTCTTCGAAACGTTGCCCAAAGGAATTAAGTAGCTGTTGACACCGAGTCTCTCGGATTGGTATTATTATACATTTATAAATGTTAGCCCGGGAACTCAGTCGAAAATTAATCTCATGAACTCGATTTTTTTTTTACAAAAATCTCTTCAGTGATATTTCGATGTATGTATAGCTATGGAATATTCTCCTCGCCCTGTGTGAAAGCGGTCATAAAATCCCCAGCAGTTGACAAGTTGTGTGATTATAACGGTAACAATAAAATTGCCACAGAAACCCGTATTCTCTAAAACAAGAGTCTCTTGATCCCAATATTCTCAAAAACTGTAGACCTGTCTCTAACTTGTCACTCGGATCACGGTGGCGAAGTGGATAAGGCGCTGGTTCGCTAGTCTGGAGGTTGAGTGTTCGATCCCTGCATTGGCCGAGAAAGTTCATCTCGATTTTCCGGCGTGATTTCCCCTTGTCAGTGATACAGAAGGAGGGTCTGACAAGGACAGCTGCCTAGTCGTTCGGAATTCGATATAAGAGTAGGCCGTAGCGTCGCTGCCCGGGCAAAATTTCCCAAATAGCACACTGTATGGCGTATGCCCGTCTTCAATTAGCCCAGGTTAGGTGCTTAAGCGTAGGACGTTAAACCCCATTTCATTCATTCATTCATTCCTTTCCAAAAGGAATATTTCGAAATATGAGTTGTTTGATTAGTTTCAGTCTGTTTACAGACCCCAACATGCACTGAGACCTCAACGACTTACAGTGTGCAGTGGATACAGGGAATTTAGCATCTTTGATGCTTTTGGATTTATGTGCAACGTTTGATACCGTGGCCATCATATTCTATACAATAGACTTAAAAACCAGTTTTGGATTTCCGGTACACTCCTTTTACCAGTTAAACTGGACTGTGGTGTACCGCAAGGAAGGGTACTAGGACCTATGTTTTTTGTTCTCTATACAATCGCTTTGGGGTATGTGAACGATGGCTGTGTCCAGAGGCACTACTCTTATGCCGATGACACTCAACTCATTGGTGTGTCTAGTCTTATGCTAATCAGTTATTCCTTACAAAAAATTACTGACTGTTCGCTTGCAGTTAAACGGTGGATAAAAACTAACAAACTAAAACTGAACGACGATAAAACCGAAACTCGTTTAGTAGGCTAATCACAACAACTCAAGTTGCTACCTGATCTTAAAATCACTATTGGTAATTCAGAAATAAATTTATCCACAAATGTTCGAAACCTTGGAGTGATATTTGACCCTTGTCTGAAAATGGGACTCCGGTAAATATTGTATGCCGTACATGCTACTATCATCTACGCTGTATACGCAAAATCAGAGACCACCTCACAGCTGACGCCTGTAAACTCCTTGTGAGATCAGCGAGGATTGATTACTGTATTAGTTTACTGTATGGAATCCCACAAGCACTTCTAGCCAAGATCCAGAAAGTTCTTAAAACTGCAGCTCGAATAGTAACAAGGGCACATAAGTTTGATCACACCCGGAATGTGCTAGCTTCATTACACTGGTTACCTGCTGAGGCGCGAGTCAAATACAAAATATTAACATTGGTGAATAAATGTCGCAATAATGCAGCTCCTTAATACTTATCTGAACTCTTATATGACTACAACCCTATTAGATCACTTCGCTCTCTGAAAAAAAGTCACTAGTTGTTCAAGTCATATGGGTATAGGTCTTTCAGTTCTGCTAGTCCTAAATTATGGAACGAACTTCCACAACAGATCAAGAATCAACAAACTTTTAATCAATTTAAATCCGCACTAAAGAGTTTCCTGTTTCGACAGTTTTACCAGTAGAGCTATTAGTGTACTAAAAGCGTTTTGAGCATGTGTCAACATGGAGAAAACGCTATACAAAACCACATTATTATTATTATTTATTAAGGGATATTAGATAAAGAGCTGCTAGTTCTTACTATAATTGTTAAAAACTAGATAATGTAAAGGGAATTTGCTGAAAAATTCAGTCAAATTGATCGAATCTAAATCGATAATTTAGCGACTGAATTTTTGTAGGATAAAACATAGGCTCGGTTATCCAATTTTTTGATTTTATCATGAATGAACGTTGAGCAGTAGATCGGATTGTAATTCAGTAAATATCGCAGGCTAGCGATGACATCGAGTGTTGATTATGGTCTGCAGGGTAAGTTAATTAATTTCAAGCCTAAAGAAAGACCTGCAATTGGCAGATTTAGGTCTTGCATAATGTCGGATGTTCGATCCCTGCATTGGCTGAGAAAGCTCATCCAGTTTTTGAAGCGTGATCCCTTATCAGTGATGCAGCACGGAGGTCCCGCGTAACAGATCACTTGGCAGTTGGAAGCATCCCGGGCAAAATTTCCCTCACAGCACACTGTATGACGTATGCCCATCTTCATTTGCCCAGTTTAGGAGCAAAACATTAAACAGTAGGACGTTAAACCCCATTTCATTTCATTTCTTGCATAATATATGTTTAAATATTTCAGGTGGATATGAAGGAAACCATTGTACCATACACACCTGTATTCCTTGTAATGTTAAATATCCCACCTGTTCCGGTTTGAAAGATGGTACACATGCGTGGAGGGGGCGAATGTGGTCTCCTTTTCACGTAGAATGTATAAGTGGAAGAGTCGTTGATACCAAACAATGTCCGACCAACTTTGTATTTTCCCCGTTTGAATTGAAATGTATCAGTCTTAAATAAATACATATACATACAGATCTATTTTTATATAATGTGTTCGGTAATCAGACCATTACAGAGAGGAAATTTAGTTGTCTATAACAAAAGTGTAGGTGACAGAGGGACCCGGCAACACGTTTCTAAAAAGCATTTACAGGCGTAAATCTCGATATAGACAGCAAGGCTTGCTGCTGGCTCATCTGCAATGAATTGCCATGGAATATCTCTGTGATTACTTCTTCTTTTATTTATCCCAATTTACTCACCCACACCTTTTCAATAATAGAGAGATTTGGGAAATGGGGTTTAACGTCCTTCATGGTTGTCAGTCCTACCAGATATTCATACAAATATAGCATATGTTTTTATGTTTTTAAAGCCATATCAAAGAAAGAGTACATAAAATTTGCCTTTCAATTATTTAAATGACATCCAGAAGCCCGGTTAACTACTCATAACAAAACACAACACAAGGTATAATATATGGATACAACTACACCTCTATTATTTAATAACAACGTTTCGTAACACATACAGGTCACGTTTTCAATTTATACATATTTATACACGTTTTCTATTTATATATATTATAGCTTACACCAGCTTAAAGGACCGTCGAAATCTTCGACGTCGAAAACACGAATTATTGGTCAATTTAAATAAACATTGATGTTGTGATCTTACCTAGAAACGATGGTAGGCCTCGGATATCCAATATTTAAAACAAAATAAACATTTTACCATTGGTACACGAACCGTGTACCATAGAGCGTTTCGGCGTCACGTGTAGCAAGTGACCAGAAAGAACGAGGCTAGACTCATTCCACAACTCCTGTCAACGATGAGGCCATATTTTATCTGGTCATGTACTAGAATAACCAGACACTAGAAATACTTAATACGGTTGAAACTCATGCCGTATTTTGCTGGACATAGCTGATTTGAAATTAGATTCAAAACGGAAACAATTTAATGTGAATCAGTGTATAAACAATCAGATTGTATTATTATATGCGTTGCGACCCACTAGGGTCAATTTCTAGGTCCAAAATATTAGCGATTAAGCTCTTTTAATTAATAATGACAAGAAACCATTAAAATAATTATCAGTACTTTAAATAACAGTAATAATAATAATGCTAACGCTTATAACAGTCAAGGGTAAACGGGGGTTATTATTTTAGTGATATCTGCTTGGTCGTAAATCTTCATACCATTTTTTTTGTTGAATGAGGGTGACAGTGAAACGTTTTTTAATTTAAATCTATTGGATACTTAGCCAACTTACATAATTCGTGACAATGAAAATTGTTCAGATCTATTTGTTAATACCAGTTTTATCCCAACAATTCGACGTTTCCGGGGATTGAGAAAACATATAATATATTATAAGAAGACAACGAACAAGGCTCATTTGTAAAATAAATATTATTGTTTAAGGGGTTAAGTTATGCCTTTCAAAATCCTGCACTACCGAAAAGGGGAAATTTTTTCGGCGAACACCGACAGCACGAAATATTCAGCAGTAACTACATATTTTTGTGAAAAACTGACAGAATACTCCAATCATCCTGATAATAATAATAATAATAATCGCGTCATTTTACAAGGGTAACAAATTAGGCCTGAGGCCTTTTTCTAATTTGGCCCTTGGCACAGATCGTGCGAATGATTTCGATCATTACTGCTGGAAGAAACCGAAGAACTCGGGGGAAACCTGCCTGATCGGACGGGAGACCGAATATCCCTCACGCTTACAACGATAAAGTTCTTTCCCCGAGCTGGGTTTGAACCCTCGTTGCATTGGTAAGAAGCCGCCTCTCTATCGCCACGGCTATCCGACCAGCTTACTCGGGCGGTCACGTATACCAATAATTGCTAATACACGATTTGTATATCATTATATAATTTAAGTATATCATTACTTATAACTATTACATATTAGGATTTGGATGTAATCTGTATTACATACAACTGACGGTATGTTTTTATTTGATGTGCATAGAAGTTATGCTTACATCAACCTGTCATGACGTCATCATAGGTTGTTATATGAACCAAAAATATCAACCGGAGATGACGTCATAACAGGTTGATATGAACCTAATATATCAACCTATGATGACGATATACCTTCTATGCCCATCAAAGAAAAAAATACCACCAGTTGTATATATTTCGGATATAAACCGTCTCTCCCTCGGATTTATAAAACAGAGAACAGTTTGTCTCTATCATATCAACCTCGGGTAGGTTAATATCCTATAATTAACTAGTTTAAATCTGACAGTATCGCTTCGTGTATTTTGGTCTGCGATATCACTATCGGTGGAAGTGGGCGTTAATCCCCACGGGCGCTTCGTGCAGCTAAACGTAAGCACGTACTTTCGAGGACAGAACTACTAAACTAACCACAGGTGTAGTAATCCACATTAAAATACATATTACATCCCTCTTCTACCTCGTTGCCGTTGGCAACCTTTGATAAAACTGTCCTGTTTATTTCCAATACAGGCGTAAAAGTATCTGTGTATCAGAAATTTACAGTACACTGTTTAAGATACCATTCAAGCAATAAGTAGAGGACGTTTAGTCCGGCCCAGATTGCAATGATAACAATGGCTTTATACAATCCAGCCGGACAAATGACATGAAATAAGTAGTCAAAATCACAGTAACAAAACAAACCGGGTGGAACAAACTGGCAGTTCAAAAATATATACAATGACATTAAATTAACAGAACAACATATTACAAAAGTCAATTATTATACATATCAATTGTCATCTATATCATAATTTGGTTTGATTTATATTAATATGCAAAACACATAAATTAGAATACTGAATAATTATTTCAATTGTGATGATAGAAGGAGCAGTTCTCTTGTTGGACACTTCACAGGCATTGAAAAAAAGCCGGATGGAAAAAAAACGCCTAGAACGACATACATTTTATTACAAATAATTCATTGATGCATACTTTCACCAGAAATGACCCACGTTTCGAATTTCCTTTACACTTCATTTAATAATAATATTTTTGTTTTGTAGATGTGGTTTAAACACACACATGATTGTTTTACGCCAAGGGTATAGCAAGACGCACGTGTAAATACTACTCAGATCGTCGTCTCTCCACTGCGAAATTATTCTACCTTGAAATGCAACGTGAGGCTCAGAAAGGGATAAATGAAAGGGCATTTGTCACTTTTCGGTTGAAACGACTCGATAATAAATACTATTTTCACATTTTTCTTCACAATACTCGATAGAAATGTGATGTAAGTGACTTATTGGCACCTTTCCTTGGTGTATCGGTGAATATCAGGACAGTTTTGGTCGGGGACCGCCTCGGCTTCGCCTCGGCTGATCCCCCGATCAAAACTGTCCGGTCCCCGACCAAAACTGTCCTGATATTCACCGATACACCTCGGAAAGGGTGCTAATGACTACTACTTGTGACAACATCCTTTGATGTTGGCGTATCATTATTTCCAATAATGTACGGGCATCTTGCCAATCAAACTTTATCTATACCAGATGAACTATTGGGCTCACGTGAAGTATTTCATTGAAAAGCACGTGCGGGATAGTGTCTGTATTTTAAGTTGTTTAATGGTCTCGAGCCTAAAGACATTGCGTAATATATTGAAACAACACCCGGTTGGCTCCTCGTGAAGTATCAATATATATCTTAATGTCTCGCTCTCGACCTTCAGTCATCACACCATACATAAGGTGAAAATGGTAATTAACAAGGGTGTGAAGATGAATTCAATTTTTTCTGATTTGAAATATTACCGCAAGCTGACATAGGGAAAATATCATAATGCATATATGTCACCATTCATTACATCTGTCAATTTCCTGTACCTGTACAAGTATGTAATTTATACTTTTTTACCTTTCGTATTAATGATATAGACAGTGATGTATTCATTCTCCTTATCGAATTCCAACTATCAATATTTCATTTACATGCACGCCAAATATCACTATGCTTATGGAATTTTGATGAATCTTACGATGTATTTTTATAACTCACAGATCTGGTTCCCTGTCGATATTGATGCATATCGTCAGTGCTCACTCTGGGTTTCATTTTTTTTCTGCCAATTTTAAAATTTGATTTATTAGCCATATATTTTTTCCGCCAAAATAGAACAAATATCTATTAGATTTTTTGAGTAATTTTTATACATATTATATCAAAGTTTACAAAATTATTTCACAGCATGTTTTTCGACATATTTTCTATTTCACAAACTTTTTAGATAGCCTAGTACATGCAGGCCTATTGTAGAAGTCAACATTTTGGAGGTGACATAATTCTTTCACAGCATGTTTTTCGACATTTTTTCTATTTCACAAACTTTTTAGGTAGCTTAGTACGTGCAGGCCTATTGTAGAAGTCAACATTTTGGAGGTGACATAAAAAGTCTGACATTCTTCTATCGGACGTTGACTAGTAAGTGACTAAGGCTGTTCAATGTTTGCCTACTACCCCTGGTATGTAAATTGATGATAACTGTCTTTCGTTCGTACCGTAACGTCTTGGAGTATGGCCTTGCGGGCCGTCTAGAGGCCACAATTTTTATTGATTGTAATAACCGTTTAAATATACCACAGTTACACTACGACTGAGTTAAAATTCATAGTGCCGCAAATACATTTATGCTATGTTCACACCTAATGCGCTTTCAAAGCGCTTTCCGTAAAACGCCCTACGGAAGGCGCTTTCGTTACCACGGGTGGCGTCACACTACAAATTAAACCGCTTTCGATTCGCATTAAAACACGTCACACTCAATGCGCATTAACAGCTTTCCCCATGCGATAAAACGGAAGTACTGCTGTTCGATCTCAACGCTGTAATGCGCATCAGTTATATCGCTTCAGCCAATGCGCATTAGAAATGCGGTTTCGCTAAAGCGGCTTAGTTTTGGTTTAATGCGCATTGAGTGTGACGCGTTTTAGCGACTTAAGGCTTTAATGCGCATTCGATGCGCATTAAAAGGCTAGTGTGAACACAGCAATAGTGTAAAAGCCAGGGCGCCTTTCGGATGCAAACTGTGGTCGCGACTACAATCTGAACCAGCACCCGAATGCAAAAGCCCGGGTCATTGGCTATTCATTTTGGCGGCGCAAATGTTAGATGTTTCGCTTGCTATATTTTCTGCTTTTTGCTCATTTTTAATGGAACTTTGTCGTGCACTGGGCAGCCCTCTCCTGCGCTCCCCCGTAAGGGTTATTTTCCAACCTACCATGTCCTCGCTACCTCCGACCGTGAACGTTGTGTGGCCGTTTGTTATGCGAGTAGTTTTCTAACTGGTTTGTCCTCTCCAGCAATCATCTATTTTATTGCTGAATCCCGAACAACGTGCCGAACGATCTATCTTGCATCCGACCTTTACCTCGTTGGGTGACCGATTAGTATGGATATGACCGTTTGTCAAGCGAGTGCGGTGATGACTAGTTAGTTAGAGTGCAGGGGATAGTCCTTTACAGCAATCACCTGCTTTATTTCCGAATAACGAATAACAAGCCAGCAAGTTATTCGGCATTCGGGATTCGCCACTAAAACAGAACGATCTATCTTGCACCCGACCATTTTCTCGTGGAGTTACCGACTAGCACGGGGACGACTGTTTGATAAGCGAATAGGGTGCTGACTGGTGTGTTATAGTGTACGGGGAAGTCATCTCCAGCAATCACCTATTTTGTTGCCCAATCCCGAATCCCAAATAACGTGCTGGCTCGTTATTCGGGATTCGCGAATAACGAGCCAGCAAATTATTCGGATTGGGTAACAAAACAGACCGACCTACGTTGCATCCGACCATTTCCTCTCTACCCCCGATCATAAGGGGTAAGTGGACGTTGGGTGACCGACTAACAAGGAGACGACCGATCGCCGAGCGAATCTACCAGACCATGTACTCGCTTCCTCCATCCGAATGGATAAGTGAACGTTTCGTGGCCGTCTAGCAATGTTAAGCGAGTAGGGTGCTAACTGGTGGTTTGTTAGAGTGTACGAGGCAGTCCTCCCCAGCAGTCATTTATTTTTTTGCTGAATCCCGAATAACGTGTTGACTCGTTATTCGGGATTAACGAGCAAGCACGTTATTCAGGATTTGCCACTAAAACAGAACGATCTACCTTGAATCCGACCATTTCCTTGTTGGGTGACCGATTAGCACGGAGACAACCGTTTGTCAAGCGAGTACGGTGCTGAATAGTTTGTTAGAGTGTACGGGACAGTCCTCTCCAGCAATCACCTGTTTTATTGCCGAAGCTCGAACGTAGGTCGGTCTGTTTTAGTGCTAGCTCGTTATTCGATATAAAAATAAAATAAAAACCAAGTACGAACAATCAAAACCATAAGACAGAATTCGAAGTCCTAAAAACGTTATAGGTAAAATAGTGTATTCAAGCAAAATAGTGTAAACAGCAAATGGACTGCTCCTCGTGTACAAACAGGTGTCCGGAAGAGTAAGCTTACCCTGCCTGGCGCCACACCCGCCATAGCTGCATCCAATCTATAAGGCGAAATGTCGTTCAAATAGCGTGATTGGCCAATGAACTATAGTATGCAAAATGCACGTGACGAACTGTCTTAACGATGTAGTACAGATTAACGAATAACGAGCCAGTACGTTATTCGGGATTTGCCACTACACAGACTGACCTACGTTGATAGTCGGTTACCAAGCAAGGAAAAGTCGGATGCATGGAAACACAAATATAAATCCCAGAAATGTATAAATAGCAAAAGGCACAACTAACAACTACTGTAATAGGTTGATGTATGTACAAAATTTCAAAAAGATATCTTGGACGGTTTATGAGATATGCTCCGGAAACAAAATTATACACAAAAAACTAAGTCAAATTTGTTTCCAATCAAATACTTTCTCAATCTATAAAGGTATCAAGATAGTTATTTATAGATTTAAAGTAACAGAAGATTGACTGAATGTAGTTATATTTATGTATTATATTGCAAATAGTATACATGTTTCCTTTGTTGTATTACTTTACATGTTAACAGTTTGGGAAGAAGATTATAAAATAGACTTTGCCTGTTTCCCAATCCTAATATTCAATGAAATATTGTTTAGAAACAAAAAAAGAAGTAGGAACTGGGTTGACATTAAAATACAGAAGAGTAAAGTAACCAATGTAGGGATCGAACACCAGACCACCAGGCTAGCGAGCCAGCGTTTTTTTTTTCTTGAGCCAGCGTCTTATACACTTAGCCAAGTGATCCCCATTTAAAGACAGAAGAGAATACTAACTAGCCAGCGGCTTATCCACTTAGCCAAGTGATCCCCATTAAAAGACAAAAGAGAATACTAACTATAAAGGTTTCATAGTAATATTAATCTATTCTAGTTTATATTTGGTTACAAAAATCCTTGATATAATTGAACTTCCGGCAATATGTAGGTAGTTGTATCTTTAATGTAATTTCTCTATCATACAGTCGTGAGTTATCTGCGATATAAACAGATATTGACCCGGCCTCGGGCACGGTTCAGCTGGTTTTCACTAACCGAATTAGCAATCATATTAATTTTCAAGACTCATGGTCGCTTTGGAGTTCCACCATAAATTTTAGACAAAACATCTAAAGACTATTTTAATCCGAAGGGTGATATTTCCTTTATTGTTCCACAGGTCAGCCAGTTCTATCGATATAACAAAATTACATTAAAAGTTTTTTTTTATGGCGACATTGCAATGTCCTTTTAGGAGAAAAACAGGAAGTAAATGTGCGATAAACACGTGTTATATATATGAAGTAGGATTATGTATGTTAATAAATCAGCATCAATCTACACGACAAGTCTCCCGTGCAATCAATAAAACTAATCTCGACTGATACGTTATACAATAATTCATAAAGTTTCAAAATATTTCTGTCTGTGGTCGCAACATTTAAAAATAATTTGAATAACAAGAATAAAGGTATCTTTAACAGTTTTTGAGATAACCTCTAAAACTAATTCAAATCTGGAGTAAAATTCATTCAGGGATTTTTGTTTCCATGGAAACAGAAAAATGATTAAATCCCCGAAATTTCAAATTAGCAGAAGGTACAACTTATATAATAGGATGATGTTTGTAGAAGGTTTCATTAAAATTTCTTGAATGGTTTATGAGATATGCTCTGTAAACAAATTTGAAAACAAAACTACGTTAAGTCAAATTTGTTTACATGAGAACACAAAAAAATAAATATGAAAATCCTGATTAGCAAAAAGCACAACTATCACAGTTTGATGTTTGTACAAGTGCCAAGAAGATATCTTGAACGATTTTCGAAATATGCACCGGAAACAAAATTAAGTCAAATTTGTTTCCATGGAAACACTAAAATATGAATCCCAGAAATGTCTAAACAGCAAGACACAACCACTGTAATGTGTGTACAAAGGTTTTGGAAAGATATCAAGGTATCTTGAACGGTTTATGAGATATGCTCCAAATACAAAATTGTACACCAAAAAACTAGGTCAAATTTGTTTCCATGGAAACACACAAGATATAAATCCCAGAAATTCCTAAATATCAAAAAATATAACTCCTGTAATAGGTTTATGTGTGTACAAAGTTTCAGAAAGATATCAAGGTATCTTGAACGGTTTATGAGATATGCTCCGAAAACAAAATTGTGCACCAAAAAACTAAGCCAAATTTGTTTCGATGGACACAGAAAGATTTATTGAACGGTCTTTGTGATATGCTCCGGAAACGAAACCTGAAAGGACGGATGGACCCCATTTCAATATCTGACCTCCCTAACTTCGTTCGGCGCGGGATAAAAAGTACACATAAAATTATGCATGATAATGAAAGTTAGATTATAAGTAGGCGTATTTAAATAGGAACAATTGATCACATTAAAAACATATTTAAAAAATTCAGTATCAAGTTTACAATTGATATACATAAAACAATAATTAACAATTATTAATCATAAAAATTATTACTTTAACCAGTTCTTATGAAAAATTCAGGTTTACCTTAAAATATTTCAAAGGCTTATTTAACTTTGGTGTCGTCTTATATTGAGGTCAACGGGATTGGGCCTGCCGAGTGAAGAACATATTTATAAGCAATAGCACTGCAAGCACATGGCTTATATAATCATTTTAATCAAATGGTTTAAAAAGTATTTTATTCAATAAAGTAAGTATTTACAATTAATCATTTTGAAAAATATAATAATAAGTGAAAAGGAAGCAGTAACAAGTAAAAATGCCTACATTAAACTGTTTCCATAATTATGATCTTTACATAATACGACGACTTAGGCATGTATACTTCTGTAAAACATTGTGTGATTTAAACTATAAAATCAAAGCTGGTAGCAAGGAACACAAACATGATTATTTTTATTAATTAATATAATCATCTGGTTTCAACTTCCAATTAATCTTCAGTTACCAATATCCGGAAGATCTCAGTTTAATATATAACATGTTTGAAGCCTTATTAAAGATTCATTATGGGGAATAAGATAATGAGCTGACAGTTCTCGACATAGTAGGTAAATAAATTATGAACCGCGACAACCGAATTTCAAAAACACGTAGCCTCGATTGTTATTGTTACGATTTTAAAGTCTCGATTATTCAGTTCTACAGTTAATCATGGACAGCATTTGAATGGCAGATCGAATTCAAATCTGTGTAAAATAGTATTTATATAATGGCATCGACTCGATGAATTGATTATGGTCTTGTCATGTTGATAAATTTCTAATTATTAGTTTATATAATATTTAAGGCCTTAAGAAAGACCTGTCATAGGCAGACTTAGCTCCTGCGTAATGACTGTTTAATAACTACACATTTATCATTGTAATTTGCAGGCTTTTAAATCGATATATGGACGAATTTTACACATTTTATAGAGAATATAGCTACATGACTTTAGAAATACATATGCTCAAGATTTCTTACACATTGAACGCAGGGAATATCAGGATGTCCAATTTTAGTTTCCTAAGTTGATTATTACGACCAAATTTTATAGTAACGGGTAAAGCCTCCTCTGTTTGCCAAACAAGCATTGATCCGACGTGGCATACTCCTAATGATACGTCTAAAGTCAATTTGGTCCAGATTGTCCCATTCCTGTTGCAACACAGCGGCAAGTTCTTGGGACATTGGCAGGACGTTGTTGACGTTGACGTAACCTCTGTCCAAGCATGTGCCAGACATGCTCGGTGGGGGAGAGGTCGGGACTCAGTGCTGGTCAATGTAATGTGGTGATGTTCTGTTGTTGGAGGTAACCTGTAACGATCCTGGCCCTGTGACATCTTGCGTTGTCATCCTGGAAGATGAAACGGCGGCATTGACGTTGACTGCCAAGATGTTGTCCCGGTAGTACGGGCCTGTAACACGCCCTGAAACAACATGTAAAGCCGTTCTTCCAGCAACAGTGATGCCTCCCCACACCATAACAGAACCACCCCCAAATCGATCATGTCTGATGACGTTAACGTCTTGGAAGCGCTCGTTTCGGCGACGCCACACCCTCCTACGTCTGTCCAAAAAATCAACAGTGAACCTTGACTCATCTGAAAACATCACATTGCTCCAGCGTCGATTATCCCAGTGTTGACGATCCCTACACCAATGACGTCTTGCCTGAATGTGATGATCTCTCAAACAAGGGATCACGCGAGGACGTCGGGCGCGAAGGTGACCCCTATGCAGTCGATTCCGAATCGTCTTTCCACTCACTCTCACACCAGTGTCGGTTTGAAGACGAGCGCTGATCTGATTTGCTGTGATGACACGATTTCTGAAGGCTAAGGTACGGATAAATCGATCCTGGGCTGGAATTGTCGCCCTTGGTCGACCTGAGCGTGGTCTGTCCTGTACAGATTGTGTATCACGGTATCTGGACAATAGCTTGCTTATGACAGACTGAGAAACATTCATCGTCCGCGCCACAACCGCCTGTGTTGTGCCAATCTGTAGCATGCCAAGGGCACGCAACCTTTCATTTTGGGTAAGCCGATGCATATCAAAATTCGTTTTCTGGTCACTAAAACAATTGAACTGATGTTTCCACCCTGGAATTCAATGCCACAATGACTGTAACATTCAAAGTCAGAGTCGTGCAAGTCTTGGGTTGGACCCCCATGATGATCCCAAGCATCACCTACATTCCATGTGGCTATAGGTGCGTTTGGACGTCACATGTAACTGGAAATGTTTCTTCTGCTTGATTCTATAGTAACTTATTTCGTTGTCATTTGCATATTTTAGTATTATGCCCCCAAAATCAAATATCCCCTACTTTTTTTTAATAGTATATTTCAACAAACAGTTTAATAAACAAAGGGGGGCTAGATAGCTGAATGGTTAGCGTTCGCGCGCTGTATCATAAAGCCTGTCATTGAGTCAACTGGCGTGGTTTCGAATCCCCGGTTGTGCGTGGCAAGGAGTAGGGACGCCTGTCCAAACTCGTAGGTTTTTCCCGGGTCCTTCGGTTTCCTCCCACTGCTAAAGACCCCTAAAGACCATATGTAAGTCCCAAAATGACCTAGTTTGTGTCGAGTGGACGTTAAACACCATCTCTCTCTGTCTCTTTAATAAAACAAAAATAACATTACTAACCTCAGGTGACGATTTTGCGAATCATCTGCAGAAAGATGAAAGTTAATTTCATGGTTACGGATTATATCCCCAAGGGAGTTGTTTCCGCATCAAAAATAAATGATCATGTTTTTAGGATCGAGTTTTAATAATTAGTATATCTGTTCAGAAACATCAGATGTTGCTGAGACACGATATTTTTAGATAAGAATTTAAGTCACTTTGAAATTGGTTAACGTCAATTTTCTTGGGTTTTCTAACGGTATAGGATTTCTAAATTATATTTAACATTATTTCGTTCTGTCTGTATATCTTCACTTTGTTAAATTTAAGTCATTCCATTGAGTAAATTAAAGGAGCTTAATCGCCAATATTTTGGACCTAGAAATTGTCAGAAATGGGTCGCAACACATATAATAATAGAGTTCATGGGCAAGATGGCGGCAAGTGTGAATGGAATGAAAGTTGTCTCCACAAAATATTCAAAAATGAGCGTAATATTTTATATTATGGCATTAATTTTACTATGTGGAGACGTAGTGCAAGGAGGGGAAGAGGAAAAGGCGATCTTGAAGAAGTTGGAGAGAATGAAGATTTTAGTATTGCCAACATGGTGAAAGCGCTGTGTGATGACATGAAAGAAGTGAAAAATGGCGTGAAGGAGATCAAAGGTGTAGCCGATCAGGTCAATAGTTTAACAGAAGAGGTAAGAAGCTTAAACAATGAAATACGAAATTTAAGAACATCTAACGCTGAATTAAAAAAAAAAAATCAGAAACAAGCGGATCAGATTGATGATTTACAACAAAAATTTGATAATTTTGAAAATGAGGCCAAAAGAAACAACGTAATAATTCGCGGATTAAAATTAAATGACATCGGTAATTATGAAGAACAGAGGAAGGAATGTGAGACGGTTGTTACAAAACTGTTTACAGAGACATTAAAAATTGAACGACCTATCGATGTTGAGAAATGTTATTTATTGAAAGATAAAGGGCTCTTCGTGAAGTTTAAAAGTGGTAGCGATAAAAATGTTGTGTTTTCTGGTATCAAAGAATTGGACTCAGATATTAAAATATTTAACGATTTCTCTTATAATGTCCGACAAACCCGGAAAAAACATATTGGCAGCTAGGGGGGAGGGTAGGAGGTGTAACCTTAAATTTGACAAACTTGTTATCGATGGTAAAATATTCTCAATTGGTGATTTCGAGCAAGACTGAAATGTAGGTCAGACCCGTCAGGTCAACACACGTGCAAGTGATACAAACAATAACAACATTCCCGTGAAGTGTATATCGTGGAATGTAAATGGTTTGAAGAGACACCTTGACGATGGCGAATTTATTTCTTACTTATCAAAATATGATATTATTAGTCTTATTGAAACATGGTGTGGTGATAAGTCAGTTAATTTTGAGGATGTTTTCCCAAATCACAAATATTTTACATGTGTACGCGAAAAGCACAGGCGTGGTGGTATTGTGGTATTGGTTAACAATAAAATAGCTAAAGGTATTTGTAGGATCAAAGATAATTTCAATGAATGTGTATTTCTAAAACTGGATGGAGAATTCTTTAATTTCGACTGTGATCTCATATATGGAACAGTGTATGTGGCACCCGAAAATTCACCAGTGCATGATAAACAGTGTGGAATTGACTTGTTAGAAGATAAACTTTTTGAACTTGTGACAGACTATACAACTTGTGAACTTGCTTTAGTAGGTGATTTCAATGCCAGAACAGGTGATGGCTCTTTGCATGATCATCTATTCAGTGATTCAGTCAAGCATTTACCATGCTTAGATGATGCTATCTATGACATTGACGAGTTCGATCTTCAAAGAAAGTCACAGGATAAGCAGACAAATTCTTTCGGACTTAAACTTTTAAGCTTGTGTTCAATTTACAATATCCACATTGTAAATGGTCGGAAACCAAATGACTCAACTGGCCGTTACAGCTGTATCAAATATAATGGCACCAGCGTCGTTGATTATCTAATTGTGTCACGAAATGTGTTTGATATTATCACAGGTTTTCAGGTATCGTCCAGGACAGAATCAGATCATCTACCATTAACCTTTAATATACACGTTTCTCCCAAACAAGAACCAACAGTTTCAGAGACAGTTAATAGGCAGAAATATTCTAGACTAGTATGGAAGCCCAGAAAGGCAGAATACTATATAAGAAATATTCTTGAAAATTTCAGTAATTTTGAACAAAATTTTCATGACATTATCAAATGTGACGTAGAGAAATCTGTTGATCTTATAACCAACTTTGTGTGGACAAATGCGCAATCCGCGTACCCCCCTAAAAACTTAAAGGTCACAAAACAACAGCCCCCATGGTTTGATGATGAGTGTTATATTCTTAAGAATAAGAAATATCAGATTTTAAATCAAGTTAGAATTAATAATTCACAAGATAACCTAGAAAATTATAATTCTGTACAAAACAAATTTAGAAATGTTTGTAAAATGAAAAAGGGTAATTATCAGCAGCAGGTATATAGTGATCTCTTGAAATCCCTAAATGATCCATCCCTATTTTGGGGTGTTATTAAACAATCAAGACGTGTACAAAGCAAGCCAGACTACTCTATAATCAGTCCGGATTCTTGGGTGAGCTATTTTAACACCCTTTTGAACAATGATGTACACATCTCACGGTACCAGACTGATGATTACCCTTCATGTTCAAATGATTTTAGCAATACTATTGATTGTCAATTATTGAATGGGCCAATTACCCAGACAGAAGTGAGACGATGCTTGCTTAACTCCAAATCTGGTACATCACCTGGGCCAGACGGGATTGGCATCGATTTTTTCAAATCTTGTCCAGACAAATTTGTCCCTATTTTCACAATTTTATTTAATAAACTTTTTAGTTCTGGTATCTTTCCAGAATCATGGACAAAAGCAATTATCGCCCAACTTCATAAAAAAGGAACCAAATCAGACGCAAACAATTATAGGGGTATATCCTTGTTAGACTGTATGGGTAAGTGGTATACATCTGTACTAAACAGCAGACTACAGGTTTGGTCGGAATACCAAAACAAATATGAGGAAGCCCAGGCAGGGTACCATAGTGGGTATTCGACAATAGACCACATATTCACTTTGCAGGGCTTAACACAGAAGTACTTATCCAAACAACGCGGTAGAATGTATATTCTGTACGTTGATTTTTCAAAGGCATTCGACCTTTTGAATAGGGGGAAACTCATGGATCTCTTGTTTGCTAAAGGTGTCTGTGGTAAAATGCATCATGTATTGAAAAATATGTACAAATCGGTCTCGTCTTGTGTAAAACTAGGACGAGAAATAACTTCATATTTCCCATGTATATCTGGAGTACGTCAAGGTTGTATACTTAGTCCAATTCTGTTCTGTTTATACCTAAATCAGTTAGTCGATTGTTTTAGATCGGAACACAATAGAGGTATTTTCACAACTCAGGAGGCTCAGGACATCCTGTTATTGCTCTATGCGGACGATCTAGCGATTCCAGCGGATACTGTTGGAACTCTGCAGTCTAAAATCAATACACTCGAAAAATTCTGTGATAGTTTCAGTCTTAAAGTAAATCTGTCAAAGACAAAAATTGTCGTTTTTAGAAACGGAGGAATTATTCGTAAATCAGAAAAATGGTATTTTAAGGGTTAGAATGTGTACCTTATTATTGTTATCTGGGCCTCGTTTTCTCATCTCGACTAAATTGGAGCAAATGCATTTCAAACCTTGCGCTAAAGGCTGAAAAGGCGTTAATTCCAATTAAAGGTCTGATCAGAAATGTAGGTCGCCCTTATTTGAAAAAAACATCCTTTAAGATATTTGACTATATAATAAGACCGATATTAATGTACGGATCCGAAATATGGGGTTTCGAATACAGACCCGATATTGAACGTGTCCAAACCAATTTCTGTAAATTTCTTCTGGGGGTATACAAAACTACTTCAAATGCTGGTGTCCTTGGAGAATGTGGACGTCAAAATCTATCCGTCATGTATATGACAAACATTATAAAGTATTGGTGCAAGGTAGTCAGAATGCCCACAACTAGGTATCCAAAGCAAGTTTATCTAATGCTTAGAAGCATTGACAGTGCGGGTAGGATATCCTGGGTATCAAAAGTAAGAATACTATTATCGTCACTAGGATTCGCCTTTGCATGGGAGTCACAATTTATAGGTGATATAAATTTATTCATTTGTGATATTAAACAAAGACTGTCTGATATCAATACCCAGGAATGGTCATCTAAGCTAGATTCTAGTGTATCATTAAATGAATATAAGCTGTTTAAGATAAACATTTGTCAAGAACAATATCTGGATTATAGTCTTGATATACACTTTAAACGAAATATCACTCGACTCAGGTTAAATTTGTTACCATTGAACTCAATCCTGTGTAGAAGGAATACTAGTATTGACCCGGCTTGTCCTCTGTGTAAATCAGAGATTGAAACCCTTTATCACTTTCTGTTCATATGTCCAAGCCTAAGCAATATACGATATATGTACATTCCAGATACTTTATATAAACACTCTCTGTGTTCAGTAGCACTAGTCAAAATCTGCACGTCAATTGACATCGGATTATTAAAATCTGTATCCCGGTATATCGATGTCGCATTATCACATCGAAAATTGAAAATGTAAAGAAATGAACTGTTGTTTTGTTATCATTAATTTATGTACACTTGCTGTCGCCCACCTCTTTAAAGTGTTTGTTAAATTGTACTTTAGGTCTATGACCTTATTACTGAAATAAACATATTATTATTGTTATTATTATAATAATGTAATAGGAATTTATATAATCTGTTCTGCATTCAATCGTTTCCGTTTTACTGTGAAACTATCATCAGTTATGTTCGGCGAAATACGCCAGAAATCTCAACCGAAAGACAGTTTCTAGGGTCTTGTTATTCAAGTCAACACCGATAGTATGTATTGCGGATCCTCTCCAAAAAAGAATATGACATCACCGTTTGACATGACTTGTGGAATATGCCTAGCCTCATTATTTGAGCACCTTGTTACAAATGGAGTTGACACGCATTATGGTAAATGGTAAAATGTTTATTTTATCTTAAATATTGGATATCAGAAGCCAATTATTTCAGGTAAGACCACAACATTAATTCTGATTTAAATTACAAAAAAAATCGAGTTTTCAATGTCGAATATTTTGGATGACATTGAGTTACGCCTCGGAGCCTCACTCAAAAAAGAGACGGTGTGTCAACCCATACACCTTGAAAACAAGGTATATAACTATTACACGTCAGCACCAACTCTCTCCTTCCGATTTTATTAAAAGTTTCAGTGTTCATGTGTTAACTGTTGCCTATAATAGCTTTTATCGATTTAATGCTGCTTCATGAATCTGATCGGATGACAGTTTTCTGCGTTTTTGCCCGCGAAGTTATATCACTTTTATTCAAAGTAACTTACTACCCTTTAAATAATTTGGCGGGAATGCATCTGTTAACGTCTTTCCTCGCCTCTCGTTTCTGAAATTCTGAATACGTCACTAAAATTGAGTGTTGGATGAATACAATTTTCTTAAATCACAAAGCAAACTGTATATACACCCTAGGGTCGTTGTTTGGAACAGACTGAGAAGACCACACTAATCATTTGATTTCAGTGGACACAAAAAACTCCCAGATAATACATATTGGTTTTATTTGACAAGCCATCCATAGATGCAATAAGCTGTCTGTATTTACATCTAGAAACACGCCGTGTTGCATGCTGAATTAACCACAGCTTCCAAGTAGAGCATTTACAAAGAAGAATATTGGACAGCGGTATTAAAATTCCCAACGTTTGCTCGCTGATGTGTTAGGACTGTTCTAGTTCAAGAGAAGTTAGTATGGTAAATTGTATTTTACAGTTAATTAAAATAACATGAATAATATACCCAGGATAAAAAATCGGGACACGGCAAGGTTAGTAAACCCAGACGTTCAAAGAAAATTGCGAAATGGAATTTGTTGGCAAATAACACCATTATTGGAGTTATTGTTAAGCCCAGGAGAACTAACGATAGTTAAAGTCTTCAAAGAGAATAAAAACTGTTTGAAGTTTTAAACGCATCACGGTGCGTTTATAGAAATCAGTATATAGAAAATGTTGTGACATGTGCTACACGCGTGTCAGTATAATTACGTATTACAGCAGCTTATCTTTTATATAAACATATCCCTTATATGACACATCAAATATCAATATACTGTGTACATGCACTACACAAACATTATATATCATTGTAAGAAAATAAATATTTATCATAGATTTTAAAAATAATTATTTATCATAAATATTTATCATAGATTTTAAAAATAAATATTTATCATAGTAAATATTTATCATAGATTTTAAAAATAAAAATGTATTGATTTTGAAAAAAAATAACTTTTGTTAAATAACATGAAATAAGTATAGAATTAATAAAAACCAGGCAACATAGGGACTAGTTCAGTTATCAACAGTAATCACAATCACTATTTAAAACTTTACTAAACAATTCGGAAAAAATGGCCGCTCCTTGTACGCAAATTGTGTAAAAGTATGCAATACCAACGTTGTGGGCCCCCTTGAAGTCAGTTTTTATTCGATCTTGTTTACATTCGAACGATCGCAGTTTCTTTCGATATTCATGCATATCGGACCCTAACTTCTCGATTATGGCCACCAATTGTTTTATCCATCTCTTGAAAGTGTCGGCGTATCTTGCCTTGCATTCTGATGAATGACCAACGTTGATGTATAACTATAACTGTGTATCGCCCAAGACAATATTACTTGGCTATACCCCCCTTACTGCCAAAGACCTCTACGCGCAAGCGAATTAATCAAATAAAGCTGAACCCCGTGTTAGTTCCGACGAAATTACCTAGTTTGTGTCGAGTTGGCGTACCCCCCACTCCCAACTCCCGCTCGCTCTATCTCTCGTGCTATAATGTAGCTTTCCGATGTATACTTTATCATTTATTGTCGTATTTTAGTGGAGATCTCAGAGCTCTTCCACATCAACCCGTCTTACGTCGCCATCTTTATTCTAGTTTATATATTTGTAGTTTATTTATATTTAATTGTATTATCAAAATCTGTAGTATGTGTTGCTGATTTCAAATATTTATGACATTTGTATACTATTCGTTCTTCGTCTTAAATATGTCATTCTGTTATGTTTATTATTATTGAACTGGCGAAATTGATTCTCAATAACTTGTCAACGATAGCACGTAGACATACAATTCCGGGAACTAACGCACGATTCTCAATAAAACTAATGACCACACGTTGTTAAATGAACGTCTAGTCTTCATTGATATTATATATAATTGGTTTTTATTAATTACGTATTTAGAATAGGCCAATTCTTAACATTGACCGACGAGAGTTACTTCCCTTTGCCAACTTCCTTTTCAAATAACAATTATAAGGGATCGGTCGATAAATATAGCATACTCAGTAAGAGAGGGGGGGGGGTAACTTGAAAACTTGCATCCCCCATAGATTAACCCAGGGGTTAGTGGGGTAGAACGGAATTAAACCACTGGGGTAACCGAGGATGGCCACACAAACGCTCGGCAATGGGCATATATTAGCTCTTGCACAATGTAATAAGCTTTCCGCACTCTCGGTAATGAATAACATAAGGAAGCACCAACAGTCTAACGTAAACATATTAATATAAAGCGGAAGCGAATAACGTACCACTTCGTTATGCGTGATTCAAGAGAATATATTTTAAGTTTACACTGATAACTAAATGAGGTATCCAATTTAAACCACACGTACTTTACGTCGTTTATCTCAAAAGTGATCAGGATATCCTGGAAGAATAAAGTAAACGTATCGACCTAAAGCGGAGGAAAAACCCTAGAATAACGAAACACGAATCAATTCGCACTATTCAACTATATCATCAATAGCAAACACAACCCAGACTGAAACATGTCCATTTCTCATACGAAAAATAAACGTGTAAACAAGAACAATCCACATTAAATCCTATAATTGTATAAGGTTTACAGATGTTTATTGATAAACGTGATGTAAGTACATATACAACATAAATATTTAATGCCGCAAGTGATTTAAAGGCGAAATATTGGCTATATACTATAAATAGTGAAGCGTATTGTGTCCGGAAATGCTTGCTCTAGGACAAATTGGTATTATTCAATGTCTCTGTGCTATGGTTCACAGGGAATCATGTACTATATAGTAACTAGTAAGTATTATACAACGAACAATTTGGTAAACATATACATTAAAGCCGCATTAGGTAAAATTTGATAAAGAATGTATACACCATTATTCCAGACCATTCAAATATTATGTGACGTGTTTTACCTATGTAAAAGTATCAGTGTAAAACAGACGACCAAGTTTATAGTTAGCCATTTTGATGGCTTCATTTGCCTTTTGATATCTCACCTTCTTTACGGTGTGAATGAAATTGTCTTCCGGGTTTAGAGATACGCTTGATGTCATATAGTTAGACATTTTGATGACTTAATTTTCCTTTTGATAGCTCACCTCAGTGTTTGAATGGGCGTCTTTTATTTCGGTCTTTGGACTTTCATTTTCTATTTTCAAATTCTCATGTTGCACAGAAACCACCTCATAATTTTCTTGTGGTGTCACTTCCTTTTCGTTTAGTATTTTAATATCCTTATTAACTTCTTTTCTGATCCGCTAATACGTTAATCAATCAAACACCTTTACCAAGATTAATAAACATGACACATAAGAACATATTGTATGTCACGTATTGTTGAAATTAATACTATTATTAATTAGATTTCATAAATCATATTTGTTTGAACTGCCATATATGGATTTATATCTTTCTGTCATTTAATAAAAAACGTCTATTCCGTTGAGACATAATTATATTTTGCTGATAACGAAATGCTAAAGACGACAAAAATAATTGCCAAGAAAAAACTTGCAAACATTTTTACGACCACATTTTCTTTTAAATATTCTTTTGGTGGTATAAAATTGAGTAAATACATCTAAAGCCTGACAATCGGGACTTTTACTCCACGCAGGGGAATCGTTTATAAGTATCTTTTATCCTCCTTTGCATCATGGACAAGTCAGGGATATTAAAGCTGTGTCTACTCGACCGATGAAAGACATCAATAATCAACACAGGGGAATCCCCAAGGGGTCCAACTCGCTGTCTTTTGTCAAGTAAGCTAACGATTTATGTAGACCCAACGGAATCGAACTATTAAATTCATTAAAGGTATTCACAGAAACTGTTAATCTAGATCTAATTTTGAATGGCTCTAAAGATTTTTCATATTTTGAATTTTTGAAGCAGTCCATAATTTTATTAAAAGTACGAAAAGGTTTTGATTTGCTTATGCTTTTACATATTGTTGTATAATACCAAATAATTATATCAACTATATTTGTATATACCATATCCACATGAAACTGTATATATGTTCGGTCTTTACAATTTATTATATTTAATCTTATTTATATGTTCTTGTTTATATTTATCGTTTACTATTTTCTGTATAAGGCCCTGTATCCATAGGCTGTTCCTTTGTTTTTTAACGTGCCCGTTCCCATATAGGATGTTCCCAGGGAACATGTAGCCTCGTGCACGGAACATGTGGCTTGTGACCGGGACCACAGACAATGAACATGTCAATTCTTTTGCAGCTGCACTAGAGGGAACACGTCGTTACGAGTACAATATTGTATGAAAACTTGTGTAAAATTCATCCAGTTCATCGCGAGTTCCAAAAAATGGCCGAACCCAGCACCGTGGTCGTTGTCTGAAGACATGTTATCTTCTAAGATGAGCACCAGCGAGGAAAATAAATGCAATCAGTACCTGATCAGGGAGGGAAGGTGGGATAGTGGGGAAAATGTCCCGGGCTCCCCACATATAAGCAATAGCGGCATCCTCCCTCCTCATCCTTCCGATTTTCAGTAGTTGAGTTCATCGTCGAGCTATCAATAAAAAAAACCGGTTCGCATAATGATAGTTGTGTCTTGTGTTAATTTGCTTCCCGTCAACGTTTGTATATAGACTTTTCTTTTACCTATATTTCCATCGTACATTGCACACGCCACAAGGGAACAGCCTATGGATATGGTCGGGTCACAAGGCCACAACGCCACAAGGGAACACGCCACAAGGGAACAGCCTATGGATACAGGGCCTAAGAAAGAACTTATACGCTTTGCCTGTTGATCAATCCTTTTCAAATGAATAAACTATCGTTTAAACAAACAACACCTCCACCTATTGTCGGGATTCAAATTTATTTCACTGAAACTCTTTTTCTTGATAGTGTAGACCATTCTTGGAAAATTAGTACATAAATAGCTCATTAAATGCCCATTATACGTATACGTTCGCTTGCACGCAAATTAATTTGTAAGTAATGGTCCAGATGAGTCCAACATTCTGAACAGACAACATGAGCCGAGTGTCCTACATACTGGACAAACAAATAAGGCATTATATTATATATTTGAATGAATCATAATAATAATAATAATAATAATCGCGTCATTTTACAAGGGTAGCAAATTAGGCCCGAGGCCTTTTTCCAATTTGGCCCTTGGCAAAGATCGTGCGAATGAATTCGATCATTACTGCAGGAAGAAACCGAAGAACTCAGGGGAAACCTGCCTGATCGGACAGGAGACCGAATATCCCTCTCACTTACAACGATAAAGTTCTTACCCTAAGCTGGGATTGAACTCTCGTTGCATTGATGAGAAGCCGCCTCTCTATCGCCACATGAATCGTTTATTCCAGGCCTTTACAGGTATCGGAAACTCTGGTTCTTTTTCGCAAAAATACAAACTTCCAGTATCCAAAATAAATGGTTTGTGTTATAAGTGGTTTGGGTGATAAGTCTTAAAATTCCAAGCCATTTACAAGTGTTCATCCTACAGAGGTTTAAATACATTAGACAGTTTCGCCTTTACAAATGCCAGTGATTTTTGTAGCCAACTTATTAAAGTTCATCCAAAAAAAGGGGGGTTTAACGTTTTACTATATTAACCGACTGGGCTTATGAAGACAGGTAAACGCTTTACAGTGTGCTAGGAGAGACACTTTGCCCAGACAGCGGGGCTACATGTAGCGTGTGCACCACCAGCAAGGTTAAACCACTACGGAGAATTCCGAGTACTTTTCTCGACCAACTCTTTGAGCGAACCCAAGATGTTCTGTTTAATGAGCTATCGTCTTACTAACTGTTCAACCGCGGCGGCTTCCAATTTAAGACGGAAGATAAAGATTGGTTATGATTTGAGTTTAACGGATTGATAATATACTATTAAAAAAAAATAGGGGATATTTGAAACTGACGGAGTAACAAATGACAAAATGAAATGAAGTTCACATTCATCGATTTATTCCAAATGATCGTTTGACTAAGTAAGGCACAGACTGACCATTATAAGGGTAAAATAATACCCGGGGTCAAACAGCAAAGTTACTACAGCATCACAACAAAGTCAGTAACGGGTAAATCCTCCTCTGTTTGCCAAACAAGCATTGATCCGACGTGGCATACTCCTAATGTCATTTTGGTCCAGATTGTCCCCTTCCTGTTGCAACGCAGCAGCACGTTCTTGGACATTGACTGGACATTGTTGACGTTGACGTAACCTCTGTCCAAGCATGTCCCAGACATGCTCAATGGGGTAGAGGTCGGGACTCAGTGCTGGCCAAGGTAATGAGGTGATATTCTGTTGTTGGAGGTAACCTGTAACGATCCTGGCCCTGTGACATCTTGCATTGTCATCCTGGAAGATAAAACGGCGGCCATGACGTCGTGCGAACGGCACAATATGGACTGCCAAGATGTTGTCCCGGTAGTGCTGGCCTGTAACACGCACTGCAACAACATGTAAAGCCGTTCTTTCAGCAGTAGTGATGCCTCCCCACACCATAACAGACCACCCCCCAAATCGATCATGTCTGATGACGTTAACGTCTTGGAAGCGCTCGTTTCGACGACGCCACACCCTCCTATGTCTGTCCAAAAAATCAACAGGTACGGATAAATCGAGTCTGGGCTTGAGTTGTCGCCCTTGGTCGACCTCAGCGTGGTTTGTCCTGTACAGATTGTGAATCACGGTATCTGGACCATAGCCTGCTTATGACAGACTGAGAAACATTCATCGCTCGCGCCACAACCGCCTGTGTTGTGCCGATCTGTAGTATGCCAAGGGCACGTAACCTTTCATTTTGGGTAAGCCGACGCATATCAAAATTTGTTTCTGGTCACTAAAACAATTAAACTGATGTTTCCACACTGGAATTCAATGCCACAATGACTGTAACATTCAAAGTCAGAGTCGTGCAAATCTTGGGTTGGACCCCCATGATGATCCCAAGCATCACCTGCATTCCATGCGGTAGCTATTGGTGCGTTTGGGCGTCACATGTAACTGGAAATGTTTCTTCTGTTAGGTTCTATAGTGACTTTTTTCGTAGTCATTTGCATATTTTAGTATTATGCCCCCAAAATCAAATACCCCCTACTTTTTTTGAATAGTATATTATAACATTTGGCAATAGCAATAACCACGGCCCGCGGGCACTCGAAGAAATTAATATAACACCTCTTCGTGAAATGAAATGAAATGGGGTTTAACTTCCTACTGTTATGCACCTAACCTGGGCTAATGGAAGACGGGCATACGCCATACTGTGTGCTATGTGGGAAATTTTGCCCGGGCAGCGGCGCTACGACCTACTCTTATATCGAATTCCAACTGCCAAGGGATCTTTTACGTGCACGCAAATGTGTACACGGGATCTCGGTTTTTTGTCCCACCCGAACGACTAGACAGCTGTCCTTGCCAGGCCATCCGAAGTGCACCAGTGGAAAGGGGAAACCACGCCGGGAAATCGAGATAAACTTTCTCGAGCAATGCAGGGATCGAACACTCGACCTTCAGACTAGCGAGCCAACGCCTTACGCAGTTCGCAACATGATCCCCACACTTTAGCGTAAATGGCTGGTGATTTACCTTACTACTGCAATATTCCCGACAGGAGCGTACAGTATAAGAAATTTAATCCCTTCAAGTGCATATATTTTCACAGGAAGGACAGTATATTAGTGAAGGCTACAACCGAAACACATTTAAAAGACAACACTTCTCTTGTCCGGAAGATTTGTCCACCCAATCACCGGTCATAATGAAATTATATATACAGTGAGACAGTTGAAATTATATATACAACGAGACAGTTTAAATGAGTTACGTGTCTTTGGCTGTGTTGGACGATGATTTGAACACAAGCAGCTGTTGAGATGAAGAAATTAAACCGACGTATTTTATATCTAGACAGACCAAGTAAACGGTGCAAATACATTAACCGTAGTTTTATTTAATGAAAACCCTTTCACGAACTATACAATTCTCTTAAATGCGACTCAAGACTAATGACAGTTCAGTTTTTATTCAATTGAAAAACATAAAACTTGGGTGAAGAAGATTAAAACTTGCAAGTAGCCATTCATTTGAAACAAGACTCTTTGAGACTAGAAGTAAATGCAATACATCTTATTGGTTTAATTTTACATTTTGTGAGAAAACATTTAAATCATCATCTCAAGCGTCTGATGGAAAGCGATTACATTTTGGTCTTATTAATGAAATCAAGGTACGGCTCTGCAAAAAAAATGCCATTCGGATTGGTATCAGCAACTGTTCCTTATCTTTAAAAAAACAAGTCTCTTGTTGAATCAAGACAGCGAAACTAATCTTTCAGAGATGAGATAAACTTCCGTCTTTTTAAAATTAAAATAAAGAAAACATTTTGTTTTCGCGTAGAAACTCTGGTAATGAATCAAATGGCAGACATTGTACACAGTGAATGAAAACTATGATGAAATTTAAAGCGATGTTCCCTAACAACCCTTAAAGGTTGGATGACGGAATGGTTAGCGTGCGCTAGCTGTATCATAAAGCCTGCCATTGAGTCAACTGGCGTTGTTTTCGAATCCCCGGTTGTACATGGAAAGGAGTAGGATTTCCCCGGCTCGTCCAGTTTTCTCCAATTGCTAAGGACCCCTACGCGCAAGCGAATTATTGAATTAAAATTAAACCATATGTTAGTCCCGAACCGACCTAGTGTGTGTCGAATGGACGTTAAACCCTATTTACCCCTCTCCCGCTTAAAGACTGAACATGATAATACGTAAATGCGTTTTTTTCCTAATAAACAAATACACAAAATGTTTCAACAAGAAGATATCCGAGGGGCTGAATCGCGAATATTTGGGACCTATAGAAATTGACACAAATGGGTCGCAAAGCATAAAATGTAATATGAATGTATATAAACTGATTTACATTCAATCGTGTCCGTTTTTACTCTAATTTTTAAACACGCCAGAAGTCTCAATCGAATAGTAATCTATAGTATCTGGTTATTTCTAGTCAAAATAGTATTTATTGCGCATGTTCTCCAGATAAGAATATGGGTCACCGTTTGACATGACTTGTGGAATATGTCTAACCTCGTTCTTTGAGTCCTTTTTACAAATGGTGCTGTAACGCATTATGGTACACGATTCGTGTACCAATGGTAAAATGTTTATTTTGTCTTAAATATTGGAGATTAGAAGCCCATCTTTTCCCAGTAAAGTCACAATATCAAGGTTGATTTGAATTTCCAAATAATACGTGTTTTCAATGTCGGGACTTTAATGTGTTACTTTAATGTGTTCCAAAATGTCAACCATTCTACTTATCTAGAAAGCATGACTAGCCACGGATATCCTTCCTCGCAGACAGTGACAATTCGGTGAGTGGATGACAATATAATGAAACAGAAGACATGTTATTATTAGTGCCCGAAAAGTTTAGATTAGAAGCTGTTTCTGTGTTTGGCTGTTTAAATTTGTAGCCGCTGTTACTGTGTCCATGAAGTTCATTATGAAAATGTTGGGTTGGGGGCGTTGGTTTTAAGGCGCTGGATCGCTAAACCAGAGGTCAGGTGTTCGATCCCTGCATTCGCCGAAACATCCATAATTTCTTAGCGTGGTTCCCCCTTTCGGATGGGCCGTAAAAGATCCCTTGGCAGGATGAACTCTATATTAAGAGTAGTCCGTAGTGCTGCTCTCCGGGCAAAATTTCCCTCATGGCACACTGTATGGGGTATTGTTACAGTATCATTTATATATTCTTCTTCTAGCATATTATGTACAAAACGTAAGACTCCATAATTAGCTTGTGTTGAGGGAGCCATGGCCCTAGCTTTGCACGAAAGTTGCTAACTCCCAGATGCGCTCCCTTGTTCCGTCTCGGCTAGTCCAATGGGGTCTATGACTTTTGCTATCGTGTCCTGGCCGGACCTGACCGTCGATTCGTTTGTTATATGGGTTTATAAACCCTTCAAAACAAAGGATCTAACAAGGCATCCGCATCATATCATGTATCATACCAGGTTCAACATCCAGTATAGTTTATCAGACAAAGAAAGTTTAAGTAAAACATACCAACAACCAGTTAAGATTACATAATGACAAAAGGAATGCTACCAAAAACTCCAGGGATCGAACAGGTTGATATTAAAATCACGTTCACGTGTCAAGATGGCAGGAAGCGTCTATAAAATCTGTCATTATGTAACAGTATGCCCTTGTCTGCGATATAACTTCGGTGGAAGCGGACGTTATATAAATATATTTCACACAACAGTATGCCCATATTTATTAGCCCAGTTCGAGGTAGAACAGAAAAACGTTAAACCACTGCTTTGTTTTGAACCGGGCTAATGAAGGTGGTGGTACAGAATCAGACACAGCATTTTACCAGATTAAATTGTAGCTGTTGGGCTAATCGCGTAGATATTCGTGTGTTTGATGTTGTATTAATAATTGCTTTCTGTGGTTGTAACTGTGAGGGGTATATTTCAAATGGTTATATCTGTGCAAGATATAAACAGCTGATTCCATACAGACAGCTGATTGCACTGCTTACACCCATGCCATATATAAACAGCTGATTGCACTGCTTACACCCATGCCATATATAAACAGCTGATTGCACTTATTACACCCGTGCAGTGTATAAACAATTGATTGCACTTATAAGGGGGTAGGGGTGGATGGCCGAATGTTAGCACGTGCGCGCTGTATCATAGGGCCTGTCATTGAGTCAACTAGCGTGGGTTCGATTCCCCGGTTGTATGTGACAAGGAGAAGGGTCGCCCGTCCAGCCTTGTGGGGTTTCTCCGGGTCCAACCACTGCCAAAGACCCCTACGCGCAAGCGAATTATTGGAATAAAATTGAACCGTATGTTAGTCCCGAAATGACATTGTTTGTATCGAGAGGACGTTAAGCCCCATCTCTCTCTCTCTCTCTCTCTCTCTCTCTCTCAAGACATATTTAATTGACGTGTATACTATCCCTGATAATGTCTGTCTACTACATCGTTAACAATGTTCATCAATGTTCATTACAATATGTCGATATTCACTGTCTGCGAGGAAGAATACCTTTTTTGGCAAGTCATGCTTTCTAGCTAGTAGAATGATTGACATTTTCGAACATATTAGCCAAGTCTCTAACTGAATATCATCCAAAGTCTTCGACATTGAAAACACGAAATATTTGTCAATTCAAATCAACATTGATGCAATGATCTTACCTGGAAAAGATGGGCTTCTGATATCCAATATTTAAAAAAAATAAACACTTTATCATTAGTACACGAATTGTGTACCATAATGCGTTTGATTATGGGGAGAACATGCGCAATACCATCGGTTAAGACTGAAATAACCAGACGCTAGAGATTGTTATTTGATTGAGACTCCCAGGATATATGACCTAATATAACTGATTATGGCCCTCGGATCCATTCACTTGATTTGATAATAGTTTAGTTTTGCAATGTCTATTTTCTGTCTTGTCCGCAGGTTTATCTTGTAGATTTTTTTTTGTTTTACGTGTAGTGCAGTCCTCCTGCATTTACTATTAGAGTAAATCCAGAAACGAATGAACGTAAATCAGTCTATTTGCTTATAGTAGGGAGTTAATTCTTCGGAGAATGTTTAATACAGTTGTAGTACGGGGCATCCGATGTTTTTTGTTCCAATCTGGTACGAAAAACTGTCCATAGTCCTTTCGTTTCTGCTTTAAAGTAGCTAGAATGTATATAAATAGGCTGAAGGAGCCCTCGTTCTAGTGCAGATAGGGTGGGATTGTGATGATACAGCTTGGGCAAGAAGAACACTCTCCAAAAATAATACAGCCTTGATAAGTTTGCTGCTGAGTGAGAGATTACCACCTGTAGATTAATTACCTTTTAAATGTTTTTACATCACGACTCTCAAGATACTTTAAACATTCTTGTATCATTAATAACAGATCTTGTTGCCGTGCCAGAAAAATATGCACTGTTGTTATATTTAGAACTGAAAATTAAATTTGTTATATATTATATATATATATACATAAATAAATAAAATATACGTCCAGGTAAAAAAATCTTCCACTTTACTTCATTATGACATACATTAAATTATAAGCTAGCTATCTGCCTTCTAAGGGCGTCTTCAGATATTAATAATGTATACAAAATATTACAATATATATACATAAAAAATTTTAAAAAATACGTCCAGGTAAAAAATTATCCACTTCCTTCATTCTGACATCCCGAACACCAACCAAAATAGCCTGGAACATAGGAACAGAATTTATTCTGCACGAAATCAGTTTTAACTCATTTCAAAGTACAATTCTTCCGAATTCCTTTTATCTATTTTTTTTTAAAAAAAATGTTATAATCCACAAATCAAAGTCGTGACATACGCAGCTACGGATCAATTCATTTAATTAGATTTGTTTTTATTGTAGTTCCACCAAACGAAATCATTTATAAAAAAATAGATGAATCATTCAAGAACTTAAAAATATTATATTACCATTACTGTATTTAAGTAATCTTTCACGACTTATTCCAATTGGTGTGGTTTTGCATCTTTCAAATCTAATCTGTCATCCGCCATTGATGGAAGACTACCGGTATTTAAAGATTTCACAAAAAAAACTAAATGTACGTCAGATTGTTTTCTATATGACGTCCACACTATTTAATCAATGCTAGAAATGGTTTACTGAGACAAGTCAGAGAATATGATACATTATACAGCAAATGATAAATGGTGAAGGTTGTTTGGGTTGTCCGTGGATAGTCAGTAACGTCTAAAAGCTAAGAACCATTGCAGTTTGTTCATAGGTCAGGAGATGCAAAAAGGGTTAGAACGTAATCTGCAATGGACCTTGGTTTTTATACCTAACGCGGATATTCGGCGAAAGAAATGCATTGTTTAGGGCTTTACAACTTATATTATAGACTTATAATTTATTTCACATGAATTGTATTGCATCTGAAGTATTGTAAGAAAGTTCAAATATTGTAGGCGTATGTTGGATATTTTTGAACTTTTCAACACAAATTCACGCTTGTGCGATCAAACGATAAGTTAAAAAGGCTACTGGCAATATTAAAAAGGTCTTTGAGTAATGTATTTTTTTACTAGATAAATTGGTTAGTGCCTGTAACACGGAAGTCATTAAGACGACGTTTGCTCTTTTGGTATTTAAAGAAACTCCTACGAGCCATTGTTGATATCAAAAAATGTCAACAAAAGTCGATAAATTTAAAAAAACCCAAAACAAGGCTCTTTTCCGAACCATCATCATTTACCAGAATCGACTCTTTTGAGACCGGGGGATTAGATGGCCGAATGGTTAGCACGTGCGCGCGGTATCATAAAGCATGTCATTGAGTCAACTGGCATGGTTTCGAATACCCGGCTGTACGTCACAAAGAGTAGGGTCGCTTATCCAGCCTCGTGGGCTTTCTACGGGTTCCTCCCACTGCTAAAGACCCCTACGCGCAAGCGAAGTATTGAAAAATTTATTTTAAACAAAATGGCTTGCGGCTGTGGTTTCGATCCTAGTGTGATATTATGTGACATGGAGATGGGGGCTCCTTCTCAACCTAGTGGGTTTCCTACGGGTACCCCCGTTTCCCCCACTGCTAAAGACCCCTACGCACAAGCGAATTATTTTAATAAAAATTGTAAACCATACGTTAGTCCCAAAATGATCTAGTTTGTGTCGAGTGGACGTTAAACCCTATTTCTCTCTCTCTTAATACTACAACAAATCTATGTGGTATATGCAAACTAAATGTGTATAGATATACTGCATTTTTATAACGTCTGATAATAGATGAGCTATCAATTTATACTACAGATAAGAGGATGTATGTGGCTAACTATAAATCTCACTGATGGAAATATCACGCAAGAATACGATTAGATCCTTACTATCATCAACAAATCATTATACGTCTGACAGCATGCAGCATGGAAATTGCTTAACATATATATATTTCTAGATTTACACGTTATTTTAAAAAAAATACTTCAAACAACTCTGTTTTTTTTTAAATTCTTAAAGTTACAATTTCATATTTTTATGCTATTAAACTAAAGCAAAACCGAATAACGAGCCATCTCCCTGTGCCTCATTCAGGAGAATTGATGTTAAGTTTTTAAAAAATATCCAATTTGAAGCGGCAATTTCAAATTTGTAAGTTATATTTTTAAAATGTATTGAAATAAAGCCCTTAAATAGAAGGTATCTATAAACATTCCTACCGTGTTAAAGAACAATCCTATAATTCACTATTGCCAGTTGAGAAATTGGCAAAAATATCATTTTCAACTTCATATTCAAACGTTTGAACATAACTATTCCATGCTTATTATTTAGTGAGTTGACAACCTATTGAGCAAAAGACATAGAAATAATTATGTTTTGAAAATTTAAGAAAATATGAAACTCTCGCTTTAAAAGGGGCTAAATCTTTAACTCAATATTTTCCATAATATTGGAAATTAAAAACATGAATTGGAATTCAATATGAATTCAATCAATATTTTTGGTTTTTTTTATCTTGCCGTGAAACTGCAGGATCCTAATATCCAATATTTAAGACACAGTTAACATTTTATAATCAGCACACGAATCGCGTACCCCGTGGTTTCGGGTGCCATTTTGTATGATGAAATAAAAACATATTCTAAAAACTGAACATAATTAATATGGAATTACAATATTTATTTTTTATGAAAAAATGAATGTTTAGCACTTTACATACATTCATATGTGCTTTAAAAGAATAGAACCACACGCCCTTTAATGTCCTACGTTTCTGTGTCGACTCCTTCATTGTCAAAAACCAAAATAGTGACAACCCTGCGAAACGACTACCAACCACAAGAAGCAATTTTAAACAATAACATCATTTACTTAAATAATTATTCTACACAAACAGTGTAACGAAATGTCTGGCACGTTGTCGTTCTCTTCGGCATCTTTTTAATGAATAATTGGCGTAACAGCCTTTACAACAGCTTCCTTTTCACAGATCAAATATGTCTGTCCTTTTGGAAGTGAATAATACATCTCGATTATTATACGCAAGAACAATATTGTCCTTTATACCAAAGCCGCTCATTTAATTATTATACTGTTGTGTTAAAATCAAATTCATTTCCTTAAATTGTAAAGTACACTAAGAGCCAAGATAAATATTAATGATAGATTACATTGAAGGGATATTGAATGTAGCTCATATTAAAGCGGTGAAGGGATATTGAATGTAGCCCATATTAAAGCATTAAAGGGATATTGAATGTAGCTCATATTAAAGGAGCTAAATCGCTAATATTTGGGACCTAGAAATTGACAAAAGTGGGCTAAAACGCATATAATACTGTAATATGAATGTATATAAACTGATTTACATTCAATGGTTTCCGTTTTTATTCCAATTTCAAATCAGTTATATTTTCAGGAAGTTTACCACTTGATGAACTTCTGAATTATTTCTAGGAAAACATGGATAGTATTTAGGATGTGGCAGGATTCCGTGACACATCGGGATTGCTCGATCGTACATAATCCCTTAGCCTAGATAATTTCATGATTAGGAAAATATCTACAAATGAAAAAATAATCACCTGTTCAGCATGGGCTTATTATGCCACAACCCTGGCGGTTAGACAATCAAAAAACGATCTGTGGATGGGATATGCATAAATGAAAAGGGGTTTACCGTCCTACTATTATGCACCTAACCTGGGCTGATGGAAGACGGGCATACGCCATACAGTGTGCTATGAGGATAATTCTGTCCGGAAAGCGGCGCTTCGGCCTACTCTTGTATCGAATTCTAACAGCCAAGGGATCTTTTACGTGCACTCCAATGTGAACACGGGACCTCGGTTTTTCGTCCCATTCGAACGACTAGGCAGCTGTCCTTGTCAGGCCCTCCTTCTCCATCACTGACAAGAGGAAATCTCGCCGGAAATTCGAGATGAACTTTCTCGGCCAATGCAGAGATTGAACACCCGATCTCCAGGCTAGCGAACAAGCGCCTTATCCACTTAGCCACCGTGATCCCCATGTGGCTTGGATAGCATCATATAGTACACTGAATTGTGTAGATTATCGATAGCCAATATAGAATTAAATGAAACCTAAACGGCGAAGAACTAATATTGAAAATCTTTAACTAAGTAAATATTATGGTAAATGTTATTCTGTACATCAATAGTATATCTTCTGTATGAGTGTTTATCTAATTGTGCTAGTTCCTGCATCGATTGGTATAATAACATTTCATCGTCCCGGAAAACAAGTACTATTAAAATGGGTCAGTTCGTCCGATTTGAGCACGAGATAAAACATTCTTTTTAATGAGCTAGAATGTTAAATCTTAGTGTAAGTGTTAAGTAGGTAAATGCCTTGATGGAGTTCGAAGATGAGCATTTTCTGTTTAGGCTCAGCAGAGATAAGCAATTGTAGTTGTTGATGCTATGGTACACGATTACTTTGGTTCTAGTGGTGAAATTTGGTGCATAGTTGCATTACATTATTTCCTTGACTTAGAAATAGTTCCACTACTGATGTCTTACATCTTATTCCAGCCACAGTAGTAGACCGTCTTAAGACCTTCCTTTGCGCACGTTTTGACTACAAAAAAGTTACTGGCCCATAACTCCCTTAATTTCCAATTACACTGAGGCTGAAGTATACTGTACATAATAAATCAATTCTCATTGAAATAAAGGTAAAAACCTTACCGCATAATTATACGATTTGATTTAACCCAACTGCAATGCGAAATTTTTGTTCAATTAAAATGACCACCATATCAGAAACACGTGATATTATATCACTCGAAAATACAGAAAAACTGTTTGGTATAAGATTTAGATTTCAGTGTTCCGATCGTCACTATTTGTAACATAATCACTTATTTCCATGCGAACTGTGATATGTGTTGAAAATGTTGCAACTGAACCTAATTTTACTTGCGTAAAGAGTCGAATAGTGTATCAATTGCAGCCGCAGATAAGAATTAAATACCTTCCTTAGCGCAAGTTTTGACTACAAAAAGTTACTGGCCGTAGATAAGAATTATATCGACTAAAAGTTCCATGGAGACAAAAAATCTCTGTATGGTTTTTACTACACATTTGAATTAGTTTTTGGTATTATAATTATTATTCTAGGGGACATCTAAGAAACTTTTCAAGATACCGTTATAAGATCTACATCCATCAACCTATTATTTTTTTTTTTGATGATCTTCCTTCTGTCTCGATTTCAGATTTAGAGCATATTTCATTATCTGTTCAAAGAAATCATTTTTAAACTTTATACAAACATTAAATTATTTTATTTTCTGATGTATAAGCTTAATGTTTAACATACAGCAAAAAAATATTGTAATTTCAAATGTTCGGTGGAATTACTTCCACATTGTGATCTTAGGGTATGTTTTTATTTCTTCATAACAAAATGGAACCCGAAACCACGGGGTACACGATTCATGTACTGATTAAAAACTGTGAATTATATCTTAAATATTGGATATCATGATCCCTTATTAGTTTCACGGCAAGATACCGTTTATTAGGATAACCGACCAAAAGGTTAAAATAGCATCTTAATTATTACTATTAACTGGATAACTTTCAATATGCTCATAGACAAGGGGGTGGGATGGTCTAGAGTGCCGCGCGTCGACCTCTAGCTGCATGGCCACCTCTGGCTTGCTAGAACGGGGTTACCCAATGACCTGACCACTGTTCTCAGTGTTGAAGCACACCAATACCACGATAGTAGCACGCCAATACCACGATATTATACCCACCGCTGGTCTTATTGAAATACAATCATTTTGATTTTATTTAGAAACAAGACACGAGAGAGTCACATGACGTACGATACTCCAAGTGAGTAATTAACCATTTTTTGTATTAGTGAATTGCTTCCGCTTCTGTCAGTACATGGAAACCGATAGTCTCAAACAAACTGCAGAAACATGGACACCCTTGAAACAGCGATTTCCTTATTCTTTTCATTTCAAAGTCAAAGCAACCACAGAAGTATCCATAGTTATGACATCAGAATGTTCATTTAAATGCTCGACATGTAGCCACGGTTATTTATTTAAGGGATTTAGAATCAAATTGTGATATGACTTTAGAAGGAATATTAGTCCAAGGTTGAATTGAAGATATATTATGGGAGATTAGATAAAGAGCTTACAGTTCTCACTGTAATGGTTAACCAGCGACTGCCAGGCAGGATACGCCCACATACAAGAGTTGGATAGAGAACAAGCTAAAAAGAAGTGATTTTTTCTACAATCAAGGTCCATACTTCATGATGTTACAAATCGAAATGCGCAAATATCGAATGGAACCAAGACCTTTGGGTTATAAACATGCATTTCAAGTTAACATTAAAATCGGATAAAAATTGTGACCTCTACATGGTCCACAACCTTGATATACCATAATTTTACACATTTCGCGTACAAGTGGCGGCCATTTTGTCTGGCAATTTTGGTCCGATTTTTCACGAAATTCGAACTAAACCTTCATTACGGTTTTTTTTAAAATTTGGAACCAAGATCTTTAGGTTATAATCATGCATCTCAAATTCCATTAAAATCGGATTAAAATTGTGACCTCTACCGTCTTCGCAAGCTTAAAACGCGATTTTTCGTCCAATCAGCGCCATAATCCATGAAGTAATGGTCCGATATATGCCAATATCCAAAGGAACCAGGATCTTATGGTGATTAACCTATATTTCAAGTTTCATTGAAATCGGATAAAAATTGTCACCTGTAGTGCGTTCACAAACAATTGTGGACGGACGGGCGGACAGAGGCGACGACAATATACGTCCAAATTGATCCACTCTGAACCTAGAATTTAGCAATCGAATTTTCCGCCTGGAAAAACCTAGACTCGATTATCCATTTCATGGTTAAATCATGAATGAAAGTTTAGCAGCAAATCGGATCCTAATCCAGTAAATATCACAGGCTAGCGATGAAACCGAGAGTTGATTATGGTCCAGAGAAGTTAATTAATGTCTAATTAATAATTTAGATACCATTTTCGGCCATAAGAAAGACCTGCGATAGGCAAATTTAGCTCTTGCATAATGCCCGTTTAATATAAAATTTGTCAACAACCGCAGACGATACATAGTATACAGTATAGTATCATACGTCAGCGCTGCCTATGATTTTGCTAAATCTTTTAGTAGAATCATTTAATCCGATTGAATGCAAGCCTGGATATTACATTCCGCCGAAAAATATTTTTATTTCTAAATTAACTGTTAAAAAACCAATTTGAGTGCAAAGGTTGGGGAAACCTGGCAACGAGAACGTAGCTAAAGACGATGAGATATACTGATGTGTTTGTTTTTAGCTACGATTGGCGTGGTAAACTCACTTTTTGTATCAATACATGTAACATCCTTAAAATAAGATAAGTTTATGCTATTATGACTAATTAAACTTACAGAGGCCAATGTAGTGGCACAACTATCGCCGAACTCTAAATATTAGCGTTTAAAGTGATGAAGCGTTTTTTTTTTCTTCGACATTCAACGCCATCAAAAAATTCTTTCATAGTTACACTCATTAAAGCATGCGCAAACACTAGACGCCCCTTTAGTACACATCCCTTTTACCATATGGTGACGGATACGATCTATGTTGCCATTTATTATCAGGTCCAAAATTGCCTTTTTTATTGTCTGTTATAAAAGCCTAATATTTAGCCCTGCCTTCATGATTACAGTCGTCAAAATATGCCGTTTAAAAAGATGTCGGTCTTAGTAACGGCTTAACGCCTCAATTTTAAATACGACGATTTGTACCCGTCTCAGGTGGGATGAAATGCTTAATTGTAGTTGGGTGTGGCGGAAATATTAAAGTCCCAATACCACTCTTGTTGTAACTGAATAATATGTTCCAATCTTTATTCTGGTCAAAAATTTGTACTATTTTACAATATTACAATTAAAAAAATGATACAAATTTCCTCTTAACACACCTAATTTTAAAAATTGGAAAAATTCAACTACATGCCGTAACATGGTTTGAAAAGCCTTACGTAAGCACTTTCAAATGCAACTTGGATTTAAACATATTTTCGAACCCTCTGGACAAGTAAGATAGGTTGTAATGGATAATTTACACAACAGGTAGGACACTTAAACATCTTGTAGTTAGAAAAATGCTAAAAAAAATTCTGGACCTGTCAAGAGCCAGCAAGAGTGTTATTGTCCCTTTAATAATAACAACAATCAATCGTTATTTTGATGAAAAATATTGTCAATTTTATGTAATCTTAGCGGGAGTGATTCACGACGGGATGTGTTACGTAAGAGTGAATGGGTCAAAACCTTATCTTGAAACACGGAGGTTTTCTATCTAGGCGATACCCTGTTCCCCGCCATCGTATTCAGCAGCCGTTAAACGATCAATATAATTAGGAAGTTTATGATTCAATCACAGTCGACATTTTATGATTTTCTTTTCTTCTGTGGATTCATATCCCTGTTATTTACGTTCAGTGTAAACATTTAGTGATGCGTTTGATAGTTTCTACAGACATAGTTCATGCTTATATTACACAAGGAACTCGATATTTATGATTTAGTTAGAAACATAAAAGAAATCCTTGAAAGCAGACAATCACCATAGTGCTTCAGTGAGGAATCTAATCTAATCTATTTAAAGGGATATTCCCATGTGCATTCCGAACATGCTTAAAATATCGACGTGTCATTTATATTTAGCGCTAAAATATCACATTTCTCACGGCGTAATCACAATATTACAAACCCATATATTATAAAATTATGTGGGTTTACTTCCATTGAAATGTTGATTTTAACGTTTTTGGATACTGGCCCTCAATTCATGATTCTCTGTCATATTGTGGCTCCGCGGGATTGTTAATTTATCATTCTGAAAGGAATATTGACGAAGACTAGTGCGTTTATATTTAATCATCCCCCTCCCCTTCTTTATGTCATTTCTAAACATCTTTTTCTCATCTATGGCCTGGCAAAAAATCAAAACGATCACCCTACGCCCCAATAGTTCATCCGATAATTGTACCATGTTGGACTATTTGTGGTTATAAAGATTAAGATCATCGGAATGTTCTATTTTATGTTCAAGACTACGAAATGTCATGGATTTAGCTTTGAAATCATTGGGGGTGAGAATTAGTAGTCTGAATCCATGTTGACTGTCTATTCTATTGAAAGGAAGAAACGACGTTTAGATATCTTGTTGACAGCGTTATACTCTTTGGTTGCTGCTAGCTAAACGATGGCCTCGACTATAATTCGATATTTCTGAAATGTGTGAGAGATGTTTTAATAATTGCAAATAATTGTCAAAATTTGTATTATTGATAATTACTTCAGGGATAGTGTCCCTTTGTTTCGTAATCTGGCAGAATTTGATTGGCTGCAATTATTGTTAACCATTGTTTTATTGAAAGGCCAATCTATTACGTTACGGATTTTCAATAATCTATTCCGGGGAATCTCTTAAAATATTTAAAACCTGTCCAGCAATTCATATTGGGTTATAGAATTGAGTACACGAGATTACGCAGGCCCGTAGCGTACGTATTATACCACCCAAACAGCAATACCCAATAAAGTTTCGAAAACGGAGACGGTCCTGCATATTTTATGACGTCATACGTGGATTATGGGTCAGGATAATTGTTAGGCTTGGCCCAGGGTTAGGGCTAGCCCTGTCTACGTCTCGAGACCTAGCCCTTACGCTTATCCACATATGACCGTCTCAAATTCAGCGTTCTCACAGATAAACACACAAAGATCAAGTACGATATCTAAAGTCACCAGTGGTATATAGATTATACGTCACATACGGTTATTGTGCATTCTGTAGCAATCGGAATCGTTTATTATAAAACACCAATAATTAGGACAAACTAAACAAATGGACTAATTCTGACCCAATCCTATCACTAATTGCCAGACGGGTTCTGATCGATCCCTATTGGAGTTACATAGCTAACCGACCATCTGTATTTAGTTCTGATTCTGCCGAGATCTAGCTCAATTAGCAGACGTGTAGATTATTAACTTGATAAACCGGAATTATAACAGAATTAGTAAGGAATTAGTGATGGTATCATGTGTTTGAAGTAATAAAGCTTCATGATATTTAATTCGGTATGATTATAGATTATTAGTTAATCTATAAGGATAATAGTAGCTTTCATATCGAGAGATTCTACATGAATAACGGTATGTTGATGATTGAAATACTAGCGGATAGGCCGAACTTTAAATCAATATTGAGATGTTCCAAGCATAGAGACTAGTTGTGACTTTATCAGTTGAAGTATATTGTTCTCTAAGCAGGTGCGTGGAATAAACACCAGTAGATTATCTGGCTACAGGTATGGTAAAACGTTTTATCTTCTTATTAGTTTATTTACTATTGAACGCAATCTTAATTTAGTCAGGAATCTGCGCCATGTTTATATAGCACGTGCTAGTAGGAATATAAACTTTAATATACTATAAGCTCAATGATAGAAATGGTTTCACATAACAGGTGACAAAAACAAAATATTTTAGTATCTTTAACGAATTATATTAAGTAATTCACATTACTTAATTGTTGGTGGTTTTGGGTGTCACTATTCACTCCTAAAATGCACAAAAGGTGTGGAATGTTGTGTTTGATATCGAATTACAACTGCCAATGGATCTTTTACGTGTAGATGTAAAGGACAACACAGAACATCCGTCTAGTCGTTCGGGTGGGACGAAAAACCGAGGTCCCGTGTATACACTGGCTTGCACGTAAAAGATCCCTTGGCAGTTGGAATTCGAAAGAGTAGGCCGTAGCTCTGCTTCCCGGGCAAAATTTCCGTCATAGCACACTGTATGGCGTATGTCCGTCCCCATTAAGCCAGTTTAGAAGCAGTAGAGTAGGACGTTAAACCCCATTTCATTTCATTTCTAGTCGCACTTTTAATTTTGAAAACGTTCATTGGTATTTTCTATGCTTAGGCATTGACGATATGGCCGGGTAGTGATAAATAGTACATTTCTTACCCTCGGCAAGCTGAGACGCGTACTTACCCAGGGTGCGAAATAACATGTCACTTAAGGTATACTGCTCAAAGTAATGATTTCTTTTGAGAGGGAGGAATGGGGTGTTTAACGTCCACTCAACACAAGTTTTTTTTTAGATTTGAACAGAAATGAATTGGGGTTAAATGTTCTATATTTCTGCCCCGACTCTAACGAATACGGGAGACGTGAACAAAACGGACAACAATAAATAGTGTAGAGGGATTTTCCTGCAACATATCACCAAATTTCATTTGGGTCATTTATCGGCTAGAAATCTCGGGATTCCTCGATGATCACTCGGATTGTCTGCAATATTACGAAGGAATTTCAAAATTGCAAATGTAGACAGAAAAATAATAACTAGGGATTATCAAGTTTAGTGTGAGTCGGGATGGTTGAGTTAACTACAAAGGACAATACTTGTTTCCACAAATTTTATAGGGTGTGTTATTTGAAGAATTCTTAGTATTCCGAATGTATGTATACACGATATTACAACGGCCATAAAAAACCAAAACGACCTATTAGATATTTGTTATTTATTATGAATCCAATTATATATATTTACAAATTTGGCCGTTTTGACCATATTCCGCATATATCGTATGCAGCAGCGAGACTTGTAAAATTGAAAAAGTTTTACCTCCTCCTCAAAAATGATGAAATAATTCCCTAGTTTCAGCCGAAAAGATATATTTTTTAATAATTTTAAAACTTTCCACGTATAAAGGACGTACAAATCCAGGCATGATACTTATATTTTATTTTGGGAAAATATTTTTTTTACAAACGCCTGTGATCTTTATAAATAATAAACGAGATTGGGCAACTTTTTAACCGATATTCTTTATAAAGTTTCGTCTTTCACAATATCGTCGTTCGCAAGAGATTCAAAGTCTTCCAAATTACCATCCTGACCTATGACCAAATCTGCAGTTGGCCTTCATTTTTAGACCATACTAGTTTGTGGTGGTTTCGATATGACCTATATGGTTTGAATGGGTGTGAAACCTTATTTACTCCGTTAATATGTCAAAGATCATTGTTTTTCGAGACAGTTAATATTCATTGATACTGTGTAATGAGAAAGCTAACAAGTGTCTCGTAGTAAGACAATTAAAGGTTTCACGTGCGACAATCGATTATTAGTCAAAAGATGGGTATGTGAAAGGTTTATAGGAAACAATGGCAGTAAATTGAAAGAAAGGTCAAATTTAAGACGGAAAACTGAAAAGTAGTCTCTTAAAAAGAAAACAATATAGTTATGTGGAAATGAAAATTGTTTAGGCTTCAATAGCTGTATATTCAGTGTCTCTTTTGAGAGTTCGGGTCTAATGGTGATTATGTTCCAATACAGATGGTTCGAAAGATGATGTAAGAGCAGTGCTTCTCAAACAGTGTGCCGCGATATCTTCCTTGGTGTGCCGCGAAATTTCGAACAGGCACACTAAGAATATATATAAATTAAGAGAGAGAGAGAGAGAGAGAGAGAGAGAGAGAAAGAGAGAGAGAGATATGGGGTTAAACGTCCACACGACACAACCTAGGTCATTTCGGGACTAACATATGGTTTTAATTTTATTTCAATAATTCGATTGTCCATAGTGGTCTTTAGCAGTGGGAGGAAACCGACCCTACTCCTTGCCACGTACAACTGGGGATTTGAAACAACGCCAGTTGACTCAATGACAGACTTTATGATACAGCGCTCACGCTAACCATTCAGTCATCCAACCCCTCGTCTATCTTAAGACGTCAGCTTAGTTCATAATTGTGTTTTTCTTTGCTTAGTTGGAGTCGTTTTATAAATATATTCTGTGTCTACGGTTTAATGCCGTCTATGACTTGCCGTGTTTTTATTTTGCAAAATTCAAATATTTTTCATATATATTTAGCCAGGTGTGCCGCTACTTTTTTACGTTGGCATAATAATTAGGTTGAGAACCACTGTGTTACGGTATCCTCGGCTATCGTGACGCTACCATAGACGATATCTGTCCGTTGTACACCCACCTGTAGTTTCCATATTTACAGCTGAACTACTTTGAGTTCATTCAATTACCATCACAACTAAAACGTCATATTCATTCATCGTGACGCTACCCTAGACGATATCTGTCCGTTTTACACCCACCCGTATCTTCCATGTTTACAGCTGAACTACTTTGAGTTCATTCAATCACCATCACAACTAAAACGTCCCATTCATTCATTGAATAGTTGTATAATGACAAACTTTTCACGCTACTTACCAATGAAGTAGGAATCATATGACAAACTTTCATCCGTGTCCAGGTGACATCTGTAAAGGCTTCTTTTAAATACTCGCCAGTGTGTACATGAGACCTCGGTTTATCGCGCCATCGGAACCATTATATGCTATCCCTTGCCAGGTCCCCTATCCTACACCACTGTCAAGGGGGAACTACACCGGAATTTCTTTTTGGGTAGGCCGAACGTTATCAAGCAATCAATGAATATGATCAAATATCACAAGGAGAGTGTGCTTGACATTCAATTCCGCGACCATTGGTCATTGACCCCTTATTCCTCCCGCATTTTATATTTGATTGTTGGCCGACATAAGAAGATTGGGAAATTGAAAATGCCACTTAGCTGCATTACGATCTTTCACTTAAAGCTAGATCTATCTTTTCTGGTGAATGTAATAGATACAACGGATGCACAGATGGTAATTATCGTTTCTGTGCGTGTTTACAATGCTAACACAAGTCTTTCTGTGGTGTGTAATTTTGCTGTTATTATCGGGACACTTATGTTGAAGAGAGGCAACACAGACACAATTCTCATTTACAGATGCGTAGATTGTTTTACCAATTATATTGAACAAGTACGGATTATCCATCTGGTGGTTCTAACACATGTATACGTTCTTACTAGTTCCCTGGGTGGTCATTTCTTCAAACTTGTTGCGATTCATGATCTAGCTCTAGGAAATTAATAAACAGAACAAACGAAATAAAATGGAGTTTAGCGTACTACTGAAGGCGGGCTTACAACATGCATATTGCTATAAGAGAAATTTATCCCGGACAGCGGCGCTATTCTTTTTTCAAATTTCAACTGTCAAGTGATCTGTTCTGTGCAGGCAAATTTGTAAACGCGACCTAGCTGTTCGAGCCTCTTAAGTGATCTTTGTGTTGAATTTCTCAGTCTAGTTCACGTCTGGTATAAATCTTGTTTGGTTGATTATGGTATTACAGGAATTGTCTTGGAACCAGTCATAAGGAAGAAGTATGTCTAATGAGCAAACCAAATGGGCTTCTTCAACACTTCTAAAGCTACGTTCACACTACATGCGTATTGGATGCGAATTCCGGAGACCGGCCTCCGGAATTCGGATTGGTTTTTCCCGCATTAAAAGTGATGCGTCACATTACAGTTTTTTCGGATTGAATTCACGTCATTGAGTACACGGAAAATCTGGCTTTCGTTCCATCTGAACGCTTACAGCCATCAGCAACACTGGTATGGGAAACCACACTGAAAATCACGTTGACTGCGAATAAACCGTTCAGAATAATTGTTCCTGGTTGAATTCGGAAAAATATACGGATTCGTTAATTCAGATTCAGTTCGGTTTTTATCGAATTCAGTGTGGCGCCAAAGTCCGGAATAAGGCTTTATTCTGAATTCAATGCAGGTTAAAGCCCTAGTGTAAACGCAGCTTAAGGTTTTTATCTCACATGACATTGTCCAATCAATTCTAAAATAAACATTTAAGTAAGCATTGAACAACTAAATGATTGCATTCATCGTCGCTCTGTAGAACATTGGCAAAGGTCACAGTCTGGCAGTCACGATTCTCACGAAGAGAGATTTTACTCTGAATTGAAAATTTCCCTATGATCTGGAATGAGTTAAACACGAGGAGCGCTTCTGTTATGCGTAATTTATGTTTTTTTAATGGCTAACCTCATTAAACACGTATTTCGCCTAAGGTCCGTTCTTATTCAATGGGCATTTAATTATAATTCCACGTCAGGTCAAAAAAATGTGCAATTAGACGTGCTTTTCTGTGATGAAGTGTTCAAGTGCTATTGTGTCAGACTTTAATAGGCGAGGGGAGATATAGAGTAATCCCGTTGCTGTTCATCTTTAAGACTTATTGCATGAATAATATTTCTTAACTTGGTTTAGATATCACGATTATTCATTACCACATCGTGATCTAACATAAAACAGTCGGACGTCTTCAGGCTTCGTTTTCTTTATAACGAAAATAGATTTTTAAAAAGAGATTAACGTGATGTTACATTAGATATTTGAAGAAAATTGCAAGCCGCTATACGATACTTATATTTACAAAGGGGTTTGGGTGACCGAATTGTTAGAACGTGCACATTGGGTCGGGAGATCTGTCATTGAGTCAAGTTGCGTGATTTCGATTCCGCGTTTCTACGTGGCAAGGAGTAGGGTCCAATCTCGTCGGTTCCCCCCACACTGCTATATTCCCATACGTATTATTGGAATACAATTGAACCATATTAGTCCCGGATGATCTAGGTTTTGTCGAGTGGACGTTAAACCCCATTTCTCGCTCTTTTTCTCTACAATTCCAGACTCATCTTTTAGGTTGATGTGATAACCATGCTCACGTGGATTATAAAAATACGTCTGGTACTCTAGTGCTACAACGACCAGATTATAAGATTATAATTCCTGGAAGATGATCAAAGCCTGAAAATTTATAAAAAAAAATAAATAAATCAAAATAGAAAAAAAATGTGAGCTGGAAAATAAAATAATAGCCAATATCAAAGTAGTGTGAGGGAAATCAGAAAGGGTATTTACCGTAAAATTATCTCCCATGGGGAAACAGTATGAAAAATTCTTCTTATGTCGAGCAGCCAATTACTGTAAATTATAAGAAAAACCAATACTATAAAGAAAATTGTGATATTTTATTAGCGAATTAATATTAACAGGTGTTCATAAAAGCATAGCCAAAATTATGCCTTTTATTCGTATCACGTTTTAAAATAATCTGCAAACTGGATATAGACGAATACACCTGTTGCCTCGTTTTAGCTTAGCTTAAAGATAGCTAAATTTGCCTGTAGCGGATTCCACTTTTGTCATTCATGAACACCAAATCCCATAATCAACTCTCTAGAGCACCGGGTGGCCGTGGATTGAAACACGATCGCCATTTAATATTTTGATTTAAAACTGGATAATCGAGAGTTTAATATCGTAGCAGTGGTACTTGATAATGGCGGCTATACCGTCAAACTCCGAAAAAAATAATTTGACTGAAATTTTCAATATACTAGTATTCATTTTTCAAAATCTATTGTTTGAACTATTATGGCACGAATGATCGGCTCTTTATATATATATATCTTAATATAGTGAATCTTTAAACGATTGAAATTTGAAGATAATTGCAAATGTAATTGAAGTAAAGACGCTGCGTGTTTACAAGACTGCTCAAAAAAGAAATAATCATTTATAGGTTTGACACTTATAAATTGCGAAATCTGTCAACTCATTTTCCTTTCGGGTCAATGGGTTATTATTTTTAGACATACCATCCTTAATATTTATTTATTTGAACTGAATTGTAAGAGATACATGACGTGCCGTATTTTCACACGTGTATTCTTGTCTCATTGTCTGTGGGTGATATAAATAGTCAACCCAGGTAGTATAAATAGTCCACCCAGGTGATAGTCTACCCAGGTAGTATAAATAGTCCACCAGGGGATATAAATAGTCCACCAGGGGATATAAATAGTCCACCCAGTGTAAGCTACAGTAAAGTTCTTCTCTGTCGGTATGCTGCATCTGTCGATTTTAACGCATTTCACGTCAAATTTGCATTTGCCATCATTTTTCTTTGTATAAAGTGACTTACGACCCTCTACTTAATTGAAAAGCGACTAACTTTACCCGGTATCTTTTATATTTTTGATCGATTCCTTAAACTGTTTCGGAGGCCTGTAATATACTATATGGTTTAATTATGTTCGCTACCAAATTTGTGGAAATAGAGGAAGATAAGCCTATTAACTGGGCACCTAAATTTCAATAAAATTCCTTAGCCATTATTACAGATAGAAATTAGTGAAAATCGAAAAAGAGATACTCACAATAAAAATTGTCTACTTCTACCTGTCCCTGGAATCACGGCTCCAAATGAATGATGTAGTACTATAGGACTTCTTTAATTTTATGTTTCTTTGTGATCGTAGTGACACTACAGCATCAATAGTTTCATAACTTTATTGGTAAGCTGGATTAACTTTGCAGGTTCCTCGTTCTCAATAGATAAAAGCTTCTTGGAATTTTCTGGTGGGTCTATTGCAACCCACTTTACACCCCAATTCATACCTAATTCATTCCTGCAGGTATTCGGCAACTTTCCATTCCAATTATGGAATAAACCTCCTTTTTCACACGACTAAAAAGGGTAGACATTACCTTATTTGGTCTTCCAACTATAGGTCAATAAATAGCCATAATTTGATGGATATTTTGACAATGATTATGATTCAACAAAAATATCACTGTATATTCATGTTCATTAAGTACGTGTGAAGAAACAATTTTGTTAAGAACAAAAGTGTTACAATATTGCATACCACCGATATATATTTTTATTTCCTAATTAACTGTTACATAATCAGTTTGAGTGCTTTAAAACGTGGGTTGCAAATGACGCTCCGATGCTTTAAAGATGGCGATGCCCTGTTCCCAACCTCCATATTCAGCAGCCGTTAACCGATCAATATAATTAGGAAGTTTATGATTCAATCACAGTCGACATTTTATGATTTTTATTTCTTCTGTGAATTTATATCCCTGTTATTTACGTTCAGTGTAAACATCTAGTGATGCGTCTGATAGTTTCTACAAACATAACCCATGCCTATATTACACAAGGAACTCAATATTAATGATTTAGTTAGAAACATAAAAGAAATCCTTGAAAGCAGACAATCACCATAGTGCTTCAGCAAGAAATCTAATCTAATATATTTAAAGGGATATTCCCATAGTGCTTCAGCAAGAAATCTAATCTAATCTATTTAAAGGGATATTCCCATGTGCATTCCGAACATGCTTAAAATATCGACGTGTCATTTATATTTAGCGCTAAAATATCACATTTCTCACGGCGTAATCACAATATTACAAACCCATATATTATAAAATTATGTGGGTTGTCTTCCATTGAAATGTTGATTTTAACGTTTTTGGATACTGGCCCTCAATTCATGATTCTCTGTCATATTGTGGCTCCGTGGGATTGTTAATTTATTATTCTGAAATGTATATTGACGAAGACTAGTGCGTTTATATTAAACCATCCCCCACCTCCCCTTCTTTATGTCATTTCTAAATATCTTTTTCTCATCTATGGCCTGGCAAAAAATCAAAACGATCACCCTACGCTCCAATATTTTCATCCGATAATTGTACCATGTTGGACTATTTGTGGTTATAAAGATTAAGATCATCGGAATGTTCTATTTTATGTTCAAGACTACGAAATGTCATGGATTTAGCTTTGAAATCATTGGGGGTGAGAATTAGTAGTCTGAATCCATGTTGACTGTCTATCCTATTGAAAGGAAGAAACGACGTTTAGATATCTTGTTGACAGCGTTATACTCTTTGGTTGCTGCTAGCTCAACGATGGCCTCGACTATAATTCGATATTTCTGAAATGTGTGAGAGATGTTTTAATAATTGCAAATAATTGTCAAAATTTGTATTATTGATAATTACTTCAAGGATAGTGTCCCTTTGTTTCGTAACCATTTTTTTATTGAACGGCTAATCTATTATGGTACGGATTTTCAATGATCTATTCCGGGAATCTCTTAAAATATTTACGACCCGTCCAGCAATTCATATTGGATTATAGAATTGAGTACATGAGATTAAGCAGGCCCGAAGCGTACGTATTATACCACCAAAACAGCAATCCCCCATAAAGGTTCGAAAACGGAGACGGCCCTGCACATATTATGACGTCATACGTGGATTATGGGTCCGGATAAGGCATGGCCCAGGGTTAGGGCTAGCCCTGTCTACATCTCGAGACCTAGCCCTTACGCTTACCCACATATGACCGTCTCAGATCTAGCGTTCTCACAGATAAACACAAAGATCAAGTACGATATCTAAAGTCACCAGTGGTATATAATCATACGTCACGTACGGTTATTGTTCATTCTGTAGCGATCGGAATCGTTTATTATAAAACACCAATAATTAGGACAAACTAAACAAATCGACTAATTCTGACCCAATGCTATCACTAATTGCCAGACGGGTTCTGATCGATCCCTTTTGGAGTTACATAGCTAACCGACCATCTGTATTTAGTTCTGATTCTGCCGAGATCTAGCTCAATTAGCAGACGTGTAGATTATTAACTTGATAAATCTGGAGTAATAACAGAATTAGTAAGGAATTAGTGATGGTATCATGTGTTTGAAGTAATAAAGCTTCATGATATTTAATTCGGTATGATTATAGATTATTAGTTAATCTATAAGGATAATAGTAGCTTTCCTATCGAGAGATTCTACATGAATAACGGTATGTTGATGATTGAAATACTAGCGGATAGGCCGAACTTTAAATCAATATTGAGATGTTCCAAGCATAGAGACTAGTTGTGACTTTATCAGTTGAAGTATATTGTTCTCTAAGCAGGTGCGTGGAATAAACACCAGTTGATTATCTGACTACAGTAATGGTAAAACGTTTTATCTTCTTATTAGTTTATTTACTATTGAACGCAATCTTGATTAAGTCAGGAATCTGCGCCATGTTTATATAGCACGTGCTAGTAGGATTATAAACTTTAAGATACTTTTAGCTCAATGATAGAAATGGTTTCACATAACAGGTGACAAAAACAAAATATTTTAGTGTCTTTTACGAATTATATTAAGTGGTTTAAACAGTATTTTATTCAGGAAAACATTAGTATTTACAGTTTATCATTTAAGAGAATATAAGTGAATAGGATGCAGTAACAAGCAAGCCTGCTTATATAAAACTGTTTCCATAATTCACATTACTTAATTGTTGGTGGTTTTGGGTGTTACTATTCACTCCTAACATGCGTGGAATGTTGTGTTTGATATCGAATTACAACTGACAAGGGATCTTTTACGTGTAGATGTAAAGGACAACACAGAACATCTGTCTAGTTTTTCGGGTGGGACGAAAAACCAAGGTCCCGTGTATACATTGGCTTGCACGTAAAATATCCCTTGGCAGTTGGAATTCGAAATGAGTAGGCCGTAGCCCCGCTTCCCGGGCAAAATTTCCGTCATAGCACACTGTATGGCGTATGCCCGTCCCCATTAAGCCAGTTTAGAAGCAGAAGAGTAGGACGTTAAACCCCATTTCATTTCATTTCTAGTCGCACTTAGGCATTGACGATATGGCCGGGTAGTGATAAATAGTACATTTCTTACCCTCGGCAAGCTGAGACGCGTACTTACCCAGGGTGCGAGATAACATGTCACTTAAGGTATACTGCTCAAAGTAATGATTTCTTTTGAGAGGGAGGAATGGGGTGTTTAACGTCCACTCTTGGCAATTTTTTTTTAGATTTGAACAGAAATAAATTGGGGTTAAATGTCCTATATTTTTGCCCCGACTCTAACGAATACGGGAGACGTGAACAGAACGGACAACAATAAATAGTGGAGAGGAAATTCTCTGAAACATATCACCAAATTTCATTTGGGTCATTTATCGGCTAGAAATCTCGGGATTCCTCGACGATCACTCGGATTGTCTGCAATATTACGAATGAATTTCAAAATTTGCAAATGTAGACCGAAAAATAATAACTAGGGATTATCAAGTTTGGTGTGAGTCGGGATGGTTGAGTTAACTACAAAGGGCAATACCTGTTTCCACAAAGTTTATAGGGTGTGTTATTTGAGGAATACTTAGTATTCCGGATGTATGTTTACACGATATTACAACGGCCATAAAAAACCAAAACGACCTAGATATTTGTTATTCATTATGAATCCAATTATATATATTTACAAATTTGGCCGTTTTGACCATATTCCGCATATATCGTATGCAGCAGCGAGACTTGTAAAATTGAAAAAGTTTTACTTCCTCCTCAAAAATGATGAAATAATTCCCTAGTTTCAGCCGAAAAGATATATTTTTTAATAATTTTAAAACCTCTCACGTATAAAGGACGTAAAAATTTTACAAACGCCTGTGATCTTTATAAATAATGGACGAGACTGGGCCACTTTTAAACCGATACTCTTTATAAAGTTTCGTCTTTCGCAATATCGTCGTTAGACTTACCATCCTGACCTATGACCAAATCTGCAGTTGGCCTTAATTTTTAGACCATACTAGTTTGTGGTGGTTCCGAAATGACCTATATGGTTTAAATGGGTGTGAAACCTTATTTACTCCGTTAATATGTCAAAGATCATTTCACGATTTTTGTTTTTCGAGACAGTTAATATTCATTGAGACTGTGTAATGAGAAAGCTAACAAGTGTCTCGTAGTAAGACAATTTAAGGTTTCACGTGCGACAATCGATTCTTAGTCAAAAGATGGGTATGTGAAAGGTTTATAGGATACAATGGCAGTAAATGGAAAGAAAGGTCAAATTTCAGACGGGAAACTGAAAAGTAGTCTCTTAAAAAGAAAACACTATAGTTATGTGGAAATGAAAATTGTTTAGGCTTCAATAGCTGTATATTCAGTGTCTCTTTTGAGAGTTAGGGTCTAATGGTGATTATGTTCCAATACAGATGGTTCGAAAGATGATGTAAGAGCAGTGCTTCTCAAACAGTGTGCCGCGATATCTTCCTTGGTGTGCCGCGAAATTTCGAACAGGCACACTAAGAATATATCTAACTAAAGAGAGAGAGAGAGAGAGAGAGAGAGAGAGAGAGATGGGGTTAAACGTCCACACGACACAACCTAGGTCATTTCGGGACTAACATATGGTTTTAATTTTTTTTCAAACATATGGTTTTAATTTTATTTCAATAATTCGATTGTGCATAGGGGTCTTTAGCAGTGGGAGGAAACCGACCCTACTCCTTGCCACGTACAACCGGGGATTCGAAACAACGCCAGTTGACTCAATGACAGACTTTATGATACAGCGCTCACGCTAAACATTCAGCCATCCAACCCCTCGTCTATCTTAAGACGTCAGCTTAGTTCATAATTGTGTTTTTCTTTATTTAGTTGGCGTCGTTTTATAAACATATTCTGTGTCCACGGTTGAATGCCGTCTATGACTTGCCGTGTTTTTATTTTGCAAAATTCAAATATTTTTCAAATATATTTAGCCAGGTATGCCGCTACTTTTTTTTTTATGTTTGTTCCAAGGTGTGCCGTTGGCATAATAATTAGGTTGAGAACCACTTTGTTAGGGTATCCTCGGCTATCGTGACTCTACCCTAGACGATATCTGTCCGTTTTACATCCACCCGTAGCTTCCATTTACAGCTGAACTACTTTGAGTTCATTCAATCACCATCACAACTTAAACGTCCCATTCATTCATTCAATAGTTGTATAATGACAAACCTTTAACGCTACTTACCAATGAATTAGATATCATTTAACAAACTTTCATCCGTGCCCAGGTGACATCTGTCAAGGCTTCTTTTAAATACTCGCCAGTGTGTACAGGAGACCTCGGTTTATCGCGCCACCGGAACCATTATATGCTATCCCTTGTCAGGTCCCCTATCCTACACCACTGCCAAGGGGGGACTACACCGGAATTTCTTTTTGGGTAGGCCGAACGTTATCAAGCAATCAATGAATATGATCAAATAACACAAGGAGAGTATGCTTGACATTCAATTCCGCGACCATTGGTCATTGACCCCTGATTCCTCCCGCATTTTATTTTTGATTGTTGGCCGACATTAGAAGAAATTGAAAATGAAATCCCACTGGGAAATTGAAAATGCCACTAAACTGCATTACCAACTTTCACTTAAAGCTAGATCTATCTTTTATGGTGAATGTAATAGATACAACGGATGCACAGATGGTAATTATCGTGTTTCTGTGCGTGTTTACAATGCTAACACAAGTCTTTCTGTGGTGTGTAATTTTGCTGTTATTATCGGGACACTTATGTTGAAGAGAGGCAACACAGACACAATTCTCATTTACAGATGCGTAGATTGTTTTACTAATTATATTGAACAAGTACGGATTATCCATCTGGTGGTTCTAACACATGTATACGTTCTTACTAGTTCCTTGGGTGATATCATTTCTTCAAACTTTTTGCGATTCTTGATCTAGCTCTAGGAAATAAATAAACAGAACAAACGAAATAAAATGGAGTTTAGCGTACTACTGAAGACGGGCTTACAACATGCATATTGCTATAAGAGAAATTTATCCCGGACAGCGGCGCTATTCTTTTTTCAAGTGATCTGTTCTATGCAGGCAAATTTGTAAACGCGACCTAGCTGTTCGAGCCCCTTAAGTGATCGTTGTGTTGAATTTCTCAGTCTAGTATTGAAGAACGAATGGGGACCATTTTTATGGGGTCTTTTTCTGTTCACGTCTGGTATAAATGTTGTTTGGTTGATTATGGTATTACAGGAATTGTCTTGGAACCAGTCATAAGGAAGAAGTATGTCTAATGAGAAAACCAAATGGGCTTCTTCAACACTTCTAAAGCTACGTTCACACTACATGCGTATTGGATGCGAATTCCGGAGACCGGCCTCCGGAATTCGGATTGGTTTTTCCCGCATTAAAAGTGAGGCGTCACATTACAGTTTTTTCGGATTGAATTCACGTCATTGAGTACACGGAAAATCTGGCTTTCGTTCCATCTGAACGCTTACAGCCATCAGCAACACTGGTATGGGAAACCACACTGAAAATCACGTTGACTGCGAATAAACCGTTCAGAATAATTGTTCCTGGTTGAATTCGGAAAAATATACGGATTCGTTAATTCAGATTCAGTTCGGTTTTTATCGAATTCAGTGTGGCGCCAAAGTCCGGAATAAGGCTTTATTCTGAATTCAATGCAGGTTAAAGCCCTAGTGTAAACGCAGCTTAAGGTTTTTATCTCACATGACATTGCCCAATCAATTCTAAAATAAACATTTAAGTAAGCATTGAACAACTAAATGATTGCATTCATCGTCGCTCTGTAGAACATTGACAAAGGTCACAGTCTGGCAGTCACGATTCTCACGAAGAGAGATTTTACTCTGAATTGAAAATTTCCCTATGATCTGGAATGAGTTAAACATGAGGAGCGCTTCTGAAATGCGTAATTTATGTTTTTTTAATGGCTAACCTCATTAAACACGTATTTCGCCTAAGGTCCGTTCTTATTCAATGGGCATTTAATTATAATTCCACGTCAGGTCAAAAAAATGTGCAATTAGACGTGCTTTTCTGTGATGAAGTGTTCAAGTGCTATTGTGTCAGACTTTAATAGGCGAGGGGAGATATAGAGTAATCCCGTTGCTGTTCATCTTTAAGACTTATTGCATGAATAATATTTCTTAACTTGGTTTAGATATCACGATTATTCATTACCACATCGTGATCTAACATAAAACAGTCGGACGTCTTCAGGCTTCGTTTTCTTTATAACGAAAATAGATTTTTAAAAAGAGATTAACGTGATGTTACATTAGATATTTGAAGAAAATTGCATGCCGCTATACGATACTTATATTTACAAAGGGGTTTGGGTGACCGAATTGTTAGCGCGTGCACATTGGGTCGGGAGATCTGTCATTATAAGTAGTAATTCCTGGAAGGTAATCAAAGACTGAAAATTTATTTAAAAAAAAAATAAGTCATAAAAAAAATAATTGAGAGCTGGAAAAAAAAATCCAATATCAAAGTAGTGTGAGGAAATCAGAAAGGGTATTTACCGTGAAATTATCTCCCATGGGGAAACAGTAAGAAAAATTCTTCTTATGTCGAGCAGCCAATTACTGTAAATTATAAGAAAAACCAATACTATAAAGAAAATTGTGATATTTTATTAGCGAATTAATATTAACAGGTGTTCATAGAAGCATAGACAAAATTTTGCCTTGTATTCGTTTTGTCACGTTTTAAAATAATCTGCACACTGGATATAGATGAATACAGCTGTTGCCTCTGTTTAGCTTAGATTAAAGATGGCTAAATTTGCCTGTAGCGGATCTCACTTTTGACATTTATGAACACCAAATCCCATAATCAACTCTCTCGACCATCTTGGTATTTATGAACACAAATCCCATACTCAACTCTCTAGACCATCGGGTGGCCGTGGATTGAAACACGATCGCCATTAAATATTTTGATTTAAAACTGGATAATCGAGAGTTTAATATCGTAGCAGCGGTACTTGATAATGGCGGCTATACCGTCAAACTCCGAAAAAAATAATTTGACTGAAATTTTCAATATATTAATTTTTCAAAATCTATTGTTTGAATTATTATGGCACGAATGATCAGCTCTTTTTATATATATATCTTAATATAGTGAATCTTTAAACGATTGAAATTTGAAGATAATTGCAAATGTAATTGAAGTAAAGACGCATGCTTTTTTTAGTGTTGCTGCGTGTTTACAAGACTGCTCAAAAAAGAAATAATCATTTATAGGTTTGACACTGATAAATTGCGAAATTCCGGTGTGAGATGCCTAGTGGGAAAGGACTGATCTGTCAACTCATTTTCCTTTCGGGTCAATGGGTTATTATTTTTAGACATTCCATACGTAATATTTATTCATTTGAACTGAATTGTATGAGATACATGACGTGCCGTATTTTCACACGTTTATTCTTGTCTCATTGTCTGTGGGTGATATAAATAGTCCACCCAGGTGATATAAATAGTCCACCCAGGTGATATAAATAGTCCACCCAGGTGATATAAATAGTCCACCCAGGTGATATAAATAATCACCCAGGTGATATAAATAGTCCACCCAGGTGATATAAATAGTCCACCCAGTGTAAGCTAAAGTTCTTCTCTGTCGGTATTCCGCCATATTCCCAAACGTTCAGTTGTCGGTGATTAGTAGGACAAAGGATGCTAATTAATTTGCCTGTAAGAACAATATGATATATTAACAGGGTTGAGTCTAAATATTAGGACCACCTCTGCAGATTTCGTCAAGGTCGTGAGGTGTTAATACAGTTAGGGCACGTGATTGTTGAGGAGATTGTGGGTTAGGGTTAGTGCTAGCCCTGCTTACATGTCACGACCATGATGAAATCTGCGGATGGCCTTAAAGCCCCAATACCACTCTTGTTGTAACTGAATAATATGTTCCAATCTTTATTCTGGTCAACAATTTGTACTATTTTACAATATTTCAATTAAAAAATGACACAAATTTCATCTTAACACACCTAAATTGGAAAATTCAACTACATGCCGTAACATGGTTTGAAAAGCTTTACGTAAGCACTTTCAGATGCAATTTGGATTTAAACATATTTTCGAACCCTCGGGACAAGTAAGATAGGTTGCAATGGATAATTTACACAACAGGTAGGACACTAAAACAACTTGTAGTTAGAATAAGACTAAATTTTTTTCTGGACCTGTCAAGCCAGCAAGAGTGTTATTGTCCCTTTAATATTTAGACTTAACCATATAAACACCTATGTATGAAGTTGTGTTTACCAATCGCGGCTCCCAGGAATATTTTTACCCTTTGTTTAACAATGGGAAGACTCGCCGGCCATAATTCCATTATTTTGAATGTCACGTGATGAAGCCATCCGCATGGCTAGCCAGGCAGGGTAAGCGTACTCTTCCGGACACCTGTTACCACTGTTTGTCATGTATTTTGTATACACGGGGAGCAGTCCATTTGCTGATTACACTATTTTGCCTTAATATACTATTTTGCCTATAACGTCTTTTAGGACTTCGAATTTCGTCTTACGGTTTGGATTGTTCGTACTTGGTTTTTATTTTATTTCACAAAGACCCAAACTCGAGTTTTTCTGACATTTCGCTTATTTAGCCGATCACCTATATTAAAATAGTTCTTGGTAAAACATCAAATCGACTGTTTTCGAATGAACTTTTGATGTCAAAATGTGGAAGATGTTCTAAGAATCATTAATACCGCATTGCAGAGAACCGATTTAAGACTGATTCCGGCGATGTTTCCCAGTGATAAAAGAAAGATAAACTTATCTCTGGGAGCCGAGATTGTGTATATTTGTTTATCCTCCTGTATTTAAATCGGTTCATATTTCCACTGGTGGACATCTTTTAAAACCCTAATCGTATTGCCAAAGTGCTGCAGCCTGGAGGATACATAGTTAAAATTGTACTTTTAATAACAAATGTCCTGAACAGGTTAACGGTCACAATATCGAGATAGGTATCGCTAGTGCGAGCCGGTCACCATACTAAAGTTACAGTAGAATATAGAACATATACAGGCTTATAGGAGCTTATACGATTAACATTGTATATAATAATATAATGTTAAATTGGACATAAGAAATAGATGATTAAATATAGAAGCTGATATTGATAAAGCAAAACGCGTGTTAACTAATATATAGATATATCGTCACTTAAGTATAAACCCAAACAGTTGAAAGATTTCACAGATTAGTGAGATATCATTTCGGACAGTTTTCAATTACTATTTTGACTAAAATTAAATACTATTCAAATATATACAAAGATACACAAAACCAGTATTACAACTTTTCCTCATTCAAATATAGGCCTACAAAGACTGCGTGATTTTACCACCACACGTGACCAACGACTTACTTCAACTCCGAACAAGGAAATATGGTTCGAAGCTATGTAGGACACAGGTACCCATTGTGATCCTGTTTTATATAGTATTTGGTACATACGTTACGAACTTGGCAATAAAACTTTAGTTCCACTCTTGATGGACATGGCATAATATCTATATCGGTATGTGATGTTTTGATTATCTTATAGCTTGTCTTCTTTTGCTCGGAAGTGGAGAGTTCATAGCTTGTTTTGCTTTCTGTGTTTGCATGGCATAAAACTTATAATTTTTTTGTATTGTATTGGCTCGAGCCTAGAGTTGATGATTTTTTTGGATAGAGGTTTAGTCCCCCGGTTATGGAGTGATGTTCTCTTGGGCAGGTTGTTAAAAACTGAGTTATTTTAACGATCCGTTAACCCGAATAGATCGTTATCTCGTCAAAGTGTCGTTAGTTAACGGTCCGTTAAATTCCTGTTGCTGGAAAGTCAATTTCATTATCCGTTAGATAACGGACTGGTTAAAGTTAATCCAAGAGAAGACTGTATGTTCATTGGCTGAATTTTAAATGTTTAAATTCAATGTTTGTGTGTGTATAACAACTTAACAAGAAAATGAAGACAGTGGGACTGTGGAGTCTGTCAGTCTGGTCACAAAACTTGGTTAAAGACAAAAAGGTAACTACAGAAAACACTATAAATAAACTATAGTATACTTTATTTTTTCCTTTAGAAATTTTAGCATGAATCTGTTGGAAAAATTATGGGATTTGCACTACAGAAACTGTCGAATATTTGGGGCCGTTATTACCCACATTCCCCCAAACTCTGCAGAATATTATAGAATTTTATCCCATAAAAAATGGACCCCTCCCCCATTGGCCAACAATTTAAAATTTAATGTTCTGTAGAAAAATAATTACACTGGTAATCAATGACTTTTTGCTAAGGGTATAATTCGACTGACAGTCGACTAATGGCACCGTTAAACGGATAACGGAGTCAAAAACATCTGTTTAATAATATAACGACAAGTTAACATGTTAAAGTAAACGGGGCTTCCAGCAACAGGCTTACTCTCCGTTAAAGGACCTAAGTCCGTAACTCAGAATCCTCCAAAATCTTCGACATCGAAAACACGAATTATTGGTAAATTTAAATCAACATTGATGATATCCGATATTTAAGATAAAATAAGTTTTCTAACATTGGTACACGAATCGTGTACCATGATGCGCTTCAGCCCTAGTTGTACTGAGAGAGACTCGAGGAAAGAGGCTAGACACATTGCATTGTATCACGCGGCATATGTTGACTGGAATAATCAGGCGCTAAATATTTGCACGGGATTAAAAAAAAAATGGCTTATTTCGCCAAACATAACTGATTTAAAATTTGAGTAAAAACGGAAATCATTTAATGTAAATCAGTTTATATACGTTTATATACATTCATATTACAGTATTATATGCATTGCGACCAACTTTTGTCAATTTCTAGATCCCAAATGTTAGCGATTTAGCTCCTTTAAAGATAACTATCCATTAACTCTATGTTAACGAGTCGTTAGAAGTTAACCGGCCCCTGACATGTACGAAGTTAAAGTTAACGGGACTTCCAGGAACGGGCTTTCTCTCCGGGACACTAGGATCTAGAAGAGTTGTTATCATTTACGTGTTCTGAATAGTGCGAGAGATTAGCCAATGAAACGTCTGTTACGTCGACTTCTTGGCCCTTTAAAGGGACAATAACACTCTTGCTGGCTTGACAGGTCCAGAAAAAAATCAGCCTTATTCTAACTACTAGATGTTTAAGTGTCCTACCTGTTGTGTAAATTATCCATTAAAACCTATCCTGCCTGTCCAGAGGGTTCGAAAATATGTTTAAATCCAAGTTGCATTTGGAAGTGCTTACGTAAGGCTTTCCAAACCATGTTACGGCATGTAGTTGAATTTTTCCAAATTTTAAAATTAGGTGGGTTAGGATGAAATCTGTATCATTTATTAATTGTAAAAATGTAAAATAGTACAATTTGTTGACCAGAGTAAAGATTGGGACAAATTATTTAGTTACAACAAGAGTGTTATTGGGGCTTTAATACTCAGAACTATTTGCAAACCACTAGGAACGTCAACGCTGATTGGTTAATCAATGGCTGACGTTATAGGATAAAAAGCCGCTCGTTTGACCTCTGACGTCAACTCCGCCTATAACTTGTCTATGTTTGTGTAGTGTAGACCATCGAAAGTATAAACGAAACAAAACGTAATATAGATCTGAATTTTAATCAGAATGAGAATATCCGAGTTGTTTTTTTTATGTTCTCTTTGCAATCTACGGCTGGTGTTTTTGTTCGCCAAAAAAAGCAAGGAGTATAAGGTTAAACTTTAAAAAAAAAAATTGTTAGTTTCGAAATTTGGTTCACTTGTAAAATTTTTGATTAAAAGTCAGATGAGAAAGGTTAAACTTTAAAAAATAATAATTTGTAAGTTATGAAATTTGGTTCACTTGTATTATATTTGATCACAAGTAAGATGAGAAATTTGGTTCTGAGAAAGATATCAATAATAAGAAATAATTTAAAGGTTTAATATTATATCGTTGTGCGAGGGACTGTTGTATTGAAAGAAACAATAATGAGCAATTTAAGCTTTATGCCGATGGGAAAAGTACGACACTTTTCATCAAACGGAAGAAATACACTTTCTTTATGATAATCACATGAGTAAATATTTATATTAGTTTTTGCGTTATTCACAATAATAATATGTGTTGATCGAATTTTTCGGTAGAAGTACGCAATTACGTCCAACGTTTGAGTTTTGTATTGTAGCAGTGACAATTACTTTGATGAAGTAAAATACCATTTCAGATAAAGTTTGGGTTCAG